>CM053588.1:69088549-69132795 GCA_028646515.1 Pseudochirops corinnae | reverse complement strand
GGGGGGGGGGGGTAAGGGAAGGGAGAAAATCTGAAACTCAAGTGATTGTGGAACTGAATCTTGTAAATTAAAAGTAAATGAGTAAATAAAAAAAAATTAAAAAAAAAAAAAAAGAAAAGTGGAGTTTCAGAAATCTCATGGGAACGATTTACCAGCCTGTTTGTGAGCCCCAAGGGATTCAGATAAGTATCTGCGCTAACTGCCTCTGTGGTCCCTTTGAAGTTTATCCATCACTAATAAACCTTTCCGAAAGCCAGAGTTGGATCCAACTGAGTGGCTTTCTTTGGAAACCCTTTTGGACACCAGTTATTTTTGCACAGGGCAACCAGCCTACTGGGCCAGAAGGATCAAGCATTTGGAAAAATGATTGAGGATAAAGCTGGGGGCAAGAATGTTTCTATGTTGTCTTTTTTTTGACCTGGTCATTGTACAAAGGCAGGAAAAGGCATATCACCAAACCCCATCAGATTTAGCATATCAGAGATTTAGAAACAGAATAGGTAGCTCCCACATCAACAGGGACCTCAATATGCCTGTTGCCAGCTGATTTCCAAACCAGAGACTCAGGTTACCTTGTAAAGGAAAATAGGCAGTGAGTTAGAATCCCAGTTGATGCAATTTGAAGTTTGGAAAAGGGGTTGTCAGAAGCATTTTTTGAAGACCAGGCTAGAGATTATTGCAGGAAGGAGGTTCCACATCATTTCCTGCCAGGCGTTCCCTAGCTGTCTCTGCCAGGGACTTACGCTTATCTTTCTCCCTTTTGCATAGGCCCTCAATCATCAGTGAGTTACTGAACCGATAAGGAGGGATAACATGCCTGAAGGCACTGCCAGGCAGCCGAGTGTAAACTTGGGCATTCTCCAAGGTGCAGGGAAAGCTTAACCAGGCAGGATTTTGTTCACAGTCTACACATGGAGATGAATATCAGGGCAAGACTATTTTCAGGCAAGGGAATGAGGGGGGACCTTTATGAGTCAGAAGTGGCATTCTGGAACCTCCCTTCCATTCTCTTGCCACCCAAAGGCTGAGCTAAGTTGCTTCTCCAGGTCTCCTGAGAAATATCCCAAGGAGGAGAGGGTGAGAGGCTCAGAGATGTTGTCTTCATGGAATAAAACATAAGGAAAAAACTAGAAGAGCAATTGCTGAAAAAAAGGAAATCTGGAATCAGGGACCATCTAGACTACCTACAGTAGCCTCATTAAAGACCATTTCTGGCTTGAGCCTGTATGACAAGAGATATTACCTTTCCTGAACCTGGAACAGTCCAACAGAGAACAAGGACAGACATGGGATTTGGAGACATAAATTCCAACAGGGAGTGTGTGTGTGTGTGTGTGTGTGTGTGTGTGTGTGTGTGTTTTGGAGGAGGTGTTTTCTTAAAAAAAAATATCAACAGCAATTTTAAAAATCATTCACAACCAGTCAGAAGGAACACAGAGCTTTGGCTGTCCCAACAGAGTCCTTAATGCCAATGGTCAGTGCATCGTTTCAACCAAATGGCCCCTTCATGCTTTTCACTGGTGGATACTGCTGCTCCATGGGCATGGCGCTGAAGCAATCTGAAGGGTTACAGTGGCCGGCCTTTCCAGGCTGTCCTGTAGGGCCCGGGGGGCCAGGGATGCCAGGAATCCCCTGCTGACCCATGGGTCCAGTCGGACCCAGCTTTCCATACCCTGGGGGTCCTTGAGGACCTAGAGTGGGAAGATGAAGAAATTAGGAAACTCATTCCTTCTCACACAGTGCAAGTGCCTCCCTTCCCTGATTCCCTGGAGAAAAACTGAAGCCAAGGGCAAAGAGCTGTGCACTTGATGGCAGAAGATGTGGTTCAAACCCTGGCCCTGATGCTTCCTATGTATAAGGATGGGTAAGTCCCTTCAAGCTGAACCTCTGATCTCCCTTGCACTGCTTCCTCCCCTGGGCTGTGGAGAGGAGAGCGCTTGTAAGCTTATTCCCACAGAAAGGGAAGCTGCTGTGGTTAGCATCACCATCCTCCTCCCATCCCTCTGGGCCATCCTGACATTTTGTACCTTCACTCTCATCTTTGTATATTTATTTATTTCCTCCATTAAGGGTAGAAATTGGCCATTTCTTAATCCTCCTTAGTGCATGGTCTTACCTTTAGTAGACATTAAATTGAATTGGCTCAATTAGTAAGTGGATAAAGATGAGGTATAACATAGTTTCATTATCCAAATGAGTAAGTAAGTGGCTACCCCAGAGGACAGGACTCTGGGCGCCATGCGTGGATGCTCGCTGGGATGGACAGAGTGAGTGTGATGGTACAACTCTACAAGATGTGATCAAGGAAGCCGTGTGGCAGGAGAAGAGATGGCTCCCAGTCCTCCCAGGGTCATTGCCCATCTCCCATCTCCCCTATCAGCTGCCGTGATTCTTCTTACCCGGGGGGCCAGGGAGTCCACTTTCTCCAGCAATGCCAATGCCAGTGTCTCCTTTTTCACCTTTGGTACCAGGCAAACCTGAAACGAGAGAAAGGAAGATAAGAAGACATACTTGGGCAAGAAAGTGTTACAGCAGGCTGGCTGTGCTGGGACACACACACACACACACACACACACACACACCTCCTCTCACACACCTTACTCACATATATTCCTCAGACCTACTCACATACTCTCTCTCACACACATACTCACACATACTCATACATGTGCTGACAGAGTCATGGACAGGTATAAAGAATGCACCCAGGCGACCTCTCCATAGCAACACTGCGGTCAGTGAGCAGCAAGGACAGAGGTGTCTGCGAAGATTGGGCACAGAGCAGGAGGGGAAAGTGTGACCGAATACAGTGTGCAAAATGCTAAAAGATTCTGCCAAAGGTTTCAGAAACTGGGAAGCAGCTGTGAGCATCTCCGATAACCTGTTCAGTGTGGCAGGCAAAGCTACCTCTCATCCCTGGCAAGCCCTGGCGGCCTTCTCTGCCAATCTGTCCTGGAAGCCCGGGTGAGCCTGGAGAGCCCGGACGGCCTGGAGAACCATCCTTTCCTGGGGGCCCTGGCCTGCCTGGGGCTGCTGCCATCTCCACAGGGAACTGCATCCTGGATGTGTAGTAAGCCATCCTCTCTGCAAGAAAAGGCAAGGCTGGGCACTGGCAGTCAGCACCCAAGCTGCCCTGGGGAGCCCTTTGTCATGTGCACTTGTGAAGCCTGCAGGGGCACGGCAGATCGATGCAAACTTCTTTAAAGTGGGAGCAGGAGAGGGAATTCAATATGGGAGCTCGTTCAGCATCGTTCATTTTCCTCTTCTGGAGAATGAGATGGTCCCCAGGGTCCCTCCCAGCTCAGACACTCCGTGTTCCTAAGTCCCTTCTGCTCAATCTAGAGATCTCCTGGAGAACATGCGCTCCTCCTCCAAGTCCCCCGACAACAGAATGAGGGAAGTAAAGGTGGCAGGAGGGACTTTGGTTTGGATGCTAACATTAGGGAGGTGGGTCCTTTAACATTAGGAAAGGTGAGCACAACAGCTTGTGATGCTTCTCCTGCCTACACTGATGAGGCTCAAGAATAGGAGAGGAGAAGCTGGGGCCTGCTCAGCACGCTGGCCTTCCGGCTCGCAAATCCTTACACTCCTTGTGTCTTCAAGAAGCTTTTAGGGGAAGAGGCCCATGTCTGGGGAGGCGTAAGGCCTAGAGTCCAAAGAACCTGGTTTCTGGTCCCTATTTGAGGCTTCCTGGCTCTGGTCTTTCTGAGCTTCTTACTCAATGGCAAAATGGGAATAATGCTTAAGACTATATGCCTTGTGGAATTATGGGGAGGACAGCTTTTTGGAGACCCTTGGGTACTGTAGAAGCAGGGTTATTAACAACAAAGGAGGGGGCTACTCATTTGTAGGTCTATGGCAGTGAGACACAGAGCACAGCAGTGCCTGAAGAGCTGGGAGTGAGGGTCAGTCACACTGAAGGCAATGGAGAAGTAGAGAGGCATGGTGGGTATGAGCCTGCTGTGACAGAGAGCGGGAGGCTCTGCAGGAGAGTGGGGGGGAGAACTGGACTGAACAAAGAGGTTGTTCTGGTCACCTGATGAAGAGACACCGAGGAAGGCCCCCAGCATATCGGGTGGACCCTGGGGCAAGCAGATGGGAAGCCATGGCTAGGAGTCCCACTGGATGATCAGGCTTGGGCTGGCTGTGATCTGCAGCCCAGTTAATGGGATCACCCCTCCCAGGGAGGAAGAGCACAAGACCTTCAAACCAGGTCTGCCCCTCCTCGGGCAGGACTGCTGCTCTAGGCCACAGTGGTGTGGCAAGGGGAAGGAGAAAAGAGAGAAGCAACCCCCTACCCACCATAAATGACCAGTTACCATCAAACATTTTGATGATCTCCTGTCTGATGAACCTCTTGATTTCATCGTAATTCACCGAGTCTGCCTGTGGGGGGAGAGACAGAGACAGAGAGACAGAGAGAGGAGAGAGAAAGACAGAGACACAGAGAGGAGAGTGAGAGAAAGAGAGAGAGAAAGAGAGGAGAGAAGGAGGAAGAGAGAGAGAGAGAGAGAGAGAGAGAGAGAGCTCACTTCAGACCTCTTCCTACTGTTTTCCTCTACTGCTGTTTTCCAGAGATCACCATTTCTCTGGGGCCCTGGCTCCTCTCCTTGTTGAGAGCTTCTGGATCTTCTTTCTCTTGACAAAGTCCAGAAGAGTTCACAAGGGCTTCCGTGCCATAACCCATATCTTTCTAAGTGACCCCATCCTCCATGTGACAACCTCCTTTCTCCTTACCATTGTTCCAGGTAGTCCTGGCATCCCTGGAGACCCAGCAGGCCCCGGAGAACCTGGGTGGCCTCTCTCACCAGAAGGCCCTGGTGGCCCAGTAGGGCCCATGGAGCCACTCTTGCCAGGTCCTCCTGGCATGCCAGCTCTCCCCTTCTCTCCAGGGTCACCCTTCTGTCCTGCAGATCCAGGGTCACCCTACAGAGGAGAGGAAGTTATTTGTCAGTACTAAAGTTGAGGAATTCCTGTGCCCCTTCCAAGCCCAGGTCAGTATGTATCTTCCAAGTGGGACTCAGCTGAAGAGGACCTGGCTTGTGGTTTTTCTGAGGGCTTTCTCTCTTGTCTCTTGGTCTTCCTCTGGCCACTCTATGGCTGCCAGTAATGGCAATGAACTGTGTTCAAGTCTGTCTGTCCTGTGTCTTGTACCCAGAGATTCCGACACTTCAGCTCTCTTCCTCATCCAAATATGTTGCCCAGACTATGGGTGCCTAAGGATTGCTCCTCCCTTCAGAACAGAGGCCAGAAGGGATTTGATCTTACCTTTGGTCCAACAAGGCCATAGGGTCCTGGTTTTCCAGGAGGTCCCTAGAAGAAAGCAAAAGTCAGGAATCTATATCACAGGAGACAAAACAGGCTGTCATGGGGGAGGCAATGCAGGGATGCAGAGAGCTCTAAGCAGCCCATGGCCTGAGGCCATTGTAGACTATGGTCTAGGTTTGTGGAGAAAGGAGAGGACCTTCTCAGCTCAGAGTTTGAAGGCCTTGATGAGAAAATGAAAGCTGAGTCATGAATCCAAGAAATGGCCACAGAGCAGGAGCTGTGGTCTGAGTATATTGGCAGGGTGCTGGTGGTACGTGGCACCGAAGAGGGAGGCTGAGCAAAAGGGGAGAGGAGGAGAGAGGGAGCCAGCGGGAAGCATGCTCATCAGCCTAGGGAAGCGAGCAGGAACCTTCATTATACACTACCTCTTTGCCAGTTGCTCCATCGGCGCCAGGCTCACCCTGAGCATGACAAGAGCAAACAGAGAGTCAGGAGCCATGGTGGGCAAGGTCGGCCTTGCTCTGAGGTAGCCCTGGCCCACTCCTTGCCCTTTCAACTGCCCACAACCCTGGGGAAGAGCTTGGGCCCCTGCATGCTTCCTAAGCCTGGGACAAAGACCCTAACACAAGATCTCTGGCTTTCGGCCCACCCAGGATGGCTCAGTTAACTCAAAAACCCTGAGTTCTACTGAGGAGGGGCTGAGGCCCACTGCTGCACCCTCAGGAAATAATGACCACCTGACTTTGGTTTTCCTCTGCTCAGTTTGTTGTCAATGAGCAAAAACAATTCACATTAATCATTATTATTATAATAAATAATCCCTCCTCATTTTTCTCCCAGAGGGAGAGAGAGCACATGACACAGTGGCGTCTGAGTCAGGAAGACCTGGGTCCAAATCCCATCTCTGACACCTACTGGCTGTATGACCCTGGGGAGGTCATTTAACTTCTCATCTTCCTGGGCAATTCTCTAAGGCTATATGTGAACTGCAGAAGTGACCACCTTGCAGCAGTCAAAGGTATCTGGACAAATAATAACCACCACCACAACTCAGATTTCTATGGTTTTCCTCAGAGATTTTCCTCTATCTATCAGACTGGATCTGAGATTTCCTTGGTACAGGGCACTCCTTCCTGGATGAGAAAATGCCTGCTACCAATGCAGGCTGACACCTTCTATGAAATGTGAAGGCTTAGAGAGTTGCCTAGATTGTTAAATGGTTAAGTGACTTGCCCAAGGTCATACTGTCAGTGTGTGTCAGGGGTGGGCCTGAACCCAGGTAACTTTCCTTATTGCCTACCTTACAGGCCAACTTTCTATCCCATCTGCTCCGGCTACCTCTCTAGGAATGACTTTACCATGTATTGATTATTAGGATCATAACATCATGGGTCATTTTTATGGATGGGGAAACTGAGGCCCAGAGAGGTCTAAAGAGTCTTAGGATAATAGATTTAGAGCTGGATGGGCTCCTAGTGGTCTGCTCCATCCCCGTGATTTTACAGATGAGAGCAACTGAGACTATCCAGGTGAAGTGACTTGTCCAGGGACACTGAGCTAGTATGCCAGGATTCACACTCAGATTCTGTGACTCCCTAATACTGGATGGCATCTATCTATTGCTTTGTTCACAACAAGCTTGTGTGCTAGATTATGCAAGTATTATTGTCCCTGTTTACAGATGAAAAACTGATGCTTAGAGAGGGAAAGTGACTTCGCCACAGTCACAAGCTTTTAAAAGAACTAGGGCCAGTACCTGAACCCTGCCCTCCTGACTCCTGGGCCCATGTTCTTGCCATGATAGCACACTGACTTCATGTCAAAGGTGATGTCTTGTTATATTTGCACATGATGTAAAGCTGGGAGGTAGAGTGAAAGGGATTTATCTGCCTCATGGGTCTAGCCAGGTCAGCCTCCCACTTGATAAACTCTAGTGGCTCCCTATGGCCCCTGAGCTCAAATGTCAGCTCCTCCATTTGTCATTGAAAGAAAATGACATCCCTGGAGACCCAGCAGGCCCCGGAGAACCTGGGTGGCCTCTCTCACCAGAAGGCCCTGGTGGCCCAGTAGGGCCCATGGAGCCACTCTTGCCAGGTCCTCCTGGCATGCCAGCTCTCCCCTTCTCTCCAGGGTCCTTTCCTATCTGTCCAGTCTTCTCCCATATTCCTCCCCCTCCGCTCCTTCTCTGATCCAGCCTTAGTGGCCCCCCTCGCCATTCTCGTGTATGACCCCCTCATCTGCCTCCTCTGCTGTGGTTCCCCGTGCCTGGAGCAATCTCTCTCCCCTCCGCCTCTCTGATTCTCTGGCTTTCTTCAAGTCTAAGTTCAAATACTGCTCTCCAAAGGAGGGCCTTCCTGGCCCCTCTCAATGCCAAACCTTCCCTTTTCTGATTGCTGTCCATCTCTGCATAGAGCTGGATGTTCCTACTTGTCTACACCTCTCCCAAGAGAAGACATAAACTCCTTGATAGCACAGACTATAATTTTTGTTTCGTATTTTCAACACTGACTATGACAATCGGCATATAGTAAGCTCTAGTCAAATGTTTATCGATTGCCCCAAACAAAGGAGAAGAGTTTCTTCTGCCCTGGTTAGAACTCAGTTGAATACTGTGTTTGGTTCCAGGTGCCCCATTTTAGAGAGGACAATGACAAATATGTTCAGAGAAAGGTGACAAAGGGCATGGCAAAGGGACTAGCAACCTTACCATATAAAGATCTATCAGTGGGACTGGGGAGATTTAGTCTGGGGAAGCCTTCAGATGACTGATCGGCTTGCAAATATCTCAAGAGGTGTTATCTGGAAATTCTTTGTTCTGTTTAGCTCCAGAAAGCCAAAATTGGAGCAAAGAAGAAAGATTTTAGGGAGGCATTTCAACTTAATAGAAGAAAAAAAAATCCTAACCATTATAGCTTTTCAAAGTTGGAGTTGGCTGCCTTAGGAGACAGTGCACTATACCATACAGGATGAATTTAAACAAAGTTTGGATGGTCACCTGTTTAGGGAGGGGATTACTGCCCAGTTTGTGAGTCAATGACTCATTTGCCAAGGCAGGAACTTTGCCCCTTGATGGTTACACCTAAGACCACCTTCTTGTCAGCTCCCCATACCCATTGGTGTGGTCCTAGTGGGATAAGGGATTGCAGGACACGTGGGTTCGTTCACTGACAGTGGTGAATGTTGGGCCCGCAGGGGAATGAGAAGGTGCAGTAGTCCTATTCCTTGCTCAGCCTCTGCCTCAGTGGGAAGATCTACCCCTTGGAGACATGTCAAACTCCACACCTTTTTACCAGCTGCTCCCTGTGCCTGGAAGTCCCTCTTCTCACCTCAGCTTCCTGGCCTCCTTCACAACTTAGCTCAAATCCTTCCTTCTGCAGGTATCCTTTCCTGATCCCTCCACCCCTGTGAGAGCCTTCCTTCTGAAATTACCTCCTATTTACAACCTGTGTGTCTTGTATGTACAGTCATCTAGGTGTCTCTAACATGTGAGCTTCTTGAGGGCAAGGACTAGGTTTTCTGCCCATCTTAGCATTCTCACCAGTCAGCACAGCGTCAGACACAGAGCAGACATTTAATAAATGCTCATTGACAGACAGACCGATGTTTGCGGCTCCTTCACACACCAGGCTGCAGTCCAGAGTGTCCGGCACAAGCCCCACTGTTTTCTGTCCTAGCTTCCTAATTCTAAAGTTTCATAGAACCACTACTGTCTTTCTGATGGCTAAGAGCACTGATTGAAAGTACCAAGAAAGCCTAGTGGCCTTGAGGGTAGGAGAAATATTATTATTGTGTCGCCCAGAGAACTGTTGTGACACCCCATGTGAAGTGTTGGGTCATGGTTTGCCGTGTCCTTAAAGGTTTTCTACAACTGGAAACAGCTGGACATGTCAAGTGAATGTTCTGTCCCTTAGAATGGGAGCTGTCCAGGAACAAAGGAAAAATGGCTTCCCTGTCCTGAGTGGCCAGCCCGCCAGGCACAGCAGTGAGGAACACAGAGTGGCATTAGTTACTTCCAGGTTTTACAGTTTGTGAAGGCCTTTCCTAACAACAACCCTATAAGGCAGGAGCACAAAACTTGGAAACTGAGGCTCACAGGAATGATTTGTTGCTCTTACATGGCTAGGATACAGTGGCCTAGGGTCTGGACCCTGGTGGAGTAGTTTTATTGCCCCTCCCCACCTCCACTCTGCCTCTAACTTTGTAATTTTGCTTTTTCTATGACTTACGTAGATACAACCAATTATTGGGTATGAGTCCTAGCTGCCCATGAGATCTCGAGATACCTGACAGCAAGGGCCCTGTCCAGCTTCCTATGTTCTTGTAATAGCTGTTGGCAGAACTCACTCTCCTGCCATCTCACTCCAGTCCTGCATGACTTCCCATACTGGAAGTGCCTTCTGCCCCCACAGCCTCTCCCTCTGATTAGCTGGTTACTCCCAGAAGCTCCTATTTAAGGAGATGCCCCAGGCCAACCAATCACGCCTGGGTGTTGAGCAAGAGATGGACTCGACTCTTACCTCCAAGCAGTCATGTGGCCCTTCCACAGTCAGGTACTTACTGTGGGTCCAGGGTGCCCAGGTGCCCCAGGTTCACCTGGAAGACCTGCAAGACCCCTTTCTCCTGGGGCTCCTCGATCTCCCTTCAGTCCCTGGAGAACAGAAGGGGAAGAGGCAGAAAAGAGACAAGGAGAAGAAGGGAGAGAGAAGTCCATCAATAGTTTAGGCTAGCTACAAGACCTACCTCCAGTCTTCCCACTTGGTATCTACTCTCTACAGTGAGATGGTGCGGGCCTCCACATTCCTCCTCTTCATTTTCTCTCAGGCAGTGTGTGTGTGTGTGTGTGTGTGTGTGTGTGTGTGTGTATGTGAGGGAGACAGTGTGTGTGAACGTGATTGAGTGTGTATGTGAATGTGATCATGTGTGTGAGAAAGTGTGTGTGTGAGACAGTGTGTGTGCATGCGATCAAGTGTGTGTGAATGTGATCATGTGTGTGTTTGTGTGTGTGAGTCAGAGAGAGAGAGAGTGGAAGAGAGTGTGTGTGTATGTGTTTGAGAGAGAGAGAGACTGTGTGTGAATGTGATTGAGTGCGTATGTGAATGTGATCGTGTGTATGTGTAAGAGATAGTGTGTGTGAATGTGATCACGTGTGTGTGTGAATGTAATCGTGTGTGTGTTTGTGTGTATGTGAGAGACCGTGTATATGAATGTGATTGAGTGTGTATGTGAATGTGATCATGTGTGTGTGTGAGAGACAGTGTGTGCGAATGCGATCAAGAGTGTGGGTGAACGTGATCGTGTGTGTGTTTGTGTGTGTGAGATAGAGAGAGACGGGGGAGAGAGAGAGAGAGAGAGAGAGAGAGAGAGAGAGAGAGAGAAAGTGAGAGAGAGAGAGAGAGAGAGAGAGAGTGTGTGTGTGTGTGTGTGTGTGTGAAAGAGAGTGAATGTGATTGAGTGTGTGTGTCTTGGGGAACAGAGGTGTGGTAGGGGCTGACACCAGATGGTATGGAATGGGAATGAAAGATTTTTTCTTTCTTCCATTCACAGCTGAGTTAGGCAGGCCTACTGGGAGGGGAAATGAACAAGAGTAATTGGTACTTACGATTCCACTGATCCCAGCAGGCCCAGGCTGGCCAGGAGATCCAGGGGGACCCTAGGGCGAGAAAGAGAAAAAATGAAGGGATGGAAAAGACCAGCTGGGAAGACTCATGGGAACTCTGCATGGCCCAGCAATGGAGAGGAGGGCACTGACAATAATGAGAACAATATCTAATATATCTAAAGCTTAAAAACAATCTTCCTCCCCATTCCTTATAGTCTGTGACTTCATGCTCATTGTCTTCCTGGGAAGCATGCTGGGTCAGAATCGGGCTTGGGCACTCTCCTAATGCCACTCTGCTGCCATCTTACTCCAGTCCCGCATGACCTCCCACACTGGAAGTGCCTTCAGCCCTCAGGGCCTCTCCCTCTGATTAGCTGGTTCCTCCCAGATGCTCTGATTTAAGGAGGTACCCTAGGCTACACAACTCCGCCTTCACCCCCTTCCAGGCTGCACTGCTGCAGACTCAAGTCCACAGCACATTTGCACTCTGGCTCCAGTCTTTTTCCAGCTTCCTTTTATGTGCTGTCTCTCTCTGTCAGTGGGAGCTCCTCAATGACAAGGACTGTCTGTCTTTCTGTGCGTGGCACACAGTAAATGCCCACTAAGCGTTCTCTGACTTGACTCGACTCAGCGGGAAGTCTGTCAGGGTTGGTGGGGGGCCTTGGTCTTGCGCTATGGGGCCTTGACCACTGAGTCTGGTTATGAGGTTCAAGGGAGAGAGCCCAGCCCTGAGAAGGCGTTTTGGGGGGATGAGAGGGGCCTCCACCTCAGCCTCGGTCTCCTGCTAACCTTTCCACCCTGTGGCTGGAGGATTTGGACTTTGTGGATCTCTGTTAGTGTCCAACTGCATATATTTGTGTCCTCTCTCTTACTCAACTGTGAGCTTCCGGAGAATAGGAACTGAATGTTGTTATAAATCCAGGTACTGCCCACCCACTCCACACAGAAAAACAGCAGAAATCAGTAAATGCCTTTGCCTTGAACTCAGAGCACTGTGCCCTCGTCCACACTAACACAAACTTCCTGAGTGCCTATCTTGTGGTCACCATTAGCGAAGGGGCCCTTCCCTTCTCTGCTGATGGGCCTAGAGGATAATGAGGCACTTGTTCCCTCAGGGGAGGATGAGGAAGAGATGAAGATGAAGCTCTTTTACTGACCACTGACTGCTGCAGAACCACTGGACCTGGGGCTTGTGCCACCATCTTCTTCTGTCTCTGTCCTAGGGTACTGACTCTCTCTCTTCCCTGAAGCTAGCTAGGGCTTCTCTCTGATAGGAGCAGCAGTCCAATTTCAACTCACCGCGTGGCCAGGTGGGCCAGGTCTTCCTTGGGGGCCCATGGGGCCAGGATCACCCTATAGGACATGGGAAAAGGAAGAAACAGAAAGGTTGGTTTTTTCTACTGACTCTACAACAGGGTGATGTATGCAGGAGACCAGGCAAATTCTGAGTCCAACTTTTAGAGGCAAGACCTCCAGAAACCAGTGATGGATCAGATGATTTCACAAAAGAAGAGACATTGGATAAGGTGGAATCATGCTTCAAAGCAGGTTGGCCATCTCTATGCAGTTAGATAAGCAAATGTGGCCATATCACAGCAGGCTACCATCTTTCCCCATGGAAAAGAGTTATAGTGATAGGTTAATACCTTGGAATCAAGTACATGTTCCAATGGCCCCAGGGAATCTCCTCCCAGTGAGACAGGGAAGGAGCCCAAGGGGTTCTAGAGTGCCACAGATAGCAAGCTATCCCTTGTGATCTGTGGGGAGATTTCAAATGATAGGATTTCAGAAGCAGAAGAGACTTCAGGGATTACTGACCAAATCTCCTCATTTTACAGATGAGAGACTGAGGCCCAGAGAAAGAAAGGGACTTTGCTGAGATCTGAGAGAGAACAGGACCTCCTGTCTTCTGACTTTTCCCATGCAACACTTTCTAACACCCCATGCTGATATATACAGAGAGAAGAGAGTCCTGCCCCTGATGCCTACGGATGAGAGACCTGCTCACACGGAGGAGCCTCAGACAGCAGCAGAGCCCCAGCCACTGGAAGCAAAGGGCTCCAGGTCTGGGTAACTATCACTTTGGAGGGTTAGACACACATCAATGCCTCCTGAGAATGTCGGCATTCAACAAGTTACCACAAAGGAGCCAGGCCTCACCTCGGCTCCCGGCCGTCCGCTGCTGCCAGGAGGGCCCGGTTTACCACAGTCACCCTGGAAGAGAAAAGAGCAGCTGAGGCCCCAGGCCTGTTTGTCATGGGCTCCCCTCAGAAGCCACATGTTGCTGGCAATGGTCAGTTCCCTGTGGCCACCTGCTCTGCTCCAGAAGAGGACTCCTGTTGGCTCAGGCCAGTGAGGGAAGCAGCTGGGAGTAGGCCAAACCTTAAAGCTGCTTTTGGTGGGGGAAGAGGGGCAGAGAGGTCTTCCAGAATGCCTAAAGTATGACAATGAGCATCCTTGGGGTGGCTGGCACCTCTGCTCTCCAGAGTCAGGTCACCATCCCTGGACAGAGCAAAAAGGGCCCCAAGAGGAAAGAAGACCCCACTCCTCACCTTAGGTCCAGGAAGGCCTGGATGTCCTGTTTTTCCCTTGAAGCCCTGTAAGCAAGAGATAGAGGCCATTTTCAGATAAGGTGAAGACCCTCTTACGTCTGCTCTTCCACTAAAATACAGACTCCTAAAGCACATCTTGTGGCTCTGAATGTACCAAGTATATGGCATAGAAAAGCCCAGGCCCTGAGAACAGGCTCCATCCTTAGGAAGTCTTTGGATAGAGGTCTTCAGCCCTATCCATGAGCCTCCTTGGGCAGGGTTGGCTCATCCTATCTAAGTGGCCTGATTTGATCTTGCAGTTCGACTTACTGGGAGTCCCATGAGTCCTGGGGGTCCAGGAGGGCCAGGGTCCCCCTAAGGAAAGAGAACAAGAGCATCAGGACAAAAGGCTGGTCCAGTTATTCCTTGGCCATGTTCACTGGGGCCAAGGTCACCCCTCCCCATACTACTGGATAAAGGGAACATGGATGGTGGGATAAGAGATTTATGGAGAGTGGCTTAAGCCTAGACAAGGAATCAAAGGACTGGCTTTGCTGCCCCCCACACTCTGGCCCAATCTTTTCTCCTGGCAGGGGCCCGGTTTCCCCATCTGTAAAGGAGACAGCTGGACTGGGTGAACATTGAGATCCTTCTTCAAGTTACTGGTTTAGGATTCCATCCCACTTCCCAATTCTCGATGGAAGCCCAGTAAAATGAGACACAAGGAGATGGGGCTTGCTCTAGGCCTTTGAAGCTCACTGCCTGAGCTCATCCAGCCTCACTGCCTGGAACTTGGGGAACTTGGGCAGTCGTTCATTTTTGCTTCTTGTCCTGGTTTCTGTGAGTACCAACAAACCTCAGAGGAACAGAACCTTTCAGATGCCTAAGAACATCCAAATCTCTCACCCAGGAGATGATCAGAAAAGAGAAAGAGGCTCTGAAGCCTATGGCTTTGACAGAGGGCAAGGGATTCTCAACTTGATTAAACTCCAAGATGTTGGGGGTGGGCTTTGAAGGCTTTCTTTGTGGGGGCTGGAATGGGGGAGGAAGTCTGACTACAAAACCTCCCCAGCTACCTTGATCCCACCATCTTACCCTTGTACCAGGCTTCCCATCCTTCCCATCTAGACCCTCAAGACCAGCAGGACCCTGAAAAGTAGAGAGAAGAAGTGAAGTGTTCCATGTACCTAGGACAGTGACTGGATTAGGACCACAGGGAATGAAGCTTACCTGGCCCTTTTGCTCCCTTCCCCCATGTATCCTGGGGCAAATGAGGCCCTTACCTGTATGCCAGGGGGTCCGGGAGGTCCTGGAGGGCCTGGCATGCCTGATGGTCCTCGAATTCCTTCACTTCCCTGCAAAACCCCCTCAGAGTCAGTAGAGCCTACTTACCCCTGCGGTGGGTGTGGCGAGTAGGGAGGGGCTGGTGCAGGAGCAGTGTCTGTGGTCTCTGACTACTGGAAACCAGGGTTCCCCACCCTTGTTCTAGATAATGGGTAATAACTACTCACATTTCCATAGTATTTTATAGTTAACGGTCTTATCTTTTCTCAACACAACCCTGTGAGGAAGGTATTGTAAATATTCTTATACCCATTTTACAGATGAGGAAACTGAGCACCAAAGATTTACCTAAGTTCACACAGCTGGTGATATAAGAGAGCTAGGACTCCAGCTTAGGTCTGCTGATTGCAGACCCAGCTCTCCTTCCAGCACTCCACCCTGCCTCCATGAGCTTTTGCTATGACGTGAACCCCTCTCCTTCTCCCCTGCTTTCCCTCACCATGCAAGCAAGTGGAGCATGTACAAACAGCTCCCAAGGCCATCTGTGACCTCGGACAAGTCACTCTCCTGCTCTGAGCCTCAATTCATCATCATCAGTAAAAGCAGGGGTGTGGATTAATGGCAATATTCTCCAAAAGGTGGAGGGGGCAATGAAGAGAGCTATTCTGAACCTGATTCTGACCAATTGTGGGGAACTAACTGGTTGCTGAAGAAAGTATTGGGGCGATCATCTGGGAATTGGTGATAGAAGAAAACAGAGCATGGTCTGGACTCATACCCTAGATTTAGGAAAAGCAGATTTTAATGGTTCAAAGAAAGAATCAGTATCATCTGCAGGCCTAAAAAGTCAGCAGAAGTTGACCCAAGAGGCATAGAAAGTTCTCAAGAATGAACTTCTGAAACACAAATGGAAATGATGTGCATGCAAAGGGAGTTCATTAACCAACTCAGCTATCTTAAAGATAATAGAAAATACAAGAGAGGGCAGGTAACTGATGACATCAAGCATGATGATCCTGTTGAACTGGTATCCAGAGCACCAAAGTCTGGAATGAGCTGAAGTTAGTGATGAACGCCAGGTACAACAGAATGAGCTCCCTCTATTTTTTTTAAAGCTATGTTGGGGGAAGGAGAAAACTCCCAGAGAGGATAGCGTCATTTCTGGGGATGGATGGGAGCAACAATAATAATGGCAGAGAGAGGGAAGAAATACTCAACACTTATTTTGCTTTTGTTTTCTCTGTTGACAAAAATGATCGTGATAATGAGAAGAACAGGCAAACCATAGTTAAAAGAGAGTTGAGACCTAAGATAAATGAGGAAACGGTAAGACTATTAGTTACCCTCGGTAAGTTTGAGTCACTGGGCCCAGAAAAAGCCCTCCCCACAGTGTGGAGTGAGCAGATAGCATTGCCTCGTCATTGTTAGTAAACTCTGAAAGATGGTTGACAATGGGAGAGGGGCCCACGGGCCTGCAGAAGGGCAAATGCTATTTTGATTTTCAAAAAAGGGAGGAGGAAGAGTTTGAGAACTACGTGTCAGCTTGACTCAAATTCCTGTCAAGATTCTGGAACTTACGATGAAAGGGATGGTTCATGCGCATCTGGAAAAGACAGCGGTGGTTGCCATGGGCCAGCAGGGCTTCATGGAGTTGGGCCAGACGGCCCGTTTCCCTTTCTGATGGTATTTCTAGACTGGCAGGTAAGGGGGTGCCGTACACACCACGCACCAGTATGTCAGCAAGGTATCTGACAGTCTCTCATGATAGCTTTGTAGATAAGAAAAAGGGATATGGACCAGATGACAGTACAACCAGGCGAGTTAGAACTAGTGAATGACTGTGACCAGACACAAAGAATATCAATGAACAAGCCAATGTGGAATCAGGGGGAGGCTTCTAACATAGCACCCCAGGGCTACGTCCTTGGCCCTGTGCTATTAAACATAGGCGGGGAGCTTATCAGCTTGGCCGGTGACATAGAGCTAATGTGCTGGGTAGGAAGAGAATCAAGATCCAAAAAAAATCTCAACAGGCTAGAATAACACTGGGTCAAGTCTAACAAGATGAAATTTGATAAAGGTTAATGAAAATCTTATACTTGGATTAAAAAAAGTTACCTGCAGAGTGCAGGATGAGGGAAAGTGTGGCTAGATAACCGTTCATCTGACAAAGATCTGGGGGTGTTAGTGAATTGTCAGTAGAGTCACACAGCAGCTGGGACAACTAATGCAACCCCAGACCTCATTAAGAGAGGCCCAGGGCCTAGAAGTGGAGGAGGCAATTGTTCTGGAGACTCCACCCCAGAATACCACGTTCAGCTCTGTGGGCCACGATCCAGGAAGGACACCAAGTCACTGAAATGAGTCTAGAGGCAGGGCAGCCAGGAAGAAGAGGGGACCGAGCGTGGCACCCAAGGTTGAGCTGAAGGAGCCAGGGATGCAGAGCCTGAAGAGGAGGTCTGTGGTGGGGCAGGGATGGGGCCTCTTCTCAGGCCCAGAGAGCAGAAGGTCCAGGTTTGGGTTCCAGGTTATTTCCTAACATTCAGAGGGGTCTTTAAGTGGAATTGGCAGCCTTGGGAGGAGAGGGCTGCCTCCTCCTGGAGTGGAAATGGGAAATGGTAGAAAAGAGGTTCTTTGTCAGGTGTAGGCTGGATTAATGGGCCTCTGAGCTCACTTCCAAATCTGAGCTTTTGTGACTGGATGCTCTTCAAGGTCCCTCCCAGCTCTGACAATGTTCTCTATTTTAAGGCTCTTTCCAGCTCTGGAATCTTGTCTTCTACATTCCAAGGTCCCTTAAGTGTCTGTCTAGTGCACTCGCTCTGTGCCTGCACCAGTAGGCATTGCAATGCCCACACTAGCTGAGAGGGGGCAGTATCACTTTAGAAATATCAGCGCTCGCTCCCCCAAACCCTGCCCTACCCAGGGGCAGAGAGCAGCTGCTAGGGCTTCTCAGCAAAACTTGCGTGCTTACAGTAGGGAGCCAGGGAGGCAAAGAGGGCCACCAGCCCAGTTCATTCCCTATTCCAGACGGGCTCCTCTCAACATGTCTCAACCTGTGTCTCCTCCTCCTAGTCCAGGGCAAGGTCTAAAAAGGGGGGGAGGGAGGAGGGGACCCCCAGGGCAGAACGTGCTGCTGCAGCAGGAAGAGATGGAACAGTATGGAAGCAACAAGGCAGCGCAATTCTCTGCTGGGAAGGGGGAGCCGAGGAGAGAAAGACAAGGCAGCCAGCTGCTTGGCTGCCTTTAAAGCTTTATGCTCTGGGTGGGTCAGGGTTTTGTGATGACAGGCAGGGAGGAACAACCGGAGAGAAGAGAAAAGCATCCCTGCCCTGCACTCACTATCAGTCTTAGCCAGTCTCTTTCTCTCCCTCCTTCCCAATCTCTCTTTCTCCCCTCCCTCTCCCTCCCTCCCTCTCTCTCTCTCTCTCTCTCTCTCTCTCTCTCCCCTCAGTCTGTCTCTGTCTTTCTCTCTTCTCTCCCTCTGTTTCTCCCTCTCCTCCCTCCTTCCCCCCTCTCTCCCTCCCTCTCCCCCTTCCCAATCTCTCTCCTTCTCCCTCTCTCTCTTCCCTCCCTCTCTCCCCCTCCCTCCTCTCTCACTCCCCAATCTCTGTCTTTCTCTCCCTCTGTTTCTCCCTCCCCTCCTCCCTCCCCCTCTCCCCTCTCAGTCTTTCTCTCTCCTTTCCTCTCTGTCTCTTTCTCCCCACTCCCAAGCCCCCGCCCAGCTCTGCTTCTTTCCCAGCTTGGCTCAGGCCCTGAGCTTCCCTGGGTCACCTTCCTTCTCCCCTTACCACTGTGGGAGGGGGACGGTACCAGGTCCATCCCAGAGCCCCTGACTCTGCATTCCTGTGACCACCCTCACGCAGGTCCTTGTTACTGCCAGCTTGGGCTCCAGCCTACACTAACTCCCTAATGTGTCTTCCCAGCTCCATTCTCTCCCCACCCCCCCATCCGGGCTACCCTCACTGCCAAGAGTCTTCCTTGTGCACAGATCTGATCACGTAAATCTTTTGCTCAAAACCATTAGGTAGTTTCCTACCCTCTCCCAAGTAAAGACTCCTTTGCCTGGCATTCAAGGCCCTACCTTCTAGCTTCATCTCAGGCCCCTTTCCAGACCTTCTACTTTCTAGCTACCCTTGCCTGCCTTCCTCCCCCAGAGTGGCCTGGTGGTTTCTTATTTGTTTTGGTCGCATTGTTCCTTATGCCTAGAATGCCCCATTTCCCTGCTCTCACCTGTTGGACTCTTTTGTCCATCACATAAAACCCTACTGAGATGCCTCTTCTTCTAGTAAGGCCTTCCTGATTTTAGGAGTTGGTAGTGACCTTCTGCCTTGGACCTCATCTAACTCTAAATCCGTATTGGAGGCACTGATGGAATTCCGCATGCCAGAAGTCAGTGTGGTATTTTGGCAGGACACTTGGAGTTGGGAAAGAGTTGTATTCTTATCCTGGCTCAGGCACTTGCTATGGTGTGACCTGGAGCAAACCCTTTCACCTTTCTAAGCCTTCTCACTCAAATAAGGATAATACTTCTCATGACCTACCACTCTCACAGAGGTACTTTATAAACCCCGAAACACTGTGTAGATGTGAGTTGGTACTGATGTGTCTGCCCTCCCTCCTAGACTGAAAGTGCTGGGAGGCCAGAGTCCTATCTAAACTTCCTGTCTCCCCTAGCACCCTGTACAGGATTCTGTACACAGGAGGTGTTTAATCAATGTTGAACTGAGCCACCCTCTCCACAAAGGACCGGAAGATCTAGAGGTTTAGATCACTGATGCCCTGTCCCTCCCCTTAAGGAAAGGCCTCCCTGAGCAAGCCCCATTGCCCTCTGGGACCTAAAGGAAAAGCAGGACTCCGCCTAGTCCCCTTCTTCCTCTTCCTCCTCCCTCCCCTCTCTAGTTTTCTCTTTCAGGGCAGAAAGGCAGACCCTGTGAGAAGTCAACTGAAGGGGGCACAGCAGCCAGCGGAGAGGAGGGACTAGGGCTGGAGCCAAATGGACCTCCAGGGGATTGGCTTCACTTTTCCATCCCATTCCCTTCCCTATGCAGAAGTCTTTTTACTCAGAATGTCTATCCTTCCCCAACAAGAAGCCACACAGAGGCAAAGCCCCCAACCCACCCCCCTCCCCATTATCTCTGCTCCACCCACCCTAGAATCCATCTGTTTCTTCCATCCACCAGGGCTCTTCCCCACTCCTCCTTCCCTTGCCTTCTCTTGAATACTACAGGGAAGTATCTTGGTATCTGTTTATGCTACTTGGACTGGCTGATAGAGGAAACGATCTAGACTCCTGGTGGCTTCAAAGAGAAGCTTAGCTCATAACTCACCCCCTCCTCCAATTCCTCCTGCTCACCTTCTCAGCTGGGGGACCAGGTGGGCCCACTGGTCCTGCTTTGCCTGGGAATCCTGGGGGCCCCTAGAAGAACAGAGGGGACTGATCTCTCCATGTGGCTTAGCTGTGGATCTCACCACTGCTGCTCACTTCTTAGACATTAAGCTTCCATCCTCTGCCCCAGCCACTAAGGACTTCCCCGACATCCTCCCCCCTGTGTCCTCCCCAGCCCTCTTCCTTGTCTCTGCTTTAAGTCACCTCCTCTCTTCCTGGTCATTCTTTCCATCAAGGCAAATGCCCTTCTGCAATGTTGTGCAGCTCTTTCCTATTCTATTCTGGCAGATCCTTTACTCACCGGTGGACCTGGGAATCCTGGCTGTCCCTGAAATCCCTGCAGGACAAAATAAGCAATGGTAAGCTCTGGAAGGGCAGGGACCTTTGTCTATGAGAAGGACTGCCGCGTGGAAAACAATTCACTTTGTTCTGCTCCACCCCAGTGGAAAGGATCGAAGCAATGAAGGGCAGGAACGCTTCAGCTCAATGTAAAGGAAAGCTTGCTGAGAAGTAGGGATGTTCCTAAGAGGAATGGGTGGCTTCTGGGGGCAGCATGCATCCCATAACCAAAGGTCTGCCAATAGAGGCTAATGCCCTGTTGTCAGGGATGCTCTGGGGGAGGAGGATTAGTGAGATGTGGGGACCCTATGGCCATGACCTACATGGTCATCCACTTTGTATTTCTCCAACATTGTTTTCTGGAAGCAGATAACCCTCTGCTCAGTCACTATTTCCCCAGTCTTCTATCCCTTTCTCCACTCCCATCCTGCTTCCAACACAGGCTAGGTGACAAAGGAAGCTGGTGGGATTCAAGGGGACACCCACTCAGAAAAAGGAAGCAAGGCTCCCATCATTCAAGGGCACCAAACTCAGTGCCATCTCCTCCATGATCCATCAGAGATAATCAGACGAAAGCCTGCTTTACTGGTGTTACCCCCCCCGGCGCCCCCCCCCCCCCCCACGCACATGTGCGCATACCCTTCACATGGTGAAATATAAGGCCCCTGAGGGCAGGGCCTTCCTCCTTTTTGGTCTGTATCCCAGTACTTGGTACAGTGCTGGGCACATCAAAGGTGTTTAATGAATGTTGATTGATTTCCCTTCTACCCCTATAAACACAGACCTGCCCATGTATGTATACACACATGCACATGCACACACACACACACATGCACACACACTCACACACACACTCTCTCTCACTCCCATTCCTTTTCTTCCCACTCACCTGGTCTCCCTTCTCACCAGCACCACCTTGGGCTCCTCTTTCTCCTCGGGGACCCTGTCACCCACAGAAGACAAAGAAAACTAGTTCCTTGCCCTTCCCTTCTTCTCTCAGCCCCTCAAGCAGTACCCCACCCTGAGAGGACCCTGCTGACAATCAGCATCTCTCAACCAGTCACCCTGAGGCCCTTCGCCCCACACTCACTACAGGGCCCATGGGGCCTGGGAGACCTTCAGCTCCTGGTGGACCCTAGAAACAGAGAGAAAACCAATGAGCAGAAGTGGGAAAGTGTTTTCTGCAGGATTGAGTGAGTTATAGCTGTGCTGAACTTGAAGGACTAGGGGAGACACGGAGGACACAGTGGCCTTGCCTGACCTGACTGAGGGTTAATGGTCACCAGGGACTATAACCCTCTCAGGTAGAAGGAGAACTCATACTGATTCTACTTCAATGAGGAGGGAAGACGTGACCAGAGATCCTGTGTGCCTAAAGGGAGCAACTCAAAAACCCAGCAGGATTGCAGGGCAGGGCCAAGGGGCTGTCCAGGTAGGCCCAGAAGAGATTTAGTATGCCACTGTGAGTCTTGGGGGAACAGTGTAGTCTCCCAGGTTTAGAGCTTTAAGGAGGCCAACAAGAAGATGAGACCCAGGAATCATGACAAAATTATCTTCTGCATTGCAGTGGCATGGTTGAATTCTGTGCGAGCCAGCCGAGGAAGAGGATGCACACACAGGCTTAAAGCACAGAGGCAAGGAGAGACTTCCTTGTGAGGGAGGATTGTAGGATGCATCATTGAATGTTGGAGCTGGAATGGTTCAAGGCCCTGTTGACAGGCAGGGTACTTGAGGCCCAAAGAGGCCTACAGAGTAAAGGGCAGAGCTGTACAGGCTCCTGATTCCAAGACCAGGGCTGGCTCCCCACATGTCTTTTACAGACAGGGACACACAGGCTACAAACAGTCAGGAAGCCAAGGCAGGGCCAGAAGCAGCAGCTCCCAGCCTGGGTCTCTTCATACCAGCCCTTCCTTCTAGCCAGCTCTGTTTTGGGGGGAAGTCGAGAGGAAGAGGAAAGGTGGGGAAGCACCTCTGCAATAAAGAGCTGCCTTGGTGCAGCTGCCAGACCTCCGCCCAGGGAGGCAGAAGGCCTGGATCTCCACCCTGGCTCTGGGTAGGAACCTGTGGGACCCCCTGAGCTGCATGGCTTCATTTCCCTGGGTGAGGGGCCTGATTTCTCATAGGACCCAACAGATATCTCATGCCAAACCCCTGGTTTTACAGGCGAGGATCAGATACTTGCAGGCCACTGGACAGGTTGTAAGTGGCAGAATCAGAATACAAACTGAGGGGCTCAGAGCCTCAGGCCAGAAGGCTTTTCCTACCCTATCCTGTTGCTTCTCTATTAGATCCCTTTCAGTTCTAGCCCCCCCCTCCCCGCAGGCTGATTTCTCTATGATACAGCTGGGGAAGAAGTAGGCAGGGGGTAGCACAGTCTCCTCTTCTTAACCTGGCAGAATAATTTTCCAGTGTATTGGGGGGGCGGGTCAGCAAAGGCCTTCCAAGGCTGCAACTCACCGACTCTCCCTTCTCTCCAGCAGGACCTGTGTAGCCACGCTCTCCCTTGATGCCCTTGGCAAATAGGTGGAAAAGTCAAAATTAGTCCCATAGCCCATCCTAGCTGTCATATGAGGGGTGGAAAAGGCAGCTGGTAGGCAGCCTGGTACTGAAGCAGATGGTACCAAGGAAGGCTGCTAGTGGGAGTGGTGAAGTGGGGGGCCACTCCTTTAGCCCTTAGCACCAGCTCCCCTATCACAAAGCTATCCTGAAATTGCTGGCACTGCCAGGGGGCACTTTTGCCTCTTCCTCCTCCCTCACATCCAATCAATTACTAAGTCACTGTCAAATCCATCTCTGTGATATCTCTTGTATCTGTCTCCTCCTCTCAATTCCCCTGGCCAATATGGATCCCTGTTGCCTGGCATTCAAGGCCCTTCACAATGCATCTCCCTCAACATGCCCTGAACTTTCCTGTCATGCTGTTCCTAATATGGGGAATGTTATTCTCCCCCTAATGAATTGCTACTCATCCTTTTAAAATCCAATTCAAATGCCCACCACTCTGCTCTACAAACTGTCAGTGATGATCTTTCCCCTCCGGCCTCGAAGAACATTAGGAATGCATTCTATCTAATGCCCTTATTAGTGGTGATTAGCTCCAGGAGGGCAGGGACTGTGTCTTATCTAGACTTTGCAATCCTCCCAACACAGGAGCATCCCTGCACTGCATAAGATAAGTGTATGTTTGCTGAATGAACATATATATATATATATATATATATATATATATAGAGAGAGAGAGAGAGAGAGAGAGAGAGAGAGAGAGAGAGAGAGAGAGAGATACATATATATATGTATATATGTTGAATGCCTGCCCAGACTGGCAGCCCAGGCAGATCACTGTAGTGAGATGATGAGATGGTTCCAGCAAGGCCCAGAATCCCTTGAGGTGGGATCAGCTACTTTCAGAGGGGCCCTCTGGGATATCATGGAAGTGGTGCCTGACAACTGGACAGAAAACCCCTCTCAGTCATAGCTGCCCCAACATCAATAAAACCATGAAATTCAGGGTGCAAGTGGACAGTTACAGGCAGAAGGGCAGGAGGGAACCGAGCTGGAGGCAAGGGTAGGGAGGAAGAAGGGAGGATTTGAGGCAATCGGCTAATTCAGGACAGGGACTTCCAAAGCTGTCCATGGCACTTGGCCTAGCATGAGCTGATTCTCATTAACCTTTCCCCTGCCAGTCTTCCAGGCACCCTATGCCTGTGTGATTTTGAAGCTCTTACTCACAGGCAGCCCTGGAGGTCCCATGGCACCTGGATAGCCTGGTTGTCCTGGTGGGCCCTGCAAAGGAAAGCAGAGATGATGCAGCAACTTCTCCTCAAATCCAGGCTCAGCTCTGAATTTCTGGCTGCCAAAGGCAGTGCCAAAACCTAAGGCTTTTGAAGCCTGTTGGCACCACAACACCAAACCATTGGCCTGGCTCCCCCACCCCCAGGCCTCGGGCTTAGTACTTCTGCCTCCATCCTCGTCCTCCTGAACATACAACTCTGCCTGTGTCTGCCCATGCCCACCCCGCCAGCCTGCCTGGCAGCAGGACTTAATTAACAGGACCCAGTAGCAAGTTCCAGATTGGCTCTATCCTTGAGAACTAGGCTGGAGAAGGCTCTGGGTGGGAGGAGGAGGGGGGGAAGGAGAATTCTAGGGTAAAGGAAAAAGACAAGGGCATTAGGAAGGTAGCACCTCTAAGGTATGTGGAGGGAAGGCTGTGAGGCCAGGGAATCTGCCCTTCCAATCCAGAAGTGATGTGAAAAGCAACCCCTGCAGGAGCCAGGACGGAAGGATGTGGCTGGGAGCCACCCCGCCACTGTGACTGCCCTTTTACCTCTGCTCCTGCCAAGCCCCACTGTTCCTGTCAGGAGCCTTCTAGAAGGCAGTCACTCACACCATCCCTAGGTCCCTCCTCCATCGGCCCCCTTCTTCCCTTGCTGGACTGATCTCTTCTCCCTACCTCCCTATCCCTTAGGGCCCTCCCTACTCCCATTCCTCCTTTCCCCTCACCCTAGCTCACTAGTCTTCAGAGTAGAAGCTGACCCTCTTAACTGAGGCCCATGTGTGTCTTTATGGGCTACAGGCTACAATCTGTGACACTGCCCTTGTATACCCACTTGGTGTGAAGTAGAAAGGAAGGACAGCTTGGTTCCAGTGGGGATTTTGATTTCTTGGAATTGGGGGCCTTTGCACCCAGGCCCATAATGGTAGGCCTCCTATCCTGCTCCCTGAAGCTCTATTCCAGATGAGCTTCATTCTTTGAAGTTGGGGGCCCAGAATCTGAGTTGGAGGGACCCCAGAGGTCATCTAACTGAAAGAAATCCCTTCTTCGTCCCTGACAAATGGGTTATCCAGTCTCCGACGAAAGGGGAAAGCAGCAGCCTGTTCCACTTTGAAGGAGCTGGTCAGGAGGGAGTCTTTCCTGGCATCAAGCTAAAATCTGCCATGTTGCAACTTTCACCAGTTGCTTTAGTTCTGCCCTTTGGGGCCAAGCAAAACAAGTCTGATAATTCAGGATGCCACATGGCAACCCTTTAACTATCTGAAAGCAGTGATTATGTCCCCCTCCCTCCTTTCTTCTCCAGGCTAAACATACCTAGTTTAAACCAAGGCTCCTAAGGCCTGGCTCCCCCTGGCTCCCAGGCCACCCTGGCTCCCCGACTTTGCTTGGTCGGTGTCTGTCCTAAAGTGATGTATCTCCAGCCAGACGCTCTCTCTCCAAATGTGCTCCGACTGAAGCTCTGGATGTTATCGGTCATTAATGAGGCCTAAGGCAGCACTAGCTGTTCTGGCTACCACTTCAGGAGTGTCTTAGACTGACTTGGCATGCCTCCTTTGCCCCATCTCCCTTCCATGCCTGCCTGCCATTGCTGTGGCTCCGATAGCCTCTGAACTGGGCCCCTCTGCACTGGACCTCCAGAGACCATGCCCTGGAGAAGGAGTGAGTCAGCCACGGGGAGGGAGGCCGGGGGGTGAGCACAAACTCATACAGGCTTCGCCCCTTCATGTGCCATCTCCTCCCCTCCTCCTCCTCTTCCTTCTGCCCCTTCTTTGGGGACAGTGATTGAATCAACCCTGCCATTGGGTCAGGAAAGAATGTGTCGGCCAGCCACTGCCAGGGCTGAGGCTTCTCTGAATGTTTACGGCTCAGTTCTCCATTAGGATGTAAGCTCTCTGAGGGCAGGACCCTACTCTCTTAGCCCTGCTCTCTCGTATTTGCTCCCCAGCTCCTGGTGTGGTGCCTGGCATATGGGAAGCAGTTAATACTTCTCATTTATTCATTTGTTAAGACTTCCCAGTCTTTCTCTCACAAACTGCTCCCTAACCCTGTTTCCCCAGCCTGAGTCTATGAAATTGCTTTTGTGACCCCAAGGCCAGAACTGGACACTCGTTCCTATTAATTTCTGCCTCCTCCACTCTGGCCCATCCTTTCAGCCTGCCAGACCCTTTTTGGTCACCACGGATGGCATCCAAAGTGTCAGTTTCCCCTCTCAGCTCTGAGGCCCCCTCATGTTGATACATATGCCATCCAGCACCATCCTACTGAGTCACGCTGATGAACCATGGTGGCCAAGCATTCCCTTCTCCATTCTGGCCACCTGCCTGGTATTCCCAATACCATGGAGGTTACCGTGTCCCTCTTAACTTACCGGCTCCCCCTTGTCTCCTGTCAGCCCTGTGAGACCACGCTCTCCCTGGAGACCCTTAGGAAAGAACAGAAACTACTGGGGAGGGGCTCTCCCTTCCTCCCTTCCCCCCCAGTGTCACCTCCTGTCCCCCATCCCTCTGCCCATGGCTCACGCTAGTGTGGGCCTAAACCACCCACACTCACAGGTTGCTAGTGGGTCCCCTCTGAGATTCAAACCTGTCTTCCCACTATCACACCCAGGGGTAGAATCTGGTGAGCTAGGTCCTGTGTGGTGTTTTTTGGGCAGGAAGGGGTGACCTAGTTTTACATCCACCTAATGAAAGCTGTTGGGGACTGCAAGGCCAGACATCTGTTGGCTCCTGACACATCTGTCTCTTACAATTATACTCTACAAGCTGTCAACTCTATCTGTGCTCAATATGGGTGGCTCAGGTCCAGATCCTGGGAGATCTGTGATAATGGGAGAGGTAGGAGAGTCCGGCTGGGCTCAGAGTCAGGAGGGCAGGGGGGGCTAGGTCCAAGTTTTGCCATTGACTGTGAGACTCTGGGCAAGTCATTTCAACTCTACAGGTCTCTATCTTCACAGCTATAAAATTGGGAGAATCACATACTTCCTTCCTTACAGAAGTAAACTATGAAGTATCATAGAAACAGAAACTGTTATCAGTGGTGGGAGCAGAGGAATGGAAGCAATTGAAACACATGGAAAGTCAGTCCAAAGTCCAATTTAACCTGTACAATTCAATCTTAAGGTTGTTGGGCCCATGTAAGTTTGCCCTCTTCTTCCTAAATGCCCTTTGGGATGGGAGGAAGGAGATCATGAAAAGCCAAAATGTGAGGAGCAGGAACAAGGGTTTGAAGATTTACTCTAGGTGGGAGCATCAGCCTTGATTTGTCCAGAGTTATACTCAACAGGTACCTCTTTCCCATTCCCCAACACCTGACCCCTCCCCCAAAACAGATACACCCAAGAGAAGTCATCATTGGAGGGATACTTTCCTCCCTAAGAGACTGACTTTCAAGTGTTCTGTCCAAAGGGGAGACAGTCAGTTGGGAGTGGTGAACCTCAACAATATACACCCAGAGAAATGGAATATAATGGTATAGCCCCCTCAACTGTCTTCTGTGTTCTGCTTTAAGGGGCTTAAATAATTGGAGAAATATTAATTGTTCATGGGCAGAGCCAATATAATAAAAATGACTTGGGCAAGATACCCTCCCCACAAAGAAGTGACTGTTAGAAGCATTCTCCTCCAGAAAGCCCATTCTCATCAAGGAGCTCCCCTAAGAAGGTGACCATCAGTGGTTATACCCCCTCCCTCCAGCTAAATGGCTACAAGTGGCACACCTCCCCTGCCCAGATCCCAATAATGACTGTCTGCAGCACACTCCCAATGCCCAGTACTTACCAGTCCCATCCCACAATACCCTGGGCACCTCCATTTTCAGGGCAGAGGAAAGGGAGAGACAGAAGTGCTCCCTCAGGAGCAGCACCTGATACTTTTCAAGGGGAAGTGGGATGGGGAAGCGGATAACCAAAGTCTGAGTCTCTTCCCAAGCCCAGCTCTGCCAATGGCACGGTCTTGGCTCACTGAAGGGGAAGAGCTCCAGCACTGCTTCTTCTCCCACTCTACCCTTTCCCTGTGCCCTCCCTCCCTCCCACCTGCATCCCAAGGTGCCCACACAGGACGACGACACAACAGGGATGGATGGATGGGCAGACAAATAGATGGGCCCTTCTCCCAAGCAAGCAGAAAGACACAAGGTGGAAGCAAGGGGACTTCTCACCAGGGACGAAGACACAAGGGCAGATGGAACCACAACAAGGTGGAGGCACTCCACTCCCAGACTCCCCATCCCAGCTCCCTGGGGGGTAGGGTCAGGAAGAGGAAAGAGGCAGCTGCCACTGAGTAATGCCATGGAGTCATGTGGAGTCAGACAAGCGCAAGTCGGGTTAGCGTCTGTGACTGACAGGCAGGGAGGGGCTCAAACACATTGGGGCTGATGGAGGCAGAGCAATTAACGACACCTGGCAGGTGTGCCAGATGGGGGGGGCACGTCCCGGCAATTTTCCAGAAATCCAAGCCTGATACCACGCCAGGAGAAGGGGGGAGCAAGAAGAGGGGAGTGCCAGGTGCAGAGAAGATAGGGAGGCTACCCATCGTATCTACTCAGGATCACAGGAAAGGCTGGTGTTACTGGGGGCTGCTGGGCAGCCCAATCACCCAGCATAGCACTGAGTCTGTGCCAACTTGCAACAAGAAACCTGAGAGCTTTGGCATCTCTGCCAGACTCCTGGAAGCCCCCCAAGAACCACCTGAAACAAAGACATCCAGACCAAAGGAGGAAGAAAAAAAGAGAGAACAGGGAGGGAGAGTGGGTAGAGAAATGCGACTTTCATGGAGTGGGTCAATGGATGGGTCAGAAGGTGAGAATCCAGGGGGATGGATGGGGGAAGGTGGTGAGGTGAGATGAAGAGAAGGGTGAAAAAGAGATAGGGAACCCACATCAAGAAGAAACTACAGAGCTGGGAACACCCCTGCAAGGCCAGAGAGCTTCCCGATCAGAGATGGGCACCCACTGTCGTTAGCTACTGTGCCTGGAGTGGAACAAGAAACACAGGGCTGGGGGGGGTAAGCTGAGGGGGTGGCAGGAGGGGAGACCAACAAGAACCACAGAGACCTGGGGTGGGGTGGGGGGAAATGCGTGCAGCTCTAGGTTCTTACAGGCAATCCGGGGGAACCAACAGCGCCAGGAAAACCTGGGGGGCCCTGAGGGGAGAAACAGGCGTGTCACATCTCACAGAGCACAGTAACCTCGGGAGCAGGAGGGGAGACAAAGTCCAAGGCTGGGGAGAGTCATGTTCTGGGATGGCTGGGCAACAAGACACCCTGAGGATTCTGGGGCCAAGCAGTAACTCCAGAGGTCACTATGCATTCCCTTGTCTTCAGCCAAGATGAGAGAGAATCTCCAAGGCCCACAAGCCCTTCCTAAAGTCTCCACACTACTCTCTTTGCTACTGAAACTGCTCCCTTTGGCTTGTCCATGGTGGACATCAAGATTTAGCCATCTGCCCCCTTCTGTCTTCTTAAAAGCAGCTTGGCATCTCACCAGCCTTCTCATTCAAGCTAAGTGCCCTCCTTGGCTTGTCAGGCCTCTTCTCCAGCCTTCCTGCCAGGGCCTCGAAGAATGGAAAGGGCCCTGGATTTGAACACCAGCTCTGCTACTCACTACAGATGTGACTCTGGGTCAGGGGTTTCACCTCTATAGGTCTTTTCTATTGGACTTGTTGATCTCCAAGGCCCCACCAGCTCTAGCTCCTATGATCCAGAGGAGGAAGGGAACACTTTGGATTACTCTGATGCCTGTCACCAAGACAGCCAGCCAAAGATCTCGTGTTCTCATTCATTTCTGCTGGCATCGCTTTCACACTGTGAGGGATGGAAGGAACGGGCACTCTTTGGAAGGTCCCAATGCTAAGAGGGCCCGGCTCCCAGCCCAGCTGGACCTGAGGAAGCAAAGCTGACACACAACCCCAGGAAGATGAACATGACTGGGGCCATTTTGAGGAAGCCAAAGACAGTAGAATACGAATTTGGGCTGTCCATTCCCCCATTCTCAGAAGCACCCTTAGCACCTGAGGTCAGGTGTCCCGAGCAGATGACTGGAAACACTTACAATGGGCCCCGGGAGCCCAGGGGAGCCTCTCATACCAGGCGGACCCTGCAAAAGACGGCAAAAAAAAAAAATGAAAAGGCAGAGTCAGAAGACTGAGCTCCCACACTATCTGGCTCTCCCAGGAAAAGTAAACAGAGATAGCACCGATGTCAACACAAGATTCTGCTAAGCCCAGTGGAATCTAATGCCATTAATGACTTGAAAGGAAGATTGGCCAGGGCTAATCTGCTTGCCCATAATTGAAGAGTTGACTCTGAGTGGCTTTGATGGTAATAAAGAAAGGACCTGCCTCCTCCCCCATTCCTTGGAGCATTGAAGTAAGGAGTCCCAGCAGATGGGAAGGCTCTGATCCCTGACCTGTGCTGACGGAAGAATGCTGAACTTGGAGACAGAAAGCCTGGGTTCGAATCCAGACTCTGGGAGTGGCTAGTTGTGTGACCCTGGGCAAGTTATTTCTCTGGCTCTGTTTCCTCTTCTGAAAAACTTGAGGTGGCCAAGTCCGGATTCTCTTGGAAGCTCCTACTAATTTTAACACTTCATGATCTCCAAGTCAAGGAAAGCAGCAGCACCGAGTGGACAGAGGAATCGGGACTCACAAGTCCTGGGTTTGAATTCTGCTGCTAACACTTTTGAGCTGTGTGGCCCGGGCAGGTCACTGCCCTCTCTGAGCCATATTTCCTTTTCTCTTTAAACAGGGATGACAACGCTTGCCCTGCCTGTTCACAACGTCATTAAGAGGAATGGGCTTTGTAACCTTCTACATGTTACAGGAATTAGAGTGGCCATCATGGACCACTGTCGTTGGGCTCACCTCTTCTCCTCTCTGTCCTGGCAGGCCTGGAGGGCCAGGCTGGCCCGGGCTGCCAGCACATCCTGGGTCCCCCTCTCCATTTCCCTGGGGAGAAAACACAGACACAGAGTCTGGAGAGCCCTCACGGTCACCCAGTAAGCATCCAGGAAAGATGTGGAGGAGCCGTGGCCAGGGGGCTCCCCAGGGAAGGGGGAAAGGAAGGTTTACTCACTGGGGCCTCCTCGGCTCGGGGTCGATCGCGCTCTAGGAAGCACTGAGGAAAGAAATCTGAGACATTAATTAGGGAAGGAGGGGGCAGATGGCTTTCTAGCCAGGATATCAGTCTAACGCACAGTCTCTTACCCGGGCGCAGTTGTCGAGGCCTGGAACACCAGGGGTGCCCTGGTCACCCTTCTCTCCTTTCAACAGGCTAGGGGTTGGAAGGTCTGTCTGAGCCTGTGCACAGTCTCCACAGATGTTCTAGGCCAGGGAGAAGAGAGGAAGGCAATGGGGCCATCAGCAACTGAGACCGCAGGGACCCTTTCCCCCAAGTCAACACCCAAGATGTCCTCTGCCTGGTAGAGCCTCCAGCCCCTGCTCTTCTGGCATCACCCCTACCCCAAAGATGCACAAGGACAGAAAGAAAGTCAGACACACAGAGGTATGACAGACACACCCACACCCACTCTGCCTAGGCTCTGCTATGGCATGGATCCAGGCATGGATGTTAGCTTCTTTCAGCCTTGAGGGGTTTCAGAGGGGGGAGATGGAGATGTGGGAGTGGGGAGGAAAGGAAACTCTATCCACTCAGAACCTCAACTCCTTTGCCAAGAAGGCAAGTGGTCAGTAAGGCTAGGCCTGGGGTTAGGGCCGGAGCTCAGGTACCACTGGTCTTTTCCTTACTCCCATGGAGGTAGAGATGTTGGATCTGAAAGGCTCCCTCCACAGTCCTACACCATAAGCCCAATGGGGCCTGGGAGGAAAGCCCTTTACCTACGACCCACAGGCAATGACCTAGAGCAGTGGTTCTCAACCTTACTAATGCCGCTACCCTTTAATACTCGTATATGGCCACATCTGCATGTGGGCAGACCGCCTGGAGATGGATAGAGGAGCTGTGTCTCGGTTCCTAAGACCATTGGAAATATATGTTTTCCGATGGTCTTAGGCAACCCCTGTGACGCCTGTGAAAGGGTCGTTCAACTGCCAAAAGGGTTGCAACCCACAGGTTGAGAACCGCTGACCTAGAGACATCAGAGCTCTTTGGGGGCTCTCTTGTGGGGACTGCCCATCCTGCTTCACCAAGAGAGCCGGCCATAGAACAACCATCCCAATTGGTGCTGCTGGTGGTGAATAAAGCCACTGTTGGAACATTCTGCCATGTGTCTGACCTAAGCCCGCATCGTGAACCCTAAGTGCTATCCTTTGGTGGTGCCTGAGGACCTGATCTGCAGCCCCTGCTAACAATGACCATATCACTTCTCTTTGGCTTCTCTTCCCTAGAGAGGCATCCATTTATTTACCCTTGTTCATCTGAACCTGCCCAGAAGTCTCCATTAAGAAGTCAATAAGATGAATGTAAACTCTGCATTTAGTTTTTAAAAAAAACACCTCATTGCATAAATACAGGAAGGGGAGGAGGGCAAGGATAGGCCCGCAGAGCAATTCATTGGGAGGTGAGTTGACCATAAAGTTAATATGAGCCAAGAGGGTGACGGCAGCTCAAAGCCTAATGAAGCCTCATAAATCACAGGCCAGTGGAGCTGGAAAGGCTCCTAGGACATGGCCTGGAGAAGGATGGAGCCATGAGGCGAGGAGCCTTCCTCGTCCCATCTCAGAGCTGGAGGGAGCCTCTCCTTTCCAAACTCTCAGCCAAAGGTCCTTCAGCCCCTGCCACCTGGAGCCACCCAGGCCACTCAGGATTGCTCCAACTGTTCAGGAGGACGTTGTTTCCACGCGGAGTCTAAGGAGACCTTTTCAATTGCCATTCATTGGAAATCGGGTTGTGTCCTCTGGGGCCAAGCACTACTAGTCTAGACCCCCTCTTCCAAACGACAGCTCCTGAGTCTTCTCTCCCAGCTAAACAGCCCTAGTGCCTTTAGCTGATATGCCCATGGCATGACGTGGAAGCCCCTCATCGTCCTTCACCTGAGAACCCAGAACGGGGAATTTCAGAATGGGAAGGGACCTTAGGACAAGGACACAGACTGGAAGAGATGAGAAGCTATTAGAACAGAGAGCATAGAAGGGGGAGGAGCTGGAAGGGGGCTTTAAGCTCATCTGATCCCACCCCCTCAGCTTGGACCTTAGGCTGCATTAATAGTTATCCAATGAATCTTTGGTTTATAGGTGCTCCAAGCTGGAAGAGGCCTCAGTGGTCATCTGGTCCAGCATGTACTTGAAGCATGAAACCCCTTAATGTGGTTCTGCCCATGAAGCCAACATGTATGTGATATCTGGACAGAGGGATGTGTCTTGCACACAAGCCCCTGAAGTTTCTGTTAGAAGAATCTTGGGTCACAAGTTCCCCCAGGGCTCTCCAGCTGCATGCTGCCACGCCTGACCACAGAGAAGGTGGAGAGCATCCCAGGAACTGCATCCCCACCCTCTCCTCCCACCCCATCCAAGCTCTTACCTTCAGAATATGTCTTTCAGCCTCTGCCGATAGGGGGCCCTGATGGGGAGACACAGACACAGTGGCTCAGAGCCCGGCTGGGGAGGGGCGGCAAGGAGCAATAGGGGAGACTGAGAGAAGAATTAGAAACAAAAAGTGGTTCCCGGCTCTCTGGGCCTTCTTCTCAGGCACTTGATCCAGATGGGACTGAGGGAATTAAAAATCAGAGACAGCCCCACATGGAGAGACAGAGAAAGAAAAAGAAACAGGAAAATGACTCAAAGAGAGAGCAGATCCAGCAGTTCAGCTCTGCGGGGGGCGGAGAGATGAGCAAGCAAGGAGCAAGCAAGGAGCATGAGTCTTATACCTACCAGATCTCCAGCTGGCCCAGGCAGTCCCGGCAAACCGTTGTGTCCAGGTATTCCCTAAAGCGAAGGATAGAAGGGAGACATTGAGCCCTAGAGCTGAAGTTAGAGGACCTGGTTTGTATCAACTATTAGTTATATGACCTTGGATAAGTCAATTCCCCTCTTTGAGCCTGTAAAATGGGGATAATTACCTCCTTTGCATATCTTTTATGAAGAACACATTCTGTAAATCTTAAAGTGCAATACAACTGGGAATTGGATGTAATTTAAATAGTACGTTTCTCTTCCAGTGCCGTTACCCTACTTCCAGCTCCCTCCCTCTTTCTTTCCTCTCCTTCCCTTCCCTCCTTTCCCTTCTTTCTTCTTTCCCTTCTTCCTTCTCTCCCTCCTTCTTTCCATCCCTCCTTCCTCCCTTCTTCCTTCCCTCCCTCTCTTCCCTCTTTCCCTCTTCTCTTTCTCTCTTTCCTTCTCTCCCTCTCCTCCCTGCCCAGTCTCCTCTCTGTCTCTGTCTCCTCCCCCTCCTTTTTATTTCTAGGCAGAGCTCATGGGAATTTTTGTTTCCTTTACCACAGCCCAAGCCAACCTTGGGGACCATGGGAAGAGCTGCTGCTGCTTATATTCATTTTTGGCATAGGCCTAGCTCCTGAGAATCTCCAAATACTTGGCAGGTGGACACGTGGTGGCCCAGACAGACACAGGCAGAGCTGAGCTTGGGGTTTTTCCAGGCAAGACCACTTCATTCACTCGCTCACTTATTCATCCATCCATACATTCATTCCACAAACATTTATTAAGTGCCGATTATGTGCAGACACCATGAGGCCCTGGAGGGAATGTGCCTGTTTTGAAAGACAGAGTCTTTGCCCTCGAGAAATTCACAATCTAGTAGAAGGAAAAAATTAACTCAAACTTAAATGCTTTCTTGATAGCACAGTCCTGTGAGGGAGGGAGTGCAAGCACTCTTCTCATCTAACAGATAAGGAAACTGAGGCTCCAAGAGCTGGGACAGATCACTCATGATCACTCAGGCCATGAGAGGCAGAAGGGCAGGAGTCCTGGACTTCTCAGTTCAGGGGCTGCATGCCACACTCTCACCTTTCTGGTCTCCGAGAAATTTAGATCTGGCAGAGATTCAACCCCTTCCTTTTACAGAGGGGGAAACTGAGGTCTGGAGAGGTGAGAAATGGTTTGCCAAACCTCACACAGAAAGGGACTGTCGAACCAGGATTCACACTCAGGTCTTGGGACCGTCCCCTGGGCCACGCTGCCCCTTCCCCCTATATTGCTACAGGGACTGGAAGCCCAGCAAGGACCTGAGAAGGATGGATGGGCGGCCTTCTGCTCACTGGAACATTCAGTGACATACAAAGGGAGCATTCAGGCCTCATTTTCCTTGGCCTCTCACAGTGTTTGACATTCTTGATCGTCTGATCCCCCACTTCCTTTTAACAACGCTCTTCCCTTGGATTCCTGAGGCTGTGCTGGCCTGCTTTTCTCCTTTTTACCTCTCAGGCCAGCCCTTGCAGGGCCACCCTTCCTCCAGCCCACATTCCCCAGGCTTTAGTCCTTGACCCTTTCATTTGATCTCTCTATCCTCTCTCCCTTGGAGATCTCGGCCTTTCCAGCCTCTCTGACAATAATAATAGTTCACATTTATACAGCTTTTCAAGGCTTACAGAGCATTCTATTCACACTATTGCACTTGCTTCTCACAATTTTGTGAGATAGGTACTATTATTATGCCCAATTAACAGCTGAGAAAACTGAGGCTCCAGGAGGTTAGGTGACTTGAATCTCGATCCCACACCTATTACACCCTCGAACCCAAATCTATCATCTTTTCCAGTCAATTATCCCCACAATCATCTTCTCTCTCCTTTATTTTCAATATCTCCCCATCTGCTGGCTCCTCCTCTACTGCCTACAATACAGCAGTGTCTCCTCCATCCTTTAAAAAAAATTACTAGACCAAACCGTCCCCTTGAGTTCTCACCCTCTCTCTCTCTCCTCCCTTTTTTAGTCAAATGTCTACAAATGCTGTCTCCCTGTCGCCCCCACTGCCTCCCCATTCCTTCCTCTCAGCCTCTCCTGAGCACTGCTGTCTGGCTTCAGACAACATCACTAAGCTGAAGCAGCTCCCTCCAAAGTCACCAGCGGCCAAACCCAACAAACAGCCTTTTCTCAGTCCTTCTCCTTCACTTCTCCATCCCACGGGAAACTGCTGATCAGCCTCTTCCCCTGGGCCCTTTTTCCTTCATGCTGCTGCTCTCCCTCCTTCTCCTCCTATCAGCCCATGCCTTCTCAGTCTCATTGGATGGATTGTCCTTTCTATCACGGTCCCTTCTCGTAGGCATACTTTTGGGCTGCAGGCCCTCTCCTCTATCCACTAGCTTCTTCTTGGGGACCTCATCATCTCCCATGGGTTTCGTGACTACATCTATACTAGGTAACTCTTGACTTTAAATGTCTAGTCTTGGTCTCTATCCTATTATTCTTCCTCTCCAAACACACTCGTCTCAAATGTCCCTATCCCTGTCAATGGCGCCACCATTTTTCCAGTTGCCCAGGCTCACAGCCTTGATGCTACCCTCAACCTCTCTCCCTCCACCACACAAAACCAAGCAGGTGCCAGATCTCGTCATGTGTGCTCCCACAACATTTCTCATCTCTATCCTCACACCTGGACTATTTCAAGAGCCTGCTGGTTGGTCTCCCTATCATAAGTTCCTCCTTATTCCAGTCCATCCTCCATTAAGCTGTCAAAGTGATCATCCAAAAGCACAGGTCTGAACATGTCACCCCCTCGCCAGTTCAATAAACTCCAGTGGCTCCCTATTACCTCCAGGATCAAATGGAAAATCCTCCGTTTGGCATCCAAACCCTGCATGACCCCTCCCCCTCCCTGCCATAGTTGTCAGTCCAGTGAAACCAGTGCCCTGGCCATTCTTCAAACAAGACACTCCATCTCCAGATTCTGGCTGCTCCCTCCCCCCTGCAATACTTTCCCTCCTCATCTCTGCCTCTTGGCTTTCCTGGCTTCTGACAAGTTCTAGCTAAAATCCCAGGCCATCTCCAGCTGTCCTGATCTATATCTTGCCACTAGACCCAGATGGCTAAGGAGGACAGAGTGAGGCTGGTGTCCTTGCACAGCCCTGCCTCCCTGTAATCCAATTCACGTGTGTCATGGCATCACCTCCCTGATGTCATGGACCTCTTTGAGAAGGAAGGACAAACCACAACAAAATCTCACAAGAGACCTTTCCCAACTCCCCTTTATTCTGGTGCCTTCCCTCTGCGGATGATTTCCAGTTTATCCTGTTTTCACTTGTCTGTGTATTTGTACAAGGTTGTTTGCACATTGTCTCCCTCATTAGACTGAGCTTCCCGAGAGTGGGATCGCCTTTTGCCCTTCTTTGCATCCCCAGGGCTTAGTACAGGGCCTGGCAAACAGTAGGCACTCAATAAATGTTAACTGAGCTTAGTACAGTGCCTAGCAAACAGTAGGCACTCAATAAACATTAACTGACTGACATCCAATTCTCTCCACTCATACAACTATCCCTCTAGCCCAGGTCCTCATCACCTCTCACCTGGGTTATTCCAGCAGCCTCCTCCATGGTCTCCCTGCCTCCAACGTCTTTTCCTGCTCCGATCCATTCTCCACAAAGCCCCCAAAGTTCTTTTCCTAGAGCAGTTTTTCTCTATTTACCCACAGAATCCAATGACGACTCCTCCGGTTGGCACTGATGCCCTGGCACTAACATGAACATTTCTGGCTACATTCCACATCGCTTCCCCCGTTTGGTCAGATGGGCCATGTTCCTCATCCTCCTCACACCTGCCACATGACCTCTCAGCTTTCCTTAGTCCAGGGGCCTTCTACTACCATCTGCGTGACCCTTGCTAAGTCATTCTCCCTCCTCCGTCTTCAGTTTCCTTGTCTGTAAAATGGCAACTCTCATACTTCACGATTCCCCTGTAAACTTTGCGATGCTATAGAGATGGGAGCTTTCATACCATTGCCATGTAAACTGGTATGGACTCACAACTGGCTGATGATTTTTCTTGCATTATCTCTAGTATGTGGTTGTATGTCTCTCATTTCCCCCAGCAGACCATCTGAAGGCAAGGGCCCCAAGCATCGTGGTTTACATAGTGCCAAGAGTGCTAAAGGGGTGTGGAATTAGGAGACCTTGGGGGAACAGATCCAACATGTTCTAGCTATGTGGCTCTGAATATGTCATTAAGCCCCTGAGACTCGGTTTCCTTGTATGTCAAATGGGGATGATGCTAGATCACAGGATTACTGGGAAAATAGCCCTTGGTAATCGTTAAAGGGCCGTCTAAGGTTGTTGGATGGACAGAGGGGTCCTACCTGGGGCCCCAGAAGGAGCAGAGCTGGAGCGAGGTCTAGACTCAGACTTCAGGAGCTCTAGGATGGGTCTCTGCAGCTGCTAGGGAGCACGTGGGGCTTGAGGAGCAGTTGGGAAGGTGAGGAGCAGGCCCTCAGTAACCCCAGTCATTGAGTGGGCCTGAGGCCCGCAGCCAGGAGGCCAGGTTGTTGATGACATTTACAGAGGATGGAAGCTCCAGGGGTTACGGGGTCATGGAATTCAGAGCCAGAAGAACTCTTATAGATCAAGGCCAAGTTCTTTGATTCAGACAAGGGAACCAGAGGCCTAGTGGGAAGTGCCTCACTCTCTGCAGAAAGAGAGGAGCCGGGTTCCTGAAGTCAAGTGCAGAGCCCTCTGCACAGCCTGCCTTGTTTGGTGTGACTGGGAAGGGCTGTGGGACTCAGGACAGGATCCCTGGCCCTTTCAGGAAAGCCTGGGCTCCTCTGAGGGTCAGCAGGCCATATGGTGAAGGGGAAGAAACGCTGCATTTGGATTCAGAAGGTCTGGCTCTCAGGCCCACCCTTAACACACTGACTGTCTGATCTTGGGCACACTCTGAGCCTCAGTTTCCTCATCCATATGATGATATATGAGTGGCATTTGTATGGTCTTCCTCACACAGATGCTGAAAAGAAAACCCTTTGTGGCCTTTAACATACCACTGCGAGCCGAGTTCTAATTCTTCCACATCTCTGGACACCCCAGAAAGTGGTCTGACCTAGATGTAGGCTCTCTTACAGTACAATCCATGGGGTATTTCAGAGGATACCATTTTCAATCTCTTCTCTTGCCCAAAGGGCATGTCCCCACAGGAGACTTATTTTGTGTCTCAGGCTAACAGAGAAAGTAGGTCCCGGATGAGTTTAGTCAAGGGTCAAGAAGGAGGCAGTGGGGCCCAGAAACCAGGAGTCTTGTTGGCCAGCCTTCCTGTGTAACCCCTGCCCCATCATCCTTATTTTCTCTCCTTACCTGTCGTCCAGGCATTCCAGGGGGTCCTGGAGGTCCAGGGACTCCTGGGGGACCCTAAAAGAAAGGAGGAAGACTCAGACACTGGGCAAGGTCCCTCCCTGTCTTGGTAGGGGCCGAACAAGGGCGGGAAGCTAAGGGCATGGCGGGACAAGAGGCAGAGAAGCGGCACACACCTGAGGGCCCGGCTGCCAAGAGCTGCCGATCCAAAGTCCTGGAGCACCCTAGTTGGGGGAGGGGGTTGCAAAAGAAGGGGAGATGTTATAGGAGACATCTACACACCAAGCAGCAGGTTGGGGGGGAGTGCGAAGGGAGGCCACTGGCTTGAGCGCAAAGCCCCACTGACCCCTTGGCACAGCGGGCACAGCAGGGGTGAGGCGGGCAGCCGGGCTGCTCCCCCGGGCTAGGGGGGCAGCACTTACCGGCATGCCAGAGAAGATGGGTTCTCCTCGGGAACCGGGGGGGCAGGAGCACTCCCCTGGATCACCCTGAAAAGAGAAGAGAAGTTAGAGGGAGTAGAGGAAAAAGGAAGTGCAGACATCCTCTGGAGCTTCAGGGAGGCTTCAGACCAGATGATTTCTAGTCCTGTGACCCTCTGGACCTGCAGCTGCTGGTTCCAAACCCCCCTCCTTTGTCATCCCCATTCAGCTGGGCCCTACCAGCCTCCTTCCTTCTTTTCCAGTACAACCCCCATTTCCCAGCATCTCCCCTCCCTCTGATCCTGGGCCACTTAGCTCTCCCGGCCACCACTCATCCCAGTAAAGCAGGTAGGTACTCTGTTTCAGTATCATGAGATGTCCCCACTCCGGGCTGCAGGGACGAGTATGAAGCTGTGTCTCTACCATGAGGGATTCCCATACCTGTTATCAAACTGGCTGGGTCAGGCCTGCCCATCTCCACATGCTGGAAGGAACCCAGGTGAGGGATCCAACCAAACATCATAGGGAAAGAGGGGAGAGGAAAATCTCGGGGTAGTCCCATCTATTATCATGCTCATTACTGCCATTGCTAATGGCAACAATAGCTTGGGTGTAGCAGACCTCTTAAGGTTTACAAGGTGAGGCAGGCCGTACAAGTATCATTATCCCCATTTCACAGATGAAGAAACCGAGGTTCCAAATGTGGAACAGCCTTGTCCACCAATACCAGATCAGGATCTCTATGGGCTTCAGCAGGCCTATGGACACTCACCTTTTCACCACGGGCACCCTTTTCCCCCTGGGGAAACAAACAGAGCACGGTAAGGGGCCCAGATGGAGGAGGCAGCCCAACGCCATCTCGGCCCGGGGGAAGGTACTCACCGGCATCCCGCTGGCTCCCGGAAGCCCTGGCTGCCCTCGAGGCCCATCTCGGCCCTGGAGGAGGAGGAAAGGAAGAATGGTGAGGCTGGTTCAGGCACCTCCCATCTCACGTGAGGCAAGGGGAAGGAAAAGGCATGGGCACCATCAGGGAAGAGAGACCCCAAGTTCAAGGAGGCAGCCCAGAGGACTCCCAGAACGTCTCTCTGCCATCTCACAGATGAGAAGACTGAGGCTCAGAGCCGTAGAGAGAGGGGCCTGTGTCCAAGGTCCCAGCAAACCAGGACCAGGGCCAGGGCTGATCTCTGAACCTAAATCTCTGTGCCAGCCCCGTCTCCTCCTCAGATCCTTCCAGGAAGCCTCCCCTCCAACCTCTTATGACCTTTCTGACCCAAGGCATTTCACTTAACTTAATATCTGCTGAGTATCTCATAGGATTCAATCATACACAGTTGGATGTAGTGGCTAGGGAGCTGGACCTGACGTCAGGAAGACTCAAGTTCAAATCCAGCCTCAGATACTGGTTATATGACCCTGGATAAGTCACTTAACTGTCTCATTTTTCCTTTTGTAAAATGAGGGGTTAGACTGCACGGCCTCCAAGGTCTCTTCCAGCTCTGAATCTATCATCCTACAAATATTTATAAAGCACCTACTACATGCCAAGCTCTGTGGACACATAGACCAAAGTTAAACAGTGCTTGCCCTCAAGGAGCTTCAATTTCATAACATGCACACAAATAAGTATATACAAAAGACAAGGTGACAGCGGGGGATGGTGGGAGGTGCCAGCAGCTGGGGGGACTCAGCAAAGGCCTCATGGAGAAAATGGAGATTGAACTGAGCACGGAAGGAAACCAGAAATTCTGTGAGGCAACAGGAAGGCAGGGCGTCCAGCCTGGGCAGAGGCATGGAGGATCGCAGAAGCAGCCTTCCTGTTTTCTTGTTTGTCCCTCATTCACAAAGAGGACCAATGGAAGAGAGCTTAGGCCATCTAACCCAACCCCCTTCTTTTTTACAGATGAGGAAACTGAGGCTCAGGGAAGTCAAGTGAGCTACTGCCAAATCTTGTCGGTTCCACCCTCACCATCTCTCTCCCACCCTTTTCCTCCTCTGCTCACACAGACACCACTCTGAGGGTTCAAGTCCTTCTCATGTCCTACCTGGACTATTGCAACAAACATGCCCACACTAATTCATCCTCCACTCAGCTGCCAAGGTGATTGTGCTAAAGCACCAGCCTGATGGTGTCTCTGTCCTACAAACTCCAGCAGCTCTCTATGACCTGCCCATTCCTACCTTTCCAGGCTTCTTACTCCTCACTGTGCTTCATGAATTCTATGAGCCAGACACTGGTGGTCTTGCTATTACCCTGAACACAGCCTTCATCTCCCACTTCCGCACCTTTGCCTTGACCGTCACCCGTCCGAAATGCTGGCTGGCTTCCTTTAGGACTCAGCTCTGGTCCTGCTTTCTTGCAGAAAGCCTAGCTCAGGCCCTCCAGCCGCCAATGCAGGCCTCTCTGAGAGTCCCTATGGTCTTCTCTGTATGTAGATTGTATGAACCCAGTTACAGACGCGTCTCTCTCATCATGATGGGATTTTATTGAGGTCAGAGCCTGGCTTTTGCCTTTTTTTGTAACCCCAGAGCTTAGCACCATGCCTGGGATAGAGCAAGCATTTAATAAATTATTATTATTTTTTTTTTTTTGCTTTTTGGAGGGCAATTGGGGTTAAGTGAATTGCCCAAAGTCACATGGCTAGTGTGTCAAGTGCCTGAGGCTGGATTTGAAATCAGGTCTTCCTGACTCCAAGGCTGGTGCTGTACTCACTGAGCCACTTAGCTATCCCCATTTAATAAATTCTTGATGACTAAGTGACTGTTGACTGACTCACTGACTTGCTCGAGGTCACTCAGGTTAAAGTCTAAGGCAGGATCTGAACCCATGTTTTCTGACTCCATAGTCGGTAGCCTTTGCCAAGCCAGAATGGCTGGACTCTAAAGTATGTGAAGGGGAATAATGCACAATGAGGCTGTTAGGAATCAGGCTGGGAATTGCTTTAAATGCTAAATAAAGTAGTTGTATCTGACCCCAGAAGCAATAGGGAACCTCTGGAGTTTAGGGTCATATTTGTGCTCAGAGAAATTAACTTTGACAGCTGTGTGGATGAGGGCTGGAGAGGTGGAAGAGCTGAGGTGGGGGCTGGGGGGCAATCGGGTTGCTGCATGTGTGTCCGGCACTGGTACCTGGCCCAGCTCCACCATACAGTCCTTGGCTGGCCCCACAAGCATCCTGCCCCCAGCCCCAGCCCCCCACCCCGGGGCCTCCCAGCCCAGCCTCGTCCCACTTTTCCCCAACTGCAGGACAGCCCAGTGCCTGCTCAGGGAATGAGGGCTATGCCCTTACCGGGGGGCCCGTAACGCTGAGGCCCATAGGTCCTGGGGGTCCGACAGCGCCTTTCAGCCCAGCAGAACCCTAGAGGAAAGGAAGAAAAAAGGGTAAAGTTTAGGCTCAAGGATGAGACTGACAGCCCTGCAGCCTCCAAGTGTGGCCACTCAAGTCCTCCTCCGATGCCTCCTTTATAATAACTTCTGTGGCCACAGCAAAGGCAGCACAGCATAGCACAGGAGAGAGAACAGCAGCCTAGGAGCTCTGGGTTCAGGTCCTGCCCCTGGCACACCTTGGCCGCTGGAACCTGAGCAAAGGAGCCCCTCGGTATTCTGGGAAACTGAGAGCCCAAACTGCAGAGAAGGGGAGTCAAGAGCTTTCTCCACAAGAAGCATGTGAGAAGGGCAGAAAGGGAGACTTGCAGGGATGAAGAGACTTGTTTAGGGTCAGGGGAACTGATCATGAACTGCCTGAGGCAGGATTCAAACTGGGAGTGTTAGTTTTGGCCCATGGGCGTAGCCCCTCCATGGGTCAGGCTAAGCCAGCAGTGTCTCCTCAGACCAGGAGCCCCAGGGCTGAGTTTGAGATTGGGCCTTGAACCCAGATGGGGAACAGCTTACGGCTTCCTTTGAAGGGTGGCCAGCACAGAATGAGCTAGCTTCCTTCCTTCCTTCCTTCTTCTTTCTTTCTTTCTTTTTCTTTCTTTCTTTCTTTCTTTCTTTCTTTCTTTCTTTCTTTCTTTCTTTCTTTCTTTCTTTCTCTTTCTTCTCTTCCCTTTTCTTTTTCTTTCTTCCTTCCTCCCTTTCTTTTTTCTTTCTTTCTTCCTTCTTCTCTCCTTCCCTTCCTTCCCCTCCTTCTCTTTCTCTTTCTTCCTCTCTCCATTCCTTCCTTCCTCCTTGACTTTCTTTTTCTTTTTCTTCCTCCCTCCCTCCCTTTTTTCCATCTTTCCTCTTTCCTTCCTCCCTCTCTTTTTTCTCTCTCCCTCCCTTCTTTCCCTCTTTACTTCCTTCCTTCTTTCTTTCCTTCTTCCTTCCTTCCTCCCTCCCTCCTCCTTTCCTTCCTTCCTTCCTTCCTTCCTTCCTTCCTTCCTTCCTTCCTACTTTCCTTCCTTCCTTCTTTCTTTCCTTCTTCCTTCCTTCCTCTCTCCCTCTCTCCCTCCTTCCCTTCTCTGGCTGGAAGAACTAAGCCACAATCTGCTCCCAC
>CM053588.1:69036612-69088049 GCA_028646515.1 Pseudochirops corinnae | reverse complement strand
CGTCTGCCCCTCTCCCAGGAGCCAGTGTGCTCCCATGCCATCTGCCCTGGCTACCGCTGTCAGAGCCTGTGCTCTGTGACAGCACCAGTGACTGCCTCCAGGAGAATTTTCTACCTTGGACAAAGCTCACAGACTGTTCTGGCTTCAATCAGTTGAGGATCTATGGATCTGTCCTGGTGGGCATCCCCATCCACCCATACCAATCACACCATCTCTTCAATGGCCCAAAGAGCCCAGCCCCTGAACCTAAGCTGCTAAGGAGTCTCTCTGGTACTTGGACTAAAGACATTGAAAACCTGCCATGGAACCCTGGGGTGAAGGTGGCCTTCTGCCTTGGGAGGGTTGGCCAGAGAATTTGGGCTCTACTGGAACGATGGATCCTCCAGATCCAAGGTTACCTCTGTGCTGAAACCAGGGGGCTTTAGTAGAGGGAACTGTTCTTGTTATTAACAATTCATCATAAATAGCAATAACCTTTCATTATTATTTTAAACGGGGTTTTATTATTATTAGTCCAGACTTCCTGTGATTAATGACATCAGTGCAGGGTATTTCTAGTATGGAAACCAGAGCACCAACTCATCGGCAGTCAGTCATCTCTGAGAGTTGCCTGGGGGCGCTGAGAGGTTAAGCAGTTTGCCTGGGGACAGGTGACACACGGGTGCCAGGAGGGAGGCTTGGACCCTCTTCTCAGTCCAAGGACAGCCCACAGCCCACTGTGCAATGAGGTCTCTTCAACTATCAATAATTTTAAAAACACATTTAGAAGGTGCTCTCCTTAAACAACACTGGGAGTTAGCAAGTTCGAACATTATTATTCCAATTAAGTGACAAGCCAACAAGGGGCTCTCAGGGCACAGGTCCTGTTAGAGTAGGAGGGGATCTTAATGATAATTTAGTCCCCCTCTTCATTTTACAGAAGTAGAATCTGAGGCAGGGGAAGGGAGAGGCTGAGGCCAAGGCCTCCCAGCCAGTAAGTAATTCTCAGAGCACCCATCACTGGCTCACCTTGGCACCTTTCTCACCAGCAAAGCCGGGTGGTCCCCGAGGTCCTGGAGGTCCCTGGAGAAAGAAAGACTGTCACCTCATACCTCTAAAAGGGGCCCCTCCCCTCCCAGTCACCCTTAAGGCCCAGGGGACAGACATACCATGGTGCCGGGCAAACCCAGATCGCCGGTCTCTCCCTGTGGACCCGAGAGCATGGATTACAGACATGAGAAGGCCCCAGCCCAACACAACACGTGGACTGCTCAGCCAGGATCAGAGCTTCAGAGCCGAGAGGGGCCTTACAGGCCACTGAATCTAGCCCCCTTCATTTTATAGATGATCAAAGGTTTGGTGACTTGCCCAATTCACTCAGGTACTAAGTAGCATAAATGGGATTTGAACCCAGGTCTTTTGACCCTAAATCCAGGCCATTTTCCCATAGCACTAAAGCTGCCATTTGAGGTTATTACCTCCCCTAACCTTAATTCAAAAGAATTCCCAGAGGCCCAGACAGGGATGAGGGCTTACACAAAGGCACCCAGTAAGGCAGAGCCAAGACTGGAACCCAGGGCTCTGTCCCTGAGAAGCCATGGTGGTCAGGCCTCTGCCTGGGACTCTGGCAGGGGGCCAAGGGCTAGGGGCTGGCAGGAAGTGGACTGGGCAGGAACAGGGGGGAACTCACCGGAGGACCTTGGACTGACAGCCCTGGAGGCCCTGGCTCACCCTGAAGAGGAGGACAAGAAACTCTGGTCTCTGATGCTCCCCCCTCCCATACTTCTCACCCTGGACCCCCGCCCCCTCTCCTTCCTTCTTCTCTCCAGCTCTTTCGTCCCTCCATATTCCTCCCTGTCATTTTCCCTGGATCATTGCCTTTGGCCTCTTCCCTTGCTGCTCTCCTTGGCCTCCCTCATCTCATCCTGGGCCTTTTTTCCTCCTTACTCATTCTCCCTCTCTCTTTGCCCCATCCATCCCCCTCCCCTCCCTATTACCTGCAAACCTTTCAGCCCAGGGGGACCTTGCACACCAGGCAGGCCAGGCTGTCCCTGAAAGACACACATGGAGGGGGGGGTCATCCCAGAGCTGGCAGGGACCTTAGGAGACAGCTAGCACAGCCCATACAAGAACAGAACCCCCTCCCTAATCTAATACACCCAATAAGCAGCTGCCCAGCCCTGGCTTGAAGACCACCCGGAAGGACTGATTTGCCCAGCGGAACAGCTCAATGCACCAGGAGCAGAGTCCAAGGTCAGTCCTCTATCCACTGGGCCATGGGGCCTCGCTCATTATTATTCATAACTAATAATGAATCATGAAACACATGCATAACATACTTTCCTCAGAGCCCAGGAGATAGAGCGAGAGATGCCATCGTGGTTTGGGAAGGAGCCCATCCCATCTAGGGACAACGCTAAGCACCTGCCACCCCCAGCCACACTCTTGGTTCTGCCTCCTAAAGCCAGGCTCTGCCCATACAATCGTTCTGCCTCTCACTACAGCAAACAAGCTCCCTCCAAGTCTTCCCTTCTCCCAGCTAAACACACTCAGTCCCATCGACCAATCCTCTTCTCAGGTCCCCTCCTTATGTGGGGTCATACGCTGGACAGACAGCCTCCAGATTCTCAATTTCCTCCCTAAAATGGGGCTGGGAACTGAAATCAGTACCCAACACGTGTGTGGTCTGATGCCTGTGGCCCCATCACCTGCCTTGCTCTGGACACAGGCTTTGCTTAATGCAGCCTGCCATGTCATGCTGTAAGCTCAGGCTGCACTTGTGAGCCACTGAAACTCCCAGATCTTTGTCAGATGAACTGCTGCCTAGCCATGCCTCTCCCATTCTGTACTTGTGAGGCTTATTTTTTGAACCAAAGAACAGGACTTTTACATTTCACCCTACTACATTTCATCTTCTTAGCCACAGACCATAATTCCAGCTCATCCAGCCTGGCTTTCATCACCATCTATTGTGATAACTTCTCCTCCCAGATCTGTAGCACATCCAGGTCAATAGATGTACTACACATGTTTTCAAATGAGTGACTGATAAAGTGGTAAATAGATCAGGGCCAGGGACAGAAGCCACACTAGGCTATAGTGTGACTATTCCATGGGGAAGGGGACAAAAGGAAGAGAAGGCCTTACTGGTTTGCCAGGCCGGCCCACGCCTTCAGGGCCTTGGTCTCCCTTGGCACCAGGCTTCCCAGGAATTCCAACAACGTCTGCAAACTCTCCCTGAAGTGTGGGGCAGGCATCGCAGGCATCTCCCTGGGCAGAGAGGGGGCAGATGAGCAGTCAGGCAGAGGTGGCTGGGCATCAGAGAAGGGGCACTGTCTGGGCTCCGAGGGCCTCATCTATCCCTGTACTGCACACCCAGGTGCTAGTACTACCAAGAGGCCTGGGAGACTTACAATGGTCCTCCACACATTCAAGAGGACAGTAGCATTTAAAGCCTCCCAGCATCTTTGCTCTCCAGTTCTGTGATTTTGTAGATGAGGAAATCCAGGTCGAGGAAAGTTAGGTGATGACCCACAGTCACCCAGGTGGTGTCAGAACCAAGATCCTCTCACCCCAAAAACCAGTGAGTGCACCCCCTCCTGTATTAATCTTCCCCTCCTCACCAGTGCCCAATATCCCCAGGGCTCCAGTGCTTGTCAGCTTTCCAGGCTTCTCCTCACACCCTGAGAAGCAGGCTATCTAAGCATCACCCTTCATTTGCAGAGAATGAAGCTGGGGGCCAGTCACACACTGGCCTACCCAGGAGCTGTCAGACCAGGGCCTCCTGGGTCTGTGGTGCCCACCTCCCAATCCTGTTTCTGGCAGCACTCCAAGAGCAAAGCCCAAGGCCCAGCAAGTCTTTCTCTTCTGACCTTCTGTCTCATTTCATTTACTTCTTGATTTTGCTTAGGCTCTGAGCATTCTTAGGGCCCCTGGTCATAGAATAGTTGGCATGACTGAGGGTGACTGGCACCTAGACCCAATGCATGTAGCTCAGGGAGGCAGCTGGCACCCCACAGAGGCCCTGGGTGGTACCTGGTGGGGGGGCCAGGCCTCCCCACCTGTTGGGCCACTGGGAGGGGAAGGTGTTGCTGTCCAGCACTTACTTTTTCTCCTTTGGGCCCTGGGCGACCCCTGATCCCGGGTTGGCCTGACAGCCCTGGCTGTCCCTCCATGCCTGGCTTCCCAGGGTCTCCTGGGTTCCCTGCATCACCCTGTGTGAGATTGGAGTAGAGGAGGGTGGGGAGGGGAAGACAGCCATGTGGGGCTTGAAAGCATTCCCTAGGGGGAGTGGAGCAGGTCCCCCTCCAGGGGTGAGAATAGGGCTGAACTTAGCACCTTCAGGGGCCAGAAACAGGGAGACAGGTGAGGGCAGAGAAGGTTAAAAAAAAGAGGTGGATCCCTGTGCCACGCCGTGTGTGTGTGTGTGTGTGTGTGTCTGTGTCTGTGTCTGTGTCTGTGCGTGTGTGAGTGTGTGAGTGTGAGTGTATGTGTGTGAATGTGAGTGTATGTGTGTGTGAATGTGTATGTGTGTGTGAATGTGTATGTGTGTGTGTATGTGAAAGTGTGTGAATGTGTGTGAGTGTATGTGTATGTGAATGTGAGTGTATGTGTGTGTGAATGTGTGAATGTGTGTGTGAATGTGTGTGAATGTATGTGTGAATGTGTATGTGTGTGAGTGTGTGAATGTGTGTGTGTGTGTGTGTGTGTGTGTGTGTGTGTGTGTGTGCAGGAACCCGGCTTCCTAGGATCACTGGATTTAGAGCTAGAAGTGACCTTTAAATGAATAAATGAATGAATGAGTAAATGGGTGAGTGAATCAGTGAGTGAGTGAATGAATGAAAGAGCGTTCCTCATTTAAAAATAAGGATTTATTGTATTTATTGTATTGTATTTACAAATACAAATAAGCCCAGTAGCTTCCCCCAAAGCATTGTGGTAATAAGTATCAGAGCCAGGATTCGAACCCATGTCCTCTGACTCTCAATCTAGTAACCTTTCTTCAACCAACTCTGTCCCACTAGAAACTCTCCCCTCCTCCTCCCCACAACCAACACTCCCACAAAGCCCCCGTTCTCACCTTCTGTCCCTTCAGTCCAGGTTCCCCTGCTTTACCCTAAAGAAGAACAGGAGCACAGGAAAGAGTCTGACATCAGTCATCCCTGGTATCTCCCCGGGCACAGAGGGTCCTGTTGGGTCACTAGCACCTGGCACTTCCACGGGGACACTGATAGGGGGTGTCATCCGTGGCCCAGCTCCCTCCCTCCCAGGGAAAAAGGGGACAGACTCACCGGCTTCCCAGGCAGGCCACTACCAGGTTGTCCCGGCTCCCCTCTCTCACCAGGGGGGCCAGGGAGGGCCCCACTATGAGCCTCCGAGACAGAAGGGCACTGCTCACATGGCTCCCCCTGGCAGCACAGGCACAGAGTTAAGTGGGCATGGGGGAATATCCCACCTCCCCAGGCCACTCCACGCCAAGCTTGACATGGACTGGACAGATGTTCTGGACAAGCCAGGACAAATCCTGTACTCTGGGGTTTGGAATCTGGAATTGGGGAAGGCTAGAATAATATGTAATATATACAGAACTTGAAAATGTGCAAAGCCATACAGATATACATATATGTGTCTATAATATGGGCGTGTATTTAAAATCCCATCTAAGCCTCAGCAAACCTGCATGTGAAGTGGGGCCTACAGTTATCACCCCCATTTTACAGGGAGAAAAAAGAGTCCAGAAGGTAGGTGAATTGTCCAAGGTCACACAGCTTCTAAGCCTCAGAATCAGTATTGGGCCCTAGGTCTTTCTGACTCTAAGGCAGCCTGGCAGCCCCTATACCAGCTGTGTCACTTGACTGTCTACTGAGGAAGAGTGGGGGGGGGGGTGTCACAGGACAGAGAACTGGAAAGGAATTTAGGGACCAGCCCCCTCATTTTACAGATGAGGAAAACAAGGCCCAGAGAGGCTAAGGGGCTTGCCCAAAGTTACATAGATAACCATATGTCCCATACACAGATGTCCTGTGTGAACTGTCCTGGGCTTTATCCTGCCCCCATCCCTGCATCAGTAACTTCCAGTCTCACCTTCTCCCCTTTAAGGCCAGCTGCTCCCATGGCCCCAGGAGCCCCCTGTGAAGAGACAGACTGTAAGAGACCAACAGAAGTGCCAACAGGTATCCCAGACCCCAACACTAGACCCTCTAGTCTACCATAGGGTTGTCAAGGCCCTCCTGCTCCCTTTTCTTCCCTCTCTCTTTCCCTCTGGCCCTTGCCTTCTCCCTCCTCTGTCTTCCCTCTCCTCCACTCCAGGAGAAGGCAGCTGGCTTTGGACTCCATAACACTGCCTATACCACCCATGCGTGTTGAGTCCCACTCACCGGTTCGCCAACTGGCCCCATCTCACCAAAATTACCCTGAGAAGGAAAGGAGAGTTACAATGGGACTGAGGCATGGCTTCTGAGACCCCTAGTGTAATCACACATGGCCTCTTACCATCAGCTCTCCCTCCATCCCAAATCACACTTTCAGCCTCTCCCCAACATCTCCTTAGCACTTACCTTTTCTCCCTTAATTCCTACTGGGCCTGGTGCCCCAGTTTTCCCCTGAAAATATGCCAAAGAAAGACATTAGGAGGCTCCTCACCCTGATGAGAAACATCCCAGGGCCCTGGAGTGAGGAATGGCAGTTACCCCAACTCCTTGGAGGGGAGAAAAGTCTGTTCATGTGCCAGATGAGAAAGCTGGGGCCCTAAGATGGGGCCGACTCAGCCAGGGTCATATATTAAGCCAGATGTAATAATGGGATAAAGACCAAATAGTCTCGTAATGGGGGGCCTCCTATACTGGTTGAGGGAAGGAGTCTAAGATCATGGGAGTCCTGGGTGGTCTAGACACCAAGCCAAATGGGGAATTCCATAGGCTCTGAGCGGGTAGGGTCACTTACTGGGAGGCCAGGAGGTCCAAAACCTGGGAAGGTCATGTCTCCTTTGGTCCCCAACTTCTGGGTATCTATGCTTGGGCTGCAAGACAGACATGGCTCTCCCTGGGGAAAAAAAAGTGCAAGGAAAACAGAGTCATCCCACCCTCCCCAAGGGCCTTCTCTTGACCTTGCCCCTTCCTTAAGCTAATCCTCATGAACAATCACAGAATGTCAGAGCTGATGATGACACAGGGAGCACCCAGTCTGATGGGTTCCTGAGCAGGAATCCACACTTCATCTCCAACAAAAGGTCATCCAACTTCCCCTTAAAGACTCCAATGATGGGGATCTGCTGGCCTCCAGGGGCAGCTTGCTCCTCTTTTTGGGGCACTCTGGTAGGATGATCTTTCTTATACCAGTCCTAAATCTGCCTTTGTAATTTCTACCCCCAGCTCCCAGTTCTGTCCTCTGGGACTGAGCTTGATAAATCTATTCCCTCCTCTTTGAGGTAGCCTTCAGATACTAGAAGATAGTCATAAGGTCCCCTCAAAATCTCCCGTTCTCTAAACTAAACACCCTCAGTTTCTCTAATTGATTTGTGTAGGGCATGGGATGCATTGCCCACTTCCAGCCCCAAGCCTGGCTGTCAATCAGAGGGTGAGTTGCAAGTGGTCAATGACCTTTCCACGAGCTTCTAATTTAACCTAAGATTACATTTAACACTGCTCTGTCTCACTCCGGACTCAGCTGGCATTCACAGCAGCCCAGATCTTCTGCATAAGAACTGTTGCCTAGCCAGGTCTCCTCTATCTAGTACCAGTGAATTGATTTTTTAACCCAAGTATAGATCTTTACATTTATCCTGACAAAATTCCGCATCGTTAGATTTGGCCTATTGTCCTGGCTCATCCAGATCCTTCTAGACTCTGAATCTCCATCCACCATCTTCGGCTTTGTACCAGCACTCAGTCATCTGTGAACACGGTCCATATGGCATCTACGCCCTGATCTAAGTCATCCAAAAATGTTAAGCAGAACAGGACCAAAGGCAGGGAGGGGAGAGAGGGCAAAGGGATGAGTATGTTTGCTGTGTGCCAGGCAGTGCTAAGCGCTTTACAAATCTCCAGTAGAGACCATGCCTCCTTCACCACCAGACTTTCCAAAGTATTATCTAGGTTCATGGCTTCTACTTGCTTGCCCCCTGCACCCTCACTAATCCTCTTCTTTCTAAGCTCATCAGTGACCTACTAACCCAATCTATTAACCTTTTTCTCAATCTTCGTTCTCCCTGACCTTTCCAAAGCAGTTGACATTATGGATTACTCCTTCCTTTTTGATACTCTTTCCATCTCTGACTTCTGCGACATTGATCATCATTCTCCGGCATCATCTTCCTTCAGGGTTCTGATCTTTCTTCACTCTCTCTCCCTGGCCAATCTTATCGACACCCATTGCTTTAATGAGCTCTTCTTTGGGGAATGCCTTCTAATTTCTCTCTCTAGCCCTGATTTCTCTCTCTCTTTCTGGCTCCAGCTCTGGTTTCCCATCTCTAAATGCCTACGGGATAGCTCCTCCTCGATGTCCCACTGGCACTCCAGACTCAACAAATCTAAAACAGAACACGTCACCTTTCCTCCTATCCCCAGCTTCCTTATTTATGTACTTTCTTATGTTTTTTTTGTCATTTTTCAGTTGCTTCCGACTCTTCGTGACCACAGTTGAGGTTTTCTTGGCAAGGATACTGGAGTGGTTTGCCACTCTCTAGCTCATTTTACAGATGAGGAAACTGAGGCAAACGGAGTTAAGTGACTTGCCCAGGGTCACATAGGCAGTGAGTGTCTGAGGTCATATTTGAACTCAGAAGATAAGTCTTCCTGACTCCAGGTTCCATCAGTTGTACCACCCAGCTACCCTATTGATGCACAGGGCACCACTATCTTTACAATCAGTCAGACTTAGGACACTGTCAACATCTTTGATTCTTCCTTCTTCTTCACCTCACTGCCGTGCTCCCCAGTCAATCAGTTGCCAAGGCCTCTTGATTCTGCCACCACAATATTTCTCCCAGCTGTCGTCTTCTTGCCACATACAAGGCTTCTGGCTGCCATTATTCCCTCCCACCTGGATGATCGCAATAGCCTCCCAGCTGGCCTTTCTGCCAACATCTCTAATGCATTCTGCACGTGTGACTTGAGTGAACTTTTTAATGCCTTGCCCTGCTCTGCTCATGTCACTCCCATCCGAAACTTTTCAGTATCACATCCTTACTCCACATCCAGCCCTACCAAACCACTCCTATTTTTGTCCCACCTCTCTCAGCTCTGTGACTTTGTGGCTAAAATAAACTCTCCCCATCTCAGTCTGTCGATGCTCCCTCCCTTGTTCATAGTCCAATTCAGATGCCGGCTCCTCCAGGGAGCCCTGCCCAACTTTCCCTTCTAGCCCCCACCCCACGGGAAAAAGTGATTTCTCCTTCCAGAAAGTTCCCAGATCCTTTACTCCTACCTCTTGCTCCCTTGTATGGTTCTTACTTGTAACATTTTATCAGAAGCTCTTGAATGCAGAAACTACATCATAACTATCTTTCTAATGGCAAACCTCTAATATCTGTGATTTTATTCATCTTAATGTGCAAATTCCAGCTTCCCCACCAATGATGTAACCACCCACCTAAGCCTTCATAGTGCAGTCCTAGCAGTTAGCTGTCTGAGGCTCAGGATCATTTAATGACTTACTCAAGGTCACCTGGTCACAGGCAGACTTTGAACTCAGGTCTTCCCAAGTCTAGAACTCTATCCACAGGAACAGCTGCTTTGATCTGGCATACAAGCACTTTGGTAAAGCACCTACTAGGTGTTGGTCAAAGTGCCAAGGAAGAGGATGGCCTTGTAGTTGTACTGCTATAAGGAATCCTGCCCCTCTTGTGCAACTAAGAGTTTCAGAAAGTTGTTGGAAGCACAGAGAAGCGGGCAGTTTGCCCAGGGTCATACAGTCAGCGTCAGAGGATGGGCTTGAACATGGTCTTCTTGGCTTTGAGGCCAGATCCCTATCTACTCTAAGATGTGCTTGGGATATGAAGACACAGTGCCTGCCCTCTACTGGCTTGCATTCTACTAGGTGGGGGGGACAACATGTACAGAGTCAATAAAAGAAGGGCAAATAAAGTCGGGGGTGGCAGAGTGCCAACAAGGAAGAGTGTGGATGGGAGGTCAGGAAGTCTCATGGAGAAAGTGGCATCTGAGTTGAGCCTTCAGAGTCAGGGATTCTCTAAGGCAGACATGATGGCTGGCATGGACTGGGAGCAGCAGGGAGGCCAGTGTGGCTGGCACACACAGCAGTTGGTGTAGCGGAGGGAGAGAAGGCTCAAGAGTGTGTGAGGAGTAATGAGAAATCAATTTAGAAAGCCAGGCTAGAGCCAGATTGGGATGGGCTTTATATAGAGCACTTTCAAATCTGCAGATATGTAGGTGAGAGGTGGGATATCCTGTGTTGAGATCATCTGTTTCACTGTGCTAAATGAGAGGGGTGGGAGGTCCCACTTACCTTTTCACCTTTCATTCCACTGATGCCAGGTTCTCCCTGCCCAGAGACAAGAGGGGGCTTTGGTTGGGGAATGGGGTGGGGTTCGGAACCCCTAGAGCTCAGCCAAGGTGGGGAGAGGGTCGGGTCTCTGTCAACACCTCCCCTTTGGTACTGAGAGATCTGGTTCTCCCTCTTTTGGGGCTATTCAAAGAACGGATTGGGTCTTGGAGGCCAGCTGGTCCCACCCCCTTGTTTTTTTCAGATGTGGAAACTGACGCTGGAGTTGAGGATGGCGGGTGGGGGGTGATCTGCCCTGAATCCCCCAGTAACAGTGACAAGGTAGGACTTGAACCCAGACATAGGCTCCCACATGGACAGAAGCTGGGGCCCTGCCTTTCCTGCCCCAGGCCCCCCAATACCTACCCGGTCGCCCTTCCGCCCCATAGCGCTGCCCAGGTAGTCCTGAAAGAGAGACCGGGCTGGGGTGAGTGCAGGGCGGCCTGACGGCCCCCCAACACCCTGGCTTCCCTCCCTCCCTCCCTCCCGGGCTCGTCCGGCCCGTCTGCCCTGGCTCACAATGAGAGCTGGCTCTACCCCGGCACCCCCAAAGGGCATCTTGCCCGCACGGCTGCAGCCGCCTCCCTGGCACAGGGGCCGTTGCCATGGAGACACTGGAGGGCGGGGTCTTTGCCATGGAGACTCCGCGAGTGGGGGCGCCAACTCTATGGTCCCGCCCCTTGGGGGATAATAGGAACACCTGGCCCCTCTAGCCCGCTCTGTAATCTATGGTTCTGCCCCTGAAGAGGGAAAGGATGCAGAGCTCCTAGGAACACCACCGTTGGTCTTGCTCGACTCTGTTATCCGTGGTTCTGCCCATGGGGAGTGAGGAAAGGTGGCCTTCGTGGGCCTCCCCGCAGCAGTGGTCTTGTCCATTTAGAATAATGGAGGCACATTGTTCCACTTAGAGGAGGAAATGGCAAACCACTCCACTATCTCTGCTAAGAAAACCCCAAATGGGGTCACGAAAGGACAGGGCTGAAAAAGGACTGAATGACAGCAAATGGTCCCAGTAGCCTACACTATAACATGTGATTATGGAAGAGAGAAAAGGATGTGGCCCCTCTCTAGTCTCATTTGTGGTCTTGCCTATTTGGAATAATGGTGCCTACTAGCCCACAGCTAGTCTATAGTCCTGTCATTGCAGATGGAGAGCACAGGGACTCTCTGGGTCCACCTCCTCCCCCCCCCCCATCAGTGGTCTTGAAGAGGGAGAGACTAGGGTCTCTCTAGACCATGCCCTAATACACCTGCCAGTGGTGGTACCCATAGGGAATGACCAGAGCATATGGCTCCATGATATTCTATGATTTTGCCACTGGACAGCTAGAGACCCTGGGCCCTTCAGATCATCCCTCATAGAGGTGCTGCCCATCAGGAGTAATGGGGGATATCTGGCCTCTACTACCCATATTATGGTTTTGTGCGGGGAAAGATTGCGGCTCCCGCAGATCAATGGTCTTAGAGAACGAGAGCATATGTCCTTTCTAGACTTTAATACACACATCGGTGCGGGTACCCATAGGAAATAAATAGGAGCATATGGTTCCACTAGCCCATACTTTAATCTGTGGTTATAACCATAGAAAATGAAAGAGCATGGACACAGTGGACATGTCCATGAGGAATAATGGGGCAACAGAGTGCCCACTAATTTATACCATAATCTGTTGTCATATACTTGGGGACTAATGGAGGCGCATGACGCTTCTAAGCCACCCAGAACTGTAAGCAGGAAAGGCCATCAGAGCTTTGTCCCGGGGTGCAAAATTTAGAGGGTGCTAATTCATTATCCTGGGGATACCCTTCTTCCTCTGCCCATCCCCACAGCAGTGATGATCATGTTTTGTCCAGGGACAAGGCAGGGGTAGGGGTTGGGATGGGACTCTTCACCATTCAGCAGATTCAAACCGGCATGGTATCCTGATGCTCACCTCCTCCCCCTAGTGGCCATACCTAGATAAATCTAACCCTGAATCCATTCTGCCCCAGACACAAAAATGTTAGCTTTCCAAGGCCACTCTATGTAGATAAGTCATGCCAATAAGTATCTGTGTGCTGTCCACTCAGCCCAAAAACTGCCAACCCACCTGGAGCCGGCCAGGTTCTCCTGGCTCTCCTTTGGGGCCCGGTTTTCCTGGCAGTCCCACAAAGTTCTGGAGCCCCTCGGGCAGGGTGGGACACACTTCACAGGGGTCGCCCTACGGGAGGAAAGAAACCATGAAGGGAATCCCGGATCCAGGCCAAGCCTAGACCTGTCTCGTTTAATTCCCATAGTCACCAGCCCTGCCCAACCTTCTCCACCAAACCCAAGCTTAGCAACTCCCCCAAGGGAGGTGTGAGGAACCAAGAATCCTGGTCCCTGTGGTGGGCAGACACCACCCAGGGGGACCCTCAGCCCTGAGACCTTCCATCCAGACCTCACCTTTTCTCCTTTCAGCCCTGGTATCCCTGGTTTCCCCTATTGGAAAAAGAAACATCAGTGAACAGACCCATAGAGAGGGAGGTGGGTGTGGTTAGAAGAGGAGCCCGAGAGAGTAGATCTATAGCATTACCCACAGGTAGAGCTCACCTCCCTTCACCCTTCAAGCCCTTCTGGGCAATACTCACAGGCTTTCCCCCTGGGCCTTCCTTCCCTGGAGATCCAGAGCTTCCCTGCAGAGAAAAAGTCAGAGGCAAAGAGTTAATGGTGCAAGAGGGATATGAGAGATGCACAGATCATCATGTCTAACCCTCCCCATTATACAGATGGGGAAACTGAGATCTGGAGAGAGTGAATGGTTTATCCAAGGATACATGGCCAGTGAAGGGCAGAGCTGGGCCCCAAATGCAGGTGTCCTGATTCCTGGTCCGAGGTTCTTTCTACTGTACTGTGTACTTGCCAGGGCCCTGAACTGCTTGCTCCAGGCAGCCCTCCTTGATGCAACGGCTCCAGGAAGAGTTCACTTCCTCAGCCCCTTCCTCCCTGCCCCCTCATCGTTTGAACACCCCTCTCTTATGGCAACTTCTTCCCTCAATCCCTGCTGCAGCCTAAGGGGAGGGACATTATGTATATAAATACAGACAATATATGTGTGTGTACATACATACACACATGTATGTATAAACATATACACATGCACATACAACATACACACACGTATGTGTATGCATACATACATACATACATACATATATATATATATATATAGCTCTTCTTATGAACAACATGGACAACTAGATGATGTAGTGGACAAAGCTCCAGACCTGGAGTCAGGAAGACTTGAGTCCAAATTCAGCCTCAGATGCTTCCTAGCTGTGTGACCCTGGGCAAGTCACTTAACCCTGTTTGCCTCAGTTTCCTCATCTGCAAAATGAGCTGGAGAAGGAAATGGCAGACCACTCCAGTGTCTTTGCCAAGAAAACCCCAAATGAGGTTACAGAGAGCTGACAAACTGAAAAACGACAGAACAACAAGAAGTCACGTTTCTCCAACCCTTGAAAATGAACCCAGCTCTTTTCTCATAACAGCCCAGAGAGGTCAGAGTGTAATTCAACACTGAGCCTGTTTTACAGATAACAGAAAGTCCTAGCATCACATAGTTGAGAGGATCAGAGCTGGAAGGGACATCAAGGTCAGTTCCCTCATTTTACAGAGGAGGAAACAATGCTGAGGAGAAGTGACTTGCTTAGGGTCACACAGCTAACTGAGGCAAGATCCGAAGTCAGGTCTTCCTGACTCTCAAGTTGGGCGCTCTCATCCACTGCTCCGGTCTGCCTCATTGGCTAGGGAATATGAGGGCAGGACTCGATTCCAGGGCTCCTGACTCTTCCATCTGACTCTAGCTAAACACCCTTTATTCCTGCTACATCCTTCCCAGGGCCAACTCTTAATTCCTTTCCCAGCTGCTTGTTTCTTCCACCCTTAAGTTACCTTCTAGCTATTGACTGTTCCCGCTTAAACATGTCATCCCCCCTGTTTGAATGTAAGCTACTGGAGGGCAGGGTCTATTTCTGCTTTTGTAGCCCCAGTACTCTGCTCAGGCCCTGGCATTTGGTAAATTCATGCTGCTGGTTGATTGATTGATGTGACTTGTGGTCTCCCCAACCCTGTGTCAGACTAGAAAGAGCGATGGGTCTGAAGTCTCTGACACACACTAGATGTGTGTGTGTGACCTTGGGAAGATCACTTCCATTCCTTGGACCTCAGTTTCCACATCTGTAAAATGGGGAGAATAATCTCTGCCTCACTGGCAAAGACTGTGTGATGTTTACCTGAGGCAATGTTGGTAAAGCTGTCTGTCTAAAAGCCAGCTCTTATTAATCATAACAACCCCCATCATTATTTCTCTAACTCAAATAACCCTCCTGTCCTTGCTTCCTTGAGCAGGATCAGAGGCTCTGGGAGAGCCCCACAGCTAGCCACTTGTCATAGGGTCTGGCACCCTCTCGATGTGAATAGAAACACCCAGAAGGAGGAGCCTTCATTATTGCATGAAGCGACTTGGGGTCAGGGCCCAGAATGAGCTGGTTGGGGCTAAATTGGCTTGTCCTGGGCCCTGGACCATGCCCCACCCCCAACAGTGCCCTGTATACTGGGCAAGGCTTTGTGACTATGAAGGGAGCCAGGAGCCTGGGGGAGCTGAAAGGCGCTGGGAGCTGGGAGGAGAAGAAAAGGGAAAAAAATCCGTTTTCTCCAGCTTATTACAGATTAACCTTCAGACTTCTGAGTCGGAGTCTGGCTGAGGTTTGGCCTCTTTCCTGAGAGGGAGACAGGGGCTGGGGGCGGTGACTAAGAGCCTGTCTGGGGTTCCCATAAAACCTCTTCAACCCTTTCCCTCCCATGTCCAGCCCTGGCTGGCTTAGCCCAAAGCTCCCTGAGTTTACCTTGTCTCCTTTTGGACCAGCTGGACCACCAGGGTCCCCCTGCAGGCAGAGGCAGAAATCAGGCTCAGCAACCTCCCTTCAAAAGCCCCTTCTCCTTCCTTCACCTTTGAACCTCTCCTCCTAAGGGGACTGTAGCATTTCACCCAGACAGGAGGCCTCCTAAGTGCAGAACTATATCTCCTCCTCAGAATTGGAGTCTATGATATCAGAGTCATATCTACCCCTCAGACAAGGGGTCCCTGAGAGCAGTGCTGTGTCTCCCCCTTAGAATGGGGGTCCCTGAGATCAGGGGCATAACTACATTTGGACTGGGAGTCCCTGAGGTCAGAGTCATGTCTACCCCTTAGACTGTGTCTCCTCAAATTGAAGGTCCAGAAATAAGGGGTATGTCTACTCCTCAGACTGGCGATCCCTGAGAGCAGAGCTGTGTCTTCCCCTCAGAATTGGGGTCTCGGAGGTCAGAGCTATCTCCTCAAATTGAAGGCCCCTGAAATCAGGGCTATGTCTATCCTTTAGACTGGGGATCCCTGAGACTGAGCTGTGTCTACCCCTCAGACTGGGGATCCCTGAGAGCCGAGCTGTGTCTATCCCTCAGACTGGGGGTCCTCTTGGGGGTGGAGCTGTATCTCCTCAAGTTGAAGGCCCTGAGATCAGGGCTATGTCTATCCTTTAGACTGGAGATCCCTGAGAACAGAGCTGTGTCTCCTTGTCAGAATCAGAGTCTCTGAGGTCAGTCATGCCTACCCCTCAGACTGGGGATCCCCTGAGGTTATGTCTCCTTCTCTTCCCTGTCTGATGTAGCCCTTTGTTCTTGGGGGTCTCTCTGGATAGGGTGATGGGAACAGACCATATTTGTGGGGCACAAAGAGGGACTCTTGACATGGACTATCCCATGTGGAGGCAGGGAGAAGGGTTTGAGAGCACTCACAGGTGTTCCTGGCAGTCCAATCCCAGGGGGTCCCGGGAGTCCTGGGGGCCCTGGTTCTCCAGCCAGTCCCTCTGGTCCAACGAAGCCGGGGTCACCCTGGGACAAACACAATCAATCAACAAGTGTTTATCAAATGCCTTCGTTGTGCAGGCCCTGCACCAGGTGCTGGGGACAAAACTAAAGGACAAAAGTGAGATGTGTCCTGCCCTCGAGGAACCTCCATTCTACTAGACATGGGCAATAGGAGGACTCTTCCCATCATGCCACTAGCCCAGAGCGGGGAGCCCCGAGACCCCTTACCTTCTGGCCTTTGGGCCCAATGACACAGATCTCCCCGGGTCGGCCCTACAGAAGATGGGAGACAGGAGTGGGAGGCTGGCTCCAACCTGAACCCTGGGCCTTGATGCCAGAGGCAGCCCCAGCAGCAGAGGAGCCCAAGCGTCTCTCGGCCCTCCCCCGCGCCACATCCCCGTGTGCCTTACATCTCGGCCAGGCTTCCCCACTGAACCCTTGAAGCCTGCGTCTCCTCTCTCTCCTTTCTGGCCCTAGAAACGAAGACATAATGTCATCTTAGGATGTAGACCTAGAACCCAGAGCTCGTTTCATGAAGATTAAAAGAAGACACACTGTGTCATTATGGATAGAGAGCCAGCCTCTGAATCAGGAAGGCCTGGGTTCCAGTTCTGCCTGCCACACAGACTGGCTTGAGTGGCCTTGGGTAGGTCACTCAACCTCTAGGAACCTTAGGCAACTCTCTAAGACTAAAAGGTGCCTGCTAGCATTGGCAGTAGGACCTTCCTCATCTGGGAATTCTGTATATGGATGAAATCGCAAGTCCATTCCCTGTCTCAACGATAACATATGTAAAAAGTGAGAATGCTGGTTTAAAAAAAGACTTTGCAAACCTTCAACTGGTACTTTAATGGCAATTTTTACTACAATAGAAGGATCAGGGTGAGGACCATCAGGGAAGTAGGGGTATGGCTGACCAAACCTCCTGGGGGCCCTGGCAGCTTGAGGTTTCTGGGACTCAGGGCCTTCTGGCCCCCCCATCCAAATGGCTGTCATAGCTGGGATCAGAGAGGTCATCAGGTTCAGTCTCATTTTACAGATAAGGAAACTGAGAAAAAAGGAAGGAATTTGCTCAAGGTCACAGTATCAGAGTCAGGGCCAGACTGTAGGTCTCTTGAGCCCCAAGGTCAGGGCTCCTCTGACTTCATTTTGGGTTTTCCATTCCCTAGAGAAGATAAAGAAAGCTTACCTTCTGCCCAGTTGATCCAGTAATTCCAGTGGGACCCTGGAGGAAGGATAAAAGGGAGAAAGAAGGTGAATCCTGGGAAGGGAGACGAGCCCCTGTGCTCTGCGATGCCAGTCCCAGGTATCACAGCCTGATTCCTTCCCCTCACGCCCTGACTGTGCCCGAGGGGCTGCACCACTCACCGAGTCTCCTCGATCTCCCTTTTCCCCTTTGGGACCTTCAGCACACTGGTAGGTAGGGGGAGAGAGAGAATGGGTGAGGGGAGCATAGGAACATATACCTTACTTAGGCATCCAGCCTGGATCGCCTGCCCTATGTGGCTGAAGACTCTCCCCAGTGCCCTCCAGTTCCACTGAGCCTTACCTGGAGAGGGGCATCCGGGGAGGTACGGACACAGTCAGAACCCTGTGGGCAAGAGGGAGTTCAGGAGAAGAGGGACAGGGGCCAGAATTGTGGTAGAGGGGCAGGGAGACCAAAAGTGGGGGGAAGAGAGACCAAAGGTGGTAAGGGAGTTTGTAGGAGACTACAGATCTTCCTGGTTTTGTTGTTAAGTCATTTTCAGCCACGTCTGACTCTTCGTGACCCCATTTGGGGTTTTCTTGGCAGAGATACTGGAGTGGTTCGCCATTTCCTTCTCTACTTCATTTTACAGATGAGGAAACTGAGGCAAACAGGGTTAAGTGACTTGCCCAGAGTTGCACAGCTAGTAAGACCAAGGCCAGATTTGAACTCAGGAGGTTTTCCTAACTCCAGACTTGGCACTCTATCCACTGTACCACCTACCTGTTTCATTCTACTAAATGGGAATTATTGGGGAAAAAAGACTCTGTTTCCTAGAAGCTGGAGGATATTCTGGGCATTATCGCAACCTAGATACATCCTTTTTTAGAGCAGGGAGCTTGGGACTAGCAACTCTAGGTTTCCATGTGCCCATGTCTGCCTCTGGAATGACAGTTGCCCGGGCCATAGGAGGAGGTCCACCCTCCCTACTCACTGCCTTGGGCAGCACTCACAATCCAATTGTGGGCACAGCCTTGGGGTGTCAGCCCCTCCCCCAGCAGTAGGCAGGAGTCAGGGGAACAAACAGTAGGGGCAGATGGTCACTTACCCGAGCTCCCTTCTCACCCTTGGGTCCTTCAGAGCCGGGTAGACCTCGTTCACCTTTCCCACCCTGTGGGTAAGGAGCAGAGTGGAACTCAGCCTCTTAGCCCAAAGCTAACACAAGCAAGCAAGACCAGGAGAGGCAGCTAACCTATGTCACACAGGGGCACAGGCATAGCCTTTCCTACCTTGGGTCCCATGGTCCCCACAGACACTTATGCTCAGGAATTCTAGGTGTGTGTGTATGTGTATATATATATCATGTACCACCATGGATACACACATGCCATCATGCATAGAGTGTGTGTCCCATGAGAGAACATGCACATATCCCATGGACCCATAGTTGCATGTTGCGGGGCTGAGGACAGTGGCTTGGGAGGTGGGGATGGGGATGGGGTGGGGAAGGAAGAAAAGACCAGAAGACTGTCCCCTGGGGCTTAGGACTCACCTTGAGACCAGGAGGACCCAGTGTGACCTGAGGAGACACAGAGTTTGATCACCAGAGAGACAAGGAGACAAAGGAGGGAAGAAAGTACCCAGAGGGCAATTCTGAGGCTCAGGGATCACAAGCTACTTTGCCAAGGCCTCACCGCAAGGCAAGGGAGCAAACTGACCCCTGATAACCTCCCCCTTCCTTTGCTCTTTCCACCAACCTGGCTCTGGACTCCCTCTTCCCCCTTTGGAACTCTCTATTTCACCAGATGGAGAATGGGTCTAGTCTTTGTCCCCCCAACTTATCTCCTCCTTCCCAAGCTGCTCATTTGCCATGGCAGTCTTGCTGTTTCCATAGCGACTTCACACACATCTGGAAGCCATAGGCCTGCCAGATGTTACAGGCTGGTTTGGCTGGAAAAGGTGTTGAGAATCTAGTGGGGAAAGACGATCGGACGGGGAGGGATAGAGCAATGCAGTCATGGGGGACAGAGAGTCATGGAAAGTTGGGAAAGGGGAGGTGCTGGGGCACTCCTCGTGTCTCCCAACCCTGAGCCCTGGCCGACATTGCTCCCAATGTTCCTCCCCGCCTCCAATATCCTGCTAGGAGACAAGCCAAGCCTCCCCGAGCTCTAGAAGGAGTCTGGGGGTAAATAGGAGCCCAGGCAGCCCCACCAGCCAGCTCCTTGTACAGCTGTGGGGAAAGGGAATATTCAGAGCAGAATGATCTGGAATTTGACTGAGGGGCCCTAGAAGAAAACACTCACTGAGAGGTTAGCTAGGGTGGGGATGGGCATGGTCTGTCCAGCCCTTCTGCCTGGGGGCTCCTTTAGCCAAGGCAGAACAGGGGGACATTCTGAGCAGGCCAACTGAGCACATCAGAGCCGTGGGAGAGGGATGAGTCAGGCTGGTGGCATGGGGGGTACTGAGCCATATGTGGGTGTGGGTGTGGGCGTGGTGGGGACACAGTTGGACACCAGCTGTATACTCCCACTGGGGCCCCTTTCTTCCCCTCAAACCCCAAGGGACTGCCCAGGAGAGGGGAGGCTAAGGTCCCTAACACTCACTTTGGGTCCTGCCCCTCCAAGGCCAGATCTCTGGGCAAGACCCTTGAGAGCGAGAGGGACCTGTGGCTGCCCAGGTTGGGGTCAGAGCTGTGAATTAGGAAGAGGACTAATCTTTATCTAAGGTCCATAATATTTAGAGCCAAAATAGACTTCGATGATTGTAACCCCTTATTTTCCATGTGAGGATGAAGAACAGATTGGGGAAGGTATTCTCCAGGTTTCCTGGCTACCCAGCAGGCCAGCAGCAGAAACCAGATTCAAGCCCCCATCTTGGATTTCTGGCCTTGTTCTCTAAGGGGGAATGTTAAGGGGACCAAAGAGGTAGCCCTAGGCGCTCCTCTCCATCAAAGATCCCCAAACATGACACCTAACAAGAGAGGATCCATCTGGCCATGGCCGGGGTGAACACAGCAGAGCTTGGGGCACTGAAGCCCAAGGGAGGTGAGGAGGAAGAGCAAGCCAGGATGGGCCCATTCTCAGCCAAGAAGTAGGAATCCCAATAGGGACCAAAGAGCAGAAAGATCCTCAGAGGCCCATCTAGTCCCCCTCATTCTACAGAGGAGGAAAATGAAGCCTAGGGAAGATGCCCTGCCCGAAAGGGGATCCTATCAGCCAGCCCACATCCAGAAAGGGCCCACAGAGGTGGCCCTGGGCTCCTCCCCTTCAGACTTGAGAGCCCCTTCTATTTTTTTCCTTACATACTTTTGGGATCCTTCCCTCCCACTTGGTGCCCTGGCCTCTGTGGGTGCACTCACATTGTTCTCCATAGCATGACTGGCACAGGGTGGGCACTGGAGGAAGAAAGCCTAGTCACCAGTCAAGTCAGCCCTGGGGATCCCACATGAGAACCCTCCCCCAACCCCCCAACTCTCATTGTCCTGAACATTCAACCGTTTCCTGGGAGCAGCTGTCCTGGGAGATCTAAGCTGGGCTGAGACTCAGGCTTCTCCCACCTGCATGAATTCCTTTTTTGGAGAAAATCACAAGCTAACATAGCATGTTTAGGGGGCAAGGACTCCCTAGAAGCCCTAAGTGTGCACACACACACATTGCCCAGCTAGAACCCAAGAGCTCACTCTAAGTGCTCACACGTGCATTGCCCAGTTAGTGCTCAGGAACTCACTCCACAATAGGGCATAGGGTGTAGAGATGGATAGATCTCAGAAACCATCTCGTTTGACCTCATTTTCCAGGTGAGGAAACTGAGGCCCAGAGAGGAGAAGGGATTTACCCAAGATTATAGGATCATAGAATTTAGAGCTAAAAGAATCTTGCAGGTCATATGCCAATTCACTCATTTTACAGATGGGGAAACTGAGTCACAGAGCAATCACCTGATTTTCCCAAGGTCATATAACAGAGTCAGGATTTGAACCCAGATCTCCAGACTCCTAATTTAGTACTCTTTCCATTATGCCAACACTAGGTTGAGAGGGCACAGCCAAGGAAGGGAACCTGTGACCCCCTGCTCCTTGGCCTTAATGGCCCCCAGATGTGATTTCCTGTCTTAGTCTGGGCATTGTACATGCAGTCTCACAAAGGTCTGTCAGATTCCCACAGTGGCCGTCTCAGAGCCAAGGTGGTAACTTCTCCACAGGCCTCCGACTAAGTCAGTAATCCCTGTGTGATAGGGCAGAGTGCCCAGGGCCTCTCCAGGAATGCAGGGAGACGGGCAGGCATCCGGCTGCCCCCGTTTCCCTTTTACTTCCCCCAGGCATCCTTACAGACTTATTTCAGGGGCTGGTTCAATTTGCCTTCACAATAGGCCTCTCTCTCCATCCTCCCCAGGCAGCCTTACCTCATCTGCTGGCATGGTCTTCTCTAACCAGGAGGAGTCCTAGGGGGAGGAGAGGCAAAGGGATGTGAAGATGGAGGGAAAGGAAGGTGTAGGAAAAGAAAATAGGGGAGCCTTAGCCCCCAGGGCTACCTAGATTAACTAAAACTTGGGGTTCATGGCCCCAACATCACAAACTAGGCCAGTGTGGCATCACATTTTAGTTCCCTGGTGAGGACCAGGACCTCAGGGGGCATCCCTGTGGTGCCCAGGGAGCCTTTCAGCTTTGTAGATTTGGCACCTCTGTCCATGGACCCTGGAGCTTTTTTAGGAGACAAACTGGATAAGACTTCAGAGCCCAGATACTCCAACCTCCTCATCTTACAAATGAGAAAGTTGAGGCCCCTGGAGAGGAAGGGACTTGCTAAAAGTCATAAGGCTAGTAAATGGTACTGTCAGCATTTGAACACAGGTCTCAATTCCAAATTTCCCTCTTGTCACTACGCTGCTCCTGCCCTCTATAAGATGTGTTACTTCCCAGAATGTTCTCCAAGCCCTGAGGGGTTGTGGGGATTGGAACAAGGGAAAGGCTAGGAAAGGGTGGGCTGGGGGAGCTCTACCTCACCTCCTCAGCTCCTACCTTCTCTTTCTTTACTCCAGTATTTCCTGAAAGCTGAGCATTCACCTAAACAGAGAGAAAAGTGGGCTCAGGGAAGAGGCTGGAGGATCATAGGATGTCAAACTTGAAAGGAGTAGGGAACCTATGGCCTTGAGGCCCCCAGATTTGTTCTGTTGGACTCAGTTGAAAGGCCCCACCTGAGGACCTAGAGGGCCACACGTGGCCTCGAGGCCACAATTTCCCCACCCTGGGCTAGTCCAACCTTGTCATTTGACAGATTAGGAAACCAAGGCCTGAAGAGGGGAAGGGTCTTTTCCGAGGTCCCACAGGTAATAAATGGCAGAACCATCTGTCTGGTTCCCATATCAAAGACGGACCTTCTCCACAAGGTCACATGGTTGGGCTCTAGAGGCTGATGAACCTCTGAGACTTGATCAAATCTACTAGGGTTGTCTTAGCCTTCCCCTGGAAATGGGAGACTTTGATACTGAAGTGAGCCCCTCAAAGCAGGGTCAGGAATGTGGGAGGGAGCAGCTCATTAGGAGGCAGAATTATGACCACTGCTGGGTGTTCCCCCTCCCACTCAGAGCCTCTGTGTCTAAAGAAAGGCTCTTCCTCCATCCCCCACACCCCTCAACCATATGAATAATCTGTTCTCTCCCCATCTTTCCTCTCCTTCCCAGTTTCACTCCCTGTGGCCCCTCTCTCCCTTTTTTGCATTCCTAATGCACCTTTCTCTATTCCCCCTTACTCTTTCCTCTCCCTCCCCAAATCCCTCTCTTTGCCCCTAGGATGCTGGAAAAATTGAGCCAGCTAATGAATGGATCCATGTGTCCTCCAGAGTGAGAGCCTGGGCTGGCTGCCCGATGTGGGTGAGGGGGGTATTGGCCTTCCCCCAACCCCTTTGGTCCCTGAATCCTTCTGATCAATGTTGTAGGGGTGGAGGAGCCTCAAGAGTTTGGTGAGGCCCAGGAAGGGGCATAAAGGAAGTAACTTCCCGCTTTTACTTCAAGTACCCCCCCCAGATCCCACCCACAGGATGGGGACACACATGTCCTGGCATTACTTGGGCAGGAAATCAGAGGATCGTAGTCTGTCAAAGCAGGGAAGAAACTTAAGCACATCAAACGTCAGATCTGAGGAGGAGTTTAGAACAGTTTCAGAGCAGGGAGGGACCTTAGAACACGGAACATGAGAAGTGGACGGAAGCACAGAACATAGAGTGTCATGTATGGAAGACATTCAAAGATCTAATCTGAGCCTCTGGGTCGGGGTGGAGGGGGGCGCACACAGAAGAGGGCAGTGACTTGCCAGTAGTCCTACAGACTGTAAGTGCTAGATCTGGGATTCAAGACAAATTCTGCAGACCCCAAATCTAGTGACCAAGTGGAGGTCAACTTGATGTTTTTCCTAGGTTGGACAAGTAAGTCCACTAATGCTCCGTGAATTGGGGGCTTAGGGAAGCAATGGGTCCTCCTGATGCTCAATGAGTGAGTCTTTGTTAGAGGTAGGACCCCACCCCCCCATACACACACACACACACACACACACACGCACACTTTCCCAGCTGGGTTCTGGGAGGTATCAGCAGGGTGTTTGTGAAGCCACCAAGACAGATAGCTGGGCATCCCCTTTCTTTGTCTACAGGCAAAGGCACATGTTCAAGCTTGGTAAAGCAGCTTGGCAAACCCAGGAGGTATGGCTCACCACCTCCTTGCTCCCCATGGGGCTGCGAGAACTGACAAGACCCCAGGTTATTGGAGGCATAGGAGAGGGCTTGCTGTGAAAAGAGAGGAGAAGGAAGGTAGGGGGAGGGTGCAGATGCAAATCAAGTGAGTGTAGCCCCTGGTTATCTGCCTTCCCGGGGAGAGGGTGCAGAAATCAACTCCCTGCAGTCCCTCCTTCTTCCTATTTTGGGAGGCAAGCCCCATGCATCCCCCAACCCCCGCCATGAATCACTCACGTTGAGGAGAGGGGTGGAGAGGGGAACTGATTGTTATGGCGCCAGAGACCCTCAGGATTCGAACCACTGGAACTCATCTTTGCTTCCAGAACTCCCCATCTAGCAGCGTCCCTTCTCTACTCCTTGGTTCACCCTGTTCCCAGTCCCTGAAATGTCCTCCTCTTTTGTTGGCAAATACTTACCTATTCTTAAAGCTCTTCTCAAATGCTTCCTCCTCCAAGAAGACTTCTCTGATTCCTCAGCTGGTAAAGGACTGCCTTCCCCACCTTGGTATTAGGTTAGGTTTCCCTCTCCTCCTCCTCCCCCCAGCACTTTGCATGTTTCTAAGGCACGGATCGTGTGATATTGCGTATACTCTTTGTTAGTGTCTTATCCATACTAGAGTGTGTGAGTTCCATGATAGAAGGCACTGCACCTTAGATGAACTTTGCATCTTGCTAAAGAATCCAAGAATCCAAAGATAGAAAGTCTAATGCTGTGAACAGGGCTTCTTATATAGGGGATACTTATGAAACATTTGAATAGATGAATGGATGGATGGATGGATGGATGGATGGATGGATGGATGGATGGATCGATGGATCGACAGATGGATGGACAGAAAAATGGGTGGATGGACAGACAGACAGATGGATGAATGGATAAATGGCTGGCTAGATGAAGAATGAGCACAGCTCCTGATACCCTACTCTCAGAGGAGAAACCCACCCTGGTGTCCATTGGATCCCCTACCCCACTGGCCCTAAGGGCTTCACCTCTCCATCCTGTTTGGGTTCCCTCATCTCAAATTCACAACTCAGGCATACCTACCAACTGAATCTAACTCATTTTGAGGGGTTGCCTCTGGCACATAAGGAGAAATAGGGAGTGGGATTAGGATTTCACCTTGCTGTCCTGTGGCTCTTCCAGGCAGAAGCATCGAGTGTAGACCTTGCCCTCCGCCTGTGGACTGATCTCGATGAGCTCGTTGTTCTGGGTGTCCCGTCGGGCCTTGGAGGCCTCCTGAGGGCACTGTGTGGCAAGTTAAGAGGAAGAAATGGGCACTGAGGATCCCTGCACTTGGCTCTGTCCCTGCCTCTTCCCACCCACCTGGGGCTAGCTTCCTTGGTCTGTCTATGCTGTGCTGCCCCAAACCCCAAAGAGGACCAGCACTCACTTCAATGAACCACCCTGTGCTCCCAGGTTCCCAAACTCACCCCAGCTGGTGAGACCTCACAGCACCCTTCCTCCATCACCAGGGCAGGGTCACAGTAGATGTGGGCCTGCTGTAAATCAAACTGGGGAGAGGGAGACAAAAGTAAGAAGGGCACAGGAAACAAAGTGGGATCATGCCAAGGGGAGCTTCCAGGAATGGGAGGTCACACTACTGGGTGGTACCAGCCATAACTCCAGGCCCCCCCAACCCAGCAGATACTTACAAAGACGGGCTTGCCTTGCTCTGCATCCACACCCAAGAGGACATGACCCTCAGGAAGCACTGCATGCCGGGGACCCAAGGGTTGGGAGGAGACAGAGGCGCAGTCCACATGAACTGAGACCACTCGCCCAGTCACACTCAGCACCAACTTATGCCAGTGCAGGTCAAAGATCTGGGCCACAGGGAAGATGCAGGACACAAAGTCGCCATCCAAGCCACGGGTCCGGAACTCCAGGCTCTTGTCGTGATCATTGACCTCCAAGGAGATCTGAGGAGGCAAGATGATAGAATCACAGGACTGGGAGCTAGAAGGGACCCCACAGATCCTAACGCTCCATGGGGAAAACAAGGCCCTGAGAAGGAATGAGAATGCACAGCATCACAGCATCTCAGAAGGAAGACGGATCTTAGAGGGTACCTAGTCCAGCCAACACCAACACACCGAGGGAATGCTTGAAACCTCAGATGACGGGGAGCTCATTACCTCCCTAAACAGCCCCTTCTGCTTTAGGATAGCACTCATTATTAGGAAGTTTTCTAGACCTCCAATCTAGAAGTGTGATTTCTCCCCATTTTTTCCAGTTCTGGGGCCATCTTTCACCTGGCAGCCCTTTGCATGACTAAAGGCTGTTAGCATGTTCCCAGCCTCCCTCCTCTCTTGCCCTCAGTCTTTTCTTCCCCTGATCTTACATTACTAATCCTATAAGATGAGTGCTCATAAGGAAGGCCTGGTCTCCAGTCTCCCTCCCATCTTTGGGGATGACCTGACCTGTATGTCAATACAAGTCAAATACTCTGATTTTCCAAGTGGTGAAAAGCCCTGTGTAGAATTATTCTTTCTACTCACTCCCTGCCTCTTTGAGCAAAGAGGGGAGAAATATGTAGTTCTAGCCAGTGACAATAAGAATTATTAACAATAATTAATAATAAAAATTCCCATTTCTATAGGAAAAAAGGGAAACAGGCATTTATTAAGCTCCTACTGTATGCCGGGCACTGCACTAAGAGCTTTACAAATATCATCTCATTTGATCCTCACACAACACTGGGAGGTAGGTGCTTTCATCACCCCCATTTTACAGTTGAAGAGACAGGCAAAAAGAGGTTGGGTGACTTGACCAAGGTCACACAGCTTCTAAGTGTCAAGGTTCGATTGTTTTGTGTGGGGAGTGGGGAGGTAAAGATGAGTGTGGGGGTGAGGTCTGGATTTAGGATTTCACAAATTACCAATGCAACTCAACAACCACACCACAAATGATAATTTTAGAAAATAGCCTGGGGCATTGCTCCTAGGGTCACCCAGCCAGTACATGTCAGAGGCAGGATCTGAAGCCAGGTCTTACTGAGTCCAGTCTCTCAATCTCTATGCGATGCTGCCTCCCATCTCTTGAGTTCTAGGAGGCGGTATGTTACACCAAAAAGAGAATTCAGTCTGTAGCCAAGTTCAGATAGGAACCCTGCTACTTAGTAACCCCGTGTAACCTTTCCAAGTCAAGCGTCCTCCCCTCCCCAGGCCTGGGCTCTGCCATAAAATGCAGGCTGTCTCAGATGGAGATTCTCTGCTCCCATTTCTCCTAATTCATCACGCTTTTCACTACCCGCCACCAGACAGTGAGCACAGACACCCTCACATTCCTACCCAACTATAAGGAAGTTTTCTGCTTGGCCCAGCTCTGTAGACTGAACCAATGAGCTTTGCCTGGTGGGGCCTGGCAGCCAATCAGAGGCTGTTTCGAGTGGAAGATGTTGTCCTCTTTGGGGACCATCGGGCTGGTTAGGGAGGTAAGTGCCATCATCACCAGCCTGGGACTGGGGAGTTTTCTGTTATTCGTACAACTGATGGCCTTCCCCTGGTGCCCCATTTCTGCATTTGTACGTTCTCTTTGTCCTTGCAAATAAGCCTCATAAAGAAAGGCACACAGAAGGCCCGGAATGGGTGGAGAGAGCAGCTGCCTTTTCTGTCACAGGGGGCCAAACTAACAGGAAGGAGATCTGCCACTAAATCTCTGTGTGACCTTGGCCAAGTCCTTTCCCTTCCTCTGTGCCTCTGCTACTCATCAGTCAATGAGGGGATTAGACCAGCTGGTCCCTAAGGTTTCCTTCTAGCTTTAACAGTTTTACTCCTTTTGGGGAGGAGGGTGTGTAGGGGAAGCAGCAATCCAGCTGGGGTAGCCTGTTACAGTGGCTTGTAGAATTGGGGAGATAATTATAAAAGTCCTACTGGTCTCGGAGCCCTAGGAGCCAAGCAGATGCAGAGGCCGGATGGCTCAGGGCTTGTATTGGGACTGAAAATATAAAAAGGAATTGGAAGGTGAAAGTCCTAGGGGTGCAAGCCCCTTGGATCATCTGAGAGGAATGAGCATCACCAAGTGTCTGAAATCAGCCCAGCCAAAGGATCCTTCACACACTGCACCCTCTTCCCACCAGGTTCTATGTTCTAGTAGAGGGGATCCATGATAGGTGGTACCAAGGGAGTTGGTGGCTGTGGTGGTCAGGGATATCCTGACGGCCCCTTCCCAGGGCTCTGAGTGGCCAGAACAGGGTAATGAGAAAGGGTGAGGACTGGAAAACTCCTGGGAGACAGGAGAAAGAGGCAAGGAGGAGCAGGTAGTTAAATAGTGAGGTGGGGGTAGAGTAGACAGGAGGTGGACAGGGAAAGGGAAGGCAAGGTCTTGGGGTGTGTATGGACATAAGCTGGAAATGATACCCCAGGGCAGAACAGAGAAGAGAAAGAAAGGAGATGGAAAATCTATCTACAATCATAACTTTAGACCTGGAGGAGCCTCAGAGAGCATCATTCAATGAGAAGGGCTCTTAATCTGGGGCCCACAAACTTGCATTTTTAATGTTTCGGCAATGATTTTGATAGAACTGGTTTCTCTTGTAATCTTATGCATTTAAAAACATTATTCTGAGAATGTGTCCATAGACCTCACCAGATTGCCAAAGGGGTCCATGACACAAAGAAAACTGGGGGCCTTCCTTGTAGTAGCTCATCCATTCATTTTATCCATAAGGAAACTGAGGTCTCCAGAGGAGCAGTGGCTTGTATAAGGCTGCCCACAGAGTAAGAAGCAGCACTGGGATTAAAAATGGGATTCTCAGACTTTGCATCCAAGGATCTTCCTAGAGCTGGGTGGGGAAGAGACTGAGGGGTGAAGGTGGGTGCCTCAAAGGATGATCCATCAGGGCTGGAGGCAGGGGACCAGGGATAGCAGCTAGGAAGACTAGTGAGGGATGAGGACCCAGGATGGGGAGAGGGGCAAGAGGACAAAGGGAGGATTGGGGCAGGGGAGCGGAAGGATGCAGGAAGGAGCAGGGAGGAGAAGGATTAGGGCAGGACTGTGTTAGTGGGAGAGAAAGAAGCTGGAGGGAAGAACCAAGGAGGTGAGGAGAGAAGGGGAGGAGGCCAGGGGAAGTAGAGGCAGGGTTAGGAGGGCAGCAGGAGGCTGAGGCTCACCTGTGGGTACCCATCTTTATCAGTCACTTGCAGTAAATACCAGGTGTCTTTGCTTGTCTGTTTCTTCAGCAAAAGGGTCAGCACTATTGCAAACTGGTCAGGGAGACCCCTGGGGAACACCTGGCTGGAAGGAGGAAGAAGAAAAGACAGTTGAGCCTTGCCATCATCAGAAGCCCAACCTGCTGGGCTCAGCTTCCTCCAAGAGTCCACATGACACCACCTCTTAACTCTAGTATCTTCTCTTGTGCCAGCCAGATACCTACTCTTTCCCCTGGTATCAGAATAATGCCAACTCAGCAAAATGCCAGGAGAATGCCCATACTCAGTGCCAACCTAGGGCCAATTCCTCCACTGCCAACCAAATGCCAGGTCCTTCCTGTTGTTAGTATAGCATCCAGGCCCCTTCCTTCCCTATTTTCTACCTTAATTCCTGCCTGCCCAGGCCCCAGCCCATCTACAGAGATCAGGAGATCAGGGTTGACAGTAAAGCCCAGCCTGCCTTCTTGGGCAGCATGTGGATCTGCCCTCATGAAAACTCATCCTGGTCCTGGGCATATTCCCCATGCCAATCAACAGCAGAAGCAGGGGAATGGCTGAAAAGACCTCCAGAGGTACCCTCCCCAGATACCCAGAAGCACTCACGCTGTGGGGAGAGCAAGCTGGGTATTCCCCAGACGCAGAATGAAGGGCCCTTTGGGGTTCCGAATCCTCTTGATGGCAGAGACCTTCATGAGGGCAAACCTCTTAATGAGATTGAAACCTGGAGAGGGAAGAGGGGTTCAGGTAGCTCAATTGGGGAGGGGCAAGAAGGTGCCTTGGACACAGAGGGACAGGGGTGGGAGGTCAAGAGGAGAGCCGGGACTCACCTGTCACGTGGGCTGGGGAGTCACTGCTGGCCTCCAGCCTCAGGCCCTCTTGTTGCAGGGCGGGGCACTGTTCATCTGGAAGAAAGAAGGCGTGGGCTCTGGGAGTGCTCAGGCTTAGGGTCTCGTTGGTCCCGGAGGACACAGGTTTGATAGTGTTGACCCTGCCCACTGTAGGCAGATGCAGGCCCAACCTTGGCACCGCCCCACCTTCCTCCTGCCCTGGTGGCCCCGGGAGAACCAGGCAGGACCTTCCTCAGTCAGATACAGAGATGAGGGGAGGCAGAACAAAAGAGAGAGAGGAAGCTGAAAGCAGTTTGAGTGTAAATGTCCCCATTTGACAGATGAGAACATCGAGGCCTAACAAGGGGAAGTCATTTGCTCAAAAGAGCAGAGCCTACTTTCTGCTGCTCCATCGTTGCCCCTGGGGCACTGGCAGGGGCGGTAGAAGGCCACAGATGTGGGACAAGGTGGTACAGGGAGTAGCTTCATCATCGTCAAAGAGTGTGTGAAGGGGTAGGGTTGAGGAACTACCATGTGTGATGACCCCACGGGACAGACGGAGTGAATGCTTACAAGAAGGACTGACTTTAGATACCAGAAAGGACGTCTGACCCCTTGGGGTGGGAGAACCCTGTATGGAATAGCCTGGGCTTCCAGACTGGCCTGAGGGTATCCTGCATGAGGAATGGCCCCAGTGGGCTTTTTGGCTAAGAAGAGCAGACTCTTCCTGGGTTTGGGGCCCAGAAGCTCTGGCACTCTCTACCCCTCACACACATATGCAGCCGGAGGGGCCATCTCCATCAGCGGCAGCCTGTGTGACTCATCGCCTGGCCTGGTGCCCGGATTCCTCAGAGATGTTGAAATCTGCTGCCCCCGCCCCCAAGGAGACTCATGGAGAGGGGAGTGGGTGAAACACACATATACACGTGTGCACATGTAGCCACATGAATCCAGCAGCGTATACACATCCAGTCACAGGGACAGTGAAGTTTGGCACCAGCTCACAATTACATGGACCCAGCCCACTCCCCAACCTCTCCACTGCTGGCCCCAGGGGGCTCATTGGGACTGGAGGGAGGGAGCTCTGGGGCACTTGGCAAACTCAGGGATCCCCTAGCTGAACAACTTCTCTCCCAGCCCTTAGGCGGGCACCCAAAAGGAAGGATGCCAAAGCTATTTCCCCTGGCACTGACCCTGGGAATAGTCCAGCATTCTGTCTGGTCCTGGGTCTAGGCTCCTTTGCAGCCCCCTTCCCCAACTCCTGCCATGCTGAGGCCTCCCTAGAAGGCTGTGCTTAGACCAGGCCCCCACATGATATTCCACAGTGAGCAAAGGGAGGAGTGGGAGGACTAAGATCCCCTCTGCAATGAGGCTTCCTTTGCAGCTCCAATGGACCAGGGGTACTAGAGGCATCTGTGGCTGCAGAGGCCCTGCTGGGGCTGGCGGAGGTCCACTTCCTCACAGACACTCACATGCAGCCCAAGGCACGCTCTGGAGCAAGGAGGATCGGCTTACTCCCTCCCTCACCTCCATGAGGAGGAGTTCCAAGATCATGGATATAGGCACTCTCTTTCACTCTCTCTCTCTCTCTCTCTCTCTCTCACACACACACACACACACACACACACACACACACACACACGCACGCCCACACACACACAGATACTCACATGCAGTCCACCCTGAGATACAGCTTACTCCCTCCCTCATCTCTATGCAGGAGGAAACCTATACACAATCAAACTCTCTGTCTCTGTCTGTCTGTCTGTCTGTCTGTCTCTCTCTCTGTGTCTCTCTCTGTATCTCTCTGTGTCTCTCTGTGTCTCTGTCTCTCTCTCTCTGTGTCTGTGTGTGTGTGTGTGTCTCTCTCTGTCCCTCTCTCTCTCGCTCTCTGTCTGTCTCCTCTGTCTGTCTCTGTCTCTGTCTCTCTGTCTCTCTCTGTCTCTCCTCTGTCTCTGTCTCTCTCTGTCTGTCCCTCTCTCTCTCTCTGTCTCTGTCTCTGTCTCTCTGTCTCTCTCTCCTCTGTCTCTCTGTCTCTCAGGCTCTAGAGCTACTCAGATCCTAGTATGATGCACATTGTACCTTCAGGTTCACAGAGCACTTCATACACAGGAGCTCATGTAAGCCTCACAAAGAACCTAGGAGGGAAGTATTATTATCCCTGTTTTATATACAAGGCAGCTGAGGCTCAGAGAGAGTGTAAGTGCCTTATCCACTGTCACCCAGCTGGTAAGTATTAGAGGTAGAATTCAAACTCAGGTCTTTTTGACTGCATGTCCAGCCCTCTGGCTGCTTTGCCAGGCTGCCTTTCCATCACAGACATAGTCCCAAGATCATGGATATAGGCACTAACTTATACGCACTCACACATATTACAGAGATATACAATGACACAGACAGACTCAGACAAAGAATCAAAGAGAAAGGTCAAGGCTGCAGGACCCCTTAGTCACCCCCAGTGGTGAGTCTAGTGCAGACCTCTCCCCCTTTAGTCGCCTCACATGAGAGTGGAGGACTGGAGGATTAGGGATGGGTACACCTGAGTCTTTACCAGTCTCCGCTCCTTGACTGCCACAGGTGACCCAGAGGCTGATCAGCCACAGTCCTGGAGCCCAAGCTGCCAACATGCTGGACTTCGGATGTCACCTGGGAGGGAGATGGGCCTGTATGAGAAAGAAGAGAAGGGCAATGAGAGCTGACCTCTCACATTCACAAAAGGAAACCACTAGGGTCTGAGTGGCCCCAAGAACCCTAAAAAGACACATGCCTCCTATGCCTTTGACAGCGCTTTATAGTGATCCAGATCTAGCAAACAGTGCTGGGCTCCCATCCCTTCTTCCGTTCACCTGGACATAGACAGCCCTCAGTGACCACCCAAGTGGAAAGAGCCCATCAGGCTGGGACCAAACCTAAATGGAAGGACCAGCTGTTGGCAAGGTGAGGGACCAGGGAGAGGCAGGCCAGGCTACAAAGGCCGCCAGGGGGCGCGGTGTGGGCCACCTGTCAATGTCCCCTAATAGATTAGGCCCTTTTAATTTGATTAAACCAAGATTGATGTGAGGAAATACATCAGCCTGAGCTTACCCTTTAAACAGGATTTACCCATAAAACATCCAAATATCTCAATCTCCTTCCCTGCCTTATCTGCACAGGTCCAGCAATGGTTATTAAGTCCAGTCCCCTGTCTCTTAGCCAGCACAGGAAGAAGGGGTTAGTTAGAGGAATACTGGGGCAATCCTCTCCTTGGGCTGAACGTCTGACTTCATTCCCTACTGCTGTAGTCACTTCACAGATCATAGAGTGATCACAAAGCTGGAGGAGACAGTGGGTAGCATCTGTTCCAAATGTTCCCTCCCCCTTCAATTTTACAGATAGGGAAACTGAGGCTCAGAGAGGGAAAGAGACTTGTCCAGGGTCCTATATTTAGCGTCAGGATTTAAACCCAGGTCTCCTGACTCCAAGGACTGGTGTGCTTTCTATGGTGCCATGTTAACTCTGCTGGTTCAGCTCTGAGGGAGACAGGGAGCAGTGAGACATTCTGTCCTCAATGGAACTGGAGACCATCATTCTCCATCGTCTTCCTCTCCCCTCAGCTTTTTCTTCCTAAGGTAGTCTGGGTCAACAGGTTTCCTCTGTCCCTGACCCCTCTCTATGCCCTCTGGGAGCTTGCAAGGCCTTTAGTCTACTACTGATCAATGGAAAGGTGCCATGACATTGGGAGGCATGTGGATTCGGGCAGCAACACGGACATGCATGTACCTGTGGGACCCTCCAGCCATGTTTCCTATCTCTCTTCTAATCCCTTCTCCTCCAGGCTCCTTCCTCTCTCCTATCCCACAGCCTTCCCCAAATTCCTGCAGTCCTTCCTTAGCCCTAAACCTGGCTTGGTGGTAGAGGAGGGATGGATGCTGATGCCGCTGAAGGGGAAGAGCTTTGGGAGAATGGCTGTGGGGAGCTAGGGATGAGAGAACTCTGCCCCTTTACTCACTGGAGCTCTGGCTCATTTCCGCCTGGACACCCAGCCCTACAGTAAGCATGAGAAGAAAGCTGAGAAAGAGCTGAGAAGCTGGCTGCCCCGGGCTTGGGAGGGGGAGGGGGTTGGGGACCAAGGGTCCCCCACTTACCTGCCTGAGGCCTGACGGATGCCTGGGCACCCGTCCCCAGGCCCGGTGTGGGGAGAAGGCTGGGAATGGGGCCAAGAGTCTGGCTGCCTGGGCCTTGGGGAGCAGGAGGGAGTGGGCAGGGGGTCACCTCAGAAGTTCTCCCGGGACCTGGGGTTCCCGACCTGCTTGTGCTGCTCTGGCTGTGTCCCCTTCTAGTGCGAGCCTAAGACTGGCGGGCCTGCCGGGCCGCGGCTGAGAGGGGGAGACTAGGCGGGTGGAGGCTGGCCCCTCGCCAGGCCTTCAGCTAATGGGAGCCAGCTGTGGCGGGGCCGTCCGCTGAGGAAGGGGGCTCTGAGGCCAGCTAAGCTAAGCTTGGGGTTTGAAGGGGCTGGACCAAGCTGCCTTTCCTCCTGGCCACCCCCCACCCCTCAATCTTCCCCTTTCCCTGCCAGGTGAGTCCCCAGTCCACAGTTCTAGGCGTGTCTCACATTGCATGGAGACAGCGTCACAGGAAGGGCTCCCCTGCAAGGGAGGCAGGAGTGCTGGCTTTTTAAGAACTTGGGAAGAAAACTTGGAAAGTCAAACCCAGTCCCCCTCTTTTCTTTCTCCACCTCCTTCCCGTGGGCTCCTAGGATTGCCCCTTGCTCTGGCCAGGGCCCGAAAAGACAGTTTCCAGAGGACACCCCCCCCCCCCAACCCCGCCCCCATTCCAAGCTCTATGGCTCCCCCCACCCCCACCATGACGTGGCCATTGGCCTCCATGGTCTGCGTTTTTCCAACCTCAGCATCCCAACCACAAACTCTTTCCCCGAAGGCTCCCAAGTCAGTCCCCAGTCATCTATCTGTATGCTTCACCCCCACGCAGAATTTAGGGAGAAGAGAAATCACAGGATCATAGATTTAGCGCTGAGAGGAGCCTTCGAGACCTCCTAGTCCAAACACCTTCTTTTCTCAGATGAAGAAAACTGAGCCCCAGAAAGGGAAGAGGTCTTACCCAAAGCACTGAAGAATCAATAAGCCTTTAGGCTCAAAATGAAGCAGTTTCTAGTCTCAGGGACTACCTATAGGATCCATAGATACCAAATAACTACAAATAAAGATAAAATAGTTAGGGAGGGAGCAGAGCAGAAGTTGGGGTGAGCAGGAAAGTCTTCATGGAGAAGGTCTAATGTTTCTACATGGTAAGAGCTGAGTCTTACAGGAAGTGGGGGATTCTAGGAGGCAGAGATAAGAGGAGCAGGAGCACATTCCGTGCCTGGGGGAAGCTAGAACAAAGGCATGGAAATGGAGGATGGAATGTAGGGGGTGAGAAACAGTGAGGCCTGTTTGGTTGAACTGAAGAGTTCAAGAAACAAACAATGAATGACAAAATTGTAAAGGTTGTGGGTAGGGGGGCAGCTAAGGGCCCAGTGGATGCATCACAAGTCCTGGAGTCAGGGAGACTCATCTTCCTGAGTTCAAATCTGGCCTCAGACACTTACTAGCTGTGTGACCCTGGGCAACTCACTTCACCCTGTTTGCCTCCGTTTCCTCAATTGTCAAGTGTGCTGGAGAAGAAGATGGTGAAGCACTCCAGCGTCTTTGCCAAGAAAACTCCAGATGGGGTCACGAAGAGTCAGACACGACTGAAATGATGGAACAACAGAGGTTGTCTGGGGCCATGTTGAGAAGGGCTTTCTAGCCAAACAAAGGAGTTTGTATACAATTGTAGAGGCAATAGAAAACCACTGGAATTTTTTGAGTAGGAGAACGATACGGTCAATTCTGTACTTAAGGAAAATAATTTTGACAGTTATGTGGAAGATGGAGTGGAGTGGCAAGAAAGCAATCAGGAAAGCACTGCATTTGTGTTAGAGGTAAGGAGGGCCTGAAGTAGGGAGCTGGCCATGTGGAGGCTGGGAAGGGGATGGTGGTAACAAGGATAAAGTGCTTTTGTTTCTATATTACTGTCAGATGTACAAAGTCCTGGCTCCATGAAAGCCCCCTAGGGTAGGCAGCTGTGTTATTAGCCCCATTTTGCAGGTTAGATACTTGAGGCTCAGAAAAATAAAGAAAATTGCCTATAGTTGCGATGTGACTAAGCTAGGACTCAAACCTAAATCTGGATCCAGGAGCCCTTCCCCCCAGGAGGGCTCATGCTGTGGAATCTCAGGTCCAAATCCTCCCAGAGGAAGCACCATGGAATAGTTCTTAACCTACCAATCCAAGTGAACTTGCATGCAAGAGGAAGGGGACACCAAGGGCATCACCTCCTGCCCATCTCCCACCTTCAGTGACAGTAGGAAGGGAGAAGTAGCCTGGAACCCTGGGTCTATACTGTGTGATTGAGGCTCTGGCTGAGCCCATATGGGAAGAGGAAAGAAGTAACTTTGGGTGAAGAGGAGCCTGAAGCAGTGGCTTAAAGGAAGCTGAGTCAGTGGAAACCCAACCACGGTGTTCCTCGGGGCAGCCCTCAGGAACCGGTTCCCAGCCACATTTATAGGGAAAGTGCTGAGTTCAGCAGAGACACCCCGCCAGGAAGGGGGAGGGGTGAGAGCATGCAAGGAGGAGCAGTGAGTGCTGGAACCCAGATGTCTATTTCCCCAATTCCATAGCCCCAGGTGCTTCGGGAGGGCAGAATGATGGAGCAAAACAAGATGGAGACTCTCATGGTCAGGAAACTGATTACTGGAGGACTGTGAAATGGGCCTATTCAATTTTGGCCTACCCCTTGGCACGATGCTACGGGCAGAATCAACAATGGAGTGGACTAGTCCCTGGAGCTCCAGATTGGAAGTCATAAATTCATAGATTGTTAGAGTTTGGAAGATCCTTAGAGACTCTCTAATCCACCCCATTCATTTTGGATATAGGAAAATCAAGGCCCAGGGTCCCCCGAGGAAGGAGTTAACTTGAAGGTCACACAGCAAGTTAGTGGAGGAGCTGAGACTTGGAACAAGGGCTGTTGACTCCTAGTTCAGTACCCTTTGGGAGATCTGGATTTAGGTCTTAACTCTTTCTAGTCAATTTATTTTTTCAGGCCTCAGTTTCCTTATAAGTTTAAAATTTTCCAGAGTCACCCTGAGATCAATATTTCCACCAAGGTTTATAGCTCACAGAGAATTATTTCCCCAGTGAACAATGTGTCTCTATAAATAAGCACTCAAGATAACAAATGTATGTTAGGTATAGGACAGCTTATATTCCACTCCACAGAGAGTAGAGGATAGAAATGAATTATAGCAGCTCCCAAATAAATGTAGAAAACACAGAAAGGAATTTAAAATAGCCCACAAATAATCAAGAGAGTTTTCTTACCTTTCTTGTAGGTCATACTTTTCTACCAGAGTCCTAAAATCCTTCTGATCCAGCACTACTCTTCAGTTTGTACACCCCCTGTGAAGCAAATACACTTTATTGGAGAGGCAACCCCCTTCCTATATTACATACATAATCGGATTAGGTCTGCTTATACACCGATCTTCTGCTTCCCCATGCTGTGGCTATAGTCCCTTACTGTCTTCCACCCCTTTCCCCACACACATACCCCTTATTATGCTCCAAAAGGAAGCATAAAGTAAGATAAAGCCGAAAAGGGCTGAGGTCTGTCATCTTATATGGCAGGTCTAAGGGTGGTTCCTTCCAACAGTGTCTTTTCTCCCAAGAATCATAGAATCACATCAAGCTGGAACTAGAAAGATCTTCTGGTACAAACCCCTCATTTTACATGAGAAAACCGAGGCCTAGGAAGGATAAGTGACTAGTCCAAAGTCACATAGGTAGACTCTTTAAATGTCAGAAGTAGAATTTGAACCCAGGTTCTCTAACTCTAGACCCAATTCTCCACTCTATTATGAGGCCTCCAAATCACCTTGATGGCCACCCAGTCACTGAAACCCACCTCTTCGGAATGCTAAGAGCCAGCTCTCATTTGACCAGTTCCTCTTGAGAAAGCCCCAGGCATTGAAACTTGACTGGGGGTTATTTTTTTGTCCCCTTAAGGTGCCAGTGGACATGTCCACACCCTCCATAAGGAGAGCTATAGACAGACAAAGCTTATAAAGGCTCACCAAACTGATCAGAGAATAACCCCATACATCTTCATCTGTCAATCAGGGATGGTCATCCTTGCCTGCTTTCTCCCTATGGCTTTTGTGATGATGGACAGGTGCCAACATGGCCCCCCTGGATTTAGAATCAAAGCGCCTCATTGGAGGCCCTGTTCTGCCATTTAATTCCTGTGTGATATGGGGCCCATGGAATCATCAGCTGGGGCTTTAGCTTCCCCACCTACAAAATGCAGAGATTGGACTGCACGACTCGAATCTCTTCCCCAAGTCAGTGGTGGTCAAACTCACATAGAAATGGAGGCCACTAATATATATATAAGGACCCCTGTGGACTGCACATTGAATTAGTCTTAAAATAAAATATTATCTATGTTTTATTGTATTTTATTTAGTTTGTTCAATATTTCCCAATTTCATTTTAATCTGGTTTGGATTTCACTGGGGAATGTTGACAGATGAGGATATATGAGGTTATTACCTGATCAGTTTTATGAGCCTTTGTAACCTTTGCTCATCTACACTTCTCCCTATAGATGGTGTGGACATACCCACTGGCACCTTAAGAGGACAAATGACCATGAAGAAAACCCAAGACAGCACCCTGAAGGATGCCTCCAGTTAGAGGACATGATCTGGAGGAGGATCCATCAAAGAAGACAGAGAGGGAAAAGTCAGATAGGTAGGAAGAAAACCAGGAGTGAGTTATGTCCTGAAAATGTAGACAGAAGAGAATATCAAGGAGCAGAGAGTGGTCAGCAGTGTGAAAGGCTTCAGAGAAACAAAGGAGAATGAAGATAGAGAAAAAGCCATTGGATTTGGCAGCTACGAGATCATTGATAACCTAGGAGAAAGCTGTTTCAGGGGAATGATAAGGTCAGAAGCTGGACTGAAAAGGGTTAAGGAAAGTGAGAGGAAAGACAGTAGAGATCTCTTGTAGCTGGACTTTTTGAGGAGTTTAGCTACAAAGGGCAGAAGAGAAATAGAATAATAGCAGAGATGAAAGGGTTAAGTGAAGGGTTTTTTTTTTTTTCCAGGATGGGGAGACATGGACATTTTGTAGACAGTAGAAAATGAGCCAGTAGAGAGAGAGAGAGATTGAAAATAAGGACAAGAGTGGGGTTGACAGAGAGAGCATCTGTTGGAAGAGACAGGATAGAATGGGATTACCTGAATAAGTAGAAGGCTTAGCCTTTGTAAGGAGTAATTCCACTTCACCATGAGAGACAGGGGTGAAGGAGGAAAGAGTGGCAGAAGGAATCTGTGTGATAGGGGATGAGGAAGAGAGAAGAGAGAATTCATGGTGAATGCCCTCGATTTTTTCTGTAAAATATAAGGCAAGTTTCTCAGCTAAGAGACTGAGGACAGAAGCAGCCATGGGGAGTTTGAGGAGGGATGAAAACTTTTGGAAGAACCACTGTGGAGTGAGCTGATAAGAAAGGTATGGTAGGATTGCCTAGCAGCAGTGAGGGCCCAGTTGAAGTTATGTAACATAAATTTGTAGTAGACCCAGTCAGAATGGTTGTATGAGTTTCTCCATTTTCATACAGCAACACATCTGAAGTAGCAAAGATGACAAATGATGGGAGTAATCCAAGGTTGAAGCTTAGTTGGGTGTAATTAGTGATATGAGAAGAGGGCTAGGAATTCATGAGAGGAGGATGGTGTAGAGTTGAATTGGTTCACCAAGAGGTCAAGATGGAGAAAATAGCAGAGAATGGGTAGCGCAGGGATGGCCTGGGAGAGAATTAAAGTGTCAAGGGAGTAGATGTCAACACATGGATAAAGAGTTAAGTTACGTAAGGGAAGGTAGAGGAGGTGAAAAGCCAATAGATTCTGGTCAGATAGGGGATTTCAGAATTCTTGAACATGGAAGTGGTACATTTGTAGGTTATGAGAAGATCAAGGGTCTTACCATCTTTGTGTGTGGCTGAAGTGGGGTCTCTGGAGGAGTAGCTCATGGGACATGAATAGATTAAGAAACTGAGTGGTTAGGGTATTTGAAGGAGAATCAGTGTGTATATTGAAGTCCCCTAGTATGAGGGCAAGGGATGGGAAGGAGAGAAAGATTTTAAGTCAGGCATAGAAATCATTGAGGAATGAAGGGGAGTGACCTGAAGGTCTGTAGAAAACAGCTACCAGGATCTTGATTGGGCAATAGATTTGAATAGTATGAACCACAAAGGAAGAGGGGTGTTACTGAGTGATGGAGGAATAGGGAGGACATGGAAGTGGCAATGGGGAACAACGAGTATAACAGACAACTCCTTCATCTCATCTAATGAACCAAAGAGAATAAGTAAAGGTGCAGCCAGTACTGGAAATGGTGCTCAAGGAGGCTGCATCATCAGAGGAAATCCAGGTTTCAGTAATATCTAGTAGATAGGAGTAGGAGAGGAATTGAAGATGAGGGGAAGTTGTTGCTAATGGAACAGGCATTCCAGAGGGCACAATGGAAGGGCTGAGTGGTAAGATTAGGATGAGGATGAAATTTTGGGGTAGCAGGGCTGAGGGGGAATAGGAATGAGGAATCAGGTGGTAGGAAGTATGGATAAGGGTTCAGATGATGATCTTCTGGAGTCCAGGGTCACATAGATGACCAGCTGTGAAAATGTTCATCATAGAGCAGAGGAAGCTACTCCCCTATCCTTAAAGGACAGGAGCAACAGGAGATAGGATTCCTTTATTCAAAAGGAGGGTTACTCTTTGCACCATAACCACTTGGGAGATTGGGCTGGCAGCAGGAGGTAGAAAATGCCTTGTGCAGGTACAGATGGAAGTGGTTGATTTGGGGAAGATGGAAGAGCCCCAGCCCCAGCCTCTAGCAAGCTTTCCTCAGGGGATGCCCTTTGCCCAAGAAGGAAATGGAAGGCTCAGAGAACTAGCTCACCTGTTGTCTAAAGTCTTCTGACCTGAGGAGGCTGACCACAAGGCAGCAGATTCCCTGTGCAGATGGAAGACAGCTGGCCATTCCATAGCAAGGCATCTAGATCCAGGATTCAAGGGCTGCCTGAACTAAAGGGATGGAAGCCAAGCATCATTAATGTCCATGCTAATCAGTTTACTATCCTCTGCCCTGATCACACCAAATCCATTTCTGTCCCATTTTAGGAAATGAGCCTGGGAACCATGCCATACAGAGATAGGTTGAAAGAACTGGGCATGTCTGGCCTGGGATGGAAAGCCTTAATCTGGAAGAGAGGCAGTTTGGTGGTGAAGTGGATAGAGTGCTGGCCCTGGAGTCAGGAAGATCAGAGTTCAAATCTTACCTGAGCCATTTATTAGTTGTCTGGGTGAATCATTTAACCTTTGTTGACCTCATTTTTCCAATCTGTAAAATGGGGGTAATAACCCCATAGGGTTGTTGTAAGATAATATTTGGAAGCACCTGCTATATGCACTATCGTTGTTGGGGACATGACAGCTATATTCAAGTATCTGAAGACATACCATGTACAAGGTGGCTTCCTGAGGACAGGAGCTCTTTTCTCTCTCTCTCTCTCTTTTTTTTTTTTGGTTTTGTGTCCCTAGTGCCTAACAGAGCACCTGGCACAGAGTAGGCACTTAATAAATGTTTACAATTTAATTGAAGACACAGAGAGGCACATTTTGCTTTAAAATCAGGAGTTATTCCTAACAAATTAGAGCCACCCAGAAGTAGACTAGGCTGTCTTCGAGCCAGACCAGAAGTCTTTGGGTAAAGCCTGCTGCATGAGCACTTTCTGGAGATGAGGTAGAGGAAGTTCTTGTAAGCAGCAGTTGGATCGGGTGTCCCGTGAAAGAAACTGATTCTCTGGAGACCAATCTTATTTATCCCTGTGTTCCAGAGCCTTTGACTGTGGGCTTAGTTTTAGAACTTTCTCATCTTCTTTCCCTTCAAGAGATGTTGTTCTAGAATCAGACTCACTGGATCCTTTGTGGGCCTGAGTTCAGGACATTTTTGGAGGCTCCTTTCCTTAGGATCTGGCCCAGCAGAAGGATGGGCCAAAAGAGCAAGGACTCTAGAACCTTGGCTGGGCCCTATGGCCTGAGAGAAGTATTTATTATTTATTTATCAACAGCTATTATTTATTAACACTGCTATTATTTATCAACACGTAATCTTCTATCAGTCCTGTGTACTTACAGGTGCACAAACACTCTCCCCTTTCCACACAAGCACATACACACATAGACCCCCCCACACCCTGCCCCAACCCAGTCTCAGCCCTACCCCTTTGCCTCTTGCCTCTAGTACCCCTGGGGAATCCCTGGGAGGATCAGTCAGGATGGGGGCCAGCTGCAGGCTTAACTTTCCCTGGCACTGGGCTCTGTGCCCTTACCCCAGATGGCATCTCCACGAGGTGATCAGAGCTGCTAATCACCACCAGCTGCCCCAAGAATGCCCACAGCTGGGGCTGCCAAGGTCCCCTGGGGCTCAAGGAGGAGTGATGCCAAAATGTCAGGATTCCTAAGCCAGTATGGCCCTCGAGATTCCCCTCTCTTCCTTGTATTGTATTCCTGGAGGACACTGGGGAGGGGAGGGGAGGCAGAGGGGCTTCTAGGCAGGCAAGAAGAGAACACAGCACCTGGGTCATCTGCACCCAGGCTGTAATAAGGCCAATTTGGAGAGTGAGGGGTGGAGGGGTGGAATGGCTGTGAATGGAACTCTGGATCCTGGAAGAAACACACACACACACACACACACACACACACACATCCACATACACACACACACACACATTGCAGGGGTTACAGGAGTCCCCCACCCCAGCATCTGCAAAATCTGCGTAAAATTTTTTGACCATCCATTCATACCAGAGAAGTCTGAATTATTACAGTATTAAAAGATAAAAAGGTTGATATTATACAATACTATGCATATATTTTATGCATTTCTGAGTTTCTAAACTTTTTCTGTATCATTATTAACCTTTGCCTGTTGTCTGAGGCTTCTGCAAAGCTCCCCTCAAATTCTCATTTAATTTCTTATGCTGACCTACGATATATTGAAACCATAATGGAGAAAGTCGTGATATGGAAGGGATAACTGTAAATACATACATATATATATATGTATATATGTGTAGTGTGTATATAGTGTACTACATACTATATATAGCATATATATATATGAAATATATATATAAATATAGCATAGAGTAGAGGAAGCTACTCCCCTACCTTCAAAGGACAGGAGCAACAGGAGACAGGAAACTTTTATTCAAAGGGAAAGTTACTCTCTGCACCATATCCATACATAGCATATATATAGTCTGTCATATATATAGTGTACATATAGCACATATAAAGAGTATCATAGTAACTATGACAAAAATAACTCAGAATCATGTTGTACTTAAAGGTTTTTATAGAACACTTTGCTCCGAATAAACCTTGTATGGGAAGTGAGTAGCTTCATTTTATAACTGAGGAACTGAGGTCTAAAGAGGTCAAATCATTTGCCCAAGATAACAGAGCTGATTCCTGTCAGAGGATGGCGGTAGTATGGATGGATGGACAGATGGATGGATGGATGGGTGGACGGATGGACGGACGAATGGATGGACGGATGGATGGATGGATGGATGGATGTGTCTCTTTACACACATAATATGTATAGCCACACGCCCTAAATTTTCCAAGACTCAGATCCAGTCATGGGGACATGCCATCCATACCCATTGGGGTGCTTCTTCCCCTCAGCATATGCTTGTTGGGCAGGAGTTTATTTGGGAGGAGTTTCAGGACAAGTAGATGAATAGAACTGGGGGATCTGGATGAAGAACATTAGCTCTAGAAGTGACCTTGGAGGTCATCTGGTCCAAATCTGCCATTTTGGAGAAGACAATAAACAAGGATCAAAGTCAGTATTCAATCCCAAGTTCCCCAACTCCCAATCAAGCAATCAATGCTGGGCCAGATAGTCCTTTCTGCCTCTTCTTGGAGGCATCTGGGGCTGGGATTAGTGAATTCTGGAACCTCCCCCGAATCGTCCTATTTGCCCCAATCTGTTCTCACCTCTATTGGGTGGGGGAAGGTAGTGTATTTTATGCCCACTTCACAGATGAGGAATGAGAGGCTCTCAAAGGCCAAGTGGCTTGCTGAGCCATGGTCACTTATGGTCACTCAGCCAGTGACTAAAAGCTCCCCTCTTGAATCATTTTCCTAGTAAAGCATAAACTCATGGAGTTCAGAAACTGTCTGTGCCCCCAGCCTCTCTCAGGTCCCAGAACATAGTAGCCCCCTAATAAAGATTTCTTGAATTGATTATCAAATTGAATGAGGCAGTTGGATGGCACAATGGACAGAGTTGTGGACCTAGTTCAAATCCAGCCTCAAATCCAGTGGGATTCTAATTCTCATCTCTTCACTCCAAGTCTTTTGCTCTTTGCTAAATGGTAGAACCTGGAGACCCGAGATACTTAACGGCTGTGGGACCTTGAGCAAATCACTTAACCTCAGTTTCCTCACCTGTCAAATGGGGATGATAATAATAGCACCTACCTCCCAGGACTGTTGTGAGGAACAAATGAAATAATATCTGTCAAGTGCTTGGCACAGTGCCTGGCATATATAAATGCTATCTAGGAGTATGAATTGGATTAGATTTGTATCCCCTAACCTGGAAAATCCCTTTGGCTGATCATCTCACTTTCTGAGGATCTTTTGGGGGGAACTCAAGTCTAGTAGGTCCCCTTGTGCTGTGTCATTTGGCCCCTCTGAGACTTTGTCTCCCCACCTGTCCAACTGATCAATGAGAACTTCATGGGCTCCTGCTGTGTTAATGTGACCCTTATCCCTCTCGTGCCTTATTTAGAATGTTTGGTTGTTTGGTGCTTGAGTGTTCTTGGGTAGACTTATCTAAGCCTCCTTCCCTCAACTCTAAGAAATGAACCAGGAAAAAAAGACTTTCCAGCCCAGCGCCTGGGAAGGCTGATCCCTGTGATCTGGAGAGGTCTAGATCTGGGATCTGCTCCAGAGGTGATTTGTAGAGCTTGGGTTTGGGAGGACCTGGATGAGCCACAGAGACTCTTATCAAGACTAAGGACTTTCTTCCTTTGTAGAGTTACAGAATCTTAGAAAGTCAGTACCTCCGAACCTTAATTGTTTAAAATATTAGAATATTTCTTAGACTATTGATAACTTACATTCACATAACTCTTTAAAACTTGCAAAGTTCCTTGTAAAAATCTTGTGGGGCAGGTAGTGCAGGGTTTTTTTATGCCCACTTTACAGATGAGAAAAGAGAGGCTCTTAGAGGCCATGAGACTTGCTGGCTCATGGTCACTTAGCAGGTGAAATGTCTGCAGAGGGATGCTAAGCCTCATCTCTTGAATTCAAGGCCAGTACGTTTTGCTGAACCTTAGAATCTGGGAACCTAAGAACATTTCAGAACTTGGAAGCTTAGACCATCCAGAACTTTAGAGCCTTAGAACCTTTAGAATCTCAAAAACTTAGAATCATAAGATTCTCAGAGTTGAAAAGGTCCCTGGAGGCCATGTGGTCTAGCTTCCCAATCTGTCCTTGAATCTCTTGAAACAGCATCTTTGCCTGGGGTCTGCTAGTCTCTGCTTTAACCCTCCCAATGATCCTACCTTGGAATGCTTTAAATTAGAATTCACACCCTTGGTCTGGTGGTCTCCTTCCATCTCTTCCCAAGATCGACCACATAATCATCCCACCCAATCTTCAGTCTCTCCCTGTCTATTGCCTCTTTCCCCACTTTCTACACACACACTCAGCACATCCTTCAAAACCCTCACTCGACTCTACCAGTCCCTCCAGCTATTGTCATGTGTCTCTCTTCCCCAGCCAAACCCTTAGAAGAAGCATTGACACTTGTTTCTCATTCCTCTCCTCTCAACTCCTTGCAATCTGGCTTCTCTCCAATTCCATCACTCAACTGAAACTGCTCTCTTCAGTTACCGATGATCTCTTCATCTGTTCAATCTGACAGCCTTTTCCCCCCCCCGAATCCTCAGCCTTCCTGACCTCTCTGAAGCCTTTGGTCTTGTTGGCCACCTTCTTGTCCTGGATTTTCTTTCCCTTTGCATCTCTTGGCTCTCCTCCCGTTGATCTGATCTTTCCTCAATCGCTTTGCTGGGTTATTTATTACCCATTCCATGGCTCCCTAACTCTGGGTGTACCCCAAAACAAAGTTCTCTTCCCTTCTCTCTCTCTCCATTCTCTTACCTGGTAATCTCATCCATTCAATGAGCATCTTTGCACTGATGATTCTCATATCTAGTCTGTCTCCTGAGCTCTATTCCCATCTCTAAGCCTCTTGGCATGGGCAGTCTCCCATGCCTGGAATGCCCTATTTCCTCCCCTCCACCTCTTACAATCCTTTATTTCCTGTAAAGCCTGGCTCAGGCACGCCAGTCCACTCGATGCCTTTCCTAGCACTCCCAGTAGCTAGCGACCTTCTTCCGTTATTCCATATTGTTTTCACATGTGGTCATATGAATATTAAGAATAGCTGGTTCTGATATGGCACTTTTCAGGTATTCTAAAAGGCTTTACAAATATTATTTCATTCAATACTCACAACTCTGGGAGGTAAGTGCTACTTTTATATTCATTTTACAGGTGAGGAAACTGAGGCAGACACAGGTAAGTGACTTGCCTCAGATCACTAGTGAGTCTGTCTCGGCTTTCCGTCTCTAACTGTCCCTCATGCCTAGAATACTGCCACCCCCTCACCTTGTTTCCTTCAAAACTTGGCTCTAAATGCCATCTGTCTTCTGCACCAAACCTGTCCTGATCCCCCCCAGGTGCTAATACTCTCCTCTCTGATAATTTGTGTCCATTTTATATATATATATATATTTTTTTTTTTGTTTATATATATATATATACATATAGCTCTATAGTAACACATACATATATACATATAGCTCTATGACAGCTGGCATTTACACAGCATGCTAAGGTTTGCTAAGCACTTTACAGTTATTATCTCAGTTAATCCTCCCAGCACCCCTGGGAGGTGCCCCATTTTATGGATGAGGAAACTGAGTCTGAAAGAGAGAGAGAGAGATCAGGTGATGTGCCCAGGATCACACAGCCAGTGTCTGCAGTAGGGTTTGCACTCAGACTTCCTGACTCTTGAGTTTTAATGCTCTATGCACTGTGCCACCGAGATGCTTATACACACATATGGAGGGATGCATGTTCACCACTAGTAACTTGGGTGTCTAGCATGGCATCTGGCGCATAGGAGATAATAATAATTTGTTGTTCAGTGGTGTTCGACTCCTCATAACCCCTTTGTGGAGTTTCCTTGGCAAAGATACTGGAGTGGTTGGCAATTTCCTTCTCCAGTGGATTAAAGCAAATAGAGGGTAAGTGACTTGCCCAGGATCACACAGCTGGGGAGCGTCTGAGGCCAAATTTGAACTTAGGTCTTCCTGACTCAGGCCCAGCACTCTACTCACTGAGCCTTCTAGCTGCCAATAATAGTAACAGCAATAATAAACATTTATACAGTACCTACTAAGTGCCAGGCATTGTGCTAAGAGGCTTACAGCTATTATCTCATTTGATCTTCACAACAGTCCTGCTGGGTAGGTCATTTTACAGATGAGAAAACTGAGGTTAAGTAACTTGCCCGGGGTCACATAGCTAGGGAGTGTCTAAGGCTGGATTTGAACCCAGGTATTCCTGACTCGAGGCCTTGTACTGTAGCTACTGAATCACCTAGCTGCCCAGAACATGGTTGATATTTGATAAATGCTTGCTGATTGATTGATTGATTGGCTGTCAGGAAAGGGAGGGGTCAGATTTGTTCTTGGCCTTAAGGGCAGGACTGAGTCGCAGTCATAGGGAAACAGCTCGATATAAAGAAGAGCTTCCTATTAAAGAAAGTTGTGCAATAATGGAATGGGCCCCCTTGGTACGAGTGAGTTCCTCATCTGTGGAGATGTTCATCAGATCATAGCTTTAGAACCAGAAAGGATATTCTTGTTTAGTTATATCGACTCTTTGTGACCCCTTTGAGGGATTTTCTTGGCAATGATACTGGAGCAGTTTGCCATTTCCTTCTCCAGCTTGTTTTACAGATGGAGAAACTAAGGCAGACAGGTGACTTGCCCAGGGTCACACAGCTAGTAAGTGTCTGAAGCCAGATTTGAACTCAGTTCTTCCTGACTCCAGGCCTGGCATTTCATCCACTGTGCCACCTAGCTTCCTGGAAAGGACCTTAGGGACCATTTGGTGGGACACTTTCATTTTATAGTTGCCTGGGTCACTCAGCTGGTATCAGGCAGCATCAGACAGAGCCTGGATGGATCCAAGCTGGAGAAGACTCCCATTCATGCCTACGTTGGATTCTGTGTCCTCTGAAATCCTCCTTCCCACTATGAGAGTCTGAGTCTGTGGAAGGCCAGCCTCCCACTGTCGGAAGGAGGGGAGCCAGCTTGGCTGGACCAGGCCAGGGTGGAGTCTGGGGCTACTTACTGGGCACAGACATGAGAGGTTGGGCCAGCGTCTAACAAGGGGCCGATTGTGCTTGAGCCCAGGCTCAGCCGCCTGCCTGCAGGGATGGGGAGAGGCTGCTGGGGTAGGGGAGTGAGAAGGGGGGGAGGCTATTGGGGCAGGTGCTGGTGTTTTTGTCCCACAGGCCTCCCTGCTCCTGTCAGATGCACAAAAACAACCAAATAAATCTGGGGATGGAAACTCCTCATTCTCTCCGTCGGCTACCCCTGTCTGTGTCTGCCCCCCTTCCCTGACTGGCAGCTCCAGGCCAGGGGAGGAGAACTTCCTCGCTTTTCCAGGCATGGGTTACAAGGGAGGACTAAAGCCCTCATGTCTCAGTGGGGAGAGGTCTGCCCCAGGGCAAGGGGCACCCCATTTCCATTTCCCTCCTCATTCCCCAGGCTCTGGTCTGTAGACATCTCCCTAATTCATAAAACAGCTCATACCTATTTTTAGCCTTGTTTTTGGCCCTGGAAGGGATCAGAGGGAGAAGACCTGATCCTCCCTGGTCAGACCTGGCAGGGGACCATTAGAGGCCCCCCACCTTCACCTAGGGTTCCTCCATGACAAGTCCTCTGTAGCAAACACACACGTTTGTGTTCCCCAGATATTTCTCCAGCCCTACCCCCACCCCAGGAGAGGATCTGCCCAGAGCTATGAAGACAGGGGAGAAGGAAGTTGGGATATGGAAGAGAGAGGAACCATTAGAGTTGGGTTGGGGAAGAGGTATAACATCACAGAATTAAGAGGTAGGATGGACCTTAGTCTATTCAGTATAATCTCTTCACTACAGAAGAGGTAATCGGTCCAGAGATGGACAATGACTTGCCCATGGTGAGTGTCAGGCTTCTGATTTGAACCTGCTTCTTTGACCCCAAATTCAGTGTTGTGGAGCCCTCTCCTCTAGGGAACAGGGGGGTGGGGATAATGGAGAAGGAAGAATGAGGAAAGGAGCTTAGGGGAATGAAGTTTGGTAGAATGCCAAGAAGGGTCTGAAAGCTATTGGGCTGGAGACAAGGGAAGAGTTATGGATGGGATGATGGGAGAGGCGACTCCTCCCCTACCCCCATGGCTCTGGGCAGACATCTCTATTGTTCCAAGGGACAGAGGTCCATAGCCAGGGCAGGGAGGGGTCTGCCCCAAGCGTTCCCTGGGGAGAGGAGGACTCTGTGAAGCAGAGCCAGGAGACGGTCAGTGAACACACAACAACAGTTCTAAGGATGGCGCATCCCACTGGGCCGGGGCCAGGGCCGCCCATCTGGCCCCCATGCAGCTGGGAATAGGGAAAGGCAGATGGGTAGGGGTGAACTTTTGGGAGCCAGAGAGATGAGGGGAGTCTGGGAGGAAAAGTAGGTCGGGGTCAGGAAAGGGTTAGGAATGCCCTTGTCATGCTGCAGTGCCCAGGGCACGCAGGGTGTGAATTCCTCATTGGGCACTTAGTGCTACTCACTAATGGGCCTGGCTCCCTTCCATTGCCCCCTGCATCACAACTTGGGCCCAAGGGGAAGGGTGGGGTGGGCATATCATGTGTCTTCCACCCCACTCCACCCCCTTAGAGGACCCATCCCATGACCAGAATGGGAGAGAGGTGGCTAATGACAGTCATGATGGAGAAATCACCAGGCTCTGGGACAAGGCTCAGGCACTATCTGGGACCTTGCTTAATAATGCTAATGAGAGTCATAACCTCCACTTTCAGAACACAAAGGCTTTCCTCATAATAGCCCAGTTTACAAAAGAGGAAACTGAGGCTCAGAAGGAGAGAGAAGAGGACTTGCCCAAAGTTGTATTCTACTGTCCAAAGCCAGGTCTCCTGATTCCCAGTACAGAGTTTTTTCCAATGCACTCTTCCCCCTCCCATGCTCCAGGAGCTGGCCAAATTGGCCTTCTCTCCATTCCTCATAGACAGCACTCCATTTCTCTTTGCCCTGTCTGTTCCCCATGCCTAGAATGTTTTCCTTCTTTACTGCCACCTTACAAAATTCCTTCCTTCAAGATTCAGTTGAAGGGCCACCTTCTACATGGAGTTTTTCCTGATCCTGACCACCATCCTCCAAGTCCCTCAAGCTCATCCCGGACCCTTCATTATCTTTTTTGAGGGAGGGAGGTGAACTGTTGGAATCATATTATGTGGACTTCTTTTTTAAATTTATTTGTTTACTTTTAGTTTATAACATTCAGTTCCACAATCCCTTGAGTTTCAAATTTTCTCCCTCTCCCTCTCCTCCCTCTTCCCCTCCATGGTGGCACGCAATCAAATATAGGATCTACAAATACCTTCACATTAAACATTAGTCAGGTTTAGAAGGATTATAACCAATGGAGTGTGCAATGAGAAAGAAGAAACAAAACAGAACAGAAAGAGAGAGCAAGTGGTTTGCTTCAATCTGCATTCAGACTCTGTAGTTCTTTCTCTGAATGTGGATATCTCTTTCTATCATGAGTCTTTTGGAGTTGTCTTAAAACCTTGCATTTCTGAGAGGAGCCCAGTGTATCAAAGTCAGTCATCACAGATACAATGTGTCTATAATTGTGTACAATGTTCTCCTGGTTCTGCTCCCCTCACTCCGCAGCAGTTTATATAAGTCTCTTCAGGTTAT
>CM053588.1:68974441-69036112 GCA_028646515.1 Pseudochirops corinnae | reverse complement strand
ACAGATACAATGTGTCTATAATTGTGTACAATGTTCTCCTGGTTCTGCTCCCCTCACTCCGCAGCAGTTTATATAAGTCTCTTCAGGTTATTATGAAGTCCCTCTGCTCTTCATTTCTTATAGCATAATAGTATTCCATTACATTCATTTACTACAACTTGTTTAGCCATTCCTTAATTGATGAGCATCCCCTTGATTTCCAATTCTTTGCCACCACAAAAAGAGCTGCTGTAAATATTTTTGTACCTATGGGTCTTTTTCCCACTTCTATGATCTTTTTTGGGATACAGCCCTAGAAGTGGTATTGCTGGGTCAAAGGGTATGCACTTATTTATAGCCCTTTGGGCATAGTTCCAGATTGCTCTCCAGAATGGTTGAATCAGTTCACAACTCCACCAACAATGCATTAGTGCTCCAATTTTTCCACACCCTCTCCAGCTTTATCATTTTCTTGTTTTGTCATCTTAGCTAATCTGGCCAGTGAGATGTGGTACCTCAGAGTTGTTTTGATTTGCATTTCTCTAATCAATAGTAATTTAGAGCATTTTTTCATGTGCTTATAGATATCTTTAATTTCTTCCTCTGGAAACTGCCTTTTCATGAAAACTGTTCATATCTTTTAAAAAAAATTTTTTCTTTCTTTTTTTGTTTTGGAGGGGGGAGGACAGGGCAATTGGGGCTAAGTGACTTGCCCAAAGTCACAAAGCTAGTAAGTGTTAAATGGCTGAGGCCGAATTGAACTCAGGTCCTTCTGACTCCAGGGCCAGTGCTCTATTCACTGCACCACCTAGCCACTCCTGCCTGTTCATATCCTTTGCCCATTTATCAATTAGGGAATGACTTGTATTCTTATAGATTTGTCTCAGTTCTCTGTATATTTTAGAAATGAGGCCTTTATCAGAGACACTGATTGTAATTTCCCACTTCCCTCTTGATCTTGGTTACATTGACCTTATTTGTATGGAAACCTTTCAATTTAATGTAATCAAAATTATTTATTTTGCATTTCATAATGCTCTCTAACTCTTGTTTGGTCATAAAATCTTCCCTTCTCCATAAATCTGACAGGTAAACTATTCCTTGCTTTCCCAGATTGCTTACAGTATCAGCCTTTATACCTAGATTGTACACCCATTTAGACTTCATTTTGGTATACGTGTAAGATATTGGTCTATGACTAGTTTCTGTCATACCGTTTCCCAGTTTTCCCAGAAGTTTTTGTCAAATAGTGAGTTCTTATCCCAAAAGCTGGGCCTTCACTATCTTTAATCCTACTCATATATGCCCTGTTGCCAAGGCTTATTGATTTTGCCTTTGTAACATCCCTCATATGCCCCCACCTCTCAAATACACCCCATTCTGGCCTCTTGACACTGCCACCATTCCAGTGTAGATCCTTATCCTCTAGCATCTGGACTATTGCAATAACCTACTGGTGGGTCAGCCTGCCTCAAGTCTCTCCCCACTCCAATCCATCCTCCATTCAGCAAACAAAGAGCATTTCTTTTTTTTTTTAAATTAATTTATTTTCTTGTTTACATCACTCATTTCCACGAGATTTTGAGTTACAAATTTTTCTCCCCATCTTCCCCTACCCACCACCCCAGAACAGCCCTATCCCACTGTATAGCCCCTCCCCCAATCTGCTCTCTCCCATGTCCTCCTCCATCACCCCTCTGACTTTCTGGTAGGGCAGGATGGGTCTCCCTACCGCAGTGCCTGTATATCTTGATTCCAAAGGGCATTTCTTAAAGAGAATGTCCATCATGTCAACCTCCTCCTCCCCACTCCCCAATAAACTCCGGTGGTTTCCTATTGCCTCCAGAATTAAATACAAAATGTTTTGTTTGGTGTTCATAGCCATTCTTAAGCTGGCCCTCTCTTACCATTCTAGTCTTCTTAGACCTTATGCTATGATCAGTGACACGGATTCCCTAGCTGTGTCTCGGATCTGGGAAGGTCCTCCAACTGTCGTCCCCCATTCCCAGAGTGCTCTCCCTCCTCATCTCTGCCTGCTGCCTCCCCTGGCTTCCTCCCAGTCCTAGCCAAAATGCCATTTCCTAGAAGGAGCCCTCCTGGAGCTACCTTCACACTCACATCTTCCATCTGAGATTATCTCTGATTACTCTTGGTGCCTAGCGCAGTAGCCAGCACAGAGTAGGTGCTTCACAAATGCCTGTTGACTTCACTCAACCCACCACTAACGCCCTCCATTTGAAACGTCCCTGCATTGAGCTATTTTATGATTATTTGTAATTATTCCCTTTCTGGCTATTTTGTATAAACTTATCTATGTGCCCATTGTTTGCCTCATCACAATCATGTAAGTTCCTCTCTGGCAGAGGTTCCCTCGTTCTTTTTTGTGAGGGTTGGGAAATACGTGCAGGCTGCAGGTGGTTATGTTGAGGCACAGGGAGTGTTGAGGCCCTGGAACAAGCTGGGTCACGTAGAGTTCAGAGCATTGCTCTCCGCACCCTGGGGCCTTCATGCCCTTGTGACTGCACTTCCTCTCTCACAATTTTGTTCAGCTGGGCTCTGTTTTTTGTCACGTGCATCTGGGATATATAAGGCTTAAGCTTTGGGGGTAGTTTTGAAGTCTGTACTGAGATCCTGCTGTAAGGCTTCCCCGTGGAGAGACTTCAATTAACCGTCTCTGCTTGCACCTATGAGCCTCAACTCTTCTGTTCTTGAGAATGCGCTGGCGCCTTCTTGATTAGGGTAAGTAACCGGCTGCCCCTGTCATCAGATAGGATATCCTGACACTTTTTATTGTATCTCCTTTGTATTTATTCTTTATATTTGCTTCCTGGCACATAGTAGGTGCTGACTAAAGGGCCATTGATTGACTGATTCCAACCTAGGGACCACTCAAGGGCTCAGACTAATATACCCAGAGGCTCAGGCTCAGGCTCTGGAGTAGGGACACCACCTGCCCATTTGGCACTGGAGTTGGACTGCTAGATGGAAAGGAGGTATCTGATGCTTTTCCTCCCTCTCCCACAACCTGCCGGGGCCCCACTTTTTACTTAGTTGTGCCATGGGGCAGTCCTGCCCTCTACACACCCCCATGTAGCCCAACACACAGAGAGATGTCCAGAACATAGTGTCTGTCTCCCCATTTCCTGATATGTCTGCCTGTGTCCTAGGATCTCATTATTGGGGTGCAAGGAGGGACAAAGTGACCTTGGGAGCCATCAGGAAAAAAGCAATACCCAGTCCCAGGAAGGGAAAGGAAAGAGCCTTCTGAAGGAGGAATCGACATCAAGGAGGAGAATCAAAGGCCCTTCAACCCTCTTGGATGCCCATGACTGGGTTTCTTCCCTGCCCCAGCTATCCCAAGGCCAGCCCTGCTTGGCTTCCCCAAAGTCTGATACTGAAGCTAAAATGTGTGCTTGGGAGGAGTGGAAATTGCAGAGGTGGAGGCATGTTCTTGGCCATATCTCTATCTACCCAATGGAATAGCCTCCATCCATGCATCCATGACTTAGGCTCTTGCCTCAGTGACCTCATGACTTCCCTGATCCGGGAATATCTCAAGATCTTTCCAGAGATCCTTCCTTGAAAGGAGGAGGGGCTCGATGAGTATGCCCCAAGGGAGGAGAGAACCAAATGATTTGTGTGACTGACTCAGCTGATGAAAGAGTGATTGATTGTGACAGTGAGTCTGTGAGTGAGCAAATAGATGAGCATGTGAGTAACTGAATTACTGAGTGAGCAGGTGAGTGTGTGAATAATTGAATCGCTGAGTGAGCAGGTGAGTGTGAATATGTGAATCACTGAGTGAGCAGGTGAGTATGTGAATAACTGAATTACTGAGTGAGCAGGTGAGTGTGAGTGTGTGAATGGTATGTGTGTGTAAGGATGAGTGTATGGATGAGCTATGAGTAGGAGTGACTGTATTTGGTTGTGTCAGAGTGTGTAGTGTGAGTTCCTGTGTGAGTGAGGAAATGTGTTGATGATTGATGGTGAGTGTGTGAGGATGTGTATCTGTATGGGACTGAGTCTGTGTGAGGGTGTGTGAATGAGTTCATGTATGTGTGTGAGTATAATGCCTGAGTATGATCAAGTAAGTCAATGAGTGAGATAGCATGTGAGTGACTGAATGTGTGGGGGAGGGAGTGCTAATTACTGAACTGATCAAGTGTGTGTGACTGAGTTTCTACTCTGTGACATGTCCAAGAAAATGTGTGTATTTGTCAGTGTGACTGTGAGTGTGCTGGTGAGTGTATGAATGATGTGGGAATGAGAATGGACAGATGGATGGACAGCTGGGTGGATGGACAGATGGATAGAAGGATGGATGGATGGATGGATGGATGGATGGATGGACGGACAGATGGATGGATGGATGCAGTGGTGAGGTAGAGACTTGGAGTCAGGAAGACTTGAGTTCAAATCCTTTCCCAGACATTTAACTATGTGACCTTGGGCAAGTCACTCAACCTCTCTGAGCTTCAGTTTGCTCATTTGTAAAATCAAGGGGGAGGATTCAACAGCTGTTAGGGTCTATTCCAGCTATAAGTCTATGATTCTGCTAATGCATGAACTAAGTGAGTGATCCCCTGGCCTCCTCGCAGAGGCTCTTGGTCCCATCCACTCCCCTCATCCCCGCCAGATCTGGGTAGTTTGACCCCAAGCAGGAACTGGGGCCCTCAGGTTGGGGACTGAACAACCTGAGTGTGTCATTATACTGATCACTGTCATATTCATCAGCTGCCTCTGATCACAGCTCCTTTCTGTTCAGTGTTTCTGGGCCTTGGGATAAACACAGGTAAATGCCCAGGGCATCCTGGCACAGAGAAGCTCACTAGTATGAAGAGGTCAAAGAGACACGGCATGCTGGCACAGGGTGGGTGGGCTGGCATGGAAGGGGCCCAGGGCGCAATGGCACAGAGAGGGCATGTTGGCATATAGAAGCAAGATGCCCCTGAGAGAAGCTCAAATTCTCTTTCAAGGTGGCAGTGACCCCACCCCCACCCTCAAGCCATTCCAAGACCTGGGAGATAAGATTCTAGAGACCCCAAGTCAAAGTCGACACATTCATTCCTGTGACATAGTCACAGGTAAGTGACTGGGTGAATGGGGGAGCTACCGAGAGAGTTCATTCAGAAGGGCAGATTTGGGGTGGGAGGGAGGAACTATAAAAACCTCTTACTCTCAGAAGGCTCCCAGGGGCAGAGCTGGGGGGGGATCCAAGCACCCCGCCTCCCAGGTCCCCTTTGCAACCTTCTATTCCCTTTTCTACAGGAACAGGGAAGCTCCAGGACTGGGGTGGGCCCCAGGAGGGTGGGCTGGGGGCTCCCAAGATTGCATCTCCATCTAGTGGAAAGTTTGGGAATTGCCTGCATGGGGAGGGGATGAGTAGATTCCCCTCCTATCCTTTCCTTCCACTGTGGAGTCTGGAGAGGCAATATGTCTGGGTTCTAGAGCTGTCCTGCTGCCAGCTCAGGATTGCCCTCCCCTCTCACGCCTTGGTCCCTCCTATGGGAGTGGAGGGGGGAGGTTCTTCTCCTCTAACCCACAGGCATTCTCCCAGAAGCAGGTACCCAGTAGAGGCTTAGAACCTCAGAACCTGAAGGATTCTTAGGGGCCATCTAATACATCCCGCTTGTTTTTTTTTTTTTTGCTTTTTTTTGGAGGGGGAAGGGCAGGGCAATTGGGGTTAAGTGACTTGCCCAAGGTCGCACGGCTAGTAAGTGCACCAAGTGTCTGAGGCCGCATTTGAACTCAGGTCTTCCTGACTCCAGGGCTGGTGCTCTATTCACTGTGCCACCTAGCCGCCCCTTTTTATTTATTTTTTGGTGAGGCAATTGGGGTTAAGTAACTTGCCCAGGATCACACAGCTAGTAAGTGTCAAGTGTCTGGTCAGAGGTCACATTTGAACTCAGATCTTCCTGACTTCAGGGCCAGTGCTTTATCCACTGTGCCACCTAGCCACTCCAACCCCACTTGTTTTACAGAACAGAAAAGTGAGACCCAGACGGAAGGAGTTGAGGATCACACAGTAATTCAAAGGCATCTGGATCTGGGACTCCTCCGGCTCCCAATCTGTAGCTCAATATCCCGGAAGATCATTTCAGTTCTGCAACTCACACACTTACACACCTCAGAATATATACATATATATGTGAAGAATTTAGAATTCAGTTTTTTTAAAAAAAATAAATGTTAAATAAAGTATGTTAAAAGTGGGGGGAAATAAATAAAGAGGGCACCTAGGCCAGCCATCTCTTCATTTCCTCCGGATTTCTCCCTTTCCGACTTCCATTTATGTGTTGTCTTCATTAGAAGATAAACCTGCTTGAGGAGAGGGTCTCTCTTTTTGCTTGTATCTGTATTCCCAGTGCTTAGCATAATATGTGGCATACAGTAAGCATTTAATAAATGCTTGTTGATTTGATAAAAGCCACCTCCCTTCTATGGGAACATATGCACACATAGGCTGCCACATGTGCATGGATATACATAAGGTTGCAAAGTTATGCCCTCATGACACTCCTCATTCTTATATGTGTGGGCAGCTGCCACTAGTTGGACCTGGGCTGGGCATGAATAATTCACTTGTTTCCTGCCCTCATCATCAGTCAAGAAAAGATGCCAAGCTGTGTTCAGTGCTCCTGCAATATATGATTTTTCTTTTTTTAGCCCATCAGGGTGTGGGAGGGGGAGGGGATTGCTCTCCAGGGATATGCCGATTAAGTGTTTAACAATCAGCTCTCTGGAGGGAAAAATTGTAGACTAGACATACTTTTAAGTTTAATCTGCATTATTACCATTTTTCCCTAGCTTTCTTAAATATAGACAATTAACAAAACAATCAAACCCTCATTTGTAGTGTTTGCTGATTTCTAAGGTATAAATGCTCAGACTGAAATTTTAATAATCAGCTTTCTTGTATGAGCGGGCTCTGGCATACTCCATAAAATTCTCTCCAGCCTCCCCCACCCCTTGCAATTCCAACTCATTTGCACCCTGCTCCTCAGGTTTTTATTGAGTCAGGGAGTCAGGGCTGGTGAGCTGCGAGGACAGGAAATCAGCAGCTGCCTGCAATACCCCTGCAAAGGTATCAGTTTCTCTTCCACATTGATGCTGCCTTCAGAATGGAAATAAAAGTCATAGGATCAGTCAATGTTCCCTAAGCTAGTTCTTAGACAGTGGGAGCGAAGTTGAGTGTGTAGGTAGGACAGAGGGAAGAATCAGAAGAAACCTTCTTGTGTTATTCATTCATTCACCTCAACAAGCATTTATTAAGCACTTATTAATTAACAAAGCATTTATTAAAGTTCCTTCCTCGTGCTGAACATTGTACTTAATGCTGGGAAAGATACAGACTTTAGACGAAATGCAGTCTCTGTGGAGAGTCATGGAACTCACAGATCAGTAGGAAGATAAAATATTGTAATGGTCTGGGCAAGAAGTGATAATAGACTGAAACCATGGTGGTATCTGTGTGAGTGGAGATTGGGAAGACAGAAATGAAGAGACAAGAGCTGGATACATGAAGTGAGTGAGAATGATGATCTGTGAGTGATACCAAGATTGGGGATCTGGTGACTGGAAGGATGATGGTGGCCTTCAACAGAAAGAGGGACATTTAGAAGGCAGGACATTTGGAGGGGAAGTTGATGAAGTCACAGCCTGTTCATCCTTTCATCCTTGGCTGGCTGCAATTTCCCATTGAAAAATAAAGTGTGTGTGTGTGTGTGTGTGTGTGTGTGTGTGTGTGTGTGTGTGTGTGATTGAGGGAATAGTTTACTGCCACTGCCCAGAGTGCAGAGCCCACCACTGACGGGTGCCTGCTGTAGGTACGAGGTGATGGAGGGCAGGTATGGGGCCACAGGGGACCACCAGGAATCTTGCCTGTGAATTCCTGGGAGGGGGTAGCCCACACCTCATACTATTCCAAAAGACTAGAGGTAGAAAGAATATAGTAGGGGAGTGTTTAAGGAGGTGATATAGTTGTATTATTTGGGAGTTGGTTGATCACATGTTCCTTGATGGTAATGTCACAACCCCTAGGGGGCATGGGGGCATGAAGCCCACTTCGGATACTATTGATCTGGACCACATTTCTCCATCTTTTCCCACAAAATAGCATAAAAGAATCTGCCAAATACTTTGTTAAAATCTAGGTAGCTGTACCAATAGTGTTCATCTAATCTACCAGTCTAATAAAGTGAGACTCTGAACTCACTCTTCCAGAACCAGGCTGGCTATACATCCCCCTCAGAGGGGTTTGGCGTCTCTTTTCTAATGTCCCCATTCTGGTGTGTTCCTTCTACTGTTAACGACCAGCGCTTAGTGCCCCAGTTTCAATTAACACCAATTCGCTTTTACAAAAGAATCATTACCATGAAGATTTAGCAAGAACAAAAGTTACAAACATTTCCCCAATAAGTAGGCACACACTCTGTCCTGTACCACCTCAAGCCCTGGAAAGAGTGGACTCAGACTTAATATATTTTCACCCCATTCACCCCATCAAATTCACTTCCAAATGTGGTATGATCTCTAGATGGGTGAATCCCCATCTCTGCTACTGCTGGACTGGGTCAGGCAGCTTACCTGGGACTTTGCTCTTTACTGACTGGCTTCTGGCATATCCTAGCATGAACTTGGCCTCTGGATTTCTGGCAGCTTGCTCTCCTGACCTTTGCAAGCTCCCAAGGTCACAGTCATTTCCCATCTCTACCTCAGAGCAAGAATAGACAAAATAAAGAAAGAAATAAGAAAATCATGTGGTCCTGGGCTATAATGGCTCTTTCCCTACCAAGGGCTTTGTCTTCTAACTTCAACATACCCAGGAATGAGGACTCTCCCACCCCCCGCTTTGCTTTTGAATATATCCCAGTTCAAACTATATAGCTAAGGAACATTTGGTTTTTTCATCATATGGTTAGCCAGAACTAGTTACAGAATGTTTGTACATGCTTTAAATTGGGCAGCAGGGCACTTCTACAATGTGTCATCATACTTTTGGGGAAGCAGGCCCCCCAGCCTCTTCCACATGGAGATTGCCTCCTATTACCCTAGTAATCCTGTCCAAAAGGTAAATTATCTTGTCTAGCATGACCCGTTCTTGATGAAGTCAAGCTGTCTCTTGGAGATCTTTTTCCTTTTTTCTTTATTTAATTTTAGTTTTCAACATTCACTTTCATAAGGTTTTGAATTCCAAATTTTTCTCTCTCCTTTCCTTCCCCCCTCCCCAAGATGGCATGCAATCTGATATAGACTATACATGTACAGTCATATTAAATATATTTCTGCATTAGTCATGTTGTGAAGGAAGAATCAGAACAAAAGGGAAAAACCACAAGAAAGAAAGAAAAAAAGAGAAAATAGTGTGCTTCGATCTACATTCAGACTCCATAGTTGTTTCTCTGGATGTGGATAGCATTTTCCATCATGAGTCTTTTGGAATTGTCTTAGAATAAGAGGTGGGGAACCTGTGGCCTTGAGGCCATATGTGGCCTTCTAGGTCCTTGGGTACAACCTTTTGACTGAGTTCAAGTTTTATACTACAAATCTTTTTATTAAGGGGATTTGTTCTGTGAAGTTTGAATTTAGTCAAAGGGCTGCACTTGAGGACCTAGAACAGTGGTTCTCAACCTTCCTAACGCCTCAATCCTTTAATATTCATATGTGGGCGTGTCTGCATGTGGGTGGACCCACCTGGAGACAGATAGAGGAGCGTTTTCCAAGGATCTTAGGCGACCCCTGTGAAAGGGTCATTCGACCCCAAAGGGTCATGACCCACAGGTTGAGAACTGCTGACCTAAAGGGTCACATATGCCAAAGGTTCCCTACCCCTATATTGCATTTTTCAGAAGAGCTAAGTCTATCAACACTGGTCATTGAACAGTGTTGCTATTACTGTCTACAATGTTCTCCTGGTTCTGCTCACTTCACTTAGCATCAGTTCATGTAAGTTTTTCCAAGTTTTACCTGCTCATCATTTCTTATGGAACAATAGTTTTCCTTCACAACCATATACCACAACTTATTCATCCATTCCCCAAGTGATGGACATCCCCTCAATTTCCAATTCTTGGTCACCACAAAAAGAGTTCCTACTTCCTTTTCCATCTATCCATTAACCTTCTCTCCAATAATACATTCTATGTCCATATTAGATTTGCAGTTTCATGTACACTCATCTTTTTCATTGTACTATGTTATGGGAATGTTTATTTTCTTCCATAAATTAAAAATAAAGTGTAAAAAAAATTCTAGAATTTGGGAAGGAATTAAAGTCAAACTTTCTGGCCTATAATTTACAGAATCTTCCCTTCTCCCTGTTTTAAAAAAAATTGAGACATTTTCCCTTCTCCAGTTTCTTACTACCCCATCCATCTCTCAGAGAGCTCAGACAATGGTTCAACAATCATATCTGCCAGTTTTTTCACTGCCTTAAGGATGTAGTCTGTCTGGGATAGCCGACTTGAATTCATCAAGGGCAAGCAGGAGCCTTCCTGTCTGATCTTGGTATCAGCTTCCCATTAGCTATATCTGTTCTGTCCTTTCTAGTCCAGAGAGCCTTCTCTTTGGCAGAGGAAATAGAAGCAAAATAAGAGTTGAGTAATTCTTCCTTCCCTCTGTCATCCATTATCATCCTCCCATGCATCCTGAGCATCTATCTATCCTTCTATGATTCTCTTTCTCCCAATATGATTTTTAAAATAGTCTCTTTCTGTTTCTTAGCTTTTCTCACTAGCCTTAATACACTCATAAATTTATCACCCCTGACACAATTATTAAGAGGCCAAGCCACACTTTTGTATTCATCCTTTATGATCTTCCCTTGTTTCCATCTTCAATACTGTACATGCCTCTTAAAAATCCAGGTTGGATGATGAGTCCCCTGTGAATCCACATTAGTCTCTTTAGGCAACTCTCTGCCTTTCCCTGTCCCTTGGGATTGTTTCTCTACATCTTGCAAACTTCATTCTTGAAAGCTGCTCTCCCCCTATAGAATTATTAGCCCATGGGATCCTGCCTCTTCTTTTTCTGAACATTCTTAAATTGGTTCTCTCAGAACCTAAGCTGCCTATAAAATTAGGTTTTCCTCTCCTTCTCTACCACACATTCAAAGATGGAGTGGTCACTTCCTCCCAAGGTTCCCATCATTTCTCCTTCAGTTCCTTCTGCTGAGAATCTGGTCTAGAATAGCCTTCCCCTCATCAGTTCTTCCCCCTTTTGAAGAACGTAATTATCATCAAGGCAAGCCAAGAAATTATTAGCTGCCCTGCTTTTGGCAGAAAGAGAGAACAAGAGCAGATGTCTGGATAATTGAAGTCCCCCATCACTATGATATGACAGCCAAGAAAGTAAATTCAATATTCAGCCACATAAGAGAGGTACAGTCTCCAGGAATGAGGGGTTCGCTCTGCTGCCCTCCACCCCAGTCAGACCACATCTGGAATATCATATTCAGTCCTGGGAGGAAAATGTTAGTGAAGCACCTGAGGCTCCCTCACACATGACGCCTACCCTGCCCTAAAGTTATGCCACGTTGGAGACACTTGGTGAGTCAGCATCCACCCAAATCAGAGCTCACAAAGCCCCAAACAATGGTTGTGGTTTTTTTTTTTTACTAAGCCAACCAAAAAGAACATATTAGTCCAAAGTAAAAGACATTTAATCAAACTGCATGACAAATGAATTAACAAGAAAAGATTTCCTATCCCTTACCTCCATATACAAATGGGGTGTATTTTCTTGCAGTTGATATAATGATATGATGTATTCATCTTGCAGATGAATACACAGATAGAGAATATGTGTCACAGTCAAACATCTGTTAAGTGCCCACTATGTGCACAGGCACTGTGCCAAGTGATGAGGATACAAAGAAAGGCATAAGACAGTCCCTGCCCTCAAGGAGCTTGCAGTTTAATGGGGGAGAAAACACATAGAAAGAATTTGAAAAGCAGGAGGGACAGAGAAGGGAGGGGAGGTTCCCTGGTACAGGGACCAAGATGAAGCTCTACAGGGAGACAGTCTGAGGAGGTGGGAATTACAGAGTTGGTTTTATCTACAGAATGATGAGTTTCTGGAAATCATGAAGCCTAGGAAAGATGAGTGAGGAGTGGTGATGCATATTCTTAGAGAGTCCTCCTTATATGGTGGCAGATCAGAGAAGATCTTTTCAATGTCTGTCCTCTACCTTCTCCAATCACAGGGATGGAGGAACCCCAGGAGCAGGGGATGCTGAGGAGGAGTGAGTTTCAGAGCTGATTTCCTCTTGCAGAATGAGTTTCTAGAGATTGTGAAATTCAGGAACGCAGCTAGGTGGGAAACGGTATTGCTAAGAAAGATGCATGGGGAGGGTACATTTGGGGAATACACGTGTAGTATACACTCAAGGATCACTTAGGGTGGACACATACACGTGAAGCACACACTTGTGGCCAAGGGAATCACAATATTGCAAAGCTGCTGCTGCTAATTGCTGGGTACCAAGTCTCTAGGTCCTGTTGGGCATTATATTATCCCTACTGTGATTCTCTGCTTGTCTTTAGTTTTGGTGTTCTTTGAGCTGTTTTCTACTATCATCCCATGATCTTCAGCAGTTTGGCCTCTGAAGGGAGCCGTTGCTGGTCACTGTTACCATCTGCTGGAGTTTTAGCAGCTAATGAGCTCCCTCCCTCGCAAAGTAGAGCAAAAGCCTTTTCATGTTATAGATCCAACTGCTTCTACCCAGATAGCTAGGAAAGTTAATTAGGTTAGATATGTCTATTCTTTTGACCCTCTGCTCTTCTTATTTTCTTATAGTCGTAGGATCTATGGTCCTATGAAGTTCTTGGCTCCAGTCAACTGTTTGACTTAAGGTTAGAAAATTCTTTTTAATGTTTGCCAAATTCCTGACTATCACACTGGATTCCCTCAAACCATTTTAGAGACTCCACCCAACAAAGCTGAACATCAACTGGGGGCAATTGGGGTGTTAAGTTATTACAGCTTACCCCAACTCCCATAATGCTCTCCCATCGTGCAAATTAACCTGGGAACAAGAACAAAAGGGCTAGGTGAAGTCCTTAGGGCTATCAGTCCTACTGGATCTTTTGTTCCACATTTCTTTCTTTATTATATTTACCTCCTAGCAACAAATTCACAGATTTTTATTTAGCATTCTTGCTACAGACATACCAGACCCTTTCTTATTGCTTTAGGAAAGACGCTGATAAACTGATAAAGCAAGAGAGATTAACCAGGATGGCAGATTGTGGAATGGCCTTGAGTTCTTGCCAACATATGTGAATCGTTTAAAGGAAACTGAGGTGGTTGACCAGGAACATACAGGACTTAAGGGAAAAGGGGATGAGAGGTCATGAGGTGTTCTCTTGGGGTGTTCAAAGGGCTGTCATATGAAAGAGTGATCAAACCTGTTTTGCCGGGTCCCAGAGGGTAAAACTAGGAAGAATAGGTGAAGTTGAAAAGAGGAAGATTTGGATTTTAATTTTTAAAACTGTCCCAAAGTAGAATGAGTTGTCTCATGAAGTAGGTTCACTCTCATTGGAGGAGCGGTGCAAAAGCTGTATAATCTTTTAAGTATATTGTACAAAGAATCCTTTCTGAAGAAAGGGTTGACCTAGATGGACATTGAGGTCCTTTCTAGGGCTAAAATTCTGTGAATCTATGACACTAACAGTATCTTGCCTCTCAGAGGCTTGCATGAAATTGATCTGTTTCCTGAACTCCTCATCTCTTGTCTCCTGTTTAGGCGGTCTGTTGTGTACTCTAACAACAACAATGCATCTTTCTCTTCCACTGTGGATTGTCACCAAAATGCTCTCCCATTTCTGGTTACTGCATTTCCTCATGTGAACATATCTTTTTAATATACTGTGCTATTCCCTCTCCCCTTCTTTTAAAACTTATCATATTTCTTTTTAATAAGGTATACCCATCCAGATCCAAATTCCAGGCATGGATCCCTGCCCAACAGGTCTTAATGAAACTCACAAGATCAAATTTTCAGCCTTAGATACAGATCTCTACTTCACCTTGCTTGTTACCCATGTCTGGTATGTTTGTGTGCTTATGATATATATATATATATACACACACACATATATATGTATATACATATGTCATATATATTTATATCTGTATATTTCTGAAACCATAGATTTTATCATTGACTCCTTTCTTGAAGTTTGTCACATATGAATTTCTGGGTGCCTCTGCTGCTGTGTTTCCTATATTTTAACAGCTCTATTCTCTCTAACTATAGAATGTCAAGACTTTGGAAAGGTCTTTACAAGGGACTTGGCCAGAATCACCCAGCTGGTAGGTTGGTCTCTGTAGTTGCCTAGGTCTCTGTCTCTGATTCTTTCTTCCATGTTCTTGTCTCATTTTAGCTCCATCCTGCCCCTCTAAGAGGTAGCTCTATGGAATAGATTAAATTTAGGGGCTTGACCTCAGAAAACCCAAATTCAAATCCTGGGCATTACTATTTGCAAGATATGAAACCACGGATGAGTCATTTTGCCTCCGTGAGTCTCAATGTTCCCTTCTGTAAAATGGAGTTAATAATACCATAGAGGGCTTTTATGGGGAAGTCATTTCATGAACTATAATCACTATGTGATCTGTGAGCTGTGATTATTACGGCTTTCTTTGAGCTTCTTGGTTTCTGCCTCTCTCTCTCTCTCTCTCTCTCTCTCTCTCTGTCTCTTGGTTTACTGTCTTTCTGTATCTCCACCTGGGGGTGGAGGATGACGATGAAACTTAGTCTTCTCAGTAGGTGGGACTCAGAAAGACAAGTCAGAGTCCCTCCACCTGCTTCAGTTGGGGTTACAAGGAGGGGATAGGGGGCTGGCAACCAAACTATTATTTCTTTTGGGCCCTGGCTCCACCTGGGGTGAAGCCTCAGGGCCCTCTGTGAGCCCAAACTCCCTCGCTAGGGAGGGGGAAATCGATGCACTTTCCAGCTGCCCAAATGAAATATTGACTTTCTTTTTGTATCTGGGGATTGCCTGTGATGGATGATGGATGTCTGTGTGACTGGGCAGGGGGGAGCTCGAAGGGAGGGGGAATAAGAAGAGATGTGGCTTGCCCATTCAGACTGATATCCTTTCAAGGGAGGTGATGGGGTCTGCAGGAATGTTCCCTGGCCTAGAAGGCAAGAGACCTGGGCTCCATTAATCCACTGTGGGACTCTAGGCAAATTGTTTAGCCTCTCTGGGTCTGTTTCCTGATCTGGAAAATGTCAGGGAAGAGAGAGAATTAGGTTCTTTCCACTATGATATTCAATGGAGGCTTTCTCAAGGGGCACCTCTCTCCTGGGCCACTGAAGGGAAGAGCTGGGACTTGGACTGGGCAAGGGTCAGGGTCTGACTCCCAAAGACGCCTTTGCCAAACGTCAGACCAACCTCGTCCCCTATTTAAGGGCTGTCCCTTCCCTGTCCCTAGAGCAGGGCTAGGGCTCTAGAAGACCAGAAGAGGGGGTGAGTCTCCCTCAGCCCTGCTGGTCTCTGGAACCATTTCTTTCTATCTCTTCTTCCTCATCATTCTAGGCTTTATGGAATCAGTCTTTCAGAACTGGAAGCGACAGTGTAATAAAGTGCTGGGCTTGGAATCAGGAAGATCTTAGTTCAAATCTTGACTCAGATACATTCTAACTGTGTGACACTGAGTCATTTAACATCACTCAGCCTCAGTTCCCCCATCCGTAAAATGGAGATGATAATAGAAATAATGCCTCTCTCATAGGGTTGTTATGAGGAACAAAAAAGATGAGATATGTTATAAGCTTTGTAAACTCTAAACTGATTCTATAAATACCAGAACCTGCCCACCCCCAACTATCCCACCAGGGCCAGACTTCTCTTTCTTATCCTTACAGGTGACTAGGAGGGGCCCTTAGGCCCATTCTCTACCTCTAATAGTGGTGGCCCATCCCTCCCAGGTTTCTGGTAGGGCAGATGCTGTGATGTACTCTAAGGAATCCAAGGCCCTGTTAGCTTCCTTGCAACTGAAATTAATTAGAGTGTGATGTCCTTGAGGGCAGAGATAGTCTTTTATTTCAATTTGTATCCCCAGCACTTGGCATATAGTAAGAGCTTAATAAATGCTTTTTCATACATTTATCCATCTCACTTGGACATCCTGTTGGGCATCTTGAACTTAACGTGACCAAAATGGGACTCATTGTCTTCCCCCCTGAGCCTGCTCTTTCTCCCAACTTTCCTATTTCTATTGCGGGCACCACCCCACCTTCCTGTCAGTCAGGCTCAGGACCAGAGCACGTCCCCCACTCCAGCTCCTTCCCTCCCTGGACCAGGCTCTCATCAAGTCTCGGTTGGACTACTGGAAGAGCTGTCCAGCTGGGTTCTTTGCCTCCAGTCTCTCCACGTAGCTCAGTTCCACAAACATTTAGTTATTAAGTGCCTTTTGTGTGCCAAACACTGTCCTGAGTCCAGAGGATTCAAAGACAAAACATACACCACAGCCACCCCTGCCCTCAAGGAACTTACATTCTATTGGGGAAATACAGCATTATGAAGACAAAGACATTATTTCAAAAGAGAAAGACCTCTACCAACTAAGAAACTCAGGAGAGGTTTATGAGATGCTTGCTGTCTACCTCCCAGGGCTGCCGGAAGAAAAGCCCTTTTTAAGCCACAAAGTACATCTAAAAATGTAAGCGATTGTTATTGTTGTTGCTGTTGTTATTCCTAAACTCTGGATCTGACCAAGTCACTCTCCTTCTCAGAAACCTTCAGTGGCTCCCCATTGCCACCACGATCCATTCCTGACTCTCTCCCTGATCCTCAATTGATCTCTGTCTCATTCTAAAAAGACACCCATGCCTTCTCCATCCTTTAACAAAGCATCTGCCTGGTCTGCCCAACCTTTTGAGCCCCATCCTATCTCTTTTCTCTGTTTCTTGGCCGAACTCCTTGAAATGTCACCCATGATGGAGACTTCCATTGCAATGCATCCATCCACTTGCTCTTCTCCACTCTCTTCCAAACTCGGCAGTCTGCTGTCTTGTCATTCATCATGACCTCATCATTCAGCTGAAACTGCGCTCTTCAAAATTACCCATGATCTCCTCATCATCGAATCTAATGGCCCCTTCTCAATCTTCATCTTCCTGACCTTTCTGCAGCATTTGTTACTACCAACCACCCAAATGCTTTCGAGATGCTTAACTCCTTCTTGGTCTCTCTTGGGGGATCTTCCTCCATGCCGTGCTCACTCACTATGGTTGTTCCCCAAGTTTCTGTCCTGGGTCTTCTTCTCTTATATCTCTATATTCATTTGACGATTTGATCGACTCCGATGGACTTGAATGGGCAGCTAGGTGGTATTGTGGATAGAGTGCTGGGTCTGGAGTCAGGAAGACCTGAGTTCAAATCTGACCTTAGACACTTACTAGGTTGTGTGACTCTGGGCAAGTCACCTTACCCTATCTGCCTCAGTTTCCTCATATGTAAAATAAGCTGGAGAAGGAAATGGAAAACCACTACAGAATCTTCACCAAGAAAACCCCATGAGGTCACAAAGAGTCAGACAGGACTGAAAAAAACCAACTGAACCACATCAACAACACATGCTCAACGATCATCTCTACACAGATAGTTCCCAGATCTGTTTGTCCAGTCCTGGTCTCTTTCCTGAGTTCCAGTCTCATGTCACCCAACTGCTGGTTGGATACTTTGAACTAGATGTCTCATAAGTATCTCAGATTCAACATGTCCAAAATAGAGCTAATTGTCTTTTCCACCCCCAAATCCTCCCCTCTTGCGAACTTCCCTGTTTCACTTGAGCCTGTTTCTGGGACCACCATCCTTCCAGGCACCCAGCTTTTCAACTTCAGTGTCCTCCTTGACTCCTCTCTTGCTCACCCCACGTTTCTGATCTATTACTAAATTTTGTCATTTCTTTTTCTATGTCTCTGCCATATTTCCCTTCTCCCTTTTCCCACAACCACTGGCTAGTTCAGGCCCTCACTGTCTCTCCCCTGGACTATTGCATTAGCCTTCTGACAGGTCTCCTGGCCTCAAATCTCTCCAGTCCAACCCAACCTTCACTCATCTGTCAAAGTGATTTCCCTTAAGTATATATCTGATCACATCATGCTCAGACTCATCACCAACTGGTCTCTTCCTACCTTTCCTATCTTCTTACATTCTGCTCCCTTCAATGCACCCTAAGACTCAGCCATGCCAACATATAGCATTTTACTTGCCCACACACTCCATCTCCTGCCTCCATGCTTTTGCATTGGCTATGCCCCATTTCTAGCATGATCTCCCTCTCAACCTGTGAAGGAATTGGCTTAGCTGACTCCTATGGGATCTCAGGAGCCATCTCTTCCAGAAAGCCTTTCCTTATTCTCCCCTCCCCCCAACCCCAGCATTAGAGCCACCCCCCTTAAGGTCAATCCCCCCCATATTCTGATCTTTATATGCCATCTTCCCTCCTCCCTTTATGGTCAGGGGTTGTCTGGGCTTTTGCTTTGTGTCCCCAGTGCTTGTGGCACAGAGTAAGCTTTTAATAAATGCTTATTGATTGTCCTTCAGGATATGGTCCCAGCACTTTCACCTGGAATTAGAATCCTTGAAAGTGCATGAGTTCCTGGGGCCAGGAAGCAGCCCTCTTTAGCTCTTGGAAATCTCTGTATAGGCTGTACTGAGGGTTTGTCCATATCGTTAGGAATTCATGAGAAGTTCGGAATTAATGAGGGATGGAGAAAGGATCAGGGCCAGGTTGGAGTGGGAGGCAGGCCTTCAGAAAGGACTAAGGGGTGTGTGTGTGTGTGTGTGTGTGTGTGTGTGTGTGTGTGTGTGTGTGTGTGAAGGCAGGAAGGGGAGAGAGGATCGGGAGGGAACACTGGGAGAGGGATTCTGCCAAGGATCTTGGGGAGCTATATGTGAATGTAAGAAGAATGGGAAGAGGAGGATCTGAGGCAATATAGGGAGAATTATGGGGCAGCTAGGTGGCAGAGTGGATAGAGCACTGGGCTTAGAATCAGGAAGACTCATGGGGGAGTTGAGAATCAGAGGACCTGGGTTCAAATTCTGACTCTATTACTTGCTACCTATGTGACCTTGGACAAATAACTTAATCTCTCTGGGCATGTTTCCTCAACCATAAAGCACGTTGCTGTTCATTTGTTTCAGTCATGTCTGATGACTCTTTGTGAGCCCATCTAGGATTTTCTTGGCAGAGAGATACTAGAGTGGTTTGCCATTTCCTTCTCCAGCTTATTTTACAGATGAGGAAACAGAGGTAAACAGAGTTAAGTGACTGGCCCAGGGTCACACAGCTAGTAAGTGTCTGAGGCCAGATTTGAACTTAAGAGTCTTCTTGTTTCCGAGCTCCATCCTCTTCACCAGCTGCCTACAAAACAGGGAGGCTGGAATATGTAACCTCAAAGGTGCTTTCTGCCTGTAAATATGATTCAGGGTCAAATATGGGGAGTATGAGGTGACCATGAGGGGGTTGGAGGACTCATGAAGGGGAGTTGGGGCAGGGGCAGAAGATGAGTACTGAGCCTTGGCAAGGGAGGCTTTCTGATCTCAGCAGGCATTTGCTATGATCCCAATGAGCCTGGAGGGAGAAAGCTGCAGAAGAGGGGGGAGGATAGAGAATACTCAGGAACTGAGGAAAGAGAGGGAGCGAAGAGAAAGGGGAATTGCTTGGCCCTCCATGCCCATACAACAACACTTAATTTTCTTTTAATCAGTATCTAATAGATGCGAATTAAGCCCCAATTGAGTTTTAATGTGTCTGCCAGAGACACAGCAGCCTTGACCCAGCTTCTCCCTAAGGGCTGTGAGGCTGGCAGAGGAAAAGGGGGGAGAGTCAGGGTGTGTGTGGGAGAGTGTCAGGAGAGGAAGTAGGGGATGCCTCCTGATGAATCCTTGGCCTTTCTCTGTCCCTGCCTCAGAATCTCTAGAGCCTGAGCCCACCAACAAAGCTAAGCTGAGCCTGGAGTTTTCCCCTCTTGGGATTTCTCTCCCAGTGGGGGTCTATGGGCTAGATACCCACTACAAATCCTCATTACAGAGTTGGGAAGGACCGAGGCTGCTGCCTGCTCCTACCCACACCTGAACTAGCACCCCCTTGGTGACATACCTGGGTAGTGATCGTTCAATCAATATCCCAAGAGCTCCAGAAGGGAAACACCCTACCTCTGGGGCAGCCCCTCCCACCTTGTCATGTCTGACTCTGTGTGACCCCACGTGAGGTTTTCTTGGCAGAGATACTGGAGGGGTTCAGCTTATTTTACAGATGAGGCAACTGAGGCAAACAGGGTTAAGTGACTTGCCCAGGGTCATACAGCTAGTAAGTGTCTGTGACTGGATTTGAATTCATGAAGATAAGTCTTCCTGATTCCAAGCCCAGTCCTCTATCTGCTACCCCAACCCCTCTTACAATTCACCTCTTAGCCCCTTAGCATGTAAGCTCCTAAAGGGCAGAGACTGTTATTCTTTTTTGCATACAGTTCTTAAAACAGTACCTGGCACATAGAATAAATGGATGTTGACTGACTGTTCTTCAGTACTTGAAGACAATCATCACGTCCAGCTGAGTCTCCTAAAGCTTTTTCTTAGACCCATTCTCTCCCTTTCCTCTGAGGTTACCTTCCATTTACACTGCTTAGAGTTTTTGCCTGTTATCTTCCCCATCAGAATGTAAGCCTCTTGAGGACAGGCACTATGACATTTTTGTCTTTGTATCCTGATGCCTAGCACAGAGTAAGCTCTTAATAAATGCTTGTTGATTAACTAATTGGTTGGTTGGACATAAACTTGGGGCCCTTCACTATTGCAGTTGCACTTCATCTGATCAATGACATTCCTGTAATGTGGGTCTAATGCCAAACCCAATAAATACCCCATGGGATCTAACCAAGGCAGAAGACAGTGGGGACTCTCACTTCCCCAGTCCTGAACTCTATTTCTTTCTTCTTGTTGTTCAGTCATTTTTCAGTTGTGCCCAAGTCTTCATGACTCCCTTTGGGGTTCCCTTGGCAAAGATCCTGGAGTGGTTCACCATCTCCTTCTCCATCTCATTTTACAGATGAGAGAACTGATGCAAACAGGGTAAAGTGACTTGCCCAGGGTCACACAGTAAGTGTCTGAGGCTGGATTTAAACTCATGAAGATGAGTTTTCCTGACTCCAGGCCCATCGGTTATGCACTGGCTGCCCCAATAGCTGTGCCTAGCTGTGCCTAGCTGTGCCTCTCTCAGTGCAGCCAAAAATCCCTTTAACTTGTTTTCGGCTGCTGTATCACACAGCTGACTGGAGCTTACAGTCCTATAATTCTCCAGGTCTTTTTTCATACGAACTGCAGTGTAGCCACACTCCCCTATCTTTACTTCTTGCATTGGTTTTTTGAACCCAAGAGTAAGATTATTTATTGCTATTAAATTTCCTTTCATTTGATTTGGCCCCGTGTCCAAGCCTATTGAGAGCTTTTCGGATCCTGACTCTTATCCATTCAGTATGTTAGTGACACTTCCCAGTGTTGTATCAACTGTGAATTTACGAGGCAAGCCATCTCTGCCTCTACCCGGCTCAGAATTAAAAATATTAAATGACACAGGGCCAAGTGAAGATTCCCGAGACCGACTTCCAGGATGACACTGAAACATGAACGCTAGTTTTCGATTCAGATCGTTCAACCACTTCTGACTCTTTCTTACCGTACCTGGCCCAAACCTCCACATTCTGTCAAACAGAATGAGACTTTGTCAAAGGCTTTGCTAAAATCTAGGCAAACTACTGTACATCCACTGTACTCCCACATCCTTTGAGCCAGCCCTCACTACCAGATGTACACCCCAAAGAAGTCAAAACCAGAAATGCCGTGATATTTATAACAGCAGCTTTGTGGTAGCCACGAACTGAAAACTGGAAAATAAGTGCCCGTTGCTTGAGGAACAGCCGAGCAAAACACGATACGGGAACGTAAATGAGTAGTCAAGGAATGTAAAGAATTCAGAGGAACGCCGGAAGTCTTAAATCAGCGGAGGAGAAAGCCAGGAAAGCACTGTACATAACAACTGTAACAATGTAAAAAAGACAAAACAAGAAAATGAAACAAAACTCTGTGTAATGATGGTGACCAAGCATCCATCCAGACAGGAGTCAGAAAAATCAATCTCGCTCCTTCATTGCAGAAGTCGGGAGACAATGGATGGAGCCCATTGTATGTGCTATCAGACTTCACTGATAGGTTTGTTGGTTTTGCTAAAATGCCTCTTTCCATTTTGTTTTTTAATCACTACCAGGAAAGGCAGGCTGAGTAAGAAAGGGAGACAATGCATATTCATTCAGAAATGAGTGTGTCTGGGCTTAGTGACTGGCATACACCAGTAATTCTTTCTGCTGAGGGAGGCTGAAGCTGGTGGACCATTTGAGCTCATGAGCTTTGAAGTGGAATGGGGTTAAGGTTGGTGGAGTGGCCACACTAAGTTTGATACCAATATGGTGAACCCAGCGGGACCACTAGGCTTCCAAAGGAGCAGGGAACCAGACAGAAAAGGACAAAGATTCTGTGCAGATGAGTGTGGAGGTCAGGCCTGTGAGGGGCCACTGGATTTCCAGCCTAAGTAAGACAAAGAAGGGAGAGGTGAACAAACATATATTAAGTGCCTATCATTAGAAGGATTATGGGTCTATTGTATACCAGGCACATCCTGTCTCAAAAAATAAAAAAATATGTTGCAAAAACAAAAAGCTCCCGTTTAAAAAAATCAGTCAAATGATAAGACAATCCAGAATTTTGCTAGGAATCAAAGGCAAGTTCACTGATCTGGAATCTTTAGGTTTCATTCTCTTTTTCTTGAAAAACAAATGCATGGGACAACTAGTTAGCATAGTAGATAGAGTACCAGCCCTGGAGTCAGGAGGACCTGAGTTCAAATGTGACCTTAGACCAGGCCTGTTCACTTGCTGCTTGCAGTCCAACAAAGGATTTTGGGTGACCTATGAAAAATGTAGAGGATGTAAATATGGGCCTGCACAACATACAGGCTGCTTTGGCAGGCCAAAAGCGGCCCACAGGTCATATGTTGTGTAAGCCTGCCTTAGACACTTACTAGCTGTATGACCCTAGGCAAGTCACTGATTGCTTCCAAAAAGGAAGGAAAGGAAGGAAGGACACTTTGACACTGTCAATTATGCAGTTCTCCTTGATAATCTGTCTCTAGGTTTTCATGGCACTGGTCTCTCCTGGTTCTCCTCCAACCTCTCTGACCACTCACTCCTTCTCTGTTTCCTTTATTGAATCTTCATCCAGATCACACCAATTAACTTGGGCTTTCTCCTAAGATTCCCAGTGCCCTAGGCTCACAAACTAGGTGTTAGCTATTCTCACTTGACTCTTTTTCATTCCTCGTGTCAGTCCTGCCATATCTGCCTTGGGAACCTCTCTCATATATACCCACTTCTCTCCTCTGATACTTCCACCACCTCGGCAAAGGCCTTCATCCTCTTACACCTGGACTATCAAAATAACCTTCTGGTTAGGCCCATTGCCTCAAGTCTCTCTCCACTCCAGTCCCTCCTCCACCAAGCTGTCAATCCAAGGAAGGAAGGAAGGAAGGAAGGAAGGAAGGAAGGAAGGAAGGAAGGAAGGAAGGGAGAAAGACAGGGTCAGAGAAAGAAAGAAAGAAAGAAAAGAAAAGATATGCTTGCTTTTTTCCCACCTATGATACATCCCCTATTCTCCAAAAGCTATCAAACATCACTTCCAATGGTTCAACAAACCCATTTGTTAGTTCTTTGCTTTTTGGAGGGGGAAATGCAGAGCATTTGGGGTTAAGTGACTTGCCCAAGGTCACACAGCTAGTAAGTGTTAAGTGTCTGAGATCACATTTGAACTCAGGTCCTCCAGATCCAGTGCTCTATTTATTCACTGTGCCACCTAGCCGCCCCACTAATTCTTTTAGTACTTAAGGACATGGTTCATCTGAGCCTGGAGACTTGAACTCCTTAAAGGCAGCTAGGTATTCTCTCACTTATCTCGGACATCCATTTCCTATTAGCCCCATTTTCCAGTTGAGGTTATTTCCCTTGGCAGAGAAAACTGAGCCAACATGCAACTAGGTTTCTATCTATGCCCCCATCTGGTGAACCATTGGCCCTGTGCTTATACTTGGCTCCTTCTCTAGAGCTGAGAAACAAGGAGATGAAAAGAGGAGAAGAGGCTGGATGGGAAAGGATGACAAGAGCAAGCTGGATTGGACTTTTGAAGAGTGGCATTTCAGTACTGAGAGGGACTCTGAGCTATTGTGATTATCTTAATAACTTTTCATCTGATATACACACCATAAACTAGCAGATAAAGGAACTGCATGGACCTGAAGGCCATTGTTTTGCCCCTTAGTCTAAAAGCAAGCTAAGTTTTGTGGCTGTGTATGATTGATTAAATCCAGAGAAGATGGAAGCAGGGAAAAGAGGGGGCCACTGAAGATGATATCACAAGCCACCCCCCACAGAGGTCCCTAGGCTCCCAGGATCATAGATGCAAAGATGGACCCTAGAGGCTAAGTTTGATCCTCTTGTTTCTATAGTTGAATAAACTGAAGTTTAGAGGGGGGCAGGTAAGTGACTTGTCAAGGGGCAGGTAGGTGGTGCAGTGGATAGAGTGCTGGGCCTGAAAGACTCTCCTTCCTGAGTTCAGATCTGGCCTCAGACACTTCCTAGCTGTGTGACCTTGGTCAAGTCCTTTAACCCTGTTTGCCTCAGTTTCCTCATCTGTAAAATGAGCTGTAGAGGGAAATGGCAAACCACTCCAGTACTTCTGCCTGTGGTATGACTGAAAACAACTGAACAACCAACTTGGAATTTGAACCTAGATTTTCCTGATTCCAATTCTGGCATGCTATCTACTAGGTGGCCTAACTTGATCTTTATCCTGTATGGTCACAGGGACCAATGGGAAGTCTCTAAGCAGAGGAGTGACTTTCATCGGTATGCCAGGACTGTCTGTGATTATATGGCATCACCACAGACTTTCAATAAACAAACATCGAGGAGTGATCAGAACCCAGATGAGGAGCACTGGCTTAAAGAAGGAGAAAGATAGGAGGTTTCTGCTCCCATAGGTAGAGCAGCAGCACCAGGAGCTGATTTCTAGATTCTCCCAAGTGAATTCCCTGTGACTGCCCTGGAGATCTTGCACGACCATTTGGGACACTTGCTGCTCCTGGCAGGAATGGCCAAATGTAGGTATCTGAACATTGTCCAGGGCCTCCTGGGTTGGGGAGGATTTCTGGGGTGTTTAGCCTTCCTTGTGAACCTTAGCTAATTCTTAGCATTCTTGACACTATGCTGATAGCACCGTGGTCCTTTTTGTATTCAGCCTCTGTCATCTGCCCCTGCCTCCCTCCTCCAAAGGCAGCTTTGAAAGGTATTTGTGTGCTCTGACTTCCTGCACATCCACACTGGCTTTTCCAGACAGCCTTTTTCCTACTCATCACGATTGTTTCTCTTTGTGCTTTTATTCTTGAAGAGTTTCCCACCTCTTCTGAGCTAAATTCCCCTGGAGGCCTTTAATCCATGGGATCTTACTTACCCTTTTGCTGGAATTTCTATAAACTATACCATTACATATATTTATCTCTTTTGATCCTCGAAACAGGCTTATGTAATGCAGACATATTATCCCCACTTTGCAAATGAGGCACAAAGGGGGTGAAAATGGTCTGCCCACTCATTCCAACAGCAAGTGATGTAGCCTAGACTTGGATCAGAGTCTTCTGATGTTCTTTCTACTCCAATCACACTCACTGCCTTCCCCCAAAAGCTCCTCCAAATTTCCATATTTCTGATGAAAGTACCACAATCCTCCAAGTCAGCCAGGCTTAAAACCTCGGTGTGACCCTTGATTCTTCCTCTCTCTCAGCTCTCTCTGCATGTCCAAGTGATTACTTGCCAAGCTATAAAGTATGTTTCCTTCTCTCCCATTGCTTCCATTCCAGAGCCACATCATACATTTCCTGGATGATTATTAGTGTCCTAACTGATCTCCCTGGTTAAAATCTCTTCCCTCCTTCAATCCAGTCTTCATAAAATGCCAGAGTCACAAAGTTCAGCTCTAACCACCTAACTTCCTGGCTCAGATATCTCTCATGGTTCCTCATCACTGACAAGATAAAATTAAATCTGAATTATCCTGGCATTCAAGGCTCTTCACAATCTGGCACCATTCTACTTCTAGTCTTTCATTATAATATCAGGGCAGCTAGGTGGTACAGTGGATAGAGCACAGGACCTGGAGTCAAGAAAATTCATCTTTCTGAGTTCAAATCTGGCCTTGGACACTTACCAGCTGTGTGACCTTGGCAAAGTCACTTAACCCTGTTTGCCTCAACTTCCTCATCTGTAAAATGAGCTGGAGAAGGAAATGGCAAACCACTCTAGTATCTTTGCCAAGAAAACTCCAAAAGGAGACACAAAGAGTCTGATATGACTGAAAATGACTAAATAAAAACAACAAAATATTTTAATATTCATCTTGAAGCTTTCTGCTTTCCAGGCAAATTGAACTAGTCTCTCTAACCTATAGTAGAAAGTACAGAAGAATAAACCTTATCTTCTTGATCACATGATGAAGCATCATGGAGCAGTAAATAGAAAGTCTTACAGCTAAGATCTGTGTTCAAATCTTGATTAAGGAAGCCTGGGGGAAGTTAATTCTCCTCTTTCAGTTGTTTTTCAGTCTCGTCAGACTCAGCACTCCAGGCAACTCTCAAAGATTCTAAGATACAGAGAAGTTGCCAGCCTACGCTGGTAGAGGGAGTTTCTTCACCAGGCAGTACCCTGTAACAGTGAAATCACAGCTCCAATCTCTATCTTAATCACCAAATCTTTTCCTCCATCCTCATCCTTCTCGACCTCTCTGCAGCCTTTGACACTGTCAATTATGCAGTTCTCCTTGATAATCTGTCTCTAGGTTTTCATGGCACTGGTCTCTCCTGGTTCTCCTCCAACCTCTCTGACCACTCACTCCTTCTCTGTTTCCTTTATTGAACCTTCATCCAGATCACACCAATTAACTTGGGCTTTCTCCTAAGGTTCCAAGTCCCCTAGGCTCACAAACTAGGTGTTAGCTATTCTCACTTGACTCTTTTTCATTCCTCGTGTCAGTCCTGCCATATCTGCCTTGGGAACCTCTCTCATATATACCCACTTCTCTCCTCTGATACTTCCACCACCTCGGCAAAGGCCTTCATCCTCTTACACCTGGACTATCAAAATAACCTTCTGGTTAGGCCCATTGCCTCAAGTCTCTCTCCACTCCAGTCCCTCCTCCACCAAGCTGTCAATGGATCTTCCTAAAGTACAAGTCTGATAATGTCACCCCCTTATTCAATTCAATTCAATCTAGCGATTCCTATCACCTCCAGATTCACATAGGAAATCCTCTGTTTGGCTTTTAAAGTCCTTCATAAACTGGCCTATTCCTACCTTTCTAGGCTTCCAACATCTTATCACCTCCCTCCATGTACTCTGTGGTCCAGGGACACTGGCTTCCTTGCTACCTCTCACAGATAAGTCTCCATTTTCTGATTCTGAACAGTTTCACTGACTGTCCTCTATGCACAGAATGCTCTCCCTCCTCATCTCCTCCTAATTTCCTCACCTTTCTTCAAGTCTCAGCTAAAGCCCTGTCTTCTGAAAGAAGCCTAGTCTTGTTTATTATCTCTGTTTATTATCTCCAATATGTGTATGTGTATAAAATGTCTGTGTGTATATACCTACACGCACACACATACACACACACACACACACACATATATATTTCTTGCTTGTACATGGCTGTTTTCATGTTGTTCACCCCCACCCCTCATTAAACTGTAAGTCTCTTGAGAACAGGGACTCTCGTTTGCCTTTCTTTGTATTCCCAATGCTTAGTAGGGTGCTTGGCACATAGTAGGTACTTGATAAAAGCTAGCTATCACTTTCTATCACATGCTTGGAATGTGCTGTCCCACCAAGTTCTGCCTGCTCAATAAATCTCAATCTAATTTAAAATAAACCCACAATTTAAAAACAGAGCTTTGAAAAAGGTTGGGGGAGGACTCGTATGGTGCCTGGTGCCTGCCTAACACAATCAGAGGTCCAGGCAGAGAAGAAGCACATCAGAGGGCAGGACTCAGACACAATTCCCATGCCCACAGCTTGGGGCCAGCGGGGATAGCCACTGGGGTGAAGGTCATGTGTCTGCTGGCTGGAGTCTGACTCAAGGGCTCTTTCCACCACATCCTCATCAGATCCAGGGCCAGGAATTGGGTTCAACTACAATTGAAAAGATTGTTTTTAGCCTTCAAACAGTGTCAAACACTTGCTTCTGGTTCTTGTGTAAAGATGGTCAAGGGTTCTGTTACCAGCTGATCCTGCCAGAGTTACAGACATAGAGGAGATCCTGATTGGTATGAATTATGAATCTCAAGGCTTCAGTCCCCCATCTGTGTGTGTAGACAATGGATTCCCTTAGGGTAAGGGCAAAGGCTGAGCCAGATACTGCAACTGTGTCAGCACCCTGGACAGCTGCCAGACCTGGCTTGGCTCAGCACCACCCAGAGGGGGAAGTGAGAAAGGAGCCAAAATGAGAATGAAGGGACAATGGAATCCAATCCAATAAACGTGTATTAAACACTGGCTATATGCCAGGCAATGTGCTAAGTGCTGGGGATACAATGAATAAAAAGAAAGACAGCTCCTGTCCTCAAGGAACTCACAATCTAGTGGGGAAGGGACAATACACAAGAGGAGACAGGAAGTGGAGAGTGAGGTGGGGGTAAGAGACCAGGGGGCACCCTACCCAGGGACACCTTGTTCTGTGGATTTAAAATTAGGCAGAGCAGCAGACATAGAGTGGAATGAACCCCAAAGTCCAGTTTCTGCCCTCTACAAAGGAAGGCACCCTCCAGCCCTCCAACTAGAGGGAAGAGGAAGCTGAGAGAGATGATGTCAGTGAAAGATTGAATTAGCAGCATGACTGACGAGATTATCCAGTCAGTCTGTCTGCTCCCATTCTACCTTCCTGAGGGACTCACATGATAAAACAATAAAACCCCCTCCAAATTAACTAGTATTCCATAGAATTCAGAATGGGAAAGGACCTTAGATAAAACAGCATGACTGAGTCTCAAAATTGAAAGGGATCGGTCAGTTACCAGGGATCTGGGGCCTGGTTGCAGTTCCAAGGCAGAGAAGAGCAGTAGCACTAGTGGTCATAGGAGAGCAGGGGACCTGGTACTAGCATTTGAAGCTACAGGGGTACAGGGACCCTTCCAGGATAAAGACCGGGGTGCAGACCAAGGGAGCAATGACTACACCTCTCCTTGGGTCATACCACTTTGGAAACACTGAAAACTTACAGGATGCCCCAGCCCCCAGAAGCAACTCTGAAAACAGCACAAAAAACCTGCCAGAGCACAACTTTAACATGAAGTTAAAAGTCAAGAAATAGGCTGGAAAATTGACAAACAAACAAACAAAGGACTTGACCATAATAAGCTACAACAGCAGCAAAGAAGACCAAGACATAAACTCAGAAGACAACAATGTGGCAATAGCTATAATCAAAGCCTTAAAGAAAAATTCTAATTAGACAAAAGCCCTACAAGAATTCCTGGAAGAGTTAAAAAAAGAGCTGAGAGTGGTAGAGGAATATTTGGGGAAAGAAATGAGAGTGATACAAGAAAATTATGAAGAAAATAATTCAAAGCTTGGCAAAAAGAGGCACAAAAAATACTGAAGAAAATAACACCTTAGAAAACAGAATTGTCCTAATGGTAAAAAAAAAAAAAAAAAAAAAAAGGCACAAAAACTCACTGAAGAAAAGAACCCCTTAAAAAGCATAATTGGTCAAATAGAAAAAAAATACAGGGGCAGTTCGGTGGTACAGTGGCAGAGCACCTGGCCCTGGAGTCAAGAGGATCTGAGTTCAAATGTGGCATCTAGCTGTGTGACCCTGAGTAAGTCACTTAACTTGCCAAAAAAAAGAGGTATGGAAGTTCACCAAAGAAAATAATTCCTTAACAATTACAATTGGGTAACTTGAAGCTAATGATTCTATGAGAAATCAAGATATAATAAACAAAGCCCAAAAAATTAAAAAATAGAAGAAAATGTGAACTAGTTCATCAGAAAAACAACTCACCTGGATTATAAATCAAAGAGAAATAATTTAAGAATTACTGGACTACCTGAAAGCCATGATTAAAAAAGAGCTTAGTTATCTTATTTCAAAAAAACATAAAGGAAAACTGTCCAGAGGATAAAATAGAAATTGAAAGAATCTGCTGATCACCTCCTGAAAGAAATGACAAAATGAAAACTCTCAGGAATTTATAGCCAAATTTCAGAACTCCCAGGTCAAGGAGAAAACATTGCAAGCAGTCAGAAAGAAACAATTCAAATATCATGGAGCCACAGTCAAGATTACATAAGATTTAGCATTTTGCATATTAAAGGAGTAGAGGACTTGGAATATGATATTTCAGAAGGCAAAGAGACTAGGATTACAACCTACCCAGCAAAACTGAGTATAATCCTTCAGGGGAAAAAATAGAAATTTAATGAAATAGAGAATTTTCAAGCACTCCTGACAAAAAGACAAAAGGAATAGAAACTTGACACTCAAACCCAAGACTCCAGAGAGGCATAAAAAGGTAAACATGAAAGAGAAATCATAAGGGACTCAATAAAGTTAAACTGTTTACATTCCTATATGGGAAGATGATATATGTAACTCCTAAGAATGTTATCATTATTAGACCAGTTAGAAGGAGTATACATAAACAGAGGGCATGAGTGCAAGTTAATTATGTTGGGATAATCTCCCCCCCCCCAAAAAAAAACACAAAACAACGAAGGGGTGAGAGAGAGGAATGCATTGGGGAAAGGGGGGAAGGGAGGGGTAGAATGGGGGAAATTTTCTCACATAAAAGAGATGCCTAAGGAAGAGCTTTTACAGTAGAAGGGAAAATGGGGGAGGTGGTGCACAACACTTGAATCTCACTCTCATTGGAATTAGTTCAAAGAGGGAAGAAGATATATACTCACTAGGTTGAGTAGAGAAATACGTCTTACCCAATAGGGAAATAGGAGAGAAAGGAGGTAAGAGAAAGTGTGGGGAGGTGATAAAAGGGAGGGCAGATCAAGGGAAGCAATGATTAGAAGTGAAACAGACTTTGAGGAGGGACAGGGTAAAGAGAGAGAAAGATAAACAGAAGAAAATGGAATGGAAGGAAATTCATAGTTGATAATCACAACTGAATGTGAATGGGATAAGCTCATCCATAAAATGGAAGCAGATAGCAGAATGGATTAGAAATCAGAATCCAACAATATGTTGTTTACTAGAGATATACAAAAGACATATACAAAGCGAAAATAAGGGGTTGGAGCAAAATCTATTATGCTTTAGTTGAAGTAAAAAAGGCAGGGGTAGCAATCATTATCTCAGACGAAGCAAAAGCAAAAATAGACTAAATTAAAAGAGAAAATCAGGGAAATTACATTTTGCTAAAAGTTGCTATGGACAATGAAGTAATATCAGAAAATTTTATAGCAAGTTTCTCTGACAAAGACCTCATTTCTCAAATATACAAGGAAATGAGTCTAATTGTAAATGTAAGAGCCATTCCCCAATTGATAAACAGTCAAAGGATATGTTCAGATAGTTCTCAGAAGAAGAAATCAAAGCTATCCATTGCCATGTGAAAAAATGTCCTAAATCACTATTGATTAGAGAAATTCAAATTAAAAAAACTCCAAGATGCCACCGTATTAGGGTTAACATGACAGAAAAGGAAAATGAGAAATGTTGGAAGGGATGTAGAAAAATTGGGACACTAATGCATTGTTGATGGAGTTGTGAACTGGTCCAACCACTAAGAAGAAGAATTTGGAATGATGCCAAAAAGGCTATAAAACTATGTATAACCTTTAACTCAGCAATTCAAGATAGTGACGAAAATTAAATGGATCTATATGTACAAATATAGGTAGAGTCATCCCTTTCTCATGATCTAGAAAATCTATGTAAAATTTTTTGGTCCTCCCTTCATACCAGAGAAGAAGTCTGAATTTTTTCTTTTTTGGGGGTATTTATAGCACCTTATTGTGAAATTGGAGTTGATATTATATAATGCTATACACATATTTTATGCATTTCTGAGTTGTTTCTAAACTTTTTCTGTGTGGTCTGCTGGCCTTTGCATGTCGTCTGTGGTTTCTGCAAAACTCCCCTCCCAAACTCCCATTTAATTTCTTATACCAACCCACAATATATTGAAACTACTATGGGGAAAGATGCGATGAGGAAGAGATAACTGTATGCCAGATCTTTTTGTGGTGGCAAAGAACTGGAAAATGGGGAGATGCTCATCAATTGGGGAATGGTTGAACATGGAGCATATGATCATGATGGAGTACTATTGTGCTATATAACTAGTGACAAGGGGGGTGGTTTCAGAAAAACATGTCAAGAACTATATCAACTGATACAAAGTGAAGTGAATGGAGCCAAGAGATTGTTATACACAGTAACAGCAATATTGTATAATGATCAACTCTAATCATTACGGTGATCCAAGATAGTTCCAGAGGACTAATGATGAAAAAATGCTATCTACCTATAGACAGAGAAATGATGAACTCTGAGTGCAAATTGAAGTATAATATTCTCACTTGATTTTTCTTGCTTTTTCTCAATATGATTAATATGGAAATATGTTTTGCATGATTTCACATGTATAATTAATATCATGTTGCTTGCTTTCTCAGTTGATGCAAGAAGGGTGGGAGGGTGGAAGGGAGAGAGCTCGGGACTCAAAAAAAAATTTTTAAAGAATGTTAAAAATAAATAAATGATATTTAAAAAAAAGAATTGAAAGGGATCCCAGAAGGCGAACTCCTTCCTGTGAAGTAATCCTTCCACAACATCTTGGATAAGAGTTATGAAGCCTCCATTTGAAGTCGTCCCATGATTAAGATGGTGGCAAATATCTTTGGTGTTTGGTGGGGAGCACATATCTCCTAATTCACACTTCATTTGATATTAATAGCTCAAAGGGAATATGGTTCAGTGGAAAGATCCTTTGCTCTGGAATCAGAGGACTTGAGTTCAGATTCTACCTGTGACATTTAGTACTTGTGTGACCTTGGGCAAGTCCTTGACTTCCTGGACCTCAGTTTCCTTTTCTCTAAAATGGGAGGACTGGATTAGATGGCCTTTGAGATCCATTCCAAATCTGGATCTGTGATCTCAGAGTCATCAAACAAAGTCATCTCTGTGGTTGCACTTTTTAAATAATATTTCATTATTTTAATACATACCTAGGAGTTACCTTGTTGGAGGAGAAACTTTAAGGCAAAATTTTGCTACAAATCAAATGCTTTTTAAAAAAAATTGTCAGCTTCCAATAGAGTTTAACCGTGAACTCTATACTGCCTTTTAGACAATCATGTGACTAAAAAATGTACTCTGCTATAAAATATCATTTGCAAAAGCCACTCTATCTTTTCCCCATATCTTTACCTAAGGATACCCTTGATATGTGTGCAGATTATTCTCATAAAAATTTTGTAGATGTGGGAAAATGAGCATATGGGTTGGTAATTATTGATATATCCTCAGTTGTCTTTGGGGAGGTAAAAATAAGGTCTGGAATTTTTTTCTAAGCCTTTGATGCCCTCCTCTCTTTGAGTTTCCTTGAGAACTGATTCCCTCAAGATTGTATTTGTCACTGTCATGGTGGCTCCCTTGTGCAGAATCCAGATTGAAGAAAGATTCAACATAGATGGTGAGATCCTCTAGGTAAGTGCTCCTGGCTGTGGGTATGACATCATAATGATTGTTTTAAGCCTTGGATTGTCATAGAGCCTCCTAAATAAGAATCATAGTCACCAAAAAGAGTAGAGTTTACCAAGGCACTTACTGACTATCACTGCTTTGGCACCTATCACATACAACCATAGCTTTTTATGTTATAGTCTTACCCTGTTCTTTGGCTCATGTTTTGTCCCACTTCTAATGTGTTTGTCTTTTCTTTTCTTTTGTGTTCGTCTTTTCATTCCACCTAGATTGTAAGCACTCTGAGGAAGGAGATTATGTTTAATTACTTATCCTCCACAATGTCAGTGACTCGCACATAATCAAATCCCATTTGTTGCTTAATTTTTTTTTAAGTTCAGTCTAATTATTCACAAAAGACAAACCAAGTGGATGAAGAATGCCTGTTGTTCAGATTTTGATGGGCAATTGCATGGATGACCCACAGAGTTCTTCTACCAGTGCATTAATATTGCTTAGACACTATGCTTAGACATCTAGCTAGATTCAGAGTTATATAGAAAGAAAACAGGCTGAGAAATATAATCTTTGGGAAGTAGTGTGGTGCTATTAAGGAGTGATAGCTTCTCCATGAACCAAAGAACAATATTCTTCCAGAGAAATTGTCTGGATGCAAGTCACAGAATACTACAATTTCTGGGGAAAAAATAGTTTTAGGTCACCCAAAAGGTAATGGAGAGATAGTTGAAGGGTTTGAATAAGTTCTGATATATCAGTGATGAAAAGTTGCATGGCAGAAGTGGCATGAAGAATGCCTTGAGAGGGATATACCAGTCAAATAGTGTGGACTGGTCATGTAAGAACAAAGAATGATTGATGGACAAGTCATACAGTTCAATAGTTTCTTGATAAGGTTGAGAAAAGTAGAAGATCCCTAGAATATTGGCTGGACTCCCCCTTGGAGAACTTCAAGAAGGACATGGATGCGAGTCATAGAGGATGAGAAGATGTGAATGGTTTGTGACCTGCACTGCTGATCCCTCAGGCCAAGGGAACTATTGCACTACTGGGGAGCTTACTATCTCCCAAGGCAACCCATTCCACTTTAGGCAGCTCTAATTGTTAAGAAGTTCCTCCTTTCATCATCTAGGCTCCCCTTAATTTTACAGAAGTGGAAATAATGGTTACTTTCCATTTCTTTAACCTTTTACAATTTACAAAATGATTTGCTCACCACAAATATGTGAGATAGATAGTGCTTGATTATCATCCTCCCTTTGATCCATAGACTCTCCTACAAAGTACAGGTTTCCAAAGAGATTAAAAACAAAGAGGATGGTTCTATAAAAAGCACAATATCCATAGCAGTAATTTTGGTTGTTGCAAAGAAATCAAAACAAAGTAGATGTCCATCAACTGGGACATGGTTGGTCAAGTTGGGGTACAAGGACAGAATATCAGTATGGTATAAGAAATGATCAGGAAGAATTCAGAGAAGCATGGGAAAGTTTCTATGAACTGATGCAGAGTCAAGTAAACAGAACCAGGAAAACAGCAAACAAAATGACTGCAACAATGTAAATGGAAAGAACAAAGAAATGAAATTGAACACAGCATAATCATTACCAAGAAGCTTGGCCCTGGAGAAAAGTTGAGAAAATATACATCCTTCTCTTCTTCACTGAGGTGGGGGTTATGGATGTTGAATATTGCATCTCTCTCTGTCTCTCTGTCTCTGTCTCTCTCTCTCTCTCACACACACACACACACACACAGAGTAGGGAGGAGAAGGGATATATTCAGAAATAAAGGCAATGGAAAAACAAAAGATGACAATAACAAATTATAAATATTACCCTTGTTTTCCAGATGGAAAAACTGAAACTCAGAGAGTGGAAAGAATGCTCTGAGCACTGGCTTTGGCCCCAGTGGCAGTGTGTGAACACCAGTGTATTTGGTAGGGGGAGGTAGAAGACAAGAGAGATTTATCAGTCTCCGCTTATGGCCCTCTAATGATGATGAAACTAGTGAAGGGAAAGCTCTGAAGATTTCACAGGCAGAACCTCTAAAGCCAAAGGATTCTCCTATACCTGTTGTATGCTGTGATTCTGCTCTCTTCCTTCTTCTGCTCTTCTGTTCCTTGCTGCTGGATCCCCTATTTGAATCCACCATTGTGTAACCCATCTCTTTCTCTATCCCCTTCTACATCTACAATCTAGCACAACAGTCCACCTTCAGTTTCTCTCTTAAATCATCTTTTTCCAGCTCTGTGAAGGCTGGGTGGGGGCATGATGGGACTAAGGGTTGTTGGTCTAATTCTGGATCTCAATGGACCCACCTGTCACCTGTAAACCCCAGGGCTTATCAATAGCATACAAACTCCCAGTGGAACACTCTGTAATGACACAGGGAGTGTTACCATCTCAGGGTCCCATCTTGATCTGGTCACACACATAATTGCAACTAGGGCAATCTGCTCTATCAAGATTATATCCTGGTTCAGTGAGCCCCAAGACTGCTAGGAGCTGTGTGATTTTATACTGAGGGATTCAAAGGAAGTTGGACCCTTTGTATGTATTAATCTAAAGTAAACAGACCCTGGGTACCTTTGCACATACAGAGTTGTGCATGGTTCAGATGAGAATAAACCCTGAGGTTTTAGTTATTGCCTTAAAGCTGCATTTATGGATTCATCAGTCATTCCAGCTGTGTGTGTACATCATATTATATATGCATGTGTACATAACATATACATACATATGCATGTATAGGTATATTGTAACATGTATATATACATCTACTCATATGTGTGTACATATGGGTATATATAACATGCACATATGCATATTTATGCATGTGTATATATGTCCATATACACATGGATATAGATACATATGTTTTCATTTCTCTCTGGAACATGAGGTTTGGTCCAAGTAGACTACCTCAAGGTAGCTTTCTACCTATAGGGGATGTGCCATATACAAAAGCATAAGATTATCCATGATCAAGGTTGTCCTTGAATGGAACCAAAGCCCCAAGGTCCACTAGCAAGGACCATAGCTCCTTCTTAGAATAAATCCAATGGCCTTTGCCTGTAGCCCCAGGACTCCTATAACCTTTTCACTACTTTTTAAAGCTTTCCTATAGGAAAAAGAGCATTAGATTTGAAGTCAGAAGACCTCAATTAAAATCCCAGCTTTGACACTTATTACTGGTGTGATCATGGTAACTTAACCTTTCCTCATCTGTAAAATGGAGACAATACTTACCTGCCTACTCCCTAGGACTGCTGTGAGGAAAGAACTTTGCAAGCCTTAAATTACTGCAGAAAAAGGAGTCTTATCACTTGGCCCTGATTTGAGGCACTGTTTCCTGACTGCCCTTGCATTGTATGTGTGTATGTCTGTGTGTGGGTGTTTAGACAGAGGGCGTGTGTGTACATACACATGTATGCCCTTGCCTGAGGCCAATGCATCTCCTGTGGGAGGGAGGGACTGCTGAGCCTCCTAGGTTGCCAGGGTTGAGGCACCTCCTATCTCCTGTCACTAAATACGACCTTCCTGCCATTGCCACCACTGCAGTATAATGGAAAGGGCTCTGGATCTGCAGTCAAAGCCTGGCTCTCCCACTTGTGATCTTGAGCCTACCTCTTCTCTAGTCCTCAGTTTCCTCACTTGTCAAATGAGACTGCTGGACTAGATGAACTAGAGGGTCCCTCTCAAATCTAGCCCTGTGGTGCTCAAGTCTGGTATTTGCTCTTTCTTCCTCCTTTTCCTCCGTATCCCCACATGTTCCAGACCAAAAGAGCTCTTTCTAGGATTTATTTTCAAAAGAAAAGAGAAAGGAAAGTATATGAATAAGGTTGTTAGAAGTACACATAAAAGAAAAGCACTCCATCCAAAACTAGGCGGTATATAGATAGCCCTACATAGATCATCTAGCAAACCTGAGTTCCTTAGAGCCAGCTTGATCCAGCATCATTTCTCAACTGGGAAATCCTGTGATGTGACCTTTGGCTCCTCAGAGGCCCCCACAAGACCCCAGAGGACCATGATTTGGAATTTGTCCATTGAACATGACCCAAACTCATTAGCTCATTCCACAATCCCAGATTCATTCTTAGCTCTCTAGGAAGCCTTGTTAGGAGGTGTTCTTCTCATAGTCCTACCTAAAACCTGGCAAACTCTTCCTGATAAAGGGGAGCGGGGATTAAATGACCAAGCACTCTGGTATAGTGGACAGAGTGTAAAACTTCAAGTCAGGAAGATCTGGGTTCAAAGGATCACACCCTAACTAGTGGTGTGTTCCTAGACTGGATTAATCTCTAAGGGCCCCAGTTTCTTCATCTGGAAAAGCAAGGTGGTCGGGCTAGATCCCTTCCAGGTGTAAATCTTCGAGATTCTATGATCTCAAAGGTTCTTCCCAGACCTTGGTATGCTATGATGCTAGGAAGGGAAAGGTCGATAGGAATGAATATCACTTCTAGAATCACACAAATCATCCCAAGTTCACCAGTGACACCCCCCTTTGTTTTTATTTCCCCCATACAGGTTAAAGTCCTAGAACAGGTGTCCTTCACTTAGGGTCCAACGAGTTAGATTTTAAAAATTGTTTCATAGCTGCATTTCACTGGCTTTGATTTCCTTTGCCATCATAGTTATTTTGTCCATTTAAAGACATTATTCTGAGGTGCCAAAGGTCTCACCAGATTGCCAAAGGTGCCCATGACACGAGATGGGTTGAAAAGCCCTGCCCTGCACTTGTGTATGTCATTACAGGAGAGTACAGGAGGAGGCAGAATTAAAGAAGAGTGATGGAAGGGGGGATTCAAACAGACTAACGTCAAGTTAGGGCCTTAACCCTCTTTGCTGGAGAAGGATTAGGCAGCTTCTGCAGCCTCAGTCCTCCCGTTCCTGAGCTCAGCTGGGCTTAGGGGTGACCCCAGGTCACTGCCAGCCAAGGTCAGTGCAAAAGATCTGGGAGGCATGCCGGAGCCCAAGCCAGGAAAGGAGGCAGCTGGACAATTGGGGTGCACTGGACAGAGCGCTGGCCCTGGACAGGGGAAATCCGGAGTTCAAAGTCAGCCTCAGACACTAGCTGCATGGTGACAGAAGGCACAGTGACCCTTTGGCAAGTGACAGAACTTTCATCTGCCTCAGTCTCCTCGTCTGTAAAAGACGGAGATAATAATAGCCCCTCCCTCTCCCCCCACCCCAGGTTGTCACGAGGATAAAATGAGCTAATGCTGATAAACTGTTTTGCAAACTTGACAACACTCCAAAAATGCTATCTATTGTTATTAACTCCTCTCTTCTCGGAGGCCCAGAAACCATCGCTACTGCCTACTGCGTGCAAGCTTCCTTTAAACTTTTCAGGAGGAAACGCTCCCCAAGGACACTCTCGTCCTTCCCCTGGGAAAATCTCTTCATGTTCCCAGCGTCCCCAGGGGCCTCTGCTGGCAGCTGTGGTGGCTGTTTGTCAGCCAGGGAGAAGAGGGGCGTGGGTGGAGAAGCATGGGGGCAAAGCTGGGCTCTTCATTTCCCTCTCTACAAGGGGAGGGAAGAGCTGTTTGAGGAGAGAGAAATAATGCTGGGAGGGAGTATCAAGGGCACAGGCAAGTCCTCGGAGCACAGGGTAATGAAGCCAGAGCCTTGGGGAGAAGAGCCCCCAGATCCAGCTCCTCCCCATACTGGGGGGAGTCCAGACTCTTTTTGGTCCCTGGGACCAAAGTCTTGTAACCTGATTATTCCATATGGAAGCCTTTGGGAGCTGCCATCATGCCCCTGGGGAAAGGTGTGTATGTGTATGTACATACATTTTCGGTTTGTGATTCTAGGTCCTTTAGGCCCAAAGGCAAGTGGGGGAGAACTAGGCCCCTTTAGTATCCTCTCCTGGAGCAAGGCCTACCCCATGCTAAGAGTGAACCAAGAGTTTCTCTTATCAGTCGCCATGGGGCCCCCTCCAGCCCTCAGACTCTCGTCTCCCAAACCCTTTCCTAGGTGGCATATGGCCGTTGTGATCAAAAGCCTGGAGAGGAACCCACTTCTCGGAAGTCCTGCCACTGGTCTCACACCGAGCTCTGGGTTCTTCTGCTGGAGCTCAGGTCCAGAGAAGTGAGTGGAGGTAAGGGACATGGCAGCATTTCTGTTCTGCAACCCAGCTACCCCTGAGCTTGGTCCCAGTGCCAAGTCACAGGAAATCTGGCCTGAGGCCAATGCATCTCCTGCGGGAGGGAGGGTATTATTTCCATCCTCATTTATTTTAATTTGCCTGTGTTATACATGAGTCTGGGCCAGTCTGCAGGTGAGCAGGTGGGATTTGGGTCAGAGGAGGAAATGAGAGCTTGTCCCAGGGCCAGGTGGGGTTAGATGAGGACAGAGATGTTTCAAAGGTCGGAGGGAGACATTAATCAGAGAACTGGACAGTGTGTGTGTGTGTGTGTGTGTGTGTGTGTGTGTGTGTGTGTGTGTGTCTATGAGTGTGTTTGGACAGTGGATTAGTGTGTGCATGTGTATGTGTGTATGTCTGTGTAGGCGTGTTTGGACAGAGGGCGTGTGTGTACATACACATGTATGTGTGTGGGGTTTTGAACAGTGGGTGTGTACATGTGCATGTATATGCGTGTGTGAGAGGCAGACAGGCTAAGACAGGGTCAGAGATGACACGTGTGGTAAAGCCTATCCCGAGTCCTACCCCCTTCTCTGCCATTGCTGCTTGGGTTGACTTTCCACAAACCACCTCCTTCCTTGGGGGTCTCAGTTTCTTCACCCATAAAATGAGCCCTGGACTGGATGACCTCCAAGGTCCCTCCCAGCTCTGAATTTGTCATGAAAGGTCTGCTCCACGTTCTTCCCTCGAAGTGACTTTCTCCCCGACCCAGCTCCATGCTGAGGTTTTGCGGCCCAGCCAAGTCTCAGGGCAGGAAAGGAAGAACATTTCTACCATCTGAGCCACGAGAAGCCAGGGAGCCCAGAGAGTCGGTAAGCGGAGGACCAGCTCGGACTAAGGGGGTGAGGAAGCTTCTGGAGGCACCCCTCCCCACCTAGCAAGAAAAGGCTATACACCCGCTGGCTATCTACAGATCAACACCCCTAGGTGGAGAGTGGAGAAAGGCACTGAGAGTGACTCTGTGGGCAGGACGGACCAGACACCAGGGTGAGGAAGGGACCCGTGGATCCATGGCATCCTATAACACCAGTTGGGGTGGGTAGAGACCTAGGTTCAAATCCTGCCTTGGACACTTTCCAGTGGGGTGACTCCAGGCATGTCCCTTAACCTTCTAGGCCTGTCTTCCCATCTGTAAGATAAGGGGGATCACAACTGAAGGGCTCTGAGGCCCCTTCCAGCTCTAAATGTACGGTTATGACTGTGACCTCCTTGTGCCCAGGGAAAAGGAATGAAGATAGAATGCAGGGATGATGGCTGGAGAGAGACCCACTTGACTATGCTCTGGTGCGCAATCTTCAGATGTATTTGATCTTAATTAAGGTCCAGATCTCAGGCCCTTCACCTCTAATTCTTACTCATTGACCTTGGGTCCCCATCTTGGGTCTCTAGAGGCCACCATTTTCTCCCTCTTAGGTTGGACAGAAGTGTGTGTGTGTGTGTGTGTGTGCGCGCGCGCTGTTAAATACCCTGAAAAAGAACACATTGATTTGGAAATAGATTAGGAAGTTCAAGGAGGCCCTGAAGCATGGAGAATATATAAAACTGGGCATCTAGAAAGCCCAAGGTCTGATGTCAGTTGCTCCTGCCTCTTTACCCTAAGGCCAGTTGGCCCATTTCAGTCATAGCTGATGAGGGTCCTCAAAGACCTGAGATAGAATATTTTTCCTGGAAATAAGATTCTCCAAAAGGGGATAGGACAAGAACAGAAGACAGGCCATGCCCACCCAAATCCCAAAGTAACAACAGGATAGGGGTAGTCCACATTGCTGCATGACCCTTGGTACATTTCTGATGTATGGTGGGGAGAGACAACAAGAACCTGGACAATTTTGGGGAGGGGTGGGGTCTAGGAACCTTAGAAAGTAGGGCAGAGTCTTGGAATATGAACAAGGCTTAACCTGAAATCTAGAAAGTTCCCTGTGTGGTCAGGTTCTGCCTGCTTTCCCTAGCACAGAAGTCCCAAGACTGGAGTCCTTCGGGTCCCCCAGACATGCTCTGGAGCCAAACCTTCTTTACAAGAAATCTGGCTGGGCTGAGGGCCAAGGGACAGGAACTGGAGAAGGGGTTAACTAGGCCTTGATTGAGATACAAACCCAACAGTCCATCCTCTCACCACACCATCCTACCCACACTACCCCCTACCCAGTGTAGAAGGTCACTTGGCAGGCAACTCCACAGAGCGAACTTTATTCCCAACAAAGATCCCCCCAGGCCCGGGTGGGACAGACAGACGCATGGACAGGCTTGGGGGCAGGAGACATGGTGGCCTGGGGCTATAGGCTCTGAAAAATGAGGAGGGGGCCCCTTATTCTGCCTCCTCCCTGGGCTGGAAGCAAGTCTCTGGAGTCCAGCCCACCCCTCTCATCTCCAGGGTCCCCACCTTGTCTGGAGCCAGAGTCCGACTGTGTCTCCCTCCAAGGGCCAAGACCGCACACAAGAAGAGAAAAGGGGGGTCCCTGGCTCCTTGGTTTTTTTTTCCAAATTGGAGTGTGAAAATAGAGATATATATATATATTTATAGATGCCTGGGCAGCCGGCCAGGGCTCACACCTCCGTCTGGAAGTCGCCGTCAGAGGCATCCAGACCCAGGCCCGCTGACTCCCAGCGAGGTGTCCGGTGCAGGCCCATCCGCTCACGGGGCTTGGGGGGCAGTGAGCCCAGCGTCATTGCCTTGAAGGTGCTCCAACTCTGATGTCGCTGCTGCTGCTGCTGCTGCTGCTGAGAGGGGGGCCTCTCTCCCGGGCTTATCTTCTCCTACACAGGGAGGGAGCGTTTATTAAGCACCTACTACCAGGAACTGGGTTAAGCACTTTACCCAAATATTGTCTCCTCTAGTCCTCACAATTCTGGGAGGTAGGGGCTATTATCACTGCCATTTCACAGCTGAGGAAACCAAGGCAGAGACTTGCCCAGGGTCACATAACTACCAAGTATATGAGGCTGTATTTGAACTCACGTCTTCCTGACTGCAGGCCCAGTGCTCCATCTACCCAGCTGCTGGTGGGGGGACTTGAGGGGGACTCAGTGAGACCAGAACCACTGCACAAGCCACACTCCTCCCTCTACCCACACTCCTTCATGGAATATTCTTTCCTGTCTTCCCCTGAAAATATATCTTTTAGGTTAAATAAAGCTTCTCCAACCAAAAAGCTTTCACCCCTGCCTACTCCAATTCCCGGAGTGCGCTCTCTCTCCTCCCTCCCTCTGTCTCTCTCTGTCTCTCTCTCCCCACCCCCTTTCAGTGATTAATTACAGTTCTTAGATCTCTAGTCTAGGACTTAGAATAGAGAACATCTGAGTTGGTAAGAACTTTAGAACATAGACCATCAAAGCTGGGAGGAACCTTAGAATCTAGAATGTCAGAGCCAGGAGGGGCCTTAGCACATGTAATGTCAGAGCTGGAATGGGGTCTTAGAACATGGAATGTCAGAGCTGGAATGGAGTCTTGGAACATGGAATGAGGACTTAGAACACGGAATGTCAGAGTTGGAATGAGGCCTCAGAACATGATGCATCAGAGCTAGGAGGGGCCTTAGGATATGGAATGTCAGGGCTAGAATGGGGCCTTAGAACATGGATTGTCAGAGCTAGGAGAGACCTAAGGACACAGAATGTCAGAGCTGGGAGGGACCTTAAAGGTCTCATTCAAATGTTATTTTACAGATGAAGAACAGCGGCCCAAAGAGGTCAGAGTCAGAGTCAGGATATGACTTGCCTGAGGTTACATAGTTAGCAAATACCAGAACCAGAAATTGAACTCAGGACCTGACTCCCACTGTATCCCCTTTCCCCACTGTACAGAGAATGTCAGAGCTGGGGGAGAGACTTTAGGACACAGACTGTCAGAGCTGAGAGACCAGGGCTGGGGGGACCCCAAGAGACCTGGGTTCAGGTTCTAATAGTTCTCCTACTTAGTAACTGTGATCTTGGGCAGGTCTCAACCTGTCAGCTCTTGTCTCATCTGTGAAATGAACCTGAGCCAGAAAGGACCTTAACAGGGCACCATGTCAGAGCCCCACCCTCCTCTTTTTACAGAGGGGGAAACTGAGGCACAGAGATTAAATGACACACCCAAGGCCATGCAGACAGTAAGTGGCTCCAGGCTCAGAACTCAGCTCACACAGGAAGCTGAATTTCATACCTCCAGGTCTTGATCAGTGGGAATCATGAATCCCGTGAAGAGGTCACATTATTCAATCTGTGCTGCATCTTTCCACTGGACTAGAACCAATGGCCACATTTTACCCAGGGCTAACCCTGAATAGTGCGAACTGGAATGCATGTGATCACATCACAGGATTCCTTGTTTGCACTAACTGGTACCTCCTTTACACACCCCAAAGGCAGTCAGCAGGGCAGAGGGTTCCTCTCTCCCAGGCCGGGGCACTTTTCCCACACTGCTCTGATATCAGAATCATTCTAGATGTTGACAATTTGTCACTTAATCTGAATTGGGAGCACCCTGGGGTAAGGACAGGTGAAGGCTTCTCTCTCTCCCACATAGCACCTAGCTTGAACAGCTGGTACGTGGGGGGACTTGGGCAAGGGAACCGGCTTTCCTTCCCTTCCTCCTAACCCATGTCATACTAAGCATTCCCCATGCCCCGCTGCCCCAGGAAATGCAATTTTCATGGATTTTGAGGAGGGCAAAGATACACACACACACACACACACACACACACACACACACACACACACGCAGCCCATCAGTCTACCCGCAAGACCTAGTCCCTTTTTGGTCTAAGAACCCCGACAGCCAAGAGAGCAGGCCCTGGATCATTTTGGGTGCTCCAGAAGATGGTGCTGCAGTGTCTGACTGGGGAAGGGGAGCCCTGGACCCCATGCTAAACACCAGCATTGACATTAATCCTTCCCCAACCAGCACTCCTCGACCTGGCTCCAGGACCATCACTTACAGTGGAAACACTGCGTTCAGCCCCACCCGATGACACACTCCATCGCTTTTCTCTCTGCAGAGGCGAGAAAGGGAGTCAAGTCAGGGCCTCCATCCACCCATCCACCCGTGCCTGTGGAATGGCGAGCTGTTACCCACTGTCACATCATGGGGAAAGATGACCAGGGTGAGCCAAAGCATCCTACTGCTTAGAAGCAGGAACATCAGGGGAAACTGAGGTTGAAGACATTTATCCTAAGATGAAGTTAAACCTAGGTCCTTTGACTTCAGGGCCAGTGTTGCTCTACTGGATCTGCTTTAAGATTTACCTGGCTTCCTCTCACCTTGCCTGAGGTTGGGCCCCGGTATCGATCGAAGGTGTGGAACTTCTGATTCAGTTCATGGTACAGCTCTGAATGTCGCTTCCGTGTGTGCATCACCTTCTGGGGGGGCAGTGGAGGCTCAGGGGGGATGCCCTTCCCCCTTAACTGCTCCCTGAGCCCTCTAGGTACCACCCCTGAAGCCACCAGTCTTCCCTATCCCCTGCACAACTTGCTCTGAACCCTGCTCAGCTATGTATCTAATGGGAAATAAGTCCAGATGTGGCCCTGAAGCCATCCCCTCCAGCAGTGGCTTATATGGGTAGAGGCTAGGGATCAGGTCTGAGAGAATGAGTCATCCCCCTTACTACTGTTTCCTGGAAGAGCCCTGACTTCTCCCTATTCCCTTCTCAACAAAGAAAGATCTTAAATGGAAACAGTCATTTTTGATGAGTCCTACCAAAATGGTGCCCTTTAGTACCTGGAACCCAGGTTCTAAGTCATGTCCTAATTCCTTTCTCCCCAGGGCTGGCCCCAGAGGTATCCTAGGGGGCCCAGCTATGGAGCATAAGGGAGGTTCCCCCCAAGCAGCCCATTAAGCATGGCTCCTTCCCTCTGCAGCTCTTACCTCAAAATCCAGGTCCGAATAGCGTAACTTTTTCCTCTGGGGTTGTTGGGGAGGAGGGGGGAATCGAGAGGAAGGAAGGGGGGAAAAAACCGCTTTAGTACATGATTGGGAGTAAAGAGGACAAGGACTTCCCGGGGGTGAGATCTGTTGTCAGGGAGCCAAGGGTACTTATGTCCCCTTGGTTGCTCGGAGCTATGGGGATGGGATTCTTAGGGCAGGAGAAGCCTCTGTCAGGAAGAGTACACAGTTGACCTTGGCATTCCCTGGGGGTTGGGGGGGGACAGTGCAGAGGGAAGACTGGTCCAAGCTTGTGGAAGACCCCAGAAATGGGGCCAACGGCCAACAGGGAACAGTGACCACAAGGGCATGGTTCAGACCCAGAGCCCCACAAGGCCTCCGGGCCAACCCATTCCCCCCTAGTTCACCACACACAGGACATATACGTGCACACAAAAGGACACACGCCAAGAGACCCAGGAATACACACACAGATGGAGAGGTGGTGAGAAGCACACGTGTTCCCACAGGGGCTTCCCCACCCCAGCTCCACCTCACCCTGGCTTTCAATCTGCTCCTACATCCCCTCCTTCCTCCTTCTCTCCAAGCCTCCAAGGAAAAGCTGTCCCCACTCTTGGCCAAGACCAGACCCAATGAGCATTCCACGACCCACATTTCTCTCTCCTACATCTTCCATCTCTTCCTCTCCTTGGTCCAAAAACATACTTGGGTGCACCTCACCCTTCTCTTGGAGACAAACAGCTGATGTAAGATCCCCGAAGGCAAAGACTCATCATTGTTTCGTGTGTGTGTGTGTGTGTGTGTGTGTGTCTGTGACTGGGAAGATGTTTCATTAGGCCCAAAGGACAGAAGGTAAAGAGCCATGGGGACTCTCTCACCCTGCCCCAGTGTTCACGCCTGCTCCCTAAGGGCAGGGACTATTTTTGCTTTTCCTTGTATCTCCAGAACATAACATGGCACCTGGCAAACAGTAAACCCTTAAGAGATGTTCGTTGATTAACTGACTGCTGGAATGGCTTGGCTAGTATAACCGAAAAGGACAAAAGATCTGAAATCAAAGGACCTACGTTTGAATGTTGGCTCTGCTCCTTCCTACCTATGACAGCTTGGGAAAGTCCTTTCCATGGGCCTGGCCCAGATGAGGATCTGCCAAGCTGAAGGAGTTAGATGAGAGTATCTCTAGCATTTCCCCTAAGGAAGCTGGGTGGCACAGTGGACAGAGCGCCGGGTCTGGAGTCAGGAAGACCTGAGTTCAAATCTGGCCTCAGATACTTCCTAGCTGTGTGACCCTGAACAAGTCACTTAACCCTGTCTGCCTCAGTTTCCTCATCTGCAAAATGAGCTGGAGAAGGAAATGGCAAACCACTCCAGTATCTGTTCCAAGAAAACCCCAAATGGAATCACAAAGAGTTGGACACGACTGAAAAGACTGAACAACAAAGATTTCTTCTAGCTTTGAATCTTAAAATCCTAGGAAAACCTAGCTCCTGCCAAGAGATCTCATGCTTGCTTGCTCACTTGTGCTCTGTCCCTCTCTCTCCCTCTCCCTCTCTCGCTCTCCTTCTCCCTCTCCCTTTCTCTCTCTGTCTCTCTCCTTTTCCATCTCCCTTTCTCTCTCTCTCTCTCTCTCTCTCTCTCTCTCTCTCTCTCTCTCTCTCTCTCTCTCTCTCTCTCTCTCTCCTTCTGTGTCTCTGTCTCTCTCTCTCCCTTAGCCTCAAAACTCTGAGAACCAGCAGCCCACTGGGATGGCTTGGCCTGGGTCTACCCCCCTCATTCTCATTGCATCCAGGTCCCAAAGTCATTGAATCTCAGAGCTTGAAGCAACCTTGGCATTCAGCTAGTCCAACTCCTCATTTTTACAGAAAAGGCAACTGAGGCCTGAAAGAGAAAGAGGCTTGCCCACGATCACACAGCAGGTCCATGGACCTGGCTCCCAGTCCAGTGCTTCATATCTTGCCTCCCATCTCCCTCCTTGCTTTTCTAATCTGGCTCCATTCCACCCCTCTTCCACTGAGAATACTTCAAGGTCAGTGGTGACCTCCTGGCTGCCAGATCTAGTGACCTTTAGCCATTCTTCATCCCTCCTCCCCCATCCCACACCATCTGACTACACAGCCCACCTCCTCCTTCTGGATACAATGACGTTGCCTTTCATGACACTGTTCTTCCCATAGCTATCAGATCTTTCTTCTCTATAGTTATTCAATGATTCCTCTTCCTTCTCTTCCCTCTTTCTCTCCACTCTCTCCCTCGGCAATTCCATCCACTCCCATGGCTTCAGCTATCCTTACAAGTGATTCCCAAATTCCCAGTCCCCAGAGCATCCCAGTGGACATTCCAACCCCAGTGACAACTGGACCAAAAGGCTAATCCCTCTCTTGGACCTGCTCCTCCTCCCAACTGGAAATATATCTGTTCATGGCACTGAAAACTTGAGCATCACCTCTGAACTTCCTTTCCTGCCACCAAATCCCTAATATCTTTTTTCCCTTCAAAATGTCACTCTTCTCTGTCTGGCTCCTGTCCACTTCCAAAGGCCCCCACCCAAATCTAGGCCTTCGTTACCTCTTGCTTAGACCATCAAAACAGTTTCTTTCAATGTCTCCCTGGGCCCTCTCTCTAATTCAGTGTTTCTAAGACCTAGCTTTCATCATCACTCCTGGACTCCTCTATGAACTGCTTCAGAAGACTGGAAACAGGAAAGGAAAGAAAGACCAAAGAATCATCCCCAAATTATCCAGGATATAGTCAGAGCTAGAGAAGTACAATTAGTAAGTTCATGCCCTATTGACGCTTCTCAGGGTCAGTCTCCCAAGTTTAAGGGACAAGCCAAGCTTTGATTATAGACAGAAAAGTCTCCCTTTAAGGGGTGATAAGTAAACAAGCTCATGAAGATTAGGGATGCCATCATCTAAACTGGGGTGCTAAGTTAGAGCTGGCAGAGAACTTTCCCTTAAACTTGTTTTTCTCTCTCTTAAATTTCTGTCACCATTTACCCAGGCAAACCTCAAGTTTACCTTTGATTCTCTCCTCTCTCTCGCCTCGTATCCTGTCCTGGGGTTCCCACCTTTGCATTCTCTCTAGAACCCAACCCCTCATCTCTACTCCCACTCTAGTATAATACAGGACCTCATTCCCCAGGCTCCAGGACGACCGTGACAGCCTCCCATCAGATCTTCCCACCTCCATCCTCTTCCCCCTTCTAAACCATCTGTTGCACTTGGACGGAATAATCTCTGTGAATAACTCTCCTGATTACATCACTTGTCTTCTCAGAAATCGTCAATGGTTCGCTACCATCTACAGAGCAAAGTTCAGACTCCTTTGCCTGGCATTCAAGGTCTCCAGTGAGTGAATATCACTCTGCCTCTCCAGCCTTATCTCATACTTTTCTCATGCACTTTATGTTCCTGACAAATTGAATTATTTTCTTTTCCCTCAACATAGGTTCTCATGACACTGCACTGGCTCACACTGGTCTCCATGCCCTGTCTTGCCTTTTGAATTCCTACCTGTCTTCTTAAGGCCCAATTCGAATGCTGTCTACTTCAGGAAGCCTTCCCTGATTTCCCTCACCCCTCCAGCTCCCCTGTGATGAACATTAACCTCCTCACCTTGGATTTTGCTTTGTTGGCCCTCTGCCCTTTTATCTGAGTGTGAATTACCATGAATTACTAGATGCTGAGTTCCATGAGGGCAGGGCCTGGACCTCTCCTAAATGTTGTATTCCTTGGCCCCCAGCCCAGAACATGGTTCTCTGCATGTGAGAGAGGGTTACTAAGTCAAATTGAAGGACCTGAGGGAAGCTGGAAGACTAGGGATAAGCAAGGAAAGATCCTAGCCCAAGAGGCAAAGAGAAGCCAGTTCTGAGCTTAGCAGTTTTCCCCGATGACAGAGTCTGCAGGGCCCAGCAGGACACACAGGACTGGGGATGCTCCTGCTCCTCCCTCCCCAACAGCCTCCTCACCTCAAGAGAGCCCAGCTTCATGGTGGAGCCAGGCACAGTTCGGGGCATGGTGCGGCTGCGTTCGCCAGGCTCAGGGGTGGGGCCCTGGCGAGCACCAGATGGAGCCGGGGGTGGGGGCTGGAAAGGCACCCCATAGGGGTTCTGCAAAGTTCCATAGGCTGGGCCCAGGCCCAGGCCCACATGGTCCACGGACAGGAAGCTGGGGTAGCCCTCTGTCTGAGACAGCCCCTTCCCCCCACGATGGGGGGTACCCTCAGGCCTCGCCCTCTTGGCCTCCTCCCGGCCACCAGGCTGGAGGCTCAGAGTCCTCCGGGGCAGCACCGTGTACTCTCCCTCACTCCCGGGGTCCCCAGACCTCAGCCAGGTATAGTCCAGCTGCCTGAGGCTGCTCTCCCCACACATGTACACAGGGTTGGTGTCATGTGGGTGGGGGGGCTCGCCTACTCCAGGAGAGGGCACTGGCATTGGCACCAAGATGTTGCCTGGCAGTGGGGAGAAGTTCAGCCCACTCTCTGTGCCCATGAGGCAAGGCTTGGAGTCCTCATCCTCATCCAGCGACAGGCGGGACAGCGTGGCTGTGATGGTGGAAGGGTTGCATGTGTTGACTTCCTTGAACAGAACTGGGAGGGGGCAAACATTGGGGGCAGGGGAAAAGATGTGGATTTAGGAACTCTGAAGGGCACTAGCCCCTTTCCAAAAGCCTTCTCCTAGGGCAGACCTGGAGGCAAAGGCCAGGTAGCCACAATGTACTGGGCTTAGGGCCAGGTGCTGTCACAGATGAAAGGGGCTTACAGACCATCTACTCTGAGGCCCAGGAAGGGGTCACAGAATAATTCAGTGGCTGAGCCAGGACCAGATCCCAGGTTAGGCCATGTTCTAATAAGAACACACTAATGCTCCCAAATGCCCACTAACTCCCTCCACTCTCTCCTTCACACACATACACACTCCTCCATCCCCTCCACTCCCCCACATGTCACATATATATCCCTCCTGCCTAACGTGGGTCTCCTCCCCTCTTCCTGGGCGGTGCTGGTACCTCAAAGGACTCCTGGGCAGAATAACCAAGTTAGCATGAGACCCCACAGCCTCGAGGCCCAGAAGGAGGAGCCCTCCATGTCCAGGCCGTTAGCAAAGGTTTCCCCTTTTCCACCCAGGCTCCCTCCCTCCCATGTGGGATCTTACCACTCTCACCTGTCTGACACGCCAAGTCCACATCCTTTTCAAAATCTGTCTATAGGCAGAGAAGGGGAGGGAGTTGGAAAAGAGGGAGAGAAAAGCATGAAAGGGGCAGTGGAAGGAAGAGGTTCTCCTCCTCTGTCCCTAGACCGCCCCTTCCTCCATTCCTTAAAGCTTGGTGGGAGGAAGCTAGATAGGACAGACTGTCAGCACCAGAAGGTAACCCTGAACTGGGAGGCCCCTCAGAAATCAAATCCAACCCCTTCTTTTTACAGAAAGGGAAACTGAGGCCCAGAAAGGAGGCAGGCCTTTCTCAAAGTTACCCAGTAAATTAGTGGCAAGGGTGAGACCAGAACCCAGCTCTCCCAGGCCAGCCTCTTATTCCATGAGGCCTGACCCCCTTCTGCCATCGTTTCCCCCAACCCCAGAAACCAAGGAGCTAGCTCCGTCTACACAGCCCTCCATCGTCCCCAAGGTTAACCCTTGAAGTGACATGATGTGAGGAGAAGTGGAGATGCTGAAGAGTGACACAGGGAGTGGGAATGGGCCCCAGCCACCTCCCAGGGAAACTCCATGCCCTGCCCTGCCCAAATCACTCACCATGACCTGGATCTGCCCATTCTTACAGGACCCGGGCGAGTTCTCATTCTCCTGGCTCTTACAAACCCCAATCTGGCATTTCACCACATCTTGGACCTAGGCCAGGGAAGAGGCACTCACTGGGCATGAGCCCCCTGGACCCAGCAGAAAAGCCACAGGGAGCCTGATGGGCTCCTAGACCATGACTAGCCAATGGGTCCTGGTACTAGGCACACTCCAGCCACTGAGGTCCTCTCCCAGAATGGAAGGAGCTGCCCAGGCACTCTGGTCCAACTCAGCTCCTCTGTCCTCCCAGAGAGACAGCTACTCACCATCCCAGACCCTCCCCACCCTGCAGCCCCACTCTCCCTCCTCACACTCCCTGGAGCCTGGCCTGCCCACACTCATGCAAAACAAAAAGCCAGAACCTCCTGTTCTACTCTGAAGAGACAGAGAGAAGAAAGACTTGTGAATAGAGGGGGATGGCAGAGATAGATGAGGGGAAGCTTAAACTGAGGAGAGTCAAGCATTGGGGAGACACTGGGATTAGACAGGAGATATCCAGATACTAGATGAGAATGGGAAAGGTGAGATGGGAGAGATAGAAGGTGTGTGTGGAGAGAGAGACAGAGAGAGAGAGAGAGAGGAAGGAAAGAGAAGAAAGAGAGAGGGGGAAAAAGAGAGAGGGGAGAAAGGGAGAGAAAGGAAAGAGAGAGAGTGGGAGAGAGAGGAAGAGAGGAGAGTGATGGAGAGACAGAGAAAGGAAAGAGAGAGTAGGAGAGAGAGAGAGGAAGAGAGGAGAGAGATGGAGAGAGAGAGAGAGGGAGGGAGGGAGAGAGAGACAGAGAGACAAAGAGAGAGAGGAAAGAGAGAGAGCAGAGAGATGGAGAGACAGAGAGACAGACAGACAGAGAGGAAAAGAAAGAGGAGAGAGAAAGAGAGAGAGAGAGGAGAGAGATGGAGAGACACAGAGAGACAGAGACAGAGAGACACAGAGAGGGACCACAGAAAGACTGGGGCTGGGGACAAGGAGGTACTGGGCTGGGAGCTTGTGGGGCTTGGGGAACACTGACAGAACAAAGCTGGACAAGCATCCAGCAAGGGCACCCAGATTCTGACTCTTTTGTTGTTGTCATTAAGTCATTTCCCTTATGTCCGACTCTCTGTGACCCCATTTGGGGATTTCCTTGGCAAAGGCACTGGAGAGGCTTGCCATTTCCTTCTCCAACTCATTTTACAGATGAGGAAATTGAGGCAAACACAGTGAAGTAACTTGCCCAGGTTCACACAGCCAGTAAGTGTCTAGGGCTGGATTTGAACTCTGGTGTTCCTGATTACAAGTTTAGTGCTTTATTCACTGTGCCATGGAACTGTCCTTCATCTACCACAAAACCAGGGAGAGCTCTCAGCCCTCCAGCACCTCTCTGTTCTCCCCCATTTGCTGCCTGAGCCTCACAGAGTTCCAAGGACACAGGGGCATATGGCTAAGACTGAGCCTCAATCAGTGACAAGTCTGCCTAGTGGAGGTGGGGGTCCCTGTGTCTAGTACCCGTCTCCATAACTCTCTGTGACCTCAAGACCAGGCCCTTCTCATCTCTGGGCCTCACCTCCCCCCCCTCACCCCATACAATGAGGTGAGTCATCAGAGAAAAAGTCTTCCAGGGACAGAGGCCCTGGCCCCAGTGGCAGGATTGGGGCTCCCACCTCTCTTCGAAGAAAGCAGTGGACAGCGATGATGACAAAACCCTGCACAGAGTTGAAGATGGCAAAGAGGACCTGGAAGAGGACGGAGCGCCGGTCGGTCATGGCCAGGACAGCAGACATCCAGGTGAGGGCGAGCAGCGGCAGCACTACGCAGGAGCTCCAGAGCGAGGCCCTGCAGTGGAGGAGAGGACGCCCACGTGGTCCCATCAGCCCCTCCGCTCAGCCACGCTCCTCCTGGGCAGAGGGCGGGAGGCCAGGGCTCAAGCCACAGGGACCCTCCAAGATGACTGGGCAGAAAGGAGGCAGCTGAGAGATCTCAGGCCCAGACAAGAGAGAGACAGAGACACAGAAAGATCCAGGACCCAGAGAAATCCGGAGACAGAGAGAGACCACAGATGACGGAGCTGGGAGAGATCACAGAAGGTGCGATGCTCTCATTTTACAAAACAGGAAACTGAGGCATGGGGACGTTAAGTGACCTCCCCAAAGTCACAGGCATTAAGGATCAGAGGCAAGATGTGAACAAAGGTCTCGATTTCAGAGCCGTCCCTTTCTCAATGTGCTGTGCGGCCTCCCAGAGAGAGACCACAAAGAGAAAACCATCAAGGAAAGCCAGTGGGGATGTGCCCACTGAGGGGCAGCCAGGGGAGGGACAAAGGCAGGGGAGGGGGAGTCTTGTGAAGAAGACAGATACAGAAGAGTGTGTGAATGTGTGTGTGTGTGTGTGTGTGTGTGTGTGTGTGTGTGTGTGAGAGAGAGAGAGAGAGAGACAGAGACAGAGAAAGACAGAGAGAGAGACAGAGAGAATGAGACAGAGAGACAGAGAGAGACAGGGACAGGGACAGACAGAAAGAGAGACAGAGAGATACAGAGAGAGAATGAGACAGAGAGACAGAGAGAGACAGGGACAGGGACAGAGACAGAGACAGAGAAAGAGAAACTCTGAGACTGAAAAACAGAAGCAAGAAGAAGAGAGAAGAATCAGAAAGTAAAGGACTAAATGAAAAGCCAGGGAGGTGAATCTACCTCAGACACATGCTCCTACCCCTCCACCACTCCCTCCCCAGACCTGGGTGGGGCCCTGGGGACTGAGCCCCAGGATGCCCAAGGACATCATCAGCCCCTGCTTCATGCAGACACACCTTGCCCCACCGCCTGACTTACTTCCCCTCCCTCTCCCTGCCCCAGCCCCAGGGCTGAGGGGCAGAGAGGAGCAGGGAGGAGAAGCACTGAGGGAGCAGCATGCCCAAGGGGAAGAAGGAGAATAGCTGGCAAGATTCCAGGACAGGGCTCAGGGAGGTCCCCACTCACACCCCACTTCTACCTGGCCGCTGGCATTAGCAGTCAATGGCTCTGGCAGGTGCCCATGAGGATGGCAGGGGTCAGACCAGAGGCCTGTGTGGGCTCACAGAATCATAAGAGAGACAATGACAAGCTGGAAGATGTTGAGGGGCCTGGAGACCTTGTCCCAAGATTGATGGAAAGAACTAGGGGTGTTTAGCTTAGATAAGAAAAGTGGGGGGTCAGTGAGAGGGGTCTATATTAGTCGGCATGGAAGGCTGTCCTGACAAAGACAGGTCAGACTCTTGCTCCCCTCAGCCCCAGAAGGCACTGGAAGCCATGGGTGGAAGGTGCAGAGAATGAGCTACCTTCTGCAAGGTAGTGAGCCCTCCATCACCGGAGGTCTTCAAGCAGAGCCGAATTGACCACTTACTTGCCAGAGGTGATGCAAGTAAGGTTTCTGCTTAAGTACAGGCTACCCTCTGAGGTCCCCTTCTATAGTTTTCAAAGGATAGAGGGTAGAAAGGGGCTTTCGGAGTCCGTGAGGACAACCCTCCATCCTTTTTTTTAAAAGGAGAAGAAAACTGAGATGAGGGTTAAGGAAGTGAATTGTCTAAGGACACACAGAAGTAACCGAGGTGTGATTCAAACCCAGGTCCTTGGACTCCAAGTAGCAGCCCCAAGAGTCTTTGCCTCTCAGGTTTCAGAGCAAGGAGACAGGACAGGCTGGAGGGAGGAGGAGGTGCCTGTCCTTTTTCAGGAAGGGGCACCCGGGAGCCCTGGAGGTCCCTGAGCTCTCCCGGCTCCAGCCCCCACTCCCCCATCCTCCGCCCAATCCCCCCTCTCCCCACCCACCCCCGCCCGTGGGGCAGGACTAACATGGCATTCCTGGCTGTGACCGAGCTGAGCAGGGGGCTGGGGACCATTCCACAGGCCGAGCAGGGGAGGAGGAGGAGGCTGGCACAGGGGAGCCGCTGCGGGCTTGGGGGGGCACAGACACAGGGGAGGAGAGGGACGGACGGAAAACCAGGGAGAGACAGAGGCAGAGCCACCCCCGGAGCAGTGGGGAGGGGAAGGGCAGACGAGAGAAAGAGAGAGCCCGGTTAGTGTGGGCAAGGCCATGGCCCTGGTTGTCACCAAAACTGCCTTTGCTCCTAGACCACCTGATGGCCTCAAAGAAGCCCCGGGAGGTAGGTGGCACACAGTGCCATTAGCCCCACTTTACAGATGGGGAAACTGAGGCCAAAAGAAGGTCTCTAACTGAAAGCTTTGGGAACTAGGATCTGAACCCAGGTCTCCTGATCTCAAGTCTGGTACTCTTTCAGGTTGATGTTTCACTCCTGCCCTCCTTCCCTCTTGAGCTAGCTCAATGTGTGTGCCTACGTTAACAGCTGTAGGCCCTGAGTGTGGGGGAGACTCTTCACAGCTCAGGACCCCTGGGGACGCCCCCTCAACACCCCGAATGCCAGGAGCAGGAGCCAGCAGTCCCCAGGGCTCGGGGTGGCATGACCCAGAGTTCCTACAGCAGTGGGCAGGAGAAGGCAGGGCCCAGGACCCCGGGTCTAGCTTACGCAGCTCGCTGCTTCTTAGACTTGTCTGAAATCCCATCCCGGGTCATGAGTTTGTTGAAGACGATGATTCCAATGAGCATGTTCACCTGAGAGAGAGTGGGGAGGACAGGGGACAGAGGAGATCACCAAGTGCCCTCCGCGTCAGGGGGTTTGAAGCGTGGAGGACAGAGAGCCATGCTGACCCCGTCAGCCCTCTCCACCCTCAGGGGGCCCCAAAGCCCTGCCCAAGGACAAGGAACACGCACCAGGACAATGACCGCTGCAGGACCCACGAAGGCGTAGAGAAGCCCCCCCTCCAGGGAGAGCCAGCAGCTGTGACAAAGAGCAGACTGTCAGAGGCAGAAGGGACCCTAGGACACAATCTGTCACTTAAGAGAGACCTCCCCATATCCTATTCTGGTCTCTGCTCAGCCAAACCACCCCAGGGGTCCAGCTCTCTCTATGTACTAATACCCATCACACACTAGCAGTCCCAATTTCACATCTGTATGGTATTTCATCAATCTGAAACCTTTTAGACACTGTCATAGAACTTGACTGCCAGGAGGGGTCTGAGAGACCAAGTCTACCCCTCTCGCACATCCAGGGAAACTAAGGCATGGAGGGGGGAGGGGCTTGCCCCATGTCACACAGTGGGCTCAAGACAGACTTGCAACCAGAATCCAGGTCTGGCGGACTCCTGGGCCAGGGCTCACCTCCCACCTTGGAACCCCTGGTTTCCTTTAAGCCTCGGGGCAAGGAACCCCTCTATGAAGCTTTTCCTGATCCCCCCCAAAGCTGCTCTGACTCTCCCTCCTGAGCTAGCTTGATTTCATTGTGTCCACATTCGGGTATATGCATGCGTGCGTGTCCTCACCTAGACTATAAGCTCCATGAGGGCAGGGACCATTTCATTCTCTGTATCCCTAGAACTTAGTGGGGTGCCCAGCACAGAGTGTGTTTAATAAATGATGCTCCCCTCCTTGCTCCCCAAAGAACTCGACACCTTACACCTGACCCCCTCCCCAGCTGAGTTCAAGTACAGTCCCCTCCTCTAAGCATTCACGTACTAGCTGGCCGTGCCATAGCCTTTTGTCCGGGTGAAGCCAACAGACACAGCCACCACCAGGGCGGGCAAACCTGGGGAAAGAGAGAGGTTAGGAGGCAGGAGAGAGGGAAGGAGAGAGGATAGCCATGGGAGGCTGGGAGCCTCCTCCAGCCTCCAGGCACACAGAGAGACTCAGTGTTAGCTATCATGCAGACCTGGCTCCCAGAGAGCCATCCAATCCAACCTCCTCATTCTACAGATGGGCCCCGAAGGTGATAATGATGAGCCTGTAGAAGAGCTAGGATTCGAACTCCCAGCCTGGCTCCTCCTCACTCCTGAGCCCTAGGTCCAGCACGCATTCTCGGGGGCAGGGGGGGGGGGGGGCACCTGAGCAAGCCAGGCCCAGGGGCCAGGATGACTGTAAGAGCCACAAGCTCCTAGTCTTGCCCAACCTCACAACAACCCTCTGGGAGGCAGAGGCCCAGACAGGGGCCCCCAAGGTCACAACAAGCTAAAGGTGAAATCAGAACTCAAGCCTCCTGACTGTCAGTCCAGACACCTTTCCCAGGCTTCTCCAAAGCCTAGGCCAATACAATGGCCCATCCAGGTTACCTTCTAGGCCAACTCAGCACCCCACCACCTGCTGGCCCCAGACTCCATTTTCCTTGGAAACCCCAGGATATCAGACCTAGAGCCAGAGGGCACCCTCGAAAGTTGCCTAATTCAATCTCTTTATGTCACTGCTGAGGAGATGAGGCCCAGAGGTAAAGCATCTGCCAAGGTCACATAGGTGGCAGGGGTGAAGAGAAGACGGAGTCCCCTCAGCTGGCCTCCCCCCACTCCACTCACCCCATCCCAGGCAGAGGAAGCGCTTGCGGACGAGGCGTGTGCGGATACGGCCGATGACGGACAGGTAGGACTGCCAGGCCTCCGTGAGCACCCAGCAGAAGGAGGAGAGGAAGAAGAAATGAAGGAATGCGGCTGTCATGGTGCAGACACCCTGGAATGGGAGGGAGGGATCTGTTCCCCAGTTGGTCCCTCTCTCAATGGAGGAGAGCCTCTGCCTCGGCTGGCATGACGGGTGACAGGTGCTGGGCCTCGTGGCCAACACGGTCACACCATCATGGCACCCAGTACCAAAAGGGACCCGGGACCTTGTCAGGCCAATTCTCCTTTATTTAACGCACGGGGAAACCGAGGCAGAATTGGCTGTGGCCCCAAAGCTATTGAGTGTGGGAGGCAAGATCTGGAAAGCAAGTTTCTCTTGATTCTCTTGATTCCAGAAGCCTCACCACTTAGAGGGAACGTGCTACCGCTAACAAGCCGCCATGAGGATTTGAACCCAGGCCCCTCGACTCCCAATGTGATGCCCCTTTTACTTCTGTGCTGCCTGGCTCTTCTTCAGGTGTGTCTCTGCTGTGTTCTCAGAGTAGGCACGGCCACCTGGCAGCTGCCTCAGGCTCCTGTGGAGCGTGAAGGTGCTGGGCCCCATCCCTCCCTCTCCCCAGCAGCCTCGTGGAGCGCCCCCAACTTCCAGCGCCCACACACAGCACGACACAGGCCTGGTGACATGCACAGGCAGCCAGGAGAGGCGGGCAGGCCACCCACGCTCAGATGCAGCTCCAGGGACAGACACAGGCTCAGAGCCTCTGCTGTCACGGGGAAAGGTAGGCATGCTGGACTAACCAGTGCATGTGAGCACACACACACACACACACACACGCATGCACGCACACACACGCACATGTATCCCAACACAGCCCCCCGAGTGTGCACAGAGACACCAGCAGATGCGGATTCTGCCCCCAGGTCCCCCAACACCTGCCTTGCTCAGAATCTGGGACTGCCCCACCAGGATGAGCACGTTGGAAGCCAGGATGGAGACGCAGAAATTCAGAAGGATGATGGAGCGCTCGGACTTGATGAATCTGAGGGGCAGACGAGGCATGGGAAGAGGCGTGGCCCCAGGGGGCACTGGGGCTGGTCCTCCCCTCCCTACCAGCACTCACTCGCCTACAGTGCTTTGTCTTCAAAAGAGCCTTCTTTACAGCAGCCCTGTAGGCTGCCCAGGCATTATCATGCCCATTTCACAGAGGTGGAAGCTGAGGCCCCAAGAGGAAAGGGACTTGCCTACTGTCATATGGTTGTTATGGGTGGAACTAGGATCTAGAACCCAGGACTCCAGACTCTAAATTCCAGGATTCTTTCACCTGACGGGCAAGGCTGAATGGCCTCTATATCGTCTCCCAGTCACCTCCCTCCCTCACCCCTGAACCATGTGTCCACTGTGCCTCAGCCCTCACGTGCATGCACCCACCTCCAAAAGGCAGCATAGATGGCAAGAAGGGTGAGCAGGGCCATGCAGGAGACAGCGCAGCCGATCATGAGGGGCACGGAGGGGGCGCCTGAGAGCTCCAGACTCTAGGCCAGAGAAAGGGGGCGTCAGGGAGCAGCAGACGGGGTAGGGGAGAGGGGATGGAGGGGGGTCCTTGGAGAAGAGGCAGCTCTGTGCTGTAGCTCTATCCACACACTCCCCTAGATATCCTCTCCTGAGGATGGGGTCAGATAGGACCGTCCATGCTGGTGATACCATGTGCCAGGCACAGGAATCATAAAGAGCATGTCAGAGCCCAGAGGGTTCTCAGAACACAAGGGGTCAAGTAGGAGGGGCCTTAGAACACAGGATGTCAGAGCCAAGAGGGGCCTCAGAACACAGAATGTCAGAGCTGGGAGGGCCCTTAGAACACAGAATGTCGGAGCTGGGAGGGCCCTTAGAACACAAGAAGCCAGAACTGAGAGGGCTCTTAGAACACAGAAGGTCAAAGCTGAGAAGAATTTCAGAATATGGAATGTTAGAGGTATAAGGAAACCTATAATACAGAATGTAAAAAAAAAAAAAAGGCGTGGGGGGTTGCTTAGAACACAGTATGTTAGTAGATAAGGGCCTTAAATATCACCTAGTCTGACCCTCTCATTTTACAGACAGAGAAACTGAGCCCTGAAATAGGGAAGGGACTTGCCCAAAGTCACAGGGGAGTCATTAGCAGAGGGACCTCCATGGGCACTCTGGGAAGGGGCAGCCCAGGGGCAGAGGCGGGGAGGTGGGGGAGAGGGAGACTTGTCCATATGGACACCTCCTAGCTATGTCCATGTATGTCCACATATGGGCACGGAACACTGGAACGGCTCTCTCATTCATCCACGTGCACACACCCCCTCACCAGGTCCTTGGGCAGCTGCGCGAGTACAGCAAAGGTAGATAATTGTTGGCATTGGCAACGAGTGTGGGCAGGCTGGGTCTCCAGGGTCTGGCAGCTCTCTGTGTCCCACTCCCCAGAGCTGGCATCCCTACAGATGGGGAGGCATCCTTGTCACCGGGGGAGAGGGGACCAAAGAAGGCCGAGGGACACCTGTCTGCCCCTCCTGCCCCTGGTTAATGGTGCCAAGTGTACAAAGGCTGGTCTGAATGCTTTCAATCTGGAGGGTTTTGGTGAACACCCCCTAAATGACCAGTACTCAAAGCACAAGATCACTGGTGTGCCCAGGGAGAGGCTGAGAGGTAGAGCAGAACAGTCAGGGTGAATCAAGTTTACTTAGGCCTAGCTGGGCACTGCCCTCAGAGATGAAGGTGCTGTCTGGCCCACTGCCTCTGGACAGCTGTGCCACAGCCCAGGCTGAGTCTTTGTTGCCCCAGACTCAGGTCCTTCCCAGGGCCAGGCAGGCCCCACCTCTGGGCACCTGGGTACTCACGTTCTAGAGTAATCCCATGTGGCACAGTGGGGATCTGAGGTACCCTGTGGAACAGAACAAACAATGGTGTGATGAGAAGTGAGGCCTGATCCCCAGGCCCATCTCCCTGCCCCCCTGCCCAAGCCTGGGGAAGTGTGAGAGCAGAGGACCAGAAAGAAGGAAGATGTGGCATACTGCTGGGGTAGTAAGGAAGATTTTGGATACAGAAAAAGATGTGGGATACAGAGAGAGATTGATTCCAGAAGTGGGGCTGCCATGAGGGAGCCTGAGAGATAAGAGACTCTCCTCCCACTGCCAGCAAGGAGAGGGTAGGAGCCTCCTGGGGCCTGGGATCCCCTGACCTCACTCACATTGATGACGTGGGACAACTCCACGGTAATGAGGGGCTCTGTCGGCTTGGTGGGCGGCCGCACCGTGACCGTCAGCACCCTGGAGCTGACTGCCAGAGGAGGCCTGGAGACGAAGGAGGGGGTGTGAGGGCTTGGCATAGCAGGTACCCCTCGTTCTCAGCTCCCCGCTGTACTGCGGAGTTTTGGGTCTGTCTGATTTGGAGGGCTCCTGGGGGGATCCCCAGACTTAGCCCTTACCTGGGAGCTGGCAAGATGAGGCCCAGAGTCCGGTACAGCACGGCCCCAATCACAAAGTAGGATGATTCGTCTGTTTCTGTGGGGAGAGGGAGCAGCTGGGTAGAACAGACTGGGGCATAGAGAGAGGGGAGATACGTGGCTACATAGGCCGGGGAGGCCTGGGGCAGGGCAGGCCTTACCAGAAGATGGGAGGCTCAGCACCTCCTTGGGCAAGAA
>CM053588.1:68961941-68969441 GCA_028646515.1 Pseudochirops corinnae | reverse complement strand
CAAGCCTCAGGGATTCCCCGTCTAACCCCAACAGCCAGGACACAGGATAAAATCCAGGATGGGTCTCCCCATCTGGCTCTCCCCAGCCCCAGCAAACCCAAACTCCAGCCCAGCCCACATCTCGGGCTCCTTCCTGCCCAAGATACTCAGTAAGTAACCCTAGCGCCCTGGCAAAGGGAAGGTGAGGGGTCAGCAGGATTGGGGACAGAGTGAGGTGAGGGTGGGGAAGGGGAGAGGGGAGCAGAGGAAGGGAGGGGAGGGGTGGGCGCTACTGACCCGGACAGGCAGCCAGGTTGCAGAGTTTAGTCTGCAGCTCGGGACCTTCGCAGGTCTTCCCACCGTGCTGGGGGGGCACACAGGTCCGCGTCCGGCTCCGGGAACCCCGCCCGCAGGTGCGGGAACACAGGCTCCAGGGCCCCCACTCCTCCCACAGGCCAGGAACTGTAAGGAAGCACGCCGCCCAAGTCACCTCTCCCCACCCTCCCACACCACTTCCAGGCTTAACACACCCCAGGGAAGGCCAGGACCCCTGCCCCCAGTCAGGATCCCAGGACCACCTCCTCTCAGCAAGCAGAAGCCCCCTACAATGACAGAGCACTTTACAGCAGCATCTGGTCCAACTCCCTCCTTTTATACAGGAGGGACCAAGGTCCAGAGGAGGAAAAGGTATCAGCTAACAGTCACAACACATGACGAGCAGAGTCAAGCTTGAGCCCAGGGTTCCTAACTCCAGAACCAGGCTCTTTCCACTACACCACAAAAGCTGTAAGTCCTTGTCCAGATTCTGACATTGGAGGAAGGCTGGAGACCAGTGCCACTGCCCAGTGCCCCTTGGGCAGGGTTGACAGGAACACCATCTCCCCCTCCCCAGATACCTACATGACCGCCCCCTCCACTATCAGACAGGAGAAAGCACACGGATGGATGCAACCCAGAGGAAGAGTGGGGCAGGCCTAAGGATCACCAATTTACAGCTTAGAGGCCACCTACACTTCTAGGCTCATTTTGCAGGTGAGGAAACTGAGGCCCAGAGAGGGGAAGTTACTTGCCCAAGGTCACACGGGCATTAAGTGGCATGGTTGGGATTTGAATTTAGGTCACATGGGAAAGCCCTGCCTCCTTCATGGTCATCACCCCCTGCATCAAGGTACCGGCTGCTGAGGACCCAAGATAGCAGGATCAGAGAGATGGGGCCGATCGGTTCTATGTGGGTTAGGGAGCTGTCAGAGGTGCTACATGTGTGTGGGGTATGGCAGAGGTATGGGAAGGATAGGGGCCAAGCAGCACCCAGAGACAGACAAGAGGACAAGGACGCACAGACACACAGGGCCTGCCCACAGGCCCCACGGCCACGAGCAGGACCACCCTGTCCCCAGCCCTTTCCAGGGGTCCAGTGCCCCCTCCTAACCCTAGGCAGCCCACAGCTGACTAGCTGGAAGGGGACTTTTCTCTTTCCCTCTCAAACTCTCAAGACGAGAAAACCATGTGTCTCCCTGCACAGAGAGCCAGAAACTGACCTTCCAGGTGTCTAGTAACCTGTTAAGAAAAGATGGGAAGGAGCTGATGTATGGTAATTCCTCCCCAAGGGGAGAGGGAATTGACCCTAGAGTTGGGCTTTAGGGACATCCCTGCTGCCCTGGGCCCTCCCCTGGCCACCATCGGATCCAGGCCTGAAGGAGACAACCCTTTCATGTTACTGACAAGAAAATGGAGGCCCAGAGAGGATCTCTTGCCCAAGATTGCCACATCACACAGGAGAAAAGTAACAGGTAGTGGATTACAAATCTGGTTCCCTTTCCTCACTATCAGGCTTCCTCTGGACCTGGGAACAGATGGGAGTGCCTTTCCCCCTCCTATTCAGAACATCCTCTCACATGGGGGGCCAGTGGGTCTCCACTTAGGGACCCTGACCCATTCCCAGAGAATGTCCACTCTGGATTAGAGAGGCCTTGGTGCCTGGGTGGGGGACAGTGCCCCTCCCTTGGTGACCCAGTATTCCGGTGCATTTAGGGGTGGGCGGCCCCAAGGGCCGTACCTGGACAGGTGTCCGTGTTGTTGCAGGTCCGAGTCTCCCGCAGTGGCCCACTGCACAACGTCCCATACGGGGAGGAGACACAGGAGCGAGTCCGAACCTGAAGGCCCTGCCCGCACGTCAGAGAGCACACGCTCCACTGAGACCACTCCTCAGCTGCTGGGTCTCCTAGGAGAAAGGGACACGGAGTATCGGGGAATGTTGGGGCAAGAGATGCCACCTAGGGTAGAGGTACAAGGCTGCTCAGAAAGGTCACCAGGGCTATTCTGTGCTGAGACTGTAGGGACACTGGTCTGTTCTGAACAGTGATGATAGGGTAACTGGGCTGGTCTATTCTGTGATTATGGGGCTATTGGGCTGCTCTGGGCAGAGACTCTAAGACCACTGGCAGTTCTGAGCAGAGACTCTAGGGTCACCAGGTAGTGCTGAGTAGAGTCTAGAGTCACCAGACAGTTCTGAGCAAAGACTCTAAGGTCACCAAGCAATACTGAGCAGAGACTCTAGGGCCACCAGGCATTACTGAGCAGAGTCTAGGGTCACCAGGCAGTTCTAAGCAGAGACTCTAGGGTCACCAGGCAATACTGAGAAGAGACTCTAGGGCCACCAGGCAGTTCTGAGCAGAGACTCCAGAGTCACCAGGAAGTACTGAGCAGAGACTCTAGGGTCACCAGACTATTCTAAGCAGAGACTCCAGGGTTACCAGATGGACAGTCTAGGGTTACCAGGCTGTTCTAAGCAGACAGTCTAAGGTCACCAGACTGTTCAAATAGCACCACAACCATAGAAGGCACAATCTGGGAGATGATCTTGGCTTGGCTTCAAGGATCCTGAGCTGATCCCTCTGTTCTCAGAGGATCATTTGCAATGTCTGGCAATGGCATGGCTCCAGGTAGAGGGGCTCTCCTGTCTGCAGGTCTGAGGCTCTCTTCTCCCTTCCTGTGGGCAGACCCTCCTTCCCACCAGCTGCCCACCTACCATCCCTAGAGCCCAAACACTTTCTGACTATCCCCCTGCTGGCCTGCAGCCATAGCAGACTCAGCATGGAGGAAGGACCCCTCCCCAGTCAAAGTCCCCATTCCCAGAATGTCCTCAAACTCCTCTTGCTCCAATCCCCCTGTTCTCCCCAAAGGGCTGGGGAGAAGGAAAGCCCTAGCACAGGCTGCAGACACATAGAAACAAGCACAACTGCCCAACATGCTAAGCACACACCCTGATGCACTAAGCACATGGGCTGACACATGACAGGCCCGCAGACTCAGACAGACTTGGTTACCTGTCTGCGCCATGTACACTCCCGGCTCGTCTGCTGACCTGGGCCACTGGGTTTTCACCTTCGGCTCTTCTTCCGGCTCCTCACCTGCAACATGGAGATGCCCTCAGCTGGGGCAGGAGATGGGGAGCAGTGGAGAAGAGAGAATCCCCTCTCCTCCCTCCCCCATCCTCAAATCTGGGGCCATCTACAGAGAACATGCAAAACCCATGAGGAAGACAGTCTGGAAAGGGAAGGCTGAGGGACATCTAAAGTCAAAGAATGGCAACATTATAAAAGACCTTAGAACACAGAATGCCAGAGCTGGGAGGAGCCTAAAACCCAGTATCTCAGGTCTGGGAGGGCCCTTAGAACACATAATGTCAGAGCAAGGAGAGCTCTTAGAACATAGAATATCAGGGCTGGGAGGGGTCTTAGAACACAGAATGTCAGGGCTGGGAGGGCCCTTAGAACACAGGATGTCAAAGCTGGGAGGGACTTTAGAACACAGGATGTCAAGGCTGGGAGGGGCCTTAGAACACAGAATGTCAGAGATGGGAGGGGTCTTAGAACACAGTGTCAGGGCTGGGAGGGGACTTAGAATACAGAACATCGGAAGTGGGAGGTCCCTTAGAAGAACACAGTTGGGAGGAGTCTTAGAATATGGGATGTCAGAGCTGGGATGGTCCTTAGACATATAGTGTCAGAGCTGGGAGGGGTCTTAGACATACAATGTCAGAGCTGGGAGGGGTCTTAGAATGCAAAATATTAGAAAAGAAAGGAAACCTAGAAATCATCTAATTTACTCCCTTGCTTTTACAGATGAGGAAACTGAAAGACAGTAAAAGGCATTGCTGGAATTTGAATCCAGAACTCCTGGCTCCTAGCCTAGGAGTCTTTTCCTTGCAAGGCTCTATCTCTGCGGCATGGCACTCTCTCCTGGGACAGTTTAGCCCACCAACTTGGCGCTCAGCGATCCAAGCTGATCTCTTAGCTCAGTGGCCAAAGCCTTGATAAGCCCGGCCTCTCTCCCCCACACACAGTGGTACAGCCTGAAAGTGGCTTCAGTTGCCCAGCTGTTCCCTCTGCCCAGTCTACTCCACCATCTTCAGAGACTTCGGGTTGGTAGGAAAAGCCTATTTTCTAGGCACTCTTACTGTGGCAGAGAATGCCCATGTGCCCAGGCTGTGGGCCAAGGGGATAGGTGGCTACTGTTTGCTAAGATCACCCCAGAGGGAAGGAGAGCTCCTAATCCCTAAGAGGCCAGAGATCCTGGACCCCAGACCAAGCATCCCAACCTCCCACCCAATGTCAAGAATGTGGACCCATATCCTACCCTCTTATTACAGGCCATGATGCTTTCCCTAGGCCAGACTAATTTAGTAAGACCAGTCTCCATCCTGGAAGTAAAGTCAGAGGCAGCTGGGCGACCTCACAGACATACTCTCATCCTGGCTTCTCCTTCACTGGCCTGCAGAGATGGACAGCCACAAGATTTCCCCAAAAGGAGAAACTGAGGCATGAAACTGGGGGAGGTAAGAGCCATATTGTCTGGGAGGCTGCTAGTTGAATTTAGGGAAGGGGGGGCCTTTCCCGAAGCCCTCAACCACACAGCTTCACAAAGTGGTGTAGCTGAAAAGCAGACAACTATCACCTTGGCCAAGTTACAAACTCCCCAAACCAGTTTCCTCATCTGAAAAACAGGGTGATCTGGTCCAGGTATTGGCTAATGGCTTTTCCAGCTCTGTGACCCTCTGATCCCATATCGGACACTGGCTGTGTGGCCCTGAGCAAGCCTCTTGTCCCCTCTGAGCCTCACAGGTTTGGTGGTAGGACACAGATTAAAAGCCTAAGGAATTCTATGGAGATGGTAGGTACTAAGAGGGCTGGTTTTAGAATCAGAGGACCTGGGTTCGAATCCTGACTCCCCCACTTACTCTGAGTGATCCTGGGCAAGCTCTTTAAGCCTCAGTTTCTCTAATCTGTAAAATGAAGCAGTTGGGCTAGATGACCAGCCCGGAGTCTGTGATCCCAACAAGCAGGATCTGTGCTTTGAGGGCAAAAGCAGCCAATTTTAAATTTTCAGTGTAAGTATTTACACCTTGAAAGCGGACTGTCTAGACTTAAGAAGGTGATACAGAAAATATTAATAATGAAGATTAAACTTAAAAGTGTGTCAAGCATACTTTCCCCCCCAGAGAGCCGGTGGTTAAATGTTTACCAGCATCCCAGGGGCAGCAGGAATAAGAACACTGCTTCTAACACACACACATACACACACACACACACACACACACACACACACACGCTGTGATATCTTCATCTTTGTTCATGCACCACCCCTTGTTCCCTGCATAGATGTAATTTTTTCCCCTGGAGGCAATCAGGGTTAAATGATTTGTCCATGGTCATATAGTGTTTGAGGTAGAATTTGAACTCAAGTCTATCCTGACTCAAAGCCCAGTGCTCTGTGCACTGTGCCATCTAGCTGCCTCATTTCTTTTTCAAAGAAAGTACCACCTCCTACTGGAAGCCTTCCTGGATTTCTCCCACATTCTCCACCCCAATTTTCCTGAGTCTCTAGACTTGCTTAGAGGCAGAACCACAGAAGGAAGCACAGCACCTCAGAATCCCAGCATCCCAGATCTGAGAGTCCTCAAGATGCAGAGTCCAACTCGTAAGTGAACTGGGCAGCTGGGTGGCAGAGTACATGGAGCGCCACGTCTGGAGTCAAGGAATCTTGATTCATCTTGATGAATTCAAATCCAGCCTCATTCACTTAGTAGCTGTGTGACCCTGGGCAAGTCACTTCACCCTATTTGCCTCAGTTTCCTCATCTGTAAAATGAGCTGGAGAAGGAAATGGCAAAGCACTCCAGTATCTCTGCCAAGAAAACCCCAAATGGGGTCATAAAGTGTCAGACACGACTGAGAAAAACAACTGAACACACACACACACACACACACACACACACACGTGAATTAAGTACCCTATATACAGAGCACTGTGTTATTCAAAAGCAAAATCAGTCCCTGCCCTCAAGAAGTTTGCAGACTCCCAAGGCGGGGGAAGCCACACCGACACAGGTAAATAGATACAAAACAAAAAAGACTGAACCTGTGATTTGATTCCCAGGTAAGGAAATTGCCTCATTAATATAGACATCCACATTTTCTTTGCAGCCTTTTATATAAAACAACAATTCTCAAACTTTTTGGTCTCAGGACTCCTTAATATTCTTAAAAATGGGACCCCAGAGAGCTTGTTTTCATGAGTTATATCTGTCAATATTCACTGCACTTAAAATTCAAACCAGTAAAATTTTAAAACACATGTAACATTTTATAAAATGTACATATGTGTAAAATGCACGTATATTACATGTATATAAAATATATGTAAAGTTGTAATGATAACCTATTATATGTAAACATAAATAGCCTATCTGATGAAAAATAACTTTTCCAAAACAAAATCAGTTGGAAGAGTGGTATCATCTTACATACTTCTGCAAATCTCTTTAATGTCTTAGCTTAAGAGAAGACTGCTGCCTTGTCTTAACCCCTTCTGCATTCTGTCTGTCGAGATAACGTTGTTTGGGCTTTGAAATATATGAAGAAACACCAGTCTCACTCAGACACATAGTCAGAAAAGGGGGAAGGAGTATTTTATTAGAAAAGCAACATCTCAACATCAACATGAAAAGAATAATAAAATATAACATATTATAATAATATTCTAGTGCGTACCAATACATAAGTAATAGAATAAGAAGTTTCTACCCCATGGACCCCTTTCCAGGGTATCGGGAATTTCCCAGGGGTCCGTGGATAACACCGTCTTGGAAGGTTTCCTAGTGCACTCGCTGATTCACCTGGGGTCACGTAGCCAGTATGTGTAAAAGGTTGGCTTTCAATCTCCCCTCCTAGCTTCGAAGCCTGGTGCTCCATCCTCCCCTATACTCCACTGCTCTTCTATTCATGCACGCTTTCTGGGCAAACCACATACCACGCAAATAAAAAATGACTTGGGGGCCGGGAGTAGGAAGGTTTCTCCTAGAAGGTGGCACCTGGGGGGGGCGGAGCCAAGATGGCGGCATAGCAGCAGCAACATATCGCAGCTCTCACATAGCCACCCCAAAATACTCATAAAATAGGACTCTAAACCAATCCTAGAACTCCAAAATGCACACAAGGATATTTCCCACTAAAGTCAGCTC
>CM053588.1:68905859-68961441 GCA_028646515.1 Pseudochirops corinnae | reverse complement strand
GGGGCGGTGGGTGGGGGAAAGAGGGGGAGAAAATATTTAACTCAAAATCTTGTGGAAATGAATGATGCAAACTATAATAAAAATTTAAAAATAAAAAAAAAATAGAAGGTGGCACCTTAGGGTTCCTGGAAGAAGTCTCAGGATTCTAGGAGGGAGAAGGGAGGAGGGAGTTCATTTCAAGCAACCAAGCAATGAGCACATTTTTATTTGTAGGTGCTTAATAAATGCTGATTGATTCAACAATTGGGCACCTACTGTGTACCAGGCACTGTGCTAGGTACTGAAGGTATAAATAACACATAACCATTCTTATGCCAAAGGCGTTTCCATTATATTAAGGAGAAGGTATTACCGTATATAAACGGATATGAAATAGATACTAAATAGCCATTTGGCAATCTGGAGGAAGGTCCCAGACGAGGAACAGTAAGGTCAGCTTGTGTAGACTACGTGCAAGTCCCAGGCTGGAAAGTTAGGCTGCAGACATGTTGTGAAAGGCTTTAAATATCACCCAGGACAGTCTGTCCTAGAGGTAACAGGGAGCCACAGTGACACTAGTGAGTAAGGCAGTGACACCGTGAGACCTGTGTAGGGGCATGCTGGAGCCAGCTCTGACCTGCCTAGCAGAACCATTATTAAATTTCAGGGCGAGGAGGTGGCTAGGTTGTGCAGCACATACAGCACTGACCCTGGAGGCAGGAGGACCCGAGTTCAAATCCACCCTGACACTTGACATTTACTAGCTGTGTGACCTTGGGTAAGTCACTTAACTCCTATTGCCTCCCCAAAAAATTCAGTGGGAGTATTTATTTATACCTCAGGAACTGGTAAACTCTACAGATCTGGGCTTCATCTATTGTCCTGCTGATTGTCTAGACTTTTTTCTTTCTTTTTCTTTCTTTTATATATATATAATTATTGCTTTCTAGTTTTCAACATTCACTTCCATAAGATTTTGAGTTTTTAATTTTCTTCACTTCCCTCTCCTCTCCCCTCCCTGATTGTCTAATCTTAAGAAAGTGATGGAAAAAAGGTAAATGCAGACAAAACTTAAAACTGCGTCACGGTACACGTGTATAACTGATATCAAATTGCCTGCCTTTCTCAATGGGAAGGTGGGGGTGGGGACGGAGGAGGGAGAATCTGGAACTCAAAGTTTTAAAAATAAATGTTAAAAATTGTCTTTACGTGTAACTGGGGAAAAACAAAATGCTAAATAAAAACTAAAAAAACTTAAATTTTTTAAAAAGTGTGTCATGCATACGTTCCTCCCCTCCCCATCCAAGAGCTGGTTGTAAAACATTTTATCAGCACGACCTGTACCTGACAAAATTTTCATAATTTCTTATAGTACAGAAACATTCTGCCACATTCGTATACCATAATTTGCTTAGCTATTCTCCAACAGGACACCCTCTTAGTTTCCCTGTCTGGGCTATCACAAAAAGAGTTTTATAATTTTTTTTTAATATTTAGATTCTTTTTCTCTTTCTTTGATTATTTTCACATGACACTAACAGGAGACAACTGCAAAGCCCAGGAGAAAAAGGTGACATGGGTCAAGGGGGATTGGTTGTGTGAATGAAGAGAATGGGAGAGACACAAGAGACATGGGAAGGGACCAAATCTGCTGATGGCTGCGTACAAAGGGTGAGGGACAGAGAGTAGCTGTAGCCAGAAAATAAATTAACTCTCTGTGCACACCCTTTTACACAGCAGACTGTGGCAGAAGAATGTGGTTGAGAGTCTCTGGGCCATGAGAAATGAGGAATGGTCAGTTTCAGAAGAAGCTGAAAAGATTTTTATGAACTGATGCAGAGTGAAGTGGGCAGAACTAAAAGCGCACTTCACGCAATGATAACGGCATTGCAAAGAGAAACAACTTTGAAAGATGTTAGGATTCTGATCAATGCAATAATGAAACCAGGAGTCCAAAAAAAAAAAACCCAAAAACCAAATAAGAAACATGCCACTCACACTCACCTCTTGATAAACTTAACACACAGAAAGTGACACGCTTTTTCAACCACAGCTAATGTGGATTTGCTTTGTCATAATATGTAGATAAGCATTGTTTTTTAAGATTTGTTCAATGGAGAGCAGGGGGTGGTGGGAGGAACAGGCTAATAAAAATAATTTTTATTTTAAAAATAAAAATAATTTTATATTAAAAATAAAAATAAAGATAAAGAGAGAGAATATCTGAAGATGACACCAAGATGGTGAACATGAGTAACTGGGAGACTGCTGGTGTTCCAGGCAAGGAGGACAGTCTGAAAAGGCATGGAAGTGGGAGGTGTAATCTTATATAAAGAGAACAGCAAATAGGTCAGTTACACTTGAATATGGAATGAGTGAGGGAGAATAATGTGAATAAGTCCAGAAAGATAGGCTAGAGCCAGATTATAAAGAGAGGCATGTGCATTTTTAACATAGAGGTAATAGGGAACCACTGAAGCTCCATGAGGAGGGGAGTGACATGGTCAGATTCATGCTTTAGGAATATCAATTTAGCAGCTGTAAAGAGGATTAATTAGAATATGGGTCCTTAATTCGAAGAATGTAAATTTGTTTCTGTTCAAAATTTTGTTAACTATTTCAATGTAATTGGTTTACTTTGCAATTCAATGTGTTGTGTTTTTGTGCATCTAAAATCATTATTCTGGGAAGAGATCCATAGACTTTTCAAGGCTGCCAAAGGGGCCCAGTACATGAAAAAGGTTAAGAACACCTGGATTAGAGAATGAAAAGATTGAAAATGCTTGTTTATTCTTCTTTGACAGCCTGCAACAACGGGAAAGTCATCACTCCCCAGAGCAGCGCTATCCCACTTTTGGCCATTTCTATCAATGATGAAGTTTCTTCTTATACTAAGATGAAACGTGAACCTCCTTCCCCTCTACCCTGTGGATGGAGAAAAGACTTTCACACAATTGTCCTTTGAATATCTGAAGAAGGCTTTCCTGTCCTGCCTCTTCCATCCCCACAGAAGTCTTTCTTTTCTCCAGCCTTTTGAATTCAAGGAATGAGCCTTGTGGCACCTCATCAAGGACACCTCCCCTCCAGACTGGCACCATCACCACCAACCATCGTATCTGATTCTCACAAAGTTCCTGATTCTCGAGACACCCTCCTTGGCCTCCTAAAGGTCAAGTATCCTAGCAATTCCTTAAATGACTCAGTTCCATGACCAGTTGTCCTCCTGACCTTGCACAGCCCTCCATCGCTCAAATTCAAGTCAACTGCAAGCCATGTCATCATTTCCCTGACATCATGGTCCTCTTTGAGAGCGAAGGACAAACAACAATGCCATGACCTCCTCCTCCACCCCACCACAGCTCCACTTGGAGGTGGTCATGCACTTGCTCTTGCCATCACCCACAAGTGTTCCCATCCATGCTCATGAACGCCGACATTTCGCTGTCTGCTCCCAATCCGTGATCCTTCCACATCTCCCTTGGTATGGCAGCTCCTAACCCTGCTCTTCATCCTCACCCCAATCCTCCCATCCTTCTACCCCCTCTGTTCTCTCCCTGGCCATCCCTCCTGCACTCTGCCCCTTTCACCATCTTGACTCCATGGTAAGCCAGGCCAACTCTATCTACACCATCCTACTGAGGCCCTGGTCCCTCTACCCTTCCAAACCTCAGTCTCTGCTCACTCCCCTCATCCACTTCCTTTGTTCCTGCTTCCATGCTGCTGAATGAAGATGGAGAAAGAAAATCATGAAATCAAGCTGATTGGGTCCACTACAAATTTCTGTTACATAACCTCCTCCTGGGCCCTCAGGCGATCCTTCTACACCTCCCTAATTAACTCACTCTCCCACTCTCGCAGCGGCTCTTCCAAACCTTTTCATCCCTCCCCAAACCTCCCATGGCTCCTCCTCCCCCCACCCTCTCGGCTGAGAACCTCGCCTTGTATAAGACAGGAAAAAAAAAATCGAGGCCATTTGCGAGAGCTCTGTCTTCTTCCCCCTGCCACTCTCCTATCACGCAGATGCTTTCTGCTTCCACTTCCTTCTTCATCTCTGCCTCACATGAAGAGGTGACCCTTCTCCTTACCAAAGCAAATCCCTCTCTGTGTGATCCCATTCCAGCCCCTCTTCTCCAGCTGACCGTCACCCCTGTCATCCCTGCTGTCTCTCCAATGTTTTCTGCCTCCTTCCATCCAGCCTGAAACATACCCATCTCTCCCCCGTCCTAAAGAGTCCTCACTTGCTCTGCCCATCCCTGTTAGCTACTGGATTATATTCTATCTTTACCACCGTCCTTTTGAGTGTAAACTCCTCCAGAAGGCAACAAGTGCCTCTATTTCCCCTTCATCACCTTGCTTTTAACTCTTTGTGGTCTGGCTTCCAACTACATCATTCCCCTGAAACTGCTCTCTCCAAAGGGATAAGCGCTGCCTTAACAGCCCAATCTAATGGCCTTGTCTCCCCCCTTCCAGCGCCTCTGACACTGACCGTCGCCTTTTCTCCTCAAGACTCCCTTCTCTCTAGGTTTTTGTGACGCCGCCCCTCCTGGATCTCCTCCTGCCTGTCTGACTGCTCCTCCATTTCCTTTGCCGGATGCTTGTCCAGGTCATGCTTGCTAATAGCAGATGCCCCTCAAGGCCCCATCCTGGGCCCCCTTCTCTTCTCCATCTCTCTGATTTCACTTGGTGATCTCACCAGCTCCCATGGGTTCAATTATCTTTACGTAGATAATTCTCAGCAGACAGATCCACCCTAACCTTTCTTCCAATCTCCTGTCTCACATCTCCAGCTGCTTATCGGACATCTGCATCTTAAGCTCAACATGTCCAAAGGTGAACGCATTCTCTTGCCCCCAGAGCCCTCCCCTCTTGCTAACTTCCCTATCACTGTATAGGGACCGCCATCCTCCCAGTCACCTGGCTCCACTGAGGCGCCGTCCTTGACTCCTGTCTCTCTTACCTCCTCCCCCATATCCAATCAGTTGTCAAGGCCTGTCATTTCTGCCTTGTAACATCTCTCATCTACGCCCCCTTCTCTCCTCTGACAAAGCAGGCCCTCATTCCCTCAGACCCGGACTATCTCGCTAGCCTGCTGACAGTTCCCCTTGCCTCAATCTCTCCCCACTCCCATCCAACCTCCATTCAGCTTTCAAATTGATCTTAAAAAGCAGATCTGACCCCATCATCCCCACAGTCAATAAACTCAGTGACTTCATCTCACCTCCAGGATCAAACAGAAAATCCCTGGTTAGGCTTTCTTCTTATACCTTACTGCCCTCAATGATCTCTGGGAGGCAGTGACAGGGTCTTTCTTGCTTCTCCTTGGACACATTACCCTACCTCTCAACTCTGAGTGTCCCTGTGGGTTCTCCCCCATGCCTGGAACGCTATTCCTCCTTATCTCTACCTCCGAGTTCCTTCTTAGTCTCAGCTAATATCCCACCTTCTACAAGAAGCCTTTCCCAATCCTCCTTCATTCTAATGCCTTCATTCTGAGATTATTCCCAATTCATCCTGTCTACATCTAGTTTGCACACAGTTCTTTGCATGTTGTCTTTCCTGCTAGACTGTAAATTCCTTGAGGTCAGAGCCTCTCGTCTTCCTTTCTCTGTATGTTTATCTCCTAGCCAGGCACACAAGAAGCCTTCAATAATGTTAGTTGACCAACTGCCAATAGCTTTGTGAGCCAGGCAGGGAAGGATCTTACAGATGAAAAAAAACCATGAAGGGAGCCCAGTTCTTCTGATTCCTGGAATTTGAGAGCCCAGGGATCTCATACTAAGATTCTAACACATCACCATGCTTCTCTGAAGCTACTGACTCCTACTCTTTGGGCACGATTATGCAGCCAGCTGAGAATCCACCTCACAGTACCATCATCCACATGATGGGAGACTTTGTCAAATGCTTAATACAGTCAAGATATACTGCGTCTTTCCCCGAAGGGCCAACCTATTATCACCATCTCCCCAAATAAATCAGGGCATCTGGACATGATTTGTACTTAGTGAATAAACATTAGTTTGTAAAGATCACCATGCTCTCTTCTCAGTGTCCATAACCACCTGCTTGAGGATTGGATGTCATATTTTTGCCAAGGATCAAGCGTGTTTGGCTCCATGTTCTGGAATGCCACCTTTCCTCCCTTATTTGAGGAGGAGGAGAACATTTCCTCTTCTCCAGTCTTCTGCCACCCTTCCGTTGTTATTTCTCCGTTCTCCCTCCGCAGCTTCCCTGAGATTACAGATAGTGGGTGTGAGATCACATCAGCGAATTCCTTCAGCATGCTAGGACATAATTTGTCTGGGTCTGGAGGCGCGAACTCATTTAGAAAAGTTAAATGCTCCCTTCCTATCTCATCGCCTATCTTAGGCTGCAATTCCCTCCGAACGATGTTTGTTCATCCCTTTTCCGTCTGAAAGCTGTTCTCCTTGTTGGGAAAACAGAAACAAAATGTGGAGTAGAATAGTTCTGCTTTCTCTCCTTAGTGGGCTCATTTTATTCCACCCACAGGGCAATGAGAGGGCTGGGCTCGCAGTCAGGAAGACCTGAGTTCAAATCCAGTCTCAGACACTCACTAGCAGTGTGACCCTGGGAAAGTCCCTTAACGTTGTCTGCCTTCCTTTCCTCATCTGTACAATGAGCTGGAGAAGGAAATGGCAAACTGTTCCAGTATCTCTGCCAAGAAAACCCCCTAAGGGGTCATGAAGAGTTGGATATAACTGAACAACGATAATGCTGCCCACCCCAAAACAATAGGTCAAGCTGTTCCCTGGCCCATGTTGCCTCCTCAATGAGACTTGTGTGTGATGGAGAAGGCCAGGGATTTCAGGCTGAGCTCATTCAGTCATTCTTTCTACAGACAGTAAATCCCTACTATGTGCGAGATACCCGCTAAGACAGAGTTAGATAGTCATTGTGTCTCCTAATACACTTAGTAAGTGCCTACTATGGGCCAGGCACCGTTCTAAGAGCTGAGGTTTATATAAAGAAAGACAAAAACGGTTCCTGGCCTCCAGGAGTTTACATTTGGACAGAGGCGCACCCACAGCTGTCCCAAAGTTTCCGTTCTATAAAAGAGTCGGGGGTGGGGAAGTGACAATCCAAGCAGGGTGGCAATGGGAGGCAGCCAGTGTCTGTTCGGCCCCAGACACTGATAGAGCAAAGCAAAAGCAAGGAACAGGAAGAGAAGCCCTTGTCTGCCAGCAGCCAGGCTATCCTGTCTGCCTTCCATCTGAAGCCTGAAATCAATGGCATAGACACATTTGGGAGATGAGAAAGACACAGCTGGACTTGACAACCTCTCCTCCCTAAAATCAGCTTAAACCCCCGGACATCCTGGGGACAACCTTCCGCCCCATAACAGTCTAGTGTTGGCTCTAGGGTGTCCAGACTTCCCACGGATGGCCCCAGGGGCCTGCAGCCCCTAGAAACAATCCCAGGGAAAATCATGGGCTCCTACATTCTCCCCATTACTACCAGGGCTGTCTCTGAGCAGTGGCTCTGATCTCCTGACGGGATGCTTAAGCCCTTCAGGCCACCCCTTCAGGATGGCCCAGAGCCTGTATGGCCCACTAAGGATGACCTTGGGAGGACTTTTCTGGGGAATTCTAAAATTTCATGGCTCAGAAATCTCTCGCTGCCATGCCCCAGGGTTTCTGATCTGTCTCTGGGCACTATTCCTTCAGCAGGGGAAATGGACTGTCATCCCCTGCCTGGAACATCGGTTTTCACAGACACTCCTGGTCATTCTTCCTATTGATCCCTTGGGTAATGAAGCCAGGATACAGCACTAGGATGACTCAGTCTCCCTGGGCTTACAGAACCTGACTGGATCAGCCTGTCTCCTGGGGCTGTAACCTAGCCCCAGGCCAAACTCTCTGAGCCATATGCCACCAAAACACCTCTCTCCCTCTCATCCCTAATCCTGAACCCCAAGCTGCATCTTCCCTTTTCAGACCCCTTTCTTATTCCTCCTCCTTCTGTTCCTCCTCCCAACCTAAGAGAGCGCCTGTGTAGGAAGGACTTTATTTACAAGAGAAGAATAAAGTTATAATTTACAGCTATAACAGGGGACAAGCCTACTCAGAGTGTGATGAAATAATCTGCCCAATACAATGGCAGGAGAGCTCCCCCACTTACCAAACCTGCCTAGATACCCATTTCCCAGGCCCTCCTGCAGGGTCCTGCCACGTGCCAAACTCAGTGAGTCAACAGCATGAAACAGCAGCGGAAGATGTAAGTATGACCTTGGGCTGTTCGCACAGGCATAACATCTGCATCAGGGAAGGTGAGGAGCGTTGTCAAGCCGAGTCAACAAGCCTTTAATAATGCCTGCTATGCGCTGGGCACTGTGCTAAGTACTGGGGGTACAAAGGAAGGCAAAAAACCCAGTCCCCAACTCTCAAGGAACCCACAGTATAACGGGGGAGACAACATGCAAACAACTATGTTGTTGTTCAGTTGTTTTTGACTCTTTGTGACCTCATTTGAGGGTTTCTTGGCAAAGATAATGGAGTGGTTTGCCATTTCCTTCTCCAGTTCATTTTACAGATAAGGAAACTGAGGCAAACAGGGAGAAGTGACTTGCCCAAGGTCACACAGCCAGCAAGTGTCTGCGCCTGGATTTGAACTCTTAAAAATGAGTCTTCCTGACTCTAAGCCCTATATCCACTGCACCACCTAGCAGCCCAACAACTATGTACAAATGTAATATAAGTAGGATAAACTGGAGATTATAAAGGCAGTGAGATTAAGGAGGCCTGAGAAAGGCTTCCTACAGAAGCTGGGACTTCAGTCAGAACTTGAAGGAAGCCAAGGAAGCTAGAAGATAAGGGATGAGACGAGAGAGTTGCAGGCACAGACGGAGGAGAGAGCCAGAGACAACGCCGGGAGTGGAGAGGAGTGTCGGGTTTGAGGCCCATATCTCTGGACCATGGAGTACGAAAGTGGAAGTAAGGTAAGAAAAGACTGGAAAGGCAAGAAGAGGGGCAGGTTATTATGAAGGGCTTTAAATGTCAAACAGAAGATCTGATATTTAAGCCTGGAGGTCATAGGAAGCCGCTGGAGTTGACTGAATAATAATGAATGATAGTTAATAAGTAATAAATAAATTATTCACAATAAATGACTACTGATTGAGTGAATAGGAAAGTGATGTGGTCATCCCTGGGCTTTCAGAAGATCATTCTGACAGCTGAGTAGAGAGGGACAGAAGTGGGGAGAACCAGAGGCAGGGAGGCCCATCAGAAGACCAGTCTTGTCATAACAGTTCACTGCCCTTACACATCCGGAGTTCAGTTCAGGGAGCCACATTTTTGGAAGGAAATGGATAAACTGGAGCGTGAAAACAGAAAGGTGAACAGGATGAGTCCATCAGTCAACAAGCATTTATTAAGCCCCTACTGTATTCCAGGCACTGTGGACACAAAGAAAGGCAAAACATGGCCCCTGCCCTCAAGAGCTTGGACCCTGCTGAATGAAGACCAAATGAATGACCTTGGGCTGGAAGAGAGAAGCCTCCGTGAAGATATTAGGAGCTCAGAAGTCACTTTATCGAATGCTCTTGTTTTATAGTGGTAAATAAGGCCCAGAAAGGACAAGGAACTTCTTTAAAGTCACAAGGTGATCAGCAGAGAGAATTTTCCCCTGGGGCCTGACGCCAAAGCCATCATTCTTTCCATAATTGATGTCTTCGAGTGTCTATGGAAGAGGAAGCAGTGCTTGCTTGTGGCCTTGGAACAGCAGGAGGCAGGGTGGTCTGGTGGAAAGAGCCTTGGACCCACTTTCACATGCCAATCTGATACTTCCTGCTTGGGGGGGTGGGGGTGGGGCACTTGGTTTCTCTGGCCTTCTCTTCCTCATCTGTAAAATGGAGGCAGGGGCATTGAAGGGCCTCCAGGGTGCCTCCTGAGTCTAGATCTAGGAAAACGGAAGATTCCGCTCAGGCCGTACCTTATGCCTATCTTTTGTACATACCTAACATAGGTACATGATAGAATGGAAGCAGTCAGATGGCACCATAGTACACAGAGCCTGAGTCCCAGAGTCTGGAAGACCTGTGTTCAAAACCCACCTCAGACACTCACTAACTATAGGGGTTTAACCCTGGGCAAGTCTCAGTTTTCTAAACTGTGAAACAGGAATCATAACAGCACCTACCTCATAGGGTTGTTGTGAGGCTCCGATGACATATTTATAAGGAGCACTTAGCAGAGTGCCTAGCACACAGTAGGTCTTTTATAAATACTAGCAATTGCTGTTGTGAGGAGGAAGAGGGAGAGGAGGAGGAATCAAAGGAAGAGGAGGGGGAGGAAGAAGAGGAGGAAGAGGGTGGAAGTTCCTCCAGGACGGGACTAGATCACTTTTGTCTTTCTATTTCCAGTGCCTAGACCAGAGTCTGACACGCAGTAGGTGCTTGATAAAGAACTGATTGATCCTTCCAGCTTGGCAATTCAGTGAGTCAAGGAGTCGCAAGGCCTGACTCTGCCACCCAGCACACATAAGAGACGCACTAGAGGAGATGACAGAGAAAGATTACTAAGGGGGCGGGGAGGGGGAAAGGAAGGTAAAGAAGCCAATCCTACTCCCCAATCAAGTGACACCTCACCTGGCTGGGGGTGAGCCAGACCCGGCCTGACTGTGTTCTTGAGGAAGGGAAATGTCCTCCCTATTCAAGGTCCACAAAGGGTTCTGACTTGACCTCAGGATCAGAAGCGTCAGAATGGGTCGGGCAGCTGCTGGTACAGTCAATAGAGCACCAGGCCTGGAGTCAGGAAGACCCAAGTTCACAACTAGCTTCAGACACCTGCTAGCAGTGTGACCCTAGGCAAGTCACTTAACCACCGTCTGCCTCAGTTTCCCTATCTGTAAATGGGGATCATGACAGCACTCACTTCCCTGGGTTGTTGTGAGGATCAACTGAAGCAATATTTGTAAAATGCTTAGCATAGGGCTTGGCACAAAACGGGCACTTTGTAAATGCCACCTTGCTCTCTGCCTTTCTTCCTCCCTCCCTCTCTTCTCTGCCTCCCTTTTTTCCTTCTTTCCTCCCGCCCTTCCTTCCCCTTCTTTTCCTTTCTTTCCCCCTCCCTTCCTTCCCCTTCTTCCCTTTCTTCTTCCCTCCCTTCCTTCCCTTTCTTCTTCCCTCCCTTTTTTCTTTCCTCCTTCCTCCCTCCCTCCCTTCCCCTCCTTCCCTTTCTTTCTCCCTCCCTTCTTTCTTTCCTCCTTCCTCCTTTCCTTCCTCTATCCTTCCCTCCCTACTTTCCTTTCTCCTTCCCTCCCTTCTAGACTACACCTACAGACAGGATCAAGCCTCACAAAAAGTCCTGCAGTCAACAGACTGGCTTAGGCTAGCAATGAAGGGGCACCCAGCCTGAGACTTTTATTTAAACTTCCAATGACCTCACCTTGGTGTTTTATTTCAGAATTACTATCTTTTTATTGCCCTCAAAGACAAATCCTAGAAAATCATCTCTAGTCGCCGATTATGACTACAGATGGGGGAGAGAAGGGACAGCGAGGGTAAAGGGCAGACTCAGGTATCCGATGAGGATGGCAGGGGTCAGAGAAGAGAGGAGTTAATTAGGGATCGGGGGTGGCAGCGCTCCAAGCCCGGGGACCATGCAGACTCAGGGGGCTGCCAGCATGCCCAGGAAGTCAGGAGGATTGAAAGCTCTGAAGCCAAAGGTCTCTTGGAGAGATTCCAAGGAGGAGCTAAAACAGGGGGATGTTGGCCCAGTTTAATGAGGCTTAAAGTCCTATCCTGGATCCTTTGGATCTTTTCTGGAAGGTTTTCCTCTTTGGTGATGTGCTAAGCTGATGGTCCATTTCTGTCTGTGCTCTCTGCCACCCCTGCCCAAATTCCTGAGGTCCCCAAATCCCCTGTGGCTCTCCTGGCCTGAGAAATGAAATCCTGTCTTCCTCTAATCCCAATGGGACAAGATCAGAGAGGGGTAAATGAGAGAATGTCTCTCCACATTTACAAACGTGTCTACCATAAGCTGGTGCCTTATCTTGCTCTGAATTTCCCAGAAAAGTCATCTTTTTTTTTTATTAACCCAGCTGCCTTTCCTTGGGGGAACGAAGAGTTTTTATTCTTGTTACTTGAGACAAGAGAAGCAGGGACCCAGATGCAGTGTGCTGTGGGAAGGGCTGCCAGGGGCAACACTGGCCCCTTGAGGGGCTTTGCCAGGGTATCACAGAATATCAGAGCAGGAAAGAACATGGGAGAACATCTGGTCCTCCCCACTTATTCTGCAGATTTGTTTTTGTTTTGTTTAGACTTTTATGTTCTTTATTAAATTGGTGATAGTAGTAAATTCATCTCAACAAGTGCCCACTATGTGCCAAGCATTGGAGATACACCCTCTGCTTTCAAAGAGTGTATTCTATAGTTTGGGACTAAAATAATTGAGTTCCTCTAAAAATACATTCTTTCTGAATATATACGGTTTTTCTTCTCCTTGTAAATAAACCATAGAAAATGTACTCTTTTGGTATGGAGCATGCAGAAAAAGCAGCAAGGAAATAAAGAGTAACCTAAGGCAAGAGTTCTTTGGGATCCCCTTATGGTGGTGTCAGCAGCAGAAAGGAGGGTTGGGTAATGAGGGACTGGCAGCAGGAAGGTGTCTGAGTTTAAGGAGCTGAGAGGTCTCAGGCAAAAGGAAAGTCAGAAGGAGATCAGAGCAACCTTAGAAAGTAGGGAAAGGTCAAATCAGTAATAATTAAAGAAATGTAAATTAAATTAACTCTGAGTTTTCACCTCTGGTTGACAAAGATGACAAAAATGACAATTAGTGGAGGAACTGCAGGAAAATAAGCACACTGATACACTGTTGGTGGAGCTGTTGTTGAATTTCTGGGCATTCTGGAATTTAGCAATTAATTATTAATTAATATTAATTATTTTATTAATTAATAATTAAAATTAATAATTTTATTAATTTTTTACAATGATAATAATACTTATGTAGTACTTTATGGTTTGTAAAGTGCTTTATAAATATTTTATTTCATTTTATCCAATTTGGAACTATCTCTCCCCCCCCTCAAAAAACTAAACTAAAACCCTAAAACTAAAATAAAAACCCTTTGACCCAGGGATACTACTTACTGCTTGACCTATATCTCAAAGAGATCAAAAAAGGTGAAAAAGACCATGTAAAAAAGAACCACGCTATTACTGATAGCAGCTCTTTTGGTCATAGGAAAAAAAAAACAACAACAACTGGAAACTGAGAGTGTCCATCTATTGAAGAACAGAGAAACAAATTATGGTATGCGGATATAATGGAATGCTACTGTGTGCACCCTTAGAAATGACGAAATGAGAGTTTGCAAGAAAACTAGGAAGACCTGTTTGAACTGATGCAGAGTGAAGTGAGCAGAATCGTGAAAATAATTTGTATAATAACAACAACATCATAAAGAAAAATGCCTTTGAAAGGCAACAAAACTTTGATCAATGCAATGAGAAACCACCATTTCAGAGGACCAAGGTTGAGGCATGTCACCTACCTCCTGTCATTAAGACAGTGGACTCATGGTCAAAAGTGACCTGGACATTTTTGGACACAGTCAGTACTGGAATCGACTTTGCTTTACTATGCATAATTTTTATGATGGTTTTCTTTCTTTTGTTCAAGGGGAAAAGGAGAAGAGAAGAAAAAATGAATGCTTGTTAACTGAAAAAAAAAAATCTAAAAAGTTTTAACAAAGTAAGGAAAGGTGAAAGTCCAGGGGTCAAAGACAAAGGTCTCTGGGTCAATCCCAGGGAAGAGCTGGAATCCCTGAGGAGCTAACCCAGATAAGCAAAGCCTCAAACCCACAGCAGGATCTCAAGCTCCTAAGTGTTGGCTTTTCCAAAACTTTTCCCATGTCATTATCCTTACATCTCTGACAAGATCCCAGTTGGGAAAGTCGGACCAGGATTACTATCCCCATTATACATAAGGGTTCAGAGAAGGGAAGATGTCCGCCCAAGGGCAAAGAGCTGACGAGCTAACTATGAGCCCCCATGTTAGGGTATCTGCTGCCTAGTGCTACAGGGGTCAAGAGAACTGGTGGTGGAGCTCAGGAGAACTGGGTTCAAGTCCCGGCACAAAGACTAAATTTGTAGAGCCACAGTTTTTATCTGTAAAATGGGAATGACGGTTATCTGCATGACTTAACTCACAGGCTTGCGGTAAGGAAAGCTAATTGTGAATCTCAAAGTGCTAATTACCTAAATGTTACAGTGTTATTGTGGGGAAGTACTACTGGGTGGTCAATCAACACCCCTGAATGGGAAAGGTCATGAGGACAAAGTTCTGGCTTTCATTGACTTCCATCCCACTCCTGGGGATTTTTGTCTATACCTTTATCCATATATTCCAGAGGAGGAGTTCCTAGAAGGTGAGAATGAGGTTCTGTTTCCCCTAGGAAGCTCCATAGGCAGAGCACTAGTCCAGGAAGATCTGAGTTCAAATCCAGCCCCAGACACTTAGTAGCTGTGTGACTCTGGGCAAGTCACTTAACCTCTGTTTGCCTCAATATTCTCAACTGTAAAATGGGGGTCATAATAGTACTTTCTTCCCAGGGTTGTCGTGATGATCAAATTAGATAATATTTGAAAAGCGCTTAGCACAGCACCTGGCACATCACACTGTGTAAATGTGAGTCATTATACTTATTGTTAAACGAGATAATATTTATAAAGCATTTAATGCAGTACCTGGCACACAATTGGTGTTTAATAATCCCCTACACATAGGAGATACTAATCAGAGCTGTATTTCCTTCCCTGGAATTCTTTTAGAATCTTTTTGGTTTTTTGCTTTATTTTGGTTTTGGGAGGTAACAGAGGTTAAATGACGTGCCCAGAGCCACACAAGAATCTCAGGGCATCTTATAAGTTCTCTGGTACAATCATGAATTGGAGCACAAACTTCTGGTCCTGTTCCACTGGCAGGCAGGAAGACAAATGAAGTAACTGCCAGAAAATTCTGAGATGGGCCGACAAGCAAAGGTAAAGTAACTACATTTAGGTTCAAAAAATCAATTGCACAAGTACAGAATGGGGAAGCTACAGCTTGGTCCAAGGACACATGAAAAAGGTCTCGGCTGACCCACCAGCTCAATATGGGCCAACACTGAGATGCAGCTGCTTAAAAAAGGAGATATGATCTTGGGCTATATTAATAGAAGTCTAATATCGAGGGGAGAAAAGGAAAAGAACGGTCCCATGGTCCTATCATGCCAGTTCTGACATTTACTTACTATTGGAAGGTGGGCAAATCACTTAACCTAAGCTGCTGTTCTCATTTATAAAAGAGAAATAATAATATTTGTACCACCCATCTCAGAGGACGGGTGTAGGAAAGGTGTTACTCTCTATTTCCTGCACCCTGCTGCTCCAGCCAAGCTAAATGAGTCACGGTTCCCCAAATTTGGCCCACAATCCCCCACTGCCATGTCTTTGTTCTCACTGTTCCTAGAAGGCTCTCTATTCTCATTTCAACCTGTCCAAATCCTCTCCATCCTGCTCCATAAAGCCCTCCCTTATGTTCTCCACTGAAAGCAGACCTGATGGGGTCTCCTCTCCTTCAGGGCAAGCTCACCCCTGCCTGCCTCAAGGAAAACAAATCCCAGAGGCAGTTGGTAATACCAGGAAGAAACTTATGGAAGGGAAAGGAGGAGGGGAAACACAAATTATGAATGAAGAGGTGGAGGCAGAATTCCCCTGCCCCAGGCAGCAGCGTGCCACCTTCTCACAGCTGGCACCAGACGCCAATTCCCCAGTAACTAAAGGTCAGAAAGCAAGAACTATGGGAGCTGCTCCCCTACCAAGTGATGGGTACTCCAGCTGGGATTGCCAGCCTCCTGCTGCCACTGCCAGGGCTCCCTACCCCTGTCAGTGGGACCCCCTCTCCACCACCCCCCCATCTGCCTGTCCTAGGGCCCCAGCAACTGCCCCACCCAGAGCATCTAAGCCCACACAGGATGCTGCCTCTACCCCCTACTCCTTCCTGTTCCTTCCTCACCCTGCACCCCCCCCCCCACTTAACAGATTGCAGCAGCAAGATGGTACAAATTTATAGCTCAACTCACCAAAAATAACAAGAGATCTATCAAAGGCAGTTTGCGTGAAATTAACAGGCACCCAGACCCTCTTGTCAAACTCAGGCTCGGCACTGAGGCGGGCCGAGGCGCCATGGCTGCTCTGTCACCTGCCCCCCTCTCCTCTACCGGCTTCCATCCACTGCCCCCCCACCTCCTCTGGTTCTCTGCTCCCCCACCCCCTTCCCTCCTGCTATGACTGCTTTCCCTCGCATTTCTCTTCCACTGCCAGGCCTCCTCTCCCTCCCCTCCGGCTTCCCTGCTCCACCCTCCTGCCTCTCCTGATCAAGGCCTCGTTTCTACCTGCCCTGGTCCCGATGGCTCAGCAGCAGCCTCCCCGAGAGGACCCAGAGGGCTCCCAGCCTACACCCCGGGCATGTCCCTCCTCACTCCGGCTGGGAGATGCCAAAGCTCTTCCAGGAGAGATGGTCAGGATGAATAGTGCCTAGCTACCACCTTCCAACTCAGGGGTAGCCTCTGGGTTATAGCGCAAAGACCACCAATTCACAAGGCCTCAGCCCACAGGCTAGTCTTACTGCTTAGACAACAGTCAGGCAGTCACTTTTGACCTCTGAGCCTCAATTTCCTTCTGGGTGTCATGGGGGATGGGGCAGGGATTGAATCCCTAAGGTCCCCCTTCCAGCTCCAATTCCTATAATCCCTATGACCAAACTCACAGCTGCCCTTACTAGGCATATACTGGTCAGAGCATCAGGACATGGAGCTGTTCCCAGGAAGCTGGCTCCGAGACAGAGTTGGTACCAAGCAAGTCTAGTCTAGTGTGCACATGTATGCACACACGCGTGCACATGCACACACACACACACACACGCTCAGCTATCACAGTAAAGTGTCTCCCATGTGTCACTCACTCCCACCACCACCATCCTGATCTCCAGAAAACCCTGCTCCTTCCTTCCTCCCTTCCACCTCTCTGGGCAGGTAGGCCCTTGTCCCTTGCTCCGTGGCATTAGAGCTTCCGATGACAAAGGGTGAACACCAGGGGGCTGGAGGTTAGAGAGGAGGGTCAGGGTCTCTCTCTCCTCCCACTTCCTCCCAGCTCCTGGGCCAAGTGTAGGAAATCGGAGTTGGCTCTCTGCTACCCACCCGCCTTCTCTCTCCCATCCCCACATATTCCTGATCGCAATCTGTCTGCTGCAAAATGCCAGCCCGTCTCCCTGCTGCCGATACAGCCATCCAGCTGGCCTGGCACAGAGGGGGTGGGGGAAGGAGTGCGAGAGAGGCCAAATGCTTGGCACAAATGGCACTGCCATGTAGGCACGGTCTTCTCCAGGCCCTGGCGGTGGCACTGGACCCAGAGACACTCCCTGCCACAGAGAACAAACCACACTGAGTGCCTGCTATCCCTGCTAATTGGCACTAATCTGTCCAATGATGGTCCTAGGCAGCGCAGGAGGTAGCAGAAGGGAAGGCCACCTCCCCCTGCACCCACGGGCCTCAGTGTGCTATAGCAACCAGCGGCCCTCCTGGAGTGCAAGGCTGCCTACAGGCCCTTCTCCCACCAAGACAGTGAAGCCAAAGCCTCCCAGTGCCCGTTACTGATGACAACCACCTGCACTTCTCCCTGGAGGCTCACCTTCATGGGCAACAACCTCTTAGAAATGCCATGTGGATGAGAAATGATTTGTAGTAGACTTGGGGTAGGATGATGCCAAGTGCAGGGAGGGTTATCCATTATCCCCACCATGCCACAAGATACAGTCTCATGATTTGAACTGTCAGAGATAACTGGCAGGTGAAGGACCCCATGAGCATCAGGTCTATTGCCCTGGCCTGGGCTCCTAGTCCTGAAGCTATACCTTCCATGTGAATATCCCTCAAAGTCACCATTCCAATCATCTTTGGCTCTCTGTTGTTGGAACTGGGGAAGCCAGGCCTTCCAGGGTGCTCCATTCCATCAACAGACCACCCCATCCCAGCCCCCAATGTTTCCTGGCTCTCAAAGTCACCAGGGCGACGGACCAAATCCTGCTTCCGGCTTCACAACAACCCGCCATCCCCTGGCACAGTGCCCTGGATGGCACAGTGCCTGGATGGTGCTCGCCTGTGTGGGCAGAGCTTCCCTCTCTGACCGCTCCGCAGACCGAGGGGAAAGCCAGACAGGAATATCTTCTCCTTCAAGTGAATGGAAAACTGAGGGGGGGACGGTTCTCCCCATCAACCTCCCCACCCAGTTCCATGCTTCCTTCCCCAACGCCACGTGCACCTTGCTATGTGCCCTGGAGGAGAGCAGAGAGAATAATAAAAACACTGGATATATGGCTCCACTCTCCTTGGTTATGTTCAACAAAGAAACGAAATTCAATTTCCTCCTGAAGGCCCTAAATCTGAGGTCCCATCCCCCGCCCCAGGTTTCCTGCTCACAGTGAGCATCTAAAATCTGCCCAGTGTTGCCCCTGTCTCCCTGATCTGGTCCAGCCACAGTAACCCGGGCCTCAAGGACCCAGGACAGTTACTTGGCCGGCAGGCTTTATCAGTCCTTGGGCCCTGCCTCCATGGGCCGGGGGATGGGGGATCATGTGGCACAAAGCCCCAAACTTCCTCTGCTCTGGAATGGTGACACAGAGAGGTGAACTGGACACTCTGGAGCTCCCTCCCAGTCCCTAGGCCAGAGGAGGAAGCAAGCACAACAAGCCCCTTGCCCCTGAGATACCAGACAATGTTTTTAAATAGCTTTCACATATATGATCTTGAGCATGGCATTTTCTCGCAATAGACAGAAGAGGGAAGTAAGGCTTGTATAGGTCCTAGGCTTTGGAAGGGACCACAAAGGCCATTGTCCAACACCCCCTTATTTTACAGAGGAAGAAACATGCCCAGAAAGGGATGGAAATTGCCAAAGGTTACATAAACAGAACTGGGGGCTGGAACCCAGGTCTCCTGAGCCCCAGCTCTCAGGCTCTCTCCATCAGGGTAAGGGGCAGAGGAGAGAAGAAGGCAGCCACAGCCCACCTGGACATGGGAATCCAGATGGCGAGGAGGGAAAACCTAGGATCTTGGGTGGGCGAGAGACACAGAGAGGAACGTGCCCTGCACACCCATCACTGCACCTCCCATCCCTCACTTCCTGCTGTTTAGTCAAGGCTACCTCAGGGACTGGGGACAATTCACAGGAGCCTGGAGAAAGAAAGGAAAGGGAAGGGAGGGGAGGAGAAGGGGTGTCCTCAGCAAAACCCTGACTCAGCAACCCAGAGGGAGCTGCTGCTCCAAGCCCTCTGCACTGGGAGAGCAGGATGCCTGGGTTCCCATGCAGATTAGGGCTTCTGCCTGAGGGCTACAGGAGGCTCAGAGCTTTCCTCAAGGTGTGGGAAGAGGGATGATGCTCTGGACTTTTGGAGGTCCTGGGCAGCTGCCAAATGCCTTGGGACTCATGTATATGTGGGTATGCTGAGCTTGCCCCCTCTTTCTCCCTATCAGATGGCCCCTGATGTCAGCCCAGAGACAGGTGCGTGGGGTGGGGCAGATGTGGGGTGACACATAACAACTGACTCCCCCAGGCTCTGGGCCCTTGCCATCCAAGGGGTCTGTTCTCAGATCCAGCTGAGGAGTTTGGAAAGCTTAAAACAAAGGAGAGTCAGCATCAGCCTCCGGTGAGGGGAGTAGGAATGCTCCGGGGGACTGGACATATTGGTGCCAGTCAGCAAAAAGCAGAGAGGGGCCTGCCCCTCACCCCTGCTCCTGCCCCTACCCTGCCCAGAACAACAGGCCTGATGACAGGGAGGGGACTGAGAGGAGGCAGGAACAGAAAGGGGCCTGGACCCAGCTCCACTCAGTCTCCCCCAAGGGCACCAGGAGGACCCACCCCATAACCCAGGACCCAGGACCCAGGCTCATTCCCACTCTGTGAGCCCCCTCTGCTGCCCTTGTCTCTGATTGCAAGATTGCTCTCTCTCCCTGTCTCTGTCTCTCTCTTCTCTCCTCTCTCTTTTCTCTCCTCTCTCTTATCTCTCCTCTCTCTCTTTTCTCTCTCTCTCTCTCTTTCTTTCTCTCTCTCCCCCCACCTCCCTGGCTTCCTTCATTTCTCCTCAGCTTCTCCTCAGCCCTCTTCCATCTCTGGGCCTCACCTTCTCCTCTTCATTTGTCTTCCTTCACTAACCAGGCTTCAGGCTCCCCTGCTCTCTCTCTCTTCTACGGCTCAATCCATCAGCCATCCCTTCTCTTCCTTGGCCTTAGTCTTCCTCTTCTCTGGCCAGATCTACTCCTGGCCCATCTTGTCTTATCTCCCCCTCCTCCTTATGTCCCAGCACCCCCCTGCTCCTCTCTGCCTCAGTCTCCCCACTTCCTCTCTCTTCTATGCCTTAATCTACCCCAATCTTCTCTCCATGTACCCTCATCTCCATTTTACCTTAGTCTCCTCCACACTTCTCTCTCTGTGCCCCAGCCCCCTTCCACATACACTTCTCTCCACCTGCCTCAGTTTCTCTCTAATCCCTTCTCTGCACCTCAGTCTTTCTAGATCCATCCTTTCCCACAGAGGAGTTAACAGGGTTACCAACCAGTCCATAGGGCCACTAGCCAAAAAGGCCCTGGGGAGGGTCCCTCTGAATCCAGGAGCCCGTACACTTACAGGCTTGCACACATGCCAGCCTCACTCCCTTGGCCAGACCCTGAAGCTCGTGTCTCCAGAGATGGAAGCAAACTCACCATATTTTATCTCGGGCGGGAAGAGGTCATTACTGCTGCCTGCGTGTAGGTCAGCATCCCCCGGCGGGCTCCCTGGCACCAGGGCATTGGAGAGAGTCTGGCTGCGGGGCGGGGCGGGAGCAGTGGCCGGGGGCCCCGGGGGCACAGCCTCCTCCCCCTGGCAACTGCAGCCCGGCTGGGAGATACCACAGGCCCGGCCTGCGGCACGCCCACACTCCTGGCCCCAGCGGCACAGCACCCCACAGGTGAACTGGCTGGAATTGTTATTGTTGATAAGCAACACCTCAACAAAGCGGAACTCCAGGGCCGAGGGGGCCAGCAAGCGGGGCGCCTCCCAGGGCTCCGCCGTGAGGCAGAGCTGCACAAAGTTCTTGTCAAAATGAAGAAAGGTGTAAGGGTTGGAGCCCTGGCACAGCTCCAGGCCACCCCCCACCTCTTCCTCCTCCTGGGCCGCTGCTGCAGCAGCCTGCGCCTGTTCTGGCTCGGGTTCCGGCTCCTGCTCTGGCGCCTGCTCCGGCGCCTGGCGGAGGCAGGTGAAGTTAGCTAGGTAATGATCCAAGGGCAGTAGCCTGGGCGAGAAGTGGGCGCACACCTGGTCCTGGCGGTTGAAACGCAAGTAGAGAGAGTACTTGGTGGGGTCTGGGTTCTCCAGGGTCCAGGAGCAGCCTGAGGCGATGGTGGGAAAGAGGTCCTGAAGGGAGAAGGCCCCGTAGAGGACTCCCGAGGCCAAAGCCGAGCAGGCGCTGGGGGCAGGGTCAAAGGCCGCGGTGAGGCGCAGAGACAGAATCGCAGACAGTAAGAGGGGACAGGCCGGGGTCATCCTATGTCACTTGACCTGCAAGAGATCGGAGGTCAGTGGGTCAGCATGGTGTCCAGCACCGGACTTCTGTCCTGCTCCCACCCCCTCCTACATGTGCACGCACACACACAGACACATACACACTGACACACATGCACATGTACACACACACACACACATATGCACACATACTCACAGCCCTGTCCCCATCCAGTACAATCTCCTTATCACAGGACCCCTTTGTCTCCTCTGCCTCTAACCATCCAACCTTTACAGCACCAACATCAGCAGGCACCTTCTCCTTGAGAAGCCTCCACCTCAAGCCTGTTCTCTGTACTGGAGAGTCCCTAGCCCAAGACCCCATGTCAGGGGTGGCCTCAGATGTGCCCACTTGACTCCCGGCTCAGCCCACTCTCTGGATTTCTCCCCTTACCCCCATTCCAGTTCCCCTTTATATGCTTTATTCCCCCCCCATCAGAATGTAAGCCCCTTGACTATAGAAACTATCTTGTTTGTTCTATTGGAATCTCCAGCTTTAGCAAAGTGTTGAGCACACAGTAAGGGCTCAACAAATGTTTTATCCATTGTTTTATCCATCTAGATGCCGAAATAATCTTTCTCAAGCACTGAAGTGGTCATGTCACTCTTCTGCTCAAAAATCCTCAGTGGCTCCTTATTAACTCCTGAATAAAGTTCATATTCCTAAATCTGATACCCACTGTACTTTTCCTTGTCATGTGCCATACCTTCCAGGAGTGGAGAACCTGCGGCCTCGAGGGCACATGTGGCCCTCTAGGTCCTCAAGTGCAGTCAAACTTCTAGGTCCTCGAGTGCAGCCCTTTGGCTGAATCCAAGCCTCTAGGTTTAAGTGGAGTTGGCCTTGAGGATCTAGAGGTTTGGATTCAAAGGGCCACACTTGAGTACTAGAGGTCCACATGTGGCCTCGAGGCTGCAGGTTCCCCAGCCCTACTCTTGACAAACCAGCTTCCTCACTGGCCTTTGCTCCTGAGACTCCCTGGAGCACGGGGATTCAGTTTACATCAACACGCATTTGTGAATCACCTGGCTTTAGCACGTCAGAACTGAGTGACTGCAGACAAATCACTTCCCCTCTCAGCCCTTACTTCCTCACTTTCTCTGTCAGGAAAGGCAATAACACTTGCACTGCCTCCTCACAGGCTTGTGGGGAGGAAGGCAGTTTGTGAAGGTCTCGAGTGACACGGAGATGGGGAGGCAGTCACGGGGTCTGAGTTGGAATCCTAGTCCTGCTCCTTTGTCATTTAACCTCTACCTTCATCTTCTCCTCATCTCCAGAACGTGGGGGCGGGGGGTGGGCCAGCCTCCCCTTCATCTGAAGCACAAAAAGGCTGCACCACACAGCTCCAAAGGTCCTGTCTGGCTTCTTTTCTATGATCCCAGGAGCCAATGATCACCCTCCTGTACAGAGTAAGAAACTGAGGCCCAGGGAGGAGAAGGCACCTGGCCTTCATCACCCAGCCAGACTCAGCAACCTCTAACCTGAATCTATGGACCTATGACTATGAAGGGCCAGGCGCTGTTCTAGGTGCTAGAGACAGAAAGATTTTCAAAAATGATCCTTGTCCTCAAGGGGCACCTGAATTCAAATACTGCTTCAGACACCAACTAGCTGTGTGACCCTGGCTAAGTCACTTAACCTCTGTTTGTCTCGGTTTCCTCATCTGTGAAATGGGGATAAAAATAGCACTTACCTCCCAGGTTGTTGTGAGATCAAATGAGATAATAATTGTGCCTAGGGCATAGTAGGCACTAACATATATATTTATGGAAATGGACTGATGTGAAGACCAAAGAAGATATTTGAAAAGCACTTAGCACAGTACCCAGTACCCAGCAGGCATTTAATACATGTTTACTGGATTGGATTGCTGTGAGAACCAAGTAAGAGATTTGTAAGGCACTTAGCACAGTGCCCATACATAGTAGGCACTTAATAAATGTTGATTGGATTGGATTGCTGTGAGAACCAAGTAAGAGATTTGTAAAGCATTTAGCACAGTACCCAGTAACCAGCAGGCACTTAATAAATGTTGGTTGGACTGGATTGCTGTGAGAACCAAGTAAGAGATTTGTAAAGCACTTAGCATAGTGCCCATACACAGTAGGCACTTAATAAATGTTTACTGGATTAGATTGTTGTGAGAACCAAGTAAGAGATTTGTAAGGCACTTAGCACAGTGCCCATACATAGTAGGCACTTAATAAATGTTGGTTGGATTGGATTGCTGTGAGAACCAAGTAAGAGATTTGTAAGGCACTTAGCACAGTGCCCATACACAGTAGGCACTTAATAAATGTTTACTGGATTAGATTGCTGTGAGAACCAAGTAAGAGATCTGTAAAGCACTTAGCACAGTACCCAGTACCCAGCAGGCACTTAATAAATGTTTACTGGATTGGACTGCTGTGAGAATCAAGTAAGAGATTTGTAAAGCACTCAGCACAGTGCCCATACATAGCAGGCACTTAATAAATGCTGGTTGGATTGGATTGCTGTGAGAACCAAGTAAGAGATTTGTAAAGCACTCAGCACAGTGCCTATGACATGACAACTGCTAGCTAAATGCCTGCACTATTATTATTAGTGGGAGAAAACAACCTGTAAGCAGGTAAGTAAATAAAAGACCCCAAGCTCAGGTGGTCTAGTGTTCTCAGGCCTCTAGCAATGCTGATCATAAACACGCCTGCCCATCTCATGTGATTCTCAGAAGGTTGCCACAGAGGGATCCTACATTGAGAGGATACCTCTGCAGCACGCGGTCTGCCCACCAATCAGCCCTCACTCTCATCACGCCACCGACCCATTTTCTTTTTCTACTCCTAAATTTTTTTGATGTCATTCTTCTTCTCTTTGCCAAGAGAATCCCTCCCCATCCCTAAAAAGGCCAATTGGATCAGCTGACACCTTCTTGGGGAGCTTTTTCCTTTGATCCTCCCCCCAGCCTGCCCACGGCCCTCTGCTTGGACCTCTCAGGTCCTCTTATCAGGGAATATCTACTCATCGCAGCTGCGGTCTCATTTCACTATTATATGGTGAGTGCCATGAAGGCAGGGACGATGTCTTGTTTAACCCTGTACCTCTCCTGAGGCGAGGCGCAGCACTCCAGACGTGGCCCTGTGACTTTATGAAATGTTGGTGGAATGGAATCCTTCCCCTGCTATTGAACTCCTAATAGTTACCTACTGCTGGTGGCTAGCAGGAGGCAGACTGCTGGGCCTGAAGGCAAGAGGATTCAAATCCAGTCTTACACACTATGCCACCCTGGAGCAAATCACTTAACTTCTGTCTGACTCAGTTTCCTTATCTGTAAAGTAGGGGTAATAAAAGCCACCCATCTCAATGAAATAACCCGCATAAAGCACTTTGCAAACTTTACATAAATTTTAGATATTATATTTCTATTATGTTCATTGCTTTATTAGAGATAACCCAGAAGGTTGGTAGAGTCCCCCATTTTAGCAACTAAGGAGGCTCAAAGAATTTGATTTGCTAGAAGGCATACAAATTAGGATTCAAACCCAAATTTCTCCTCACTCCAAAATCAGTATTTTTTCCCTGCAAAATCATAAGGTTATTTCCCCCACCCCCAGCCTCCTCTGGCCTGGAAATAGCCTCTGTCCATCCCATAATCCCCATCCTTCCAGGCCTGACACAGGTTCTTCCTCCCCCAGGAAGCTGTTTCTGACATCGCCAACCTTCACTGGCTGCCCCTTCCACCCCCAAAATGATTCTTACAGCATTTGTAGCCTGTACCACACAATTTACCACTTAATTATAGACTGTCTTATACTATTCCATAATTGCTTTCTGCATGTGAGTCTTCTCTCCCCAAATAGATTGTGAGACCAGGGACCGTCTTCTATGCCTCTGTAGCCCTGAAGCACTGAGCACCTAGTTACTCACACAGTAGGTACTCAAGTACCCTTCAGTCGACTGATTATAGCCAGTCCCTCACCGGCAGGGCAAGAGCTGATAATCTAAGACAGACACTTTGGCACTGGTACCCATACCCACATCCAAATGGCAAAAGGACAGAAAAATTGAAGCTGAGTGTGAGTGAATAGTTGTTTCAGAAGGTCTAGAACCAGGAGGAAAGGTACTATTCAGCTCACTTCTGGTCAATCCAGGTCAGGCCAGTGCCAAGGTCAGACAAACTTTCAAGGTGGCTCCCCTATCTCTGTCCCATAGCTGTGAAATAGGAGACCTGGGCCCTGTGGGAAGCCAGGTGACCCCTCCACTGACTATTGGGCTAAGTGACTGAGCACAAGCACCTTCCTCTATCTGGGCCTCAGGTTCTGGCTCTGGGCAACCATGCTAATCACAGGCTCTCTGGATTATAGATTTAAAGCTGGAAGGGTCTACAGAGGACACATCCAATCCTCTTGGTTTACAGATGAGGTAAATGGGGACAGAGGAAATTAAGCCATTTGTCCAAGGCCAAGCATCAGAGGCACACTTTGAACCCAAGCCACAGAATCATGGAATTTCTGAGTTGAAGGAGACCTCAGCAGCCTTCCTTACATGAAAAGAATTGCCATTCTAACATACCAGACTGGTGGTCCTCCAGCCTCCACCTGAAGACCTCCAAGGAGGGGGAAGCCACCACCTCTCAAGGCCCAAAGCTTTGACTCCACCAGCCGTCCCAGGCTACTGGGATTGCTAGAGCCCTAAAAATTTAACAGTGAGTTCCATGGACCGCCAGGGCATTTCAGCAGACCCCTGCATCCCACAGAGGGGTACACCTTACACCTATAAGGCACTGCCCAAAGCAAGGAGAAACATTATAAGAGGCAATGTTGAAGAAGAGCATGAAACTCGGGGTGGCGGGGGGGGGAGGGTGCAGAAGACCTAGCTTTTACTGGCCCTGCTGCTTATTGACTATGTGGCTTCCTCTCTCTGGGTCCCAGTTTCTCCATCAGTGAAATGAGGGGGGTTGGACTTCATAACCTTTAAATCTCTTTCCAGCTCTAAAGGTCTATAATGATTTGGATTTGCAAGCCCCAACTCTGCCCACAGTACACACATGAGCTTGTGGCTAGGGGGTTTAACTCTAAGTCACGCTCATTAATAAATGAATCTATGTTTGGCTACTCAGTAGGTCTCGATTTCTCAAGCCTCCCATTTGCAACTTGGCTAAAGAGTGCAGGCAGATGTGCTCACACCTTGGATCCCTGCAGGATACCAGCCTTAAGCAAACTGACAATTAGCTTCGGAAATTGAAGTGTAAACAGAAGGGTGGTTGAGGTACTATCTAATTGTTCTTCTCCCCAGAGTTTCTGCCAGAGATGCCCACTTCTTCCATATGTTTGGCTCCGGCTGATCAGAGAGCCAAGGCCCACAGTCACTAGGCCAGCATGGGGGTCAAAGGGAAGTGCTCTCTGTCCCCAAGTCACAGGTCTCCCCTAAGTTCACAGGCTGTGTCCTTACCTCCCAAGTCCCAAATACAGCTCCTGTCCTATCTGCCATCCTTAGTCCCATAATGCACCCAAGCCACTAATCTCCCACACTATATTTCAATCTTCAGACATCCTCCCAAATCCATTTAGAATATAATATCCCATACCAATAGATATTACCAATCCCACTAGCTATACCCTGCTCCCCCATACTCTGAACCTCTGTCTCCAGATTATACTCTAAGATTCATAAATCATCACCCCAAAATAGATGAGGGCAGATTCAGAGGTCCCTTCCACCTCTGAGAGTTCACTCTTGTCATTTTACCCACAGAATATACCTTACCCTGGACCCAAAGCCAGTTCCAACTTCACATACTATAGCCCTAAACCAGTCACAGATGTACTCCCAGTACCACTTCCTGGATTCTGATTGGTCCACCTAAAACCCCAGATTCAGTCTCCAGATCCAATTTCCAGCCCTGTGGAAGGGCAAACTCATACCCCACTGAGCCCCAGTCACACGTAACGCCCTTCCAGCCCAGCCATCTCACCAACTTATACCCTTGGTCAGCAGGAAACCTGGATGAGAGTGGGTGGATGGCTGTGCGAACCCCCATCCTCACTTCTGGGCATTCAGCCCATGATATTGAACCTTCTTAGGGGAAGAGAGAGGAGGGTTGGGGTCCCGGTCTATCCATGCTGCCTCACACAAGGCACTTTATATCAAGGTGGGACTGAGCTGGCCTCAGTTACCCGCCAAGGGCCTGGACATACTCCCTTGCCCCCTCCCCCACTCCAGAGACAGGACCCTGAGTTTCTTCAGCCCCAGCCCAGCCCAGCCCTCACAAGGCACCAGGCTTGCAGTCAGGCACTGGGCAAATAGCTGATGAGTGACGTCCAACCCCCCCACTGCCCCCAATTATTGTTAAGCAGGTTGCAAAATTCAGGCTGCAGCTTCCCGGCTCAGCAGAGGAAAAGAGAGACAGAGAAGGGGAGGAGGGAAGAATGGGGGAGGCAGCATTATGACACCCGCACTGAGAGCAGGGTGCAGGAAGAAGCTCCCCCACCCCACCTCCTGTCTCCCTCCCCAATTCACACACATATATGCATATGTACACAGGTGTCTACAGACACATGTATCTTCATCCACACACAGGCTCACTCCAGGGTTTCTGGGGGATGCCGAGTAGAAACTGAGCAGGCAAAGGAGGTTTGGGGCCCGAGTACGACTCATTCCTCCCTCCCATGTGTTCCTATGGGGGGCAGGCAGGCAGGCAGAGCAGAGCTAGGGAGGGCCCGGGCCAATGATGGATAATTGATCAGCCTGCAAGCTCTCATTAGCCATGCCTTTTCTTGTGGGCCACAGGAGGTTCCCAGCTAGCTCATCAGGCAACCCCCACAGCCAGCCAGTCAACCCATTGTGGGGGGAGAGGCATCTCCATTCCCACCCTTAGCTCCCCAAGTCTGCATCCCCCTCCTCCCTCCTTAAATGGGAGACTACCAGAACAAAGTGCTGCTTCTGTATCTCCCAGGTCTTTAAAGCCTAGGGCAGAAAAGGCCTAGGTCTGGTACTACCCATAATTCTGCTCTGGGCAAATAGATGAGTCCAGCTCTGTTCCAGGGCCCCACCCTCCTATGGCAGTTCTTCCTGGCATCTAGCCTCAATCCTTCCTACTATAGCATAAGGCAGGGGTTCGGAACCTGGGCTCTCGAGGCCACGTGTGGCTCTCTAGGTCCTCAAGTGCAGCCCTTTGACTTGAATCCAAACTTCATAGAACAAATCCCCTTCATAAAAGGATTTGTTCTGTAAAACTGGTGAAAAGGCCACACCCAAGGACCTTGAAGGCCGCATGCGACCTCGAGGCCACAGGTTTCTGGCATAAACTGGCATAAGCCCATTTTTTCTCACTGACTCCTGGAGAGGAACAAAGGATGGCCCTCAGTTCGATCCATCAACAAAGATTTATTAAACAATCACTGTTTACCAGACACTGCTCTAAGGCTGAGGATACAAAGAGAAAGGCCCTCAGGGAGCTTATACCCTAAGCAGAGACAACAGGTACAAGTGAGACAGAAGAGGGACACGAGGTAACCTGAGCGGGAGGGCCTTCTATACAGAGGGGAGCATGCACAGTGTCTGGAAGAAGGCCTGGGGATGAGGCCAGAGAACCCTCCAGACCCCCGAGGCATACTGATGGCAGGCTGAGTGGCCTATGTATGTGGAACCGCAGGTAGGCCACAGTGGCTGAGCCACTGAGTAAGCGGAGGGGAGGGACAGAATAGGCACTTATATGGTGCCCACCATGTGCCAGGCACGGGGCCACAAATTTCACAAGCACATTATCTCATTTGATCCTCATAACAATCCTGTCATTATTATCCCCATTTCATAGCTGAGGAAACTGAGGCAAACAGAGTTATGTTAAGTGACTTGCCCAGGGTCACACAATTAGCAAGTATAAGAGGCAGGATTTGAACTTCGTCATCCTGATCTAAGCTCAGCATTATATCCACTGCACTACCTAGCTGCCTAGTATATGAAAGGATCAGGTGGGGAAGGGCTTTGAATGCTTAAAAGAGTCATTTAAATTTGATTCCAGACAGAAGAGGGAGGCACTGGAGTTGACTGAGGTGGGGGCCAGGGTTAGGTGACATGAGTAGACCTATACTTTAGGAAATCACTTTGATGGCAGATTGGAAATGGGCTAAAGTGTAGAGAGACTTGAGACAAGGAGAGTCATCAGGAAATGGTCCAGAGGATGAGCACCCATACTGGAGAAAGACGTGGAAGATGCTTTGGAGATATGGGCCCAGATCTGGCAATTGTCTGGCTCTGCGGGACACCAGGAATGACAAGGCGGCAGAGGGCCTGGGCGGCTGGGAGGGTGAAGGCACTCTGAACAGAAACAGGGAAGCTTGGAAGAAGGGTGGGGAAGACACCGAGTTCTGGTTAGGGCACCATGAGTTTGGGATGCCCATGAGACACCCATTTGGAAATGCCCAAGAGGCCCTTGAGACTGCAGGGTTAGAGCTCAGAAGGGAAACCAGGGCTGGATGTATCCATCTGCAAGTCATATCCTGGTGGAAGTCACAGTTAGGCCCATGGGAGGTGACAGGAGCAAGGAAGGGAATGAAGAGAGGAAAGGAGGCCCAGGCTGGAGCCTACCTCAACAGTGTGCAAGAGGGACATGAAAATCACTGCGTTTCTTTGTATGGAAATGCTGCCTCCAGGCCCCGAGGTATAGACTGAGCTGTGCCTGACTCTGGGGGCCAGTCTGGGTTCAGAGTGCTCACACCTTTGGGAGACCAAACCACCAAGTGAAGACCAAAGATTCCCTGCTGTCAGGAAGCTCTGGAGCCCTATGAGAGGATATGTCCATCGCCAACTCTCCCCTGGTCGTGGGAAGGGAGGGGTGAACAAGGCCAGGTCGGCTCCTTCAGTGTCCTGTACCACAAGGTGCACCATCGGGTCTTAGTAGGAGCCAGGCTCACCTGTTAGGAAGAACACTGAATTGGAGTCACTGAGGATTCCTGCTCTGTCATTTCCCTTGCTGAGCCTGTGGGGACCTTAGTTCTTCATCTGTAGAATAAAAGGGGTTGGAACATTAAGGTCCCCAAGTTCTCAAGCAACCCCCTGAGCCTGGGGTAGGGAACTTGGGGCCTCAAGGTCACATGTGGCCCTCTAGGTCCTCAAGTGAGGCCATTTGACTGAACCCAAACTTCACAGAACAAATACCCTTAATAAAAGGATTTGTTCTGAAAAACTCAGACTCAGTCTAAAGGCCACACCCAAAGACCTAGAAGGCCATATGTGGCCTCAAAGCCGCAGCTTCTCCACCCTTGTTCTATAACCTCCCACCAAAATGCAGGGTTTTGCCCTCCAGCATTGGTCAGGCCCTCTGGGGACTCTGCTCTCCTGGCCACTAAAGGCCCATATCTGAATTTCCCCTTCTTCAACCCCCCACTTCTCTCTTTCCTTCCCCTCCCCTCCATGTACCCCTCCCCATTTTTCTCTGCTATTGGTTCCAATTCACTCTGTCCTTCCTGACTCCCTCCTTCCCAAGGCCACTACGTCCCTAAAGCCTCTCCACGTATAGTTTCCCCATTCACACAAGACAAAGGGAAATAGAACCCACCATAGAATGTACCTTCTCTGTGAAATGGGGACATTTAATTGCATTACCAAAATTTACAAGGACATGGGGGGAGCGGGCAGAGTGTAAACCCTAGAGCACTCTAGAAGTGTGAGAACAACCTTGAAGCTCATTTTGCCTAACTCTCTCATTCTACAGATGAGGAAACTGAGGTCAAAGAAGAGAAGGGAATTTCCCAAGCTTCCATAGCTGGTTTCTGGCAGAGTCTGAAACTCTAGGTCTTTGGCAAGCCCAGAATTCTTTTCACTATGAGACAGGGAATATCCTAGCCTAGGAGAGACGGGCTTCTACAGAATGTAGAGCAAGCTTCTTCCCTGAACATCTCTGCTGAGGCAACAGGCTTGGTACAATGGGTGGAACGGCCCCAGCACTGGAGGGATGTGGTCGCTCAACATTTATTAAATGCCTCCAGTGTGCCAGGCATTGGGGTAAAAGTCAAGGTAAAAGCCAGTCCCTGCCCTCAAGGAGCTCATAGTCTAGTGGGGGAGATAATATTCAAATCCTTATGTACAAACAAATTATATACAGAATAGAAAGGCGCTAGAATTAAGAGAGGTCCGGGAAGGTTTTCTGGAAAAGATTGGATTTCAGCTGGTACTTCAAGGAAGTCAGGGAGGTCAGCAGGCAGAGATGAGGAGAGAGCTTCCCAGGCCTGGGGAACAGCCAGAGAGAATGCTGGGAAATGGAGCTGAGGGATGGAGAGTTTTGTTCAGAGATCAGCCCGGAGGCCAGTGGCACATACAGATGAGAGCACTTTAGCTAGAGGAAGGCATGAGAAGAGATGACAGTGAGGTCCTTAGGTCACCCACCTTGCATACTCAAACCACAGTTCTGGTCCCCTCCTTCAGAGCCCCAAGGCTGAGGGGATGCTGTGGGGCTGGTGGGGGGATAAGCCCCCCTCTTGGAAGCTTCCGGGCCAATCCAGTAAGCACTGAAGCTTTTGCTCTCCATCAGGCACTGTGCTAAGGTAAGGAATACAAAGACGGAAGAAAAAAACCATCTCCTGCCCTCAAGAAGAGTACATTCTACTGGGGAGTAAGAGAAGATTTGCAAACTAAAAGCGTCTCCCTTCTTTGAAGAGTTAGGGGGTTATTGTTGTGTAATGTTGTGAATTCTATCAAACTTGGTTGAGACGCACATTAGTTTTGATGGGCTACTTTGTCTGTTTTTTATTTTTTGTTACAAAGGATGGCTGCCTGGAGAGGGGAAGAGAGAAGGATACTTTTGGAAATAATGGTGAGATAAAAAAATAGATCACAACAGAAATTAATTTTATATATTTATTTTTATAAATTAATTTTTTTTAAGTAATGAGGGTAAGAGTGGGAAAAGTTTACTACAGTGGAAGGAAGCATGAATTGTGCATTGAATGAAACCAGGGAGCCTAGGAAGTAAAGGTGAGGAAGGAAGGAACCCCCTACAGGCACCTGTGAAAAACCAAAAGAGGGGCAAGGAGTGTGTAATGAAATGATGAGTTTAGGAACAAAGTGGCAGGCCAATGAAGCTGGGTATAGAGGGGCTGAAAGGGGATAGCAGGAAAAAAGCCCAGAAAGACAGACTGAAATCTGATTGTGAAGGGTTCAAAATGCCAAACTGAGGAAGGTGTATTTTATTCTCAAGGCAATAGGGAGCCACCTTAGGCTCCCCAAATCAGAGGTTCTAGGGGTCAGTGGGAAGCCTCTACCCTGCTAGTCAAAACTTAGCAGTCGGATACTTTTACAGCCAGAACTATTACATTTACACACATACACACACACACACACACACACACACACACACACAGTGCCTGCCCTGTACAATGAGGTGGGCAGATGACATGATCTCTAAAGCCCCTCTGAGCTCTAACACTACATCACAGGCTTGTCCTGAGAGTCAGGAACCATGAGTCATCAGGCACCTGTTGGGCCCCTTCCTCATCCCCACAACAACCATCCTTGTCCTATCTCCCATGGCCAGGGCCTCAGGTAACTCTGAAGGGGCCGGCAGTTCTGCAAAGATCTGCACATTAGAGGCCACATCCTCTTGAGTCCCAGGAGCAAAGGTGGAAATGAGAGAGATTAATGCTGGACCTCCGAAGGAAATAGGAAGCCCAGGGACAGGTGAGCAAAGGAGGAAGGTGGGATCCCCTAGGGGTGGCTCCCATTCATTTGAGCTGGGTGAGGATAGAAGACAGCATGCCATGGAGCCCCCATGAGGCTTGCTAAGTTGGGAGCCTTTCCTAAGCACCTGGGCTGGAGAGCATGGGAGTATCTGTAGAAGGCAGACTGGTGTTGGGTGGGCTGGGAAGGCTCTGCCAGGGCCTGATGGAGAATATGAAGGGAGATGCAGCAGGAAGAACGTCCACACTGTTTACCAACCTGGCAGTTCTAATTTGCCCAGCCATCACTCATGTTCGGCCTCTCAAACAGTCCATTACAAGGAGGGGCTTCCCACCTGGCTTGGCCTGGGTATGCCCAGCATGAGTGGGACCCAGGCATGCTCCACTGTCAGCTGTTTACTGCCCAAAGCCCCCACTGGGCCCTATAACCAGCCCCATGCCCCACCCCACAACACAACACATTCTAAGAACAGTATGACTCCAGAGGGCTTGGACCCTGGAAGGAAGCCAAGAATACCCAGTCCTGCCCCTTCCCCCCAAACAGCTCTGAATGACCAGAGCAGATCTTTCTGGAGATCCAGTCTCCAAGCATCCTCCCCTAGTTGCCTCTGCTAGCAGCTCCCCACCCTAATACATTCTTAGGGACAGATTCTCCATGTGGTATTGGGGGAAGTGTCCTGAAGTCACAAGGCCCACAACCCTGGGCCTATTCCTGGCCTCTACTGTACGGTCTTGAAGAAGTCCCTTGCCCTTTCTAAGCCCAGAGTTCCCCATGTATAAAATGAGGAGGTTAAATGATCTCAAAAAACCAGTCTTATATAACTGTCCAGGAATGAGTGGTAGCTCCCAGGTAGAAACGGACAGCGGCAGACAGCCCCAGGAGTTCTTCTCTTCCAGACAAGGCCCAACCAAAACTGCATTCCCCTCCGATCACCCCCACCCCTGGCTCTCTGCCTTCTCTCCTTTGGGCTCTTTTATGAGCCCCCTAACCCACCTCTGAGGTGTCAGGAAAGAACGTGCCCACACAGCCCCCTGGGTAGTGCCACTAAGCAGCACAAGATTAACCAAATCTGCTATTTTGGCAAAGAAAGGCTCCTGAGATGGACACTACCCTGGCCAAGCACCTGGCACCAATCACCTCCTCCCCCCTCTTCCAGAAGCTCCTGGGTATGTGTTTGGGGGTGGGGGAGCCTCACAAGCTTTCCTCCCACCTCTTGTGACTGGCAGAGGGGAAGAGAGGGAGAGGGAAAAGAATCTGGCTTTGCTCTTCCCCACACACATGCATGCATGCCTGCATACATACATACATACATACATACACACATACATACTTAGAGCCCAGGGAACAGAAGGAAGAAAAGGGAGAAAAGGATGAGATAGGATGAGAGGGAAGAGCCCAGTGTATCATCAGGGGCACCAGGTGGTGCCTGGGTACTGAGCCAGCCTGGAGGAGGCAGGGGAAGGGGGGCGGTGACTCAGCCCACCCCATCTCCCCAGAACTTTGCAACAGCCGGTCTTGCTACATGAACAAATGAGAAGAAACCTTTTGTTCTTCCAACCTTGGGAGGAGGGGGTTGGGGGCTGGAAAACTGGCGTCCTTAGCATTTCTCCCCACATCCCCCAACCCCCCTCCAGGATGAGAGAGGGTCCTTGAATCGTGGGCTTAGGTTTTCCTATCCCCTTGACAGTTAGCAGGGGCTGCTCTCAGGCTGGTGGCTGCTGGGCCTCAGGCACCTGACCCAGACCTCTGCCCACCTCCCCCCAGACAAGTTGGGGCCTGGTGGAGAGGACACAAGAGTCCCTCTTCTAGCCCTGGACCTGGCAGGACAGCCATCCCTCAGCAGCCTCCCGGGGCTGGCAAGGGTTCAAATCTCAGGCTAGTCTACTGTATTCTCTGACACCTGTCCTGACACCTGTCCCTCCGGGTCACTTCCTTGAGACTCAAGATTTCTCAGCTTCTTCCCCCTTCTCCCCAACAAAACCATCCGCAGCCGACAGGAAGCCTTGTGGGCATTTCCTCCCACTCTCACCCAGGCCATTCACAGCCCTTCCCTGAACAGCTCCCACCAGTCATCATTATTCCAAAACTGCAGGCCTTTTCTCTGCCCGGGGCCAGATTCTGTAAAAGTCCCTTTTGGATACCAGCTTCTTCTGGTGGTATCACCCACCCCCCAGGCAGAGTAATCAGTAAATCCAACACTCAACCCCCCCCCCCCTTATCACTAGCACCTGGGGCTCTGGGAGTGACCAGTCACATATTTAAACAGAGAAGTGTCCCCTGGAAAGAGTTCTCTTATCTCAACTTTGATCTGAAGATCTCCAAGCACTTAGCCCAAACTACCACCACCAAGACCCCCCCATTACACTCTCTCTCTCTCTCTCACACACACACACACACACACACACACAGACACACACACACACACACACACACACACACACACACACACACAAAGGAGATCAAGTTCAAGGTTGTGCCCTACCTGGGACAAGACAAGGCTCCCAGATGCACGTGGGTGGAGATAAAGTGTTGACCATCCAGGGTGCTCCTCAGTGCCCCCCCCCCCACCAGCCCCACCCATGGCTCAACCTAGGAGCATCAGGAAAGATAGAGTAAATGCTCTGAGAATGAGGGTGAGTTCAGAGATGGATCTCAAAGACAGTGAAGGGGGCTCGTCTTTGCTGTGAACCAGACTAGACAGACAAGATCCCAGACACCAGACAAACAGAACAAGGCCCTCTTTGGAGGGAATGCCCAGCTGGGACCTAGTGCACCACCATCCCTGAGTCTCCCCTTCCAACCTCTCCCTCACCTAAAAGACCTGGGGGAGGGAGGGGCAAGAAACCTAGAAGGGTCCCTGGCCCTCTCCCCCTGAGCCTCCTTTCCCTTCCTCCCTTCCAGGGCTGGGCAATGATGAATGAGGAAAAGGCCCTGCCAATGGCTGGCTCCCTCCCCAGGGCCACCCCTCCCCCGTTCCCCTTCCTGCCAGGAACATTCTGTCTCTGGCTTGGAGGGGAGGGGGCTGGCATTGAGGTGCACTAACTCCACTCCCCCCAGCATCCTAGGACCTACCTGCATGTCTCCCAGATCCCCAAGTTCATTCCTACTACCTCAGGAACTCTCCCAGTCTCTTGCTGGCATCAGATCTAGCTACTCTCTGGAGGGCATTTCTGCCCATTGGCCTAAAAGTGCCTAGGGGGAGCATGGGAAGATATCGTGCCAATTAGACCCACACTGCAGGTGGTTACATGCCTATCTAGGCAGGGGAGTACGGGGAAGGGCTAAGTGATCCCAGGTCCTCCGACCTGAGGGCTCCTCACCGAAGGTCCTGCCCAGCCATTTAGTACCCAGGCCCTTCTGTCCCCTACCTGCTGCCCATTCAAGTTAGGCCTGGACACTTGGGAGCCCGTGCCCACTGTCACACCTAAAAGTCCCTTCCCAAGTGTGGGAGCGTTATGGTGGTGCGGTAGAGGGAAGATTACTGTTCTCTGCTCACGTGGGCCCCTCCACCCACTGGTGCCACAGGCACTCACTTAAGGCCGGGAGCCTCTGAGGGCAAGCCCAGAGCTAAATCTGATGCTCACTCTTGTGCCAGGGTCGAGTTCGAGGAAGTAGCCGCGGGGCTCCCGAAAAGATACAGAGGAGCAGGGAGGGGGCTCGGGCGGAGCAGAGGAGCAGGACCACCGCCGCTCGGGCCATCGGCAGGGGACGCCAGAGAGCAGCCCCCGCCGAGACTGGGGGCGGCCTCGGCATCTCTCGGCACTTGTTCTCTCTCCCGGCTCCCCAGCCAAAGTTCCCAGCCGGTCCCCCACGGTGAGCCAGGCCAGGCCAGCCCCCTGCCCCTGAATTCCGGGCCCACCCCACCCGGGCGCCGTGCTCAAAGGAGGCTTTGACAGGCATCCCCCGCCGCCCCTCCGCCCCCCCAGCACAGCGCGGAGAACTGCGGAGAGCGCCCCCGCCCCGGTGCTGGCTGAGCATCCTGGACCACTCGGCTGCCGGCATCCCCAGACCCCGGGCCCCTGATCCCCCGCCACATACCCCCCCAATCCTCCGGGCCCAGGCCGCGGCCCCGGGAGAGAGGAAGCGGGCAGAGGCCAGCAGGTTGGGGGAAGGGGTGCCGGGGTCCCCATCTCCCGTCCCTCCAGCCCTGGATGGTGAGGGAGAGGAACGGAGTCACTGGGGGAGGAGCAGCTCCAGACCCCAAGGAAAGGGGAGGGGAGGAGGATAACTCCGGCTGGGGAGCTGGGCAGCCGAGGCCCGGCCGGCACGCACTCACCTGGTCGCAGTCAGTAGGAGTCGGGGGCGGCCCCACGGCGCAACTTTGCCATCAGGCCGGGGAGGCTGAGGCTGGGGAGGGCGCGGGGCCGGTCCCGGGGGCAGCCGGGGTGCCCGCTTGGGGGCAGGAGGTGACGCCAAAAGCAAATGTAAAATGTTCTCTTTTTAATTTAAAAAAAAATGCAAAGCGCATCAAATGCAAAAAGAAGCGCAACCTCGCCCCGGGCTTAAAAGCTCGAGAGGTGCAGACGGGCCCGGGAGCAGTCAGAGGAGCCGCTGCTGCCGCGGGCGCGAGCAACTAGTGCCGGGCAGGCTGCGGGAACCGCCGCCGCCGCCTCCTGCCCCCTCCTCTTGTAGCCGCCGCCACCGCCACCGCCCGGAGCCCCGAGCTCGGAGCCCGCCCGCCCGCCGCGCGCTGGCATGACTCGGCCCCCTGCCCGCGCCCCCCGCCCCGCGCCTCATCCGCTGGCGGCCGCGCGGGGTTCGCGGAGCCTTCGCCTCATCTTCTGCCGCCGCTGCGCCTGCCGCCTTCTCCTTCTCCTTCTCCTTCTCCTTCTCCTCCTCCTCGTGCCCGGGCCCGACAGCCGGGGGTAGCCGCCGCCGCTGCTGCTACTGCTGCTACTGCTGCTACTGCTGCCGCCGCCGCCACCGCCGCCGCTGCCTGTGCCCGGGCTCCGCTGCCCGCAGCGCGCGCCAGGGCTGAGTGACAGCGCGGGGCGGGACCACGCGGCTGCGCGAGACCCGGAGACGGGGGGAGGAGGGGAGAGAAGATGGAGGGGCTGGGAACCGGGGGGGAGTGGGGGAAGCCTTTGGAGAGGGGGGCAGGGGCGGTGCGCGCCTGCCTGAGTGACAGCTTTGCGCGACACTCGGGAAGGAAGGGGCCGGTGGCTTCCTGGGCGCTCGGCTCCGCTGGGGAAGGGGAGGGGAGGGGGCTGGGACGGTTCGCACCGCCTCCTCTTAAGGGGGAAGCAGGCCTCCGGGGCGCGCGCACCCGCCTGCAGCCCCCCCACCCACTAGGGGCGCGGGCGCACTGCCCGGGGAGGCTCTCTGTCTCCCCCCTCTTCTCCACTTCACGCCCCTGCACCGCAGGATTTAAGGTGACCCTGGGGTGCTCGTCCAAGAGTAGGATCAGGTGCCTCTGGGGTACGCCCTCCTTGCCCCTGGTACCAAGCGTGTGCTGGCATGTTTCACATGTCCGAAGGACGGAAGTGTATTCCCCAGGATGATTTCCCTACTATGTGCCCCTGGCGAGTGCATGTTCCATGCGAGTGCCTCAGCCTGCGTGTTGCACGGGTGCGCCCCGTTGCGGGAAGCAGTTGGAGTCCCTAGAGAACGGGAGACACCGTGGGCATTATACCTCTGTGGGGAGGGGGCAATGCCAAGGTGCCCCATCCCGAGCCGGAAAGGCAAATACTCTGGGAGAGCTGCTCAAAGCCCAGCTCCTCAGTGCTGTCTGCCCATCCCCCACGCCCAGGGGGACCATCACTCAGTGGCTGCCTCTTGGTGGTTTGTGGTGTGGGCAGCAGGCAGTGGGCCAGGGGAGACCGGCTTGAGGAGGTGGGGGGGTGGGGGCTCACTGCTGCGGCCAGGCCAGCCAGAGAGGCCAGAGACAAGTAGGTTAATCAGATGGATATGAAAGGAGGAAGCTGTGGTCTGGGAAGTGGGAAGGCTCTGGGCATCACTGTCCTAGCCAGAGTGATGGCTGCAGCAGGATGGCTTAGGGTTAGACTACCAAGAGGCTACTTACTGCTGCCCCAAAGCATAGTGAAGCCTTTGAATGGGGGAACAAAACCCTCCCAGGACCGGCTCTGCTCCTTCTGCTAGGTCTCTTTGGCTGGTGCCCTTCTCCCCCCACCCTACCCACACATTAGACGAGACTGGCCCCTTTGAACATCAACTATAGAGCAGGGAGAGGCCCCTCAACTCTACCTCTGAGACTTAAATCAGGATCCAGGGAAAAGAAGAAATAGTAGGGGAGAAGCAACAGTCTGTGATCCACCTAGGTTCCCCCATTCCCAGGGCTGTAAATTATAATTTACCTACAAGTAGGCCCTGGACACTAGGAAGAACATCTCCCGTCTCCCAGTAGACCTGAGCTTCCTGGCCTCTGTCTTCCCTAGGACAATAGAGCCAACCACTTTCCCAGGAGACCCTCTTTTTTCTTCTCTCTTTGCACTGCCCCTTGAGGGTGAAATGTGTTTTCTGAGACGAGAAGAGATTACCAACCTTAATAGAAAAGGACCCTCATCTATCACCTTAAAAAATTTATGAAGCTGGGGGAGAGGGGGAAGGGAGACCCAAGCTGGTGCCCAACCGGTCTGTGTGTCCCTGACTTGGCCCTGGGAACTAGGTACCCCCAAGATTTCTTTCCAGCCACATCTTGTTCCAGAAAGGTATCCTGGGAGATTTTAGAATGTTTTCTGGAATCTCAACCCCACTTCCTCCTGGCTTTGCAGGCTAGATTCTCCTCCCAGGGCTGGCCTGAGGTCCACAGTGAGAAGGTTTTGTGGAGGGAGAGTAACCCCACCAATCTTCAGATTATATTTCCATTCCCCCCCATATCCCCTAGCTCCATTCTAGATGGGGAGTCAGGAGACCTAGGGTGGAATCCCTATTCTGCTGCATCCTCTCTGGGTAGTCCCTTCCCTGGCTGGAGTCTCAGTTTCCCCGTGTCTAAAATAAAGGAGTGAGACTAGACTTGAGGGTCCTCCTATCCCTGACATCTTCTCTATCGCTAGCATCCCCAGGGGGCTGAGACCTTAGGGTCACAGGGGGTGGGGAGAGTGAGCCAGCCAATGAGAGAGTCAGAGAGAGCATCTTGCTGGTCCAAGGTGGACAAGGAACGAGAGTATCACTGTCCCCTCTTCATCTGTCCCTGGGGCTTGAGTCCTGATTATCTCTGCTCCCACCCCTCTTCCAACAAGGAGTCGGACCTTGTTATCTTTCCCCTCCTCAACTCAGGGACCCCTGGGGAAAATAGAAACCAGGAATGGAGGGAACTAGGAATCTTGGCCAAAGATCTGTCCCCGGGACAGCGTGGCCTCGAAGACCAGTTTGAGTTTGAAGTCTGAGGAAGGAGGGCAGGCCCAATTCTTGTTTACGTCACACACCCGGAAAGATGCTCCCCGTGCACCTCCCTCTCATGCAGCATTTCCACTGGGAAGAGGCCTGAAAGTGGTCTCTGCACGTGCCCTTCCCCCCACACAGGTACTGACAACTCCGCCCACATATGTGTGTTTGTGTGCATGTATTTTATACATAGAATAAAAATGGGGCCAGTAGCTTCCGGAGGGAGGCCATCAACTCTTCATAAATATTCATAGAGATTAATAAACATGAAGAAAGAGAGAGACCCTGAAACTGAGAGATACCCTGAGACAGGGAAACACTCAGACACTGGGAGAGTCCTAAAGACAGAGATGCTCAGAGGCTGGGAGTAATCCCTATCTCCCCTAAACTCCCAGCTCCATGAATGCCTGTGATGGTGTCCCCCTCCAGGCAGAACCAAGGTGAATGAAAGGAATAAACAAATGAGGGTCTCAAAGACCGGGGCAATACAGGAAGAGATCTTCCCTCCTTTCTCCTTCCTCACCAACCAAAGTAAGCTCCTTGAGGGCAGGGCTTATGGTATCTTCCTCTACACAAGGGCAGAACTCAAGGCCTTGCACCGGATGCTGAATAAATAAATTAGTAAATGAAGGAGGGAATGACAGGTGAGGGCCAGAAACTAGGACAGGGAGAAGTTCCAAACTCCAAGTGTGCCACAGCTGGCTCTTCTTCTCAGGCCTCTCCCCCAGGACATGCTGTGTCTGCAATAGATAGAGGCCCTTCCCTGGGCGTTTGAATAGGAGGATATTCCAAGACTCTCTTTTGGGGAGAGGGGTAGTTAGCTTGAGGTCTAAGGGGTGGGAAGGATCTCAGGGGCTCCAAGGCAGCCAGCATGAAGAGCTTTGATTCAGACCTCAGGAGGGCCTTTCTTGGGAAGGAAACTCTCCCGCAATCCCCCCAACCACCACCACCATCTCTTCCTAAGTCCCCTCCCCAGGGGATCCTCAAAGCCATTTGGATGATAAAACCACCCAGGATGACTTGGAGTAATTAAAAATTACTTCCATATTCAAACGCAGCTGATTGAGGCCAAATTGACTTCTGTAATGGCCCATGGGGAAGGAAAAAGAGAGAAGGGGAGTCAGAATTAGGGTTGAGGGAAGGACGTCCAAATCAGAGCTAAGCACCCTGGGCCTGGAGCAGAATGGGAGGCAGGACAGTTCGGCTAGCCCTTTGTCCCAATGCCCTCTGGCTCCCTGGGCACTAAAGGAGTGGACCCTAGCCTTTCGGCCCCATAGGTGAAAGGGCGCCAAGCAGATACCCAAGGAACAATTTTCTAGTTTCTAACTACCTAGGCCTAAGGAGTGGGAGTGGGTCATACCCAGCTAGGGTAAGGGACAGTCCTTGGTTCCCACTGGCTTTACCAGCAGTGCCCCAGGGCATCTCCTTGACACATAGTAGGCCCACAAATGTGCATTGAATGGGTGGACAGATAAGGAAGGAACAAAGGAGAGGGAAAAGGAAAAAAAAAAAGGCTAGGAGGGGAAAGGAGTAAATTTGCCCCCAAGGGCTGAAGGATCCTAAGCTTCCTTTTCCAGACCCTTCCCTTCCCTTTACCTTCCTCCAGGCTCCTTGGGGAAGCCCCTGGCTCGGCATGGGCTGGGCCTCCTTCCCCTTGGGAGGAGGTCTCTACCACGCTTCGTTGCCCTTTAAACAGATGAGAAAGCGCTCTCATTTTCTTTCCCATTATTCATTGGGCCTAGGGCCCAGGCAGGTTTCCTTCTGCAGGGGCCTGGGTTGACAGAAGGGCGTGAAAGCCCCAAGTATATCTTCAGCCAGGCTCCTTGACCTTACCTCACCTAGCTCCCTGGTCTCTGCAGCCCACTGTCCCATCCCCTACCTCACCAGGGTCATTTCATCCATACCCCTGCCTCCACATAGGACCTTCCTCCCCTACCTAGACACTGGCTTCCCTTGGAAGTTTCCTAGAAAAGGTGCCTGACAGACCTTGCCAGATGGAAAATCTTTCCCTTAGTCTAGGCTCAATACCTCCTATTGCAGGGAAGGCAGTGAGGGCCAGTAGGAAGACTGCATTAGATGCTTGGTCACTGGAGGAAAGAGAGATCTGGCAAGGGAAGCTAGATGCTATCTCCCCCTACCTACCTGTCTTGGGGTTGGAGGGGAGTGAGGATATGGGTCAGTGTCTCTGGGCTCCAAAACCTGAGACACCCCCCACCCCAGCTGGGGCTGAGTAGAGGCAGGAGACTGACTGTGATGAGCCTGGGGTTTATATATAAGATCTAGGTGTATGAATCTCTGCAGGTGTATATCTCTATATCTCTTTGTGTGTGTGTGTGTGTGTGTGTGTGTGTGTGTGTGTGTGTGTGTGTGTGTGTGTGTGTGTGTGTGTGTGTGTGTGTAGCAGTGTGTCCCTGTGTCTGTGTGTCTCCGTGCAAAGAAATTGAATTTGGATCCATTTCCCTGTTTCTGGCTCATCTTCAGCTCTCTCTCTCTCTCTCTCTCTCTCTCTCTCTCTCTCTCTGTACTGCTGCTCTCCTTCACTATTTATGTGACACACACATATACACACAGAGACATTGACATATACCGCACACACACACACACACACACACACACAGACCCACAAACAAACTTGGAAACATCACACCCAGGCTCACAGACACAACACCCTTGTGTCCCTCCCTTTCTCACCTCTGCCTTGTGGGGGTGGGGAGGAAGAAAGGGAGGCAGCTGGGGATGGCAGGACCCAGGAGTCCTAGCTTCCAGCTGGGTAGTCAGTGCCGGGCTGAAGGGGAATCCCTCGGGGGAGCTGCCTCCCCTGGGCTCCTGGCCACCTGGATTCCTCCCCAGGCAGGCATTTAGCCAGCCAAGCTGGAGCTACAGTGGGGGATCTTCATTCCCTAGGTTGAGGGGGAACAGGCAGGTATGGAGGAGGTGGGGGGCCAAGAGAAAATAGGAATGAAAGAAACTAGCAATATTTAGCCAGGAGAGAAGCTGTCTTGAAGCATTTGAAAGACTGTCATGTGGAAAAGGGATTAGATGTGTTCTACTTGGCCTCAAAGGGCAGACTAAGAACCACCGTGGAAGTGAGGAGGAAGGTTCAATTCTGCTGTACAATAGTGAGTGCCAACCCCTGCTTGGGCCTGATGTGGAATGGTCTCTAGAAGGTGGTGATCTCCTCAGCACACTCACTGTATGTAAGACCTGACATCTGGACCTCAATACCAGGTCTTCCTGAAACCAAGCTCCAAGCCTCGGGCAAGTTAACCCACTCATATTTTGAAGCCACCATCCTACGACCCAACCCTGTTCACCATACCATACTTCAACTTCATGCTCCATCCACACAAGCCAACTCACCATCTGCCTGTCACCCTGGCGGTGACCCCCACACCCCTTCCTTCCTTCGTCTTCCAGAAGAAAACTCCCTCCTCTGCTTCCCTTTTCTCTTATATGTATTTTCTGCCCTTATTAGAATGTAAACTCCTTGCAATTTGGAACTATGACCAAAGAGCTATAAAACTATGTATACCCTTTGATCCGGCAATACCACTTCTAGGACTGTATCCCAAAAAGATTGTCATAAAAAAGGGAAAAGGACCCACATGTACAAAAATATTTATAGCAGCTCTTTTTTGTGATGGAAAAGAATTGGAAATTGAGGGGATGCCCACCAAATGGGGAATAGCTGAACAAGTTGTGGTATATGATTGTAATGGAATACTATTGTTCCATAAGAAATTATGAGCAGGCAGATTTCAGAAAAAAATCTGGAAAGATTTATATGAACTGATGCTGAGTGAATGAGCAGAACCAGGAGAACACTGTACACAGTAACAGAAATACTACATGATGACCAACTTTGATAGATTTAGCTCTTCTCAACAGCACAGTGATCCAAGGCAATTCCAAAAGATTCTTGAGGGAAAATGCTATCCACATCCAGAGAAAGATTATTAATGGAGTCTGAATATGGATTGAAGGATACCGTTTTCTCTCTTTTTTCCTCTTTCTTGTGGTTTTTCCCTTTTGTTCTGATTCTTCTTTTACAATATGACTAATGAAGGAACATGTTTAATATCATTGTACATGTATAACCTATCTCAGATTGCATGCTGTCTTGGAGAGTGGGAAGTGGAGGGAGGGAGAAAATTTGGAACTCAAAATCTTATAAAAGTGAATGTTGAAAACCAAAAATAAACAAATAAGATAGCTGAAAGAAAAAGAAGAAAATGTAAGCTCCTTGAGGGCAGGGACCATCTCATTTTTTAAATCTTTCTGTTTCCAGCAACTCAGCATAGTGTCTGGCTCATAGTAAATACTTTAATGTTCTTTCTTTCTTTCTTTTTTCTTTCTTTCTTTCTTTCTTCCTTCCTTCCTCCCTTCTTTCCTCCCTTCCTCCCTTCCTTCCTTCTTTTCTTTCTTTCTTTCTTTCTTTCTTTCTTTCTTTCTTTCTTTCCTTAGGGATACTGTACAAGAGATCCATGCTAAGGAACTGGTTGGAGGGGATTGTTTCTGAAGTCCCTTCCAAATCTGAGTTTCTGGAATTCTTTCTGTGGAAGCTGAAGTTAGACATCAAGGATTGAGGGAGGGAGGGTATAGGAACAGGTGCAGCCAGGCAGACTTTATCATATCGATTTCACTAAAAGCTGCTCAGGCCACCACCACACAAAAACTCCAAAATATCAGGAGATTTCTGTCACCACTCAAGGCAAGTCTTCTCAGCCAACCCCCTGCCTCTGATAAGTGTTCTACCTCCTCCCAGAGAGGAGGGTCCAATCCCCTCAACTCCTCCAGGTAGTCAATTAAGCTCTCCATTTCCCCAACTTTTGGGGTCACTGTTTCAGATACTGGGACTCCCCTCCAATCTTCGGGATTCCCTCACTTTTTTTTTTTTTTTCAAAAAAGAACCTTAGGACATCTCCATCTTCTGATAATATCCAGCTCTCCCCCAACTCCCACTCTGAACCCTGATCCCCAAGTTTCCATGTCTTTGAGGAGACCTCATCCCAGCATCTCATCTCCCCTTCTCCCGTCCTCAGTTTCTCCTCTGGTCCCATCCCCTAGATCCGCCCTCTCTTCATCCCCTTCTCAATCCTCTCCCCCAGTGCCTTCTCTTCCTCCACCACCCCTCTCTCCCAGGGGCTGGGTCTGCACTGAAGCGGCAGAAAACAATTTATTTCCCTGATTACTGATAATCTTCCCCTAGACACCTGCTTCTTGCCCCCTCTCCCACACACACACTTCCCTGAGGTCTAATCCCTTTTAAAATGGCCCTTCGGCATTTGTCTGAGGTTTTAGGGCACAGTGGGGGCTGGAGGGGGGAATGGGGTCTGATAAGGGGATAAGGTGGGGTACAGGAGGGGAGGTTTGAGGGCCAGGATATTTGGGGAGAAGGATGGGATAGTCAAGGGACAGGATGGGAAGTATTTGAGGGAGAGAGAGGAAGAATGTTTTGGAGAAACAGGATGGAAATATTTCAGGTCCAGGGCAGGTTCCACAGAGCTGGCTCAGCTGAACTCCACAAGGATTAAGTGAGAGCCTGAAAGGCAGGGCTGAAAAGAATGTCCTTTTCCTGCTGGTATTTCCTTAGACCTATCTCTCTGCCTCAGAAAGGGTCCCTCCTTTTCCCTCTCCAGATCAGGGAATGAAAAATACCAGCCCCACCCCGCCACACCTCAGAATCGGTGGGGGTAAAGGGGTGGGGGTCGGCTTTTGACCACTGATGTGTATGAGTGTCCCAGGGGTGGCAAGCTTTTCTCTTGACCTGGAAAGCTCAGTCTCACCCACCCCCCAAAAAGGTTCTCCCATATCTCTTTGCCTAGAGCTCTGGCCCTGTCCTTTTGTGCTTAGACTAGACGTGGGCATGGCCTGTCCAGAAACCTCTGCAGCCTGGACACCTGTTATAGAATACCCCAACTCAGCCGTAGAGATCAGCTAGACTGCAAAAGAGGAGGAGAAAGGAGTGGGGGTGGGGAGAGCCACAAACCTTCCTGGAGGATCCCTGAGACAAGGGATCTCCAGGATCTGGAGGTAGGACTGGGCAGTGAGGAGAGAGGGCTACCAGAGTCTGGGACAACGGGAGCACGCTCCCCAATTGTGCCTTGGGGGCGGTGAATGCTGAACTCACCGGCAAGTGTGTGGGTGTGTGCATCAGTGTGGGGGTGTGTGGAGTGTGTGTATGTGCTCACAGTGTTTGTGGCAGGATGATCTGCCTGTCTGATGCTCTGGCTCTGCCCAGCATTCGTGGCATGGCTCTACGTGTGTCTGCAGCTCTCGGGGTTTCTGTCCTCTTCCCAATCGCCAGCCCTTCCCCACCCAGGGCCCCTTCCTTCTTTCTCATCACTCATTCTGCCCTCTCCCTCAGCCCCAGAAGGGCTCTCCTTACCAGGGGCTCTGCTCTTTTATTCCCAAACTCAATCCTAAATGTCCTCCCTCCCCCACACACACTCCCACCCCACCAACCACCTCATCTCTCCTCTTCCACCCCATCCTGACCTACCCCCTGTCTCTCCCTAGTCTCAGAGAGGGCCCCAAGGTCACACAGAGGGAGAGGGCCCATCCAGACCCATAGCATCAAACACCAGCTGTGTGAGCTCATGCCCAGACCCTGCCACAGACCTGTTCACACAGGAACACAAGAACGGTTAGAGCGACACAGATACACGTGGACACAGACCCCAGGAGCTGATCCTGCAGCCAACACACCAGGGAAGCCCCCTCCTCCTGGAGCTGGTTTCCAAAGGTCGCCCCTGGAATGAATTTTAATTTCCGATCTGGGCAGCCTGCGGTAATTAGACAGGATGAAATGTGGTGATTCCGGGGCTCGAGCAGGTGGGGATCCGAGGCTGGCGGACTGGGCCCAGTGAGCAAAGGGAGAATTTGAATTTCAAAGGCAGCTGTGGTGTGTGAGTGTTTGGGGAAGAACAAGCACTGTCTTCCCATCCCCCACCCCCAACAGCCCACCAAGGCTAGACCACCCCATCTGATAGCAGCCTGATCCACCGGGGATTCTCTCTGCCCTGCCCACACAGTGTGGCACCAGGGGCAGCGACTGGGGGACCGGGGCAGGGGCTGGGGGAAGGGGAGTCAAGGGTGAGAATCTTTCTCCTCGAGGACCAGTGGGGTCAGAGGCCATGTACAGAGCTTTAAACCCTTATGGAGGTGGAAACCAAGAAACTTAACCTGTATGCTCCCGTCCTGACCCAACCTCATCCTGGCACTAACCCCTGGACCATCCTGCCCCTTCAGGGCTCTATGGCAGGAGATCTTGAGTTGACTGTCTGGAATCTAGGCAAGATGAGTAAAGCTAAGAAGGGTCCTAGGTGTCCAGGTCTAAGCTGGCATGGAAGCTGAGGAGTGAGGGCCAGGTCCCGCTCTGGTACACTCATTCCCCTCCCTGCCCTCCCGAATGGGCACTCGGGAGCCAACAGCCGGAGAGGATGGGCCGTTAGGCGGGGAGCTGCCACCCTCCATCAGGCACAACCCATTTCATGCTCCCAGGGTCTCCAGGGGGAGGAGGCGGTGAGTCATCTGTCTTAGATAATGGGACTCTCACATACTTGATGCTTTCACAGGACAGAAACCACTGGGGATGCCAGCTAGAGCCCAGGAAGGACTTCCTTCTGGTGATTCTGACTAGCCAAGCAAGATATCAAGGCCTCCTTATGGGTGAGAAGGTTAGAACACAGTACACAGTGCAGAGCGGTGGAAAGAGCTAGATTTGGACCTAGGTTCAAAACCCAGGTCTGGCTCTTCCCATCTGCATGAACCTGGGCCTCTACAGACCTCAGGTACCTCATCAATAACATGGAAGGGTTGGACTAGCTGACTTGTACATTTTATTCCAGCTCTAAATCTGTGACTGTCAGAGCAGGAGAGACTTAATGTCATAGAGTGTCAGAGCTGGGAGGGCCTTAGAACACAGGATGTCAGAGCTGGGAGGGCCCTTAGAACATAGGATATCAGCATGAGGAGAGGCCCTGGAACATAGATTGTCAGAGTTGGAGGGATCTTAGGACATGGAATACTAGAACATAAAATTAGGCTATTGGAATGGGAAAGAATCATCCAGTCTGATAATAACAGCTAATAAATCACATTTATATAGTACCTACGATGGGCCGCATCTCATTTGCTTCTTACAACAACCTTGGGGGGGAGGGAGTAGGTGCTATTCTATCACCTCCTTTTTATGGTTAAGGAAATTGAGTCAAAGGGAAGCTAAGTGACTTGCCCAAAGTCATATAGCTAGTAAAGATTTGAGACAAAATTTGATCTCTGCTTTTCCTGACTGCAGACCTACTCCATGTACCCCACCATACAGCTGCCTTACTGCAAAGGTGGGGAAAGTGAGACCCAGACAAGGGAAAGGGACTAGTCCAAGGTCATCCAGTAAGTGGCAGAGCTGGCTATAGGACCCAGGCAGGTCTCCAGATTTCTGGTCTGAGGCTCTTTCCAGGCCACTTTCTGACTGGAGGTTCATCTCTGGAGAGATCTCCTTTCTGCCACAGAAGCCATAGTTAGAGCAGAGATAGTTGGTTTGAGAAGTTGAGTGAGCACAGAAGCTTTGAGTGGATAATACCTGCCACCAGGCCTTGCCACCTTGACTCTCACTGACAAGAAAAGAGGAGGTCTTGAGAAAGAGAGCGAGGGCTATGGACCCAGGGCCCAGGCTGGTAGGGCATCTTGGTCATGTCTAGAAGTAGGATGCTGCTGAATACACTGGGCACCCCCATAGATAACAGGGTCACTTCAAGGGTCAAGGTAGAAGAGAGACAGCCATCCCAAATAGGAGGAAGGACAACGGTACAGAGGTGGGAAACCAATCACCAACCACCTCCCATGTGCTAGGAAAGAATAATCCAGTTTGGTTTGTGTGTAGAGTGCCTGGGAGGCAGCTGGGTGCTGCAGAAGGTAAAGTGCCTGGTCTGCGGTCAGGAGGACTCATCTTCCAGAGTTCAAATCTGTCTCTGAGGTCCATTGCAGGTCCAAATCTCCATAACCCTCTTTCTCAAATCCTCAGACACTTCCTGGCTGGGTGACCCTGGGCAAGTCACTTCACCCTGTTTCCTCAGTTTCTCATCTGTAAAATGAACTGGAGAAGGAAATGACAAACCACTACAATATCTTTGCCAAAAAAAAAAAAACACCCAAACCCCAACCCAGATGCGGTCGCAAAGGGTCAGACAGAACTGAAACGACTGAACAATGAGAAGATGAGTGCGTGGTAGAGGACGGCGTGAGATGGAACTGGAAAGGTAGGCGGTGCCAGAGCTGTGGGGCTGCCTCCATCCAAAGGTGGAACTGCATCTGGGGCTCCCGAGGGGGACACTGAGCACCTTGGAGCCCAGACTGTCATGACCAGAGCTCCTTGAGAAAGCTGATCGCAGCAGCCTGGGAAGTTGGAGACAAGAGAGAACCGAGGAGGGAAGAGGTGTTAAGACAGGTTGTGGGTGGTGTTTGTTGTTCCAAATGTGCAGGTGAACGGCTAGCAGGCCTGTATCTGGGGCGTGGCTGTGGGAGGGGAGCAGGAGGAGGCTGACGCTGGAGACCTGGAGGAAGAAGGATCAACAGAACATGGCATCTCACCAGAAGGGGGAGAGAGGAGGGGGAAGAGTCAGAAATGAAGCCAGGGTTTTATTTGAGCTGGGGCCAGTAGGAGGATGATGGGACCTTGAACAGAACTAAGAAAGTTGGGAGGAAGGGCCAGTTTTAAAAAGGGAAGGTAATGAATTAGAATTCTGTCATGTTGCAATGGCTAGAGTGGAAGACCTGAGTTCAAATCCAGCTTCAGACACTTACTAGCTGTGTGACCCTAGGCAAGTCACTTATCCCTGTTTGCCTCAGTTTCCTCATCTGTAAAATGATGAGGTTGGACTTAAGGGCCTCTGAAGTCCTTTCTAGTTCCAAACCTATCTGACGAACCATAAAATGAGGGAGCTGGACCAGGAGAATCAAGGATCCTCTCAATTTCTATACTTACGTTCCTATGATCAGAGTAGAAAGAAAGCCATTGGCTTTGTGGATTAAAGGTCCCTAGTGACCTTGAAGAGAGCACTTTCAGTGGAGTGGTGGGGGCTGGAGAGTGAGCCTGTGATGAGGATGGAGGCAGGGGGTGGAGGTAACTCTTTTTAGGTGTTTGGCTATAAAAGGGAAGAGAGAGAAAGGAAGGACAGCATAAAGGGGTGGGAGAACTGGCAGGGGACCTGAGCATCGGAAGGAGAAGGGATGAAGAGACTGAAGAGGAGAGGTGAGCTATAGAAGGAGGCAGGGGGAGGGAGGACACTCACAGGCACAGGGAGAGACAGGGCTTAGAGAAGCTCTCTTCCTCAGAAATCCAAGGGGAAGAGAGAGATGTCAGCCAAATCAGAGGTGAAAGGGAGAGGGACAGAGGCAGCAGCTAACCATGAGTTTGAGGGAAAAGATTACAGATTTAGCTCTGCAATGGACCTCAGAAATGGAGCAGCCACTATACCATGTCCACATGGTACAACGGATGGAGCATCAGGCCTGGAGGGAGGAAGACCTGGGTTCAAATGTGACCTCAGACCCTTACTAGCTGTGTGACCCTGGGCAAGTCACTTAATGTGTTTGACTCCGTTTTCTATAATATGTAGATAATAATAGTGCCTACCTGCCAGAGATGCTGTGAGATCAAATAAAATAATAATTGTAAAGCATCATGTCTGGCATTTAGTAACTGCTATATAATGTTAGCGGCTGCTGCTTCTGCTGCTGCTACTGCTACTGCTACTACTACTACTGATACCACTATTGTTGCTGTTTATAGTCATATCTGACTCTCTGTGACCCCGTTTGGGATTTTCTTGGAGTGCTTTGCCATTTGCTTCTCCAGCTCATTTTACAGATGAGGAAACTGAGGCAAACAGGATGAAGTGACTTGCTCAGGGTCACACAGTGTCTGAGGCCACATTTGAACTCAGGTCTTCCTGACTCCAGACCTTACACTCTACCCACTTCGCCACCTAGTACCATCCCATTTCGTAATAGGAGCAATGGAGGCCAGGGGAGATAAAAGAATTGCCCAAGGTCGCATGGGTACTAAGTGGATGAATCAGGTTTTAAACTTAGTTTCCTCCCCTCCAAATCCAGCTGTCTTCCTTCTTGGTGGGTTGACATTCAAGGTGATAATGAATGAATGCAGGAGGTGCTTGCCCATGAAGTTCTCTGGGTGAAGTGCCACCCGGTAAATTTGTAACCCCATGTTTTCCAGGCCCCGAAGAAGGGCAGGGAGTGAGAGGGCAAAGCTTAGCAGGAGGAGGGACCGTGGCTTCAAGCAGAGAAGGAACGTCAATGGGGCCTGGTCAAGAGGTGGCCAGGGTCTCCATCTAGTTGGAGGAGACCTCAGCCTGAAAGAGGAGCTGTGCTCCCCCCACAACCTGGGGCCTTCTTTCCTCCAATCAGGAACTCTCTGAGGACAGGGAATGAGTCTCCTCTTTCACCGGTCTTTCCTCCTAGAGGCAAATGCCCTTTCATTATAGCTCTTTCCCTCTTCCAGCTCCAAGGGAGATAAGGGTCCCTGCTAATTGCATTAGGATTTTGTGTCAATTAGCAGACAATTACATGGGTAAATTGGTGCTTAATTTGGAAGCAATAAATATATCTCCATTGGCACAGAGATCCAATTCCCCCAACCCATTGGCCTAGGCCCATCATGGGGGCCCCTCATGAAGTCCCTAGGAGGCCTGGGCATAGAGCTCCATTCCCACCATTCTCCCAGTGGAGTTTGGACCAAAGTTCTGGATAGTTCTTCAGGATATCTGTGGCCTGGAGCCAATAAGCATGTCTTTACTGACCTCCTCATTTGTCCAGACCTGAGTTGTAGGGGACAGAGAGAAGATACCAGCAAAAATCCCTGCTTGGGGAGGGGGTGGGGGGAACAGGCTCTGGTGTGATCCAGTCTTTGGGTGCCAGTGGGATGGGGAGGAAGAGAATCTGGAACTGAAAATAAAAATATAATTGAAAAAAGACTGTGACCATAGGAAAAGCAGGCAAGGAAAGGTTTCTGCAGTCATCAGAACAAGATGCCAGTTAAGTTCTCTAGGGCCGAGGCATGACCTGTATCAGACAGACATGTGCCCACATGTATGTGTGTGTATGTGTGTGTATGTGTGCATGCCCCGTGGTATGGTGTGGTGAATGAGTGAGCATTTTTTTTTGTCATTTAATTTGCTATGGTTGGTTAAACATCTTTTGCTTTGGAGAGAAAAAAAAAAGCTACAGAAAGAAGTGGGCTTTGAAGGAGAAAGGGAATTCTAAGGAGGAAGACGAGAGTAAGTAAGGCTGGATGCAGAAAGGGAAAGGGGAAGCAGGACAGGGAATATATTAACTAGGGTGAAACGGATGACCTATGTTGGGAAGCTGTAGGAGATCCGGATGGAGACTTTGGGGCTAGTTGGGATAGGGCCTTGAATGTCAGGTTCAGGAAGTTAGACACCCCTCCCCCACCCCATGAGCAATGGAAGTCATTCAGTAGGACTCAGGCCCCTTTTATCACCATAAGCTGATTGTTCATTGAGAGTTCATCTGGGCCCCAGTGGTTCTCAACCTGTGGGTTATATTCAGTTTAAATACATCCTGCATAGCAGATATTTACATTGCAATTCATAACAGTAGCAAAATTACAGTTATGAAGTAGCAACATAGAAAATAATTTTATGGTTGTGGTCACCACAACATGAGGAACTGTATTAAAGGGCAGTGGCATTAGGAAGGTTGAGAACACTGATCTAGGGGCAGCCAGGTGGTGTAGTGAGTAGAGTACCGGCCCTGGAGTTAGGAGGACCTAAGTTCAACTCTGGCCTCAGACACTTAACACAAAACTAGCCATGTGACCTTGGGCAAGTCACTTAACCCCATTTGTCCTGAATTCCCCCCTCCAAAAAGCAAAAAAAAGAAAGAAAGAAAGTTCATCTAGTCTGACCCCATTATTTTACAAAGATTCTGAGAGGAGAAATGACTTATCCAAGGTCACAGAGGTATTAAGTAGCAGAGCTGAGATTTGAATCTAGGTCCTCCTCTCTTTCCTCTCTGTTCAGAGAGACCTCCCCAAGTTCACACACAATAATAACACCAAAGTTCAAGACTAGGGAAAAATCAGGGACTGGGGCCTCCTTGCCCCTTCTCAGGCTTGCTGGCTAATGCATAGGGAGAACAGATAACTGTCAGCCTCTAACAGTTACAGAATCACAGAACGTCAAAGATGGTTTTCTGGCCCTACCCGCTTTGGACCAAGAGACCCCCTGGTCTTGCACTTAGGCTATAAGGCTCCTACCTTTGAGAAGACCTCTGGTGATGGGGGACTCACTACCTCCCAAGGCAGCTCATTCCACTTTGGAATGGCTCTAATCATTAGGAAGGTTTGGGGTTTTTTTCCCTGATACTAAGCCTAAATGTGCCTCTCTGCAACTTGCCCCCCATTGTTCCTAATTCTCTCCTCCGAGGCCAAAGAAAACCAGCCTAAGCCCTCTCCCATAGGATGGCCCTTCAAGCACAGGAAGACAGCTATCAAGGCTTTTATTCTCCTGGCTAAACATTGCTAGTCTTTTCAGGCCATCTTTATACAGGATGTGATCGCCAAACCCTTCGCCATCCTTGTGTGATCCAATCCAACAAACAATTACTAAGAGACCTACTGTGTGCCGGGTCTGTGCTAGGTGCTGGAGGTGTAGAGATAGAAAAAACCAAAAGCAGCCTGTCTTGGTGGTCACCCCTCTGCTGTTGTAGGGATGGGAGATTCAACACAAACACCGGTAAGTGAATAAAAAGTATATTAATGCCAACTGACTTCAAGAGATGAAGAGAATTAAGAAGGGAAGTCGATCAGGAAAGGCTTTGGTGGGTGGTGCAACTGAGCTGGGCTTTGAAGGAAGCTAAGGATTCTGCAAGGAGAGGTCAGGAGGGGTCACAGATTTTTAGAGATCATAGATTTCAGACCATCTGAGTCCAACCTCTGTTTAACCAACGAGGAAACTGGGACCCATGAAAGCTGTGACTTGCCTAAGGTCACATGGGTAGTGTCAGAGGCAGGATTTGAACCCATGATTCTGCAGCCAGGGCTCTTTCCACTGTACCACACTGCCTGCCTAGGATGGTCTAGGCTCAGAGGATCACTTGTGGAGAGAAAAGCACAGAAGATGAAGATGGAGCAGTCAATTTGAAAAGAATGCAAGACATTCTACCTTTATCCTCCTTCCTCAAAACTGAATGTGGCACTCTAGGCGGGACCTGGCCAAAGCAAAGGACAGTGGGACTCTCACTTCTGAGGTTTTGGACTCTCTGCACTTCTTACTGCAGTCTAGGATCAAATTGGTTTTTGTTGTTTTTGGCTGACATGCCACCAGCCAACACATTGAACTTGCATCTTGTAATGTTGATTTTGAGGGGAAACTGAGGCAGGACCTCAGAGGCAGCAAGGAGTTTGATATAAGTCAACTGTATAAGCAGCAGCCCAGAAGGCCACAGCTCCCATTCTTCAAGCATCTAGGATTTCACCAATATGGGCTATGTCCTATACGGAGGCAGATCCCAGGCCCTGCATTCATTCTTACTATTTTACTGAGCTATTCTGACACTCAAAACACACCACACCATCAGTTGGCCAATCCTCCATGAAAGCCTTGGCTCCATTAGGAGAGGCACGTTGGCCAAGATTAGGAATGTTATCATCATCCTGTGGTCCTCTGACCTGCTCAGATCAAACCCGGAGCATTGTGTTCAATTCTGGGTACCATATTTTAGGAAGGACATGAATGGGTCCATTGATAGTTGAGAGAAGATGGGAGAACAAGCCATGCAGAGACTGGTTAAAGAACTAAGAGTGTTTAGCCCAGAAGAGACAAGACAAGGGGGGGACATGATAACTGCCTTCAAGTATTTGAAGGGCTGTCATGGGAAAGGGGGGATAAGGCTTATTCTGCTTAGCCTCAGTGGGCAGAGCAAGGTTAAGGTGGGGGGGAGAGATACAGAGAGGCATACTGAATTAC
>CM053588.1:68866225-68905359 GCA_028646515.1 Pseudochirops corinnae | reverse complement strand
TCATTTTTCTCCTCTGTAACAGGAGGCTAACAATGCCTCTGAGATTTGGAGGAGATAATGGCGTGACAAAGTGCTTTGTAAACCATAAAGCCTGGGGCGATGTTAACGGTTCCTGACCCCACCCCCCACCCCGGTCCTCAAAGCGGTACATGCTGGGAGGCAGAGACAGGCCTGCACTGGCCCGGGGACCCAGCCTCCTCCTGACGTCTTCGTTTTTGTTAGAGGCACCCCTCATTCTCCCAGTCGCCCCAGGTCCTGCCTCCAGGTCCTAGTCCTCCCTGGCCCAATTAGCTGCCTCATCTTGGGGGGGGGGGGAGAGGGGAACCTGCAGCCTGGCAGCCACCCGTGGCCCTCTAGGTCCTCAAGTGAGGCTGTACGTTCTCCACCTCTGCTCCAGACCCTCGATATCACAGCAATCCATCTTCTCTCCTCTCAAACCAGCAGCCCTCCTCACCTCTCCTCTGGATGGGCGCAATAGCTTATCCATCTGATTCCTTCCCTTTCCAAACCATCCTTCCAGTGGTGGCCAAAGTCATTCTGCTTACACCCAGGCCCACATGCTAAGCTGCTCAAGAATCTTCTGTGACCCCCTGTGATCTCTAGAATAAAAGGAAAGCTTCTGTGCTTGACAGAGTCAGGAAGACCTGAGTTCAAATCCAGCCTCGGATACTGACCAGCTGCGTGACCCTGGGCAAGTCACTTACCTTCTGTCTGCCTCAGTTTCTTCATCTGTAAAAATGGGGATAATAACAGCCCCTACCTTGAACAGTTGTTGTGAGGCTCGAACAAGGTGATTTACAATTATGTGCTTAGCACAATGCCTGGCTTATTTGTTGTGGCTGTTCTGTGGTTTTAGTCATGTCTGATTCTTTAGCACCTTTTTTTTTGGGGGGGGGGTTCTTGGTAAAGGTATTGGAGTGCTTTGCCGTTTCCTTCTCTGGCTTATTTTACAGATGAGGAAACTGAGGCAAACAGAGTAAAGTGATTTGCCCAGGGTCACACAGATAGTGATCATCTAAGAGCAAGTTTGTACTCAGGCCTTCCTGACTCCAGGCCTGGTGCTTCTATCTACTGCACCACCCAACCGCCCCACTTGGTATGTGAATGAATAAATGTTGCTATATAAATGCTAATTATTGTTATTATTATATTAAAAGCCCAATATGGCTACAGCCTATTTTTCCAAGTTGTCCTCAAGGGTGCTCCATAGGCAGCCAAACAGTCCTATTTGTTGTTCCCTTATAGACCACATGCAATCTCCTGCCTGTGCACCTTTGCCCAGGCTGTCCCTCATGTCTGAAGTGTTCTCACTCCTCTATCCACCTCTTAGAATCCTGGGCCCTCTTCGAGCTCAGCTCAAGAGCCACCTCCTACAGGGAGCCTTTTCTGATTCCCCTCGTTGTTCATCTCCCCCTCCCCAGTGACTATATTTATTTTATCTGTACCAATGAATCAATCAAAGTTGACGCTATCCCAGGTGCTGTATTAAGCCCAGGAGTACTTCTCTGTATATGGCTTGCTTGGTATCTGTTTTCTCCCATGTTTTCTCCCCCATTAGATTGTAAGCTCCTTGAGGGCAAGGACTGTCTTTGCCTCTTTTTGTCTCCCCAGCACTTGGTATGATACCTGGAACATAGCAGGCACCTAATAAAAGCTTATTGATTGATTATCTGAGAATATGTTGTATTTCTCTCCTACAAAATATAAATTCCCTGAGGGCAGAAACTATACACTTTTAAAAATTTGTCTCCCTGGCACCTAGCATAGTGCTTGACACATTTTTTCAGTCAGTCAACAAGCATTTATTAAGGTCTTACCACTGGCAGGCACTGTGTTTATTGCTGGGGATATACAAAGAAAGGAAATAATACAGGCCCTGTCCTCAGGGAGCATATATTCTAATTGGGGAGATAACATAATATTAAATGCATTCTTGGGGCAGCTAGGTGGCGCCATAGTGCACAGAGCACTGGTCCTGGAGTCAGGAAGACTCATCTTCCTGAGTTCAAATCTAGCCTCGGACGCTTAGCTGGGTGACCCTGAGCAAGTCACTGAACTCTGTTTGCCTCAGTTTCCTCATCAGTAAAACGAGCTGGAGAGGGAAATGGAAAACCACTCCAGTACCTTTGCCAAGAAAGGCCCAAATGCGGTCACAGCTGAACAGCAACAGTAATAGCAAACATACGAGGTGAGTACAGACAAGACAGGAGGCGATCTGAAAGGGGAGATGCGTTAGCAGCTGGGAGTACCAGGAAAGGCCTTCTGTGGAAGGTGGGTTAAACTGAGACTTGAAGGAAACTGGAGAATTTGGAGGCAGAAAAGCAAGGAAACAAGAACTTCCATTGGCATAGAGAGTTTCCAGCAAGGAGTGTTTTCCAAGACATTAAGAGGTTCAGTGACTCACCCAAAGACACTCAGCGTGTATGTGCCATAGGCAGGACTTGAACCTAGGTCTTCTTGGCTCAAAGGCTGGCTCTATTCACTGCGCCATTCTGCCTCTCCGTGTTGTATTTTCTAAGGTTTGATTCCGGTCCTAATACTCTATACTCTGCCCCTCACTCAGCACCAGTTAGGTGTTCCATAAATGTTTATTGATTGATTCATGGACTGGATGGAAGTCTACCTGGAGGCAGGACTAGAGTTCAACAGGTTCTCAGCAAGGGGCAAGGGGCAGGCTCCCTTCTCTCACCTGGGACCAGTTGCTCACGTTAACTAGAGGAAAGAAAAGGAATTCTCAGCATTTCCAGACCCCTAACAACCATGCTGTTAGATTGATGACATTCAGAGAAATTGTGCTTGTCTCTCTTGGACTGTGTCCTGAGCCCAAGAAAAGAGGGAGCAAACTTTGGGGGTTAGGCTGAAAGTTTCTTCTTCTATAGAAGCCCCGTAACTGCTTCAGAATTGGGCTCTAGGGCTCATTACAGGGAGATTGGCACCTGGGTTCTGGTGCTGACCTTGATTTCCATTACAACCTTTTCTGAACCCCTACTTGACTTCTACACCAACTACGGTATGATCTAGGGAAAGTCACATCTCTTCTCTGTGCCTCAGTTTCCCCAACTATCAAATGCATGATCAGTTCCTGGATACAATAATCCCTAAACCTGTTTCCAATCTCCCTAACCCAGACCAAGTTCTGGTTCACCTGGGAGGGGTTGTAGAGTACAGAGAGAGAGAAGACTTTACTTAGAACGCAAGGTCCCTCCTTCTCTGGCCTTTCCCCAGCATGGGGCAGTAATTGCTTCAGAATCCTCCAATGTCTGATTGGAAGAAGCCTCAACGATCATCTAGCTGAACCCCTCCCCATGCAAGAATCTGCTCTACAACACTCTCAATTGGTTGCCCAGACTCTGCATGAAGACCAGACCTATAACTAAGGCAGGGCAATTGAGGTTTGATCCAAGGCCCTAAAATAGGAGGGTGCTGACAGCATTTCCAGTCATAGATCTAGGGATAGAACTAGAAACATTAGGAGTCATCGAGTTCAAATCCCTCGTTTTACAAGACAGGAAACTGGCCCAGAGAGGTTAGTAAGTGATTTGTAAGTACATGACATGCCAAGGCTGGGCCAGATCTGGACTCCAAACCAGCGCTGGGAGGTGACCCAAGGTCCTCTGACCAGATCCAGCCTCTTCTGCTAATAGTGCCTCATTTGTAAGAATGATTCCTTGAAATAGGAAGCTACCAGATGGCAGGGCTGGTCCTTGCCCTGCTCTCACTCTCTCACCCCCACCAGATAGAGAATGCCAGAATAAGACCCAAAGTCCAATCTGGCCTCAAGCACTAGCTTTGTGACCCTGGGCAAGTCACTTTGCTTCACTGTGATTCAACTCCTTCATCATGAACCGAGAATTATAACAGCGGGGTCATTGTAAGGCAAACATTTGTAAGTAAGGCTCTTTGCAGACCTTGAAGGTCATAGAAACGATCGTTTTATCATTGTAGCGGCCTACCTGGCCGAAGCTCTGAGCCAGCGGGGTGTCTGCCCGTTTCTGAAGACACACGCCACAGTCCTTGCTCTGCCCCAGTCAAGGCTGCATGGCGTTTACTCCCAGAGTCTCCACCACCCTCTGGGATGGGGAACTCACTACCTCCTGGGCTAACCCTCTCATTTCACTTTGGAATCTCGCTAGGTTCCCTCCAAGGCTCAAGCCCCTTTCTTGACCTGTATATATCTGGCTGTGATTCCAACACCCCAGCCAAGAGTTACCCCAAGTTGGGTCAGAGCCTAGATGTAGGGATGGGGAACCCCATGTGGCCTTGAGGCCCCAGGATCCCCCCCCAAGGAACTTGGGGCAGGAGTGTTCAAGGCGGGAAGAACAGAGGGTAAGGATGGGCACAGACCCAAACAGGAGCAGCACGGATGATGAACCGAGCTGTAGAGTTTCCAGGATGGAGCAATCACTTATTTTTCTAGCACTCTGGGTCCTATGCAATAATTTGTGAACATTTTCCCATTTGACTATCACAACAACCTGCTGGGTGGGCATTATGATTCCCATTTTTCAGGTGAAGAGACTGAGGCTTGGAGAGATGGAGGTCACACGGGTAGCAACAGCAGAGACTCATCTCTGGTCCTCCCATCCCCGAGTCCTGTGCTCTTTGTGCCCGGACCTCAGGAAGCTCACAGTCTAAGAGGGAGAAAAAGACAAGGACCCAGTGCTAATTAGAACAGGCTAATTATATGAGAAGACTGCCAGTGTTTGTCACTCAGAGGAGAGGAGTAGGGACGGGGCAGAGGGGATTAAGGGAAGGTAGTTGCAGGAAAGATTTATCCGCACATGCAGTTTCTTGCCATAGAATGCAAGCTCCTTGAGGGCAAGGACTAAGTCCATTTTTATCTTAGGGCAGCTGGATGGTTCAGTGCACAGAGTGCCAGGCCGGGAGTCAGGAAGACTCATCTTCATGAGTTCAAATGTGGCCTCAGACACTTATTAGCTGCGTGACCCTGGGCAAGTCACTTATTCCTATTTACCTCAGTTTCCCCATCTGTAAAGTGAGCTAGAGAAGGAAATGGCAAACCACTCCAGTACCTTTACCAAGAAAACCCCAAACAGGATCACAGAGAGTCAGACGTGACCGAAGAACGACTGAACATTAATCCTCTGCACCCAGCACCATGCTAGGCACATGATAGATGGTTAATAAACACTTGTTTATTGATTGAAATGCTGAATAAATGAAGGAACTGATATGGGTCTCCATACTAGAACCTCACTGCCTCTGGGATTCTCTGTTTCAAGAGTGGCAAACACTCCGTGGATCAACCCACCCTCCATCAGACCTTTCTTTTTCTTGCCTTCCATCTCACCCCCTCTCCCATGGATGTTAACTTGGGGTTCTTAGCCCCAGGAGAAAGTGAAGGAGATACTGGAGAGGAGGAGAGGAGGAAATCCCATCAGGGCCTGGGCCCCCATCTCCCCCAGGACAAGGCCTCACCCCACCCCTTTGGAGCTTCCCAAGCAAAGATTCTCATGCAAGGATTCTGCCTGGAGAGAGGAGAGGGGGTCACTCACACCTTCCCCAATGACCTTCATCCAAGTCACATCCTGTTGTAGAGGGAGAGGGCAAGGGGGAATTAAGGGGACCCTGCCTTTTGGGGTCAAACCACTGCTCTCTCTGCTTCCACTTTCCTTCTTTCCACCCCCCCTCAGCTTTGTCATGAGCACTGGTAGAAAGACCCTTCTCCCAGGACCTTGGTGGAAAGAGTCTGAGGTGTTCTGGTCCCTCTCTTCTTACCCTGCTAAGGAACAGATGGGACAAGTCAATTAACAAGCATTTATTATGTACCAGGCACTGTGCTAAGGGCTATGGATACAAAGAAAGACAAAAGGCAGCCCCTGCCCTCAGGAGGCTCCCAGTCTAATGGGGGAGATGCCCCTCCCTTAAGACCTTCGTTCTCAAGTCCTTCCATTCAGTGCCGGGAAGACAGTGTCCACCCTCCACCTTGGGACCTCCTCATCTCTGGCTCAGCTGTTGCTCGGCTGCCTCTTTTTCCCTTGCCCTCAATAACCACAACAAGAAAGATTTTGACTGATTGATGGGGGGAGACAAATAAATTGTGGTGACCGGGTCTGGGCACCTGAATTTACGGCTGGATTTACGAGGATTTACAAGGCCCAGAGCTGTCAAACCTCTCCCCACCTTCCTATACCTCTCTTCCCTGGTGAAGAGAGAGGGCAGTGGGTTGAGCAGGAGCAGCATCTCTGCTGCCAGCACCCCAAACTGGCTGCGCATATGGCCATGATGCCAAACATGTGGGCACAGGGCCAAAGGACCAGGATCCAAGCTGAGAACCATCACTGGACTGGGAAGAAAGGTAGAGACCACCTAGGCCTCTTCCTTTACTTTACAGATAAGGAAAACTAAGATCCTGCCCCGGTCAGTGTCAGAGATGAGGCAAGAACCCCCCATCCCCAGGCCTCTCACAGACAAGTTTTTCCTTAGGTTGAGCAGAAATCTGCCTCCAGATCATTCATCCTCACTGTCCCCCGTTCTGCCCTCTGAGACCCAGCAGAACAATTCCATCCCCTCTCCCAGCAGGCAGCCTTTCAGGTCCTTGAAGAGATCTCTCCTGTCTTCTCCTCCCAAGTCCACTCAACAAGCATTTATGTGTACCCTGCACTGTGCTGAGGCTCAGAACCATTCAGGGACCCCGACCCTTAGCAGCTGGATGACCCTTGGGAAATGTCAGACTCAGGACTTTCTGACTCTGCAGGACTCTATCCACTACACCAGCTTCCTCTACTTTGCACAAAGAAGGCGTTTAATTCGATTCAGTAAACATTTTATGAAACACCTACTACGTGCCAGACTTCGTGCCTAGATGTCTCTAGTTCCCTCAACCCATTCTCTAGGTGGGGTTTATCTGGTCTACTAGTTCTCTCACTCTGGAACAAGGCCCTCTTCATGTCATGGAAAGCCCCTGAATTGAGAGGCAAATTCAAATCCTAACCTTGGCCCCCAAAACCCAGGTGCCTTTGGATTCAGTCAAAGGACCACACTGGAGGACCTAGAGGGCCACGTGTAGCCTCGAGGCCACAGGCTCCCCACCCCTGGGTTAGATTATAGTAATAAAGGCCTCTTCCTGCTCTAAGCCCTGTGATCCTACCCTCATCCTGTCCTTCCTAAGGCGCCCAAGCTGAGCATTGGTATCAGCATCAGCATATGGCCCTTGGGATCCCTTCGGAAGGCCTGGCTCCACCTTCCACAGTGGGGGCAGGGAAGGTGGGCATCTTGGTGCCAGGCTTGGCAGCCACATAGGGGCCATCTGCTGCCTGCTGGAAGAAAGTCAAGGTCAGGCTTTTTCCTAGGGTGAGGGAGGACATGCAAGGGCCCCTTGCCCCCTTCTCAGTCAGTTATTAATACACCAGTTATTAACATCTGGGCCCTTGGGGTCCCACTCTCCCTCCCCTTCCTCTTCAGCTCAGTAAAGAGTTTTATTAATTAATTCCTTTTTTCCTTGCAGATCGGAGTTTCTTAGTCTCCAGCTTCCCTACTCATCCTGGCCTTCCTTACCCAGGCCTAGGCAATTGGGTAGTGAAAGGATCTCTGGACTGGGAGGACGGGTACGCTGGTAAATGTTTAACAACTAACTCTGGGGAAAAAATGTATGCGTGGCACCCTTGTTTTAACCTGCATTATCAGCGTTTTCCCCTTCACTTTCTTAAAAATCAATAAATCAAGCCCTGATTTGTAGTATTTACTGATTTCCAAGGTATGGATGCTCACACAGAAAACTCAACAATCAGCTCTTAGCCAGCCCTAGAACAGCCCTGTATGCCTGGCTTCCGGTCTCCCCTTGGCCTCTTATTAAGCTATATGAGCTTAACCAATTCTTTTCCCATCTGAGCCTTAGTTTCCCCACTTATAAAATGAGTAGGCCAGACTAGATAATTTCTCATGCTCCTTCTCATAGGCTACCACTAAAGGCACCAGACCCCCTTTCCTTCCTCCCTTGCCCCCTCCCTTAGCTGGTACCAGAATCCATAAAGTTTGGGGGGGGAGAATTATAAGACTCAGCACCACTGTGGGCAGCTACTCCCCTTGTCCTGCCCAGGCCACTGAACTGTTCACTGGGCTGGGATCTTTCAATGAGATAGGGGACCACCAAGCTTTACTGTCACTGCTTTCAAAAGTTCTCTGGGCCTTATTACCTGCCCTGCCTCTACAACCTACAGGTGCTGCATCCCAGGCCATCGCCAGTCACCCTGACTTTTGTCCCTCTGCCAGACTCCAATGACAGACGATAGGGTGAGGCTGGCCACTTTGAGCAGCTCTGTCTCACTTAAATCTGATTCACCTGCAAGCCAACACATCACCCTTGTGATGTCATCGGTCTGCTTCAACAATGCAGGACCACCACCACCAACAACCTACAGGGCCAGAACCTGTGTAACCTAAAGACCTCTGAGCCTTGCCCTGTGCCCACCACTGAGCCCTGAAGACTTCCAGACCTTCCCATTTGTCTTGTAGGGGAACTTTTTGGTATTATCTCCCCAATTTGCTCCTTGAAAGCAAGGACTGTCTTGTATTTTTCTAGTATCCCTGGTGCTTAGTGCTCAGCAAACAGTAAGTGCCCAATAAATGCTATCTTATTCATTCATTCATTCACTCACTCATTCATTCATTCATTCATTCATTCATTCATCTCAGCCCAGATTGGAGAATCTAAGGTCCAGAGTCTGACCTCCCCTATCTGTTCCTTTAGGCCAGCAGTTCTCAACCTGTGGGTCACAACCCCTTTGGGGGTCGAACGACCCTTTCACAGGGGTCACAGGGGTCACCTAAGACCATTGGAAAACATACATTTCCAATGGTCTTAGGAACTGAGACACCACTCCTCTATGTCTTCATGTGGGTCCACCCACATGCAGATATGCCCACATACAAGTATTAAAGGGTCGTGGCATTAGGACGGTTGGGAACCACTGCTTTAGGCTGTCCTGAGAGTCTCTCTCTCTCCCTTAGGAAAAAAGCCAGCTCTACCAAGCCCCAGCCATGCCTGACAGATCATCGATCCTTTGTCGCTAAACACCTGGAGTGGGGGGACAGGGCCTATGGACACAATGACTCTCCCTCTCTAAAGTCAAAGAGAGGACAAACCACTCCATTGTTTCTGAAGCCAAACAAGGCTCAGGCCTATCTGTCCGTGGCCCTGGGGGCTCACCTGGTGAGCCTGGCCACCTCTCCACCTGAGCCACAGCAGGAAGGATGGAAGGTAGACACCAGGAAGGACTCCTAAGAAATCCCCCTTCTGCAGCTATTGAAGGTTTGTGGGGGAGTTTTGTCCAGCCCTGATCGGAAAGAGGTGGTGCCACTCGTCTGTTTTATAGACCAGGAAACAGGCTCAGAGAGAGTCTAATTGTCTTGTCCACGGTTACACACCCAGATGTCTTCTGACTCTTGGTTTATTCATTCCTCTTCCCTCCCTTTCTCCAGCTCGGCCTCAGAATCCAGGGTAAAGGGCAGAAGGGGCTCTTCCTCCAGAAAGAGAAGCAGTTCTTGGTCCTGGGTAGGTGGTGTAGGAGGCAGAGGGTTGGAGTAGCAGGTTTTTCTCATTAGAGGTTAAAAATGACAGAATAATTGAGTGGAAGGGGGGACAGGATGCACAGGGAGATGCCTGGGGTGAGGGGAGTGAGGGGAATAAGGCAGAGAGCAGTGCCCCCAGAGGAGCCTGGGCTCCACAGTTGGGATACTCCCCACAAAGACAGAGGGACAGGGACCCCTGAGCCAGAGCCAGCCAGGGCCATCATGTGGACAAGCAAACTCACAAAAACCGGCCCTCATACACCCCCACTCAGGAAGGTACAGAAGCCCATAACCCTCCCCACACACACAGAGTCACTGAGGCACACATCATGTATGCACACACAATGATAAAACAGTAACAACACACAGATACTCACATGTAAGGACCCACTCATAAAAACGGTCTGGGTTCCTCTGGGGAGGGGGAGCATTTCACAATACATATATAGCTTGCCCCCGCCCACAACACACACACCTGGGTGGGGGAAGGGACAGAGAGTAGGGGGACTGGGATGAATGGGTTGAAAGGCAGGTAGACAGAGGAACACAGGGACAGGCAGACAGAGGGACAGGCAGACTGGCAGCCAAACCCTTTTGCAAGCAAAGGGGGAGGCAGGTACCCTGGAGAAGGGGTTGCCAAGGCAACGGGCATCCTGCAGAGCCAATGAGTGGAGCCCTTCCCCCCCCCAGCCCTTATTTTTAGAAGTTGGGGCTGGGCATCAACCCTTCCTAACCTTGGCCCCCCCAAACCCGGGTGCCTCTGCCTCAGACTGACAGCTTCTTTGCACTGCCCCCTCCCCAGCATCACCCACAGCCTCATTAATAATGAAGCCTGATATAAGAGTGGCCCCAAGCAGAGGTGCTAGACCTGAGCTTGTAGCCCAGAACACCCCTGTCTCTCCTCCCCCTCAACATGTGCTTCCTTCTTCTGTCCCCTGCCTGCCCCCACATTTTCCTTCTCACCTTTTCTCCCACCCCAGAACCTCCCTCAGGTCTCAGACCCACCACCCACTACATCACCTCTCTCCTTCCCTTCCCCCCAGACCTTTCTACCCTATTGCCCAGATGCCTCCCCCTTTCTTTCTCTTCCATCTATCTTCCTGTCCTAGAACACTCCCCAGTGCCCAGATCTATCACCTTTCCCTTCTCCTTCTAGCCCCTCTCCCTGTTTCCCCCCAAAACATGTCCATTCAAAGACAGTCTGAGCCCCCAGATCAGCCACACCCTCCCCTCCCCCCATCTGGGAAGTTGATGATGGGAGACTCCTTCCAGGTGACTGATGGAAGAAGTCATTCCTTCGAAGTTCTGCTGGGGTCTGTGTGTCCTGGCAAAGCAAACCTGGCGGGGGCAGAGGAGGGGCAGGGGTAGGGGGAAGGTATCAACACCTTCCTCTCTCAGGGGAGCTCCGATTCAAGATTCCTCCGGTGAATTCAGAGACCATGGGAGCCCCCCAGTGGTGCCCCACTCCCCAGAAAGGACCCAGTCTGCACCCCCGCACAAACCCCCAGACAAGGAGGAGAAGGGCAGAGAGGGAGTCAGACACTCAAAAGAAGGGGGCAGAAGAATCAGAGAGAAGCTAAGACACAGACAGACGGATGGGGAGAGACAGACAGACAGACAAGGGCTCTGAGAGAGGAACAGAGACAGAGACAGAGGGAGGGTGGGGGAGCCCTTGCTGACACTGCAGCTGGCTGAGGCTACTCGGGGATTTCTCCATTAATCTAGGACTGTCCAATTTGCATCTCATTTGCATACATTTGCATCCCGGGGACTGGCAGACCTTGTCAAGTGGAATCCCTGAGCCTGAGCAGCCTCGGGCAGAGCTGGTCTCCCAGAACCTCCATCCCCAGAGCAGGTGGGAGGCAGGGGGCCCACTGCCATGACCCCCAAGCCCCTTTTCTGGCTCCCCTCCCTTTCTCTTAAACATTCCTCTCCTTCCCCATCCCCCCAAGACATTAAAGAGGATACTGGAAGGAGCTCAATTTCAAATAATCAAATGAGATCATTTTTGTGAAGCGCTTAGCCCAGTGCCTGACGCAGAGTAAACGCTTTATACATGTTTATTCCCTTCTTCTTCCTCCCTGTTTCTTAAGGGGTTACAGAAATTGTGATGTTAAAAAGCTTGTGAGTACTTTAAAGAAAACCTATTCCAATCCCCTCATTTTCCCAAAGGAGAAACTGAGTCCCACAGTAAGGAAATGATTTACCCAAGGTCACGCAGCAAGTTAGTGTCAGGGCCAAGACTAAAACACAGATGTCCTGCCTTCAGAAGCAGGAATTCCCTAGTACAGCACATGGGTCAGCTGGACTAGCCAGGATTCTTCCATGGATCTGGGGTGGGGGGCAAGGAATTTGAGCCCCCTCCACACTTCCAATTCTCATTCTCACCCCTGCTGTGGAAACCCACTGTCTTTCCTTCTTAAATGAGGCTGGACTCCCTCTGACCCTAAGAGCCCCTTCCATCCCCCTCTCTTCCACTAGAAAGGAACAGACAGATGGATGGACAGGCGGACAGACAGATGCATAAACAGACTGATAGACAGACAGAAAGACAGACAGATGGCAAGCTGGCATTCCATCTCCCTGAGACCCAGGGACCAGGAAGTCTCAATCTGTTTCCCCAACAGAGAAAATTGCTTCTGTCAGTCTTCATTTGGATGGGGGAGGGAGCCAGGCTCAGGGAGGGGCGGGGCCAGAGGAGATGATTGACTGAGCCTGGAGATTCCTAGTGCCTCGGGCCTTTGGGAATGAAGCAGGAAGGACCACAGTCAGACTACAAGTAGAACTTTCTGCTCTCCAGCCATAGTCCCAACCCCCTGGAGACCCAGCCAGGACAGGCCCAGGAGCCAAAGACTCAAGTGGCCAGGGCCCTGCCTGCCCCGTGGGGATTCCAGCCAGCAGGCACCAGCCCAGGAGGGCCTTGTGCTGGGCACCCTGGGGACGCCAGAGAGAGGAACTAGCATCAGCATAGCAGATGGCCCTTGGAAATAAATCATCGAGTCCATCAGACCATATCAGGGAGAAAACCGAGCCTCCAAAGGGGAAGGAGGCACATCCAAGGGCACATGCCCATCAGTGAGAGGGGGAGCCCCTCATGGGGTTGGGAACCCAGGCTCCTAGGGGCAGGGCTCTCAAAGGCTGTCTAGTGGTTTCGGACCCCCTTGGGTATGGGAGTCACTGGAGTGCATCCGAGACACCTGCTAGAACTGCGAAGAAGGGATTCAGGTGCGCCATGACCTTTCTGTGTGTTAGGTCTCCTCTAGGGAGAGGAAAGTCCCCTCCCCCTCTACAGACCCACCCCAGGGCAGGGCCTCCATCAGAGGAAAGAGGTGGGAGAAAGGAGATGTTTGTGTGTGTGAGAGTGAGCGTGTGTAGGTCTGGCTGCTTCTGTGACTGGAGGGCCCAGAGAAGTCAGGGACGGGGAAGCGTGGCAGAAACCTTGGATTTCAGGGAGGGTGGTGGGAGTTTAGCCTTTCACACACAAAGCCATCTCCCAGGCAGCCATACAAACCTACCCACACAGGCTCCCTCACACAAGAGATACACACACACACACACACACACACAGACTCACACAAGAAACTGCACCTCCCCCCACACACAGAAAATCATTCATACCAGATAAACACAGACTCGTACAAGACTGACCCTCCTGGTCCCCCGACCCCCCAGACCCCAGATACAAGGCATGTCCATGAAGGCTGACTCAGGTGGGATACACTCAAACACAGGCACGTGCAAACTCACTCACACAAGGGACACAGAGTCACTTTCTCACCCCCTCAGACAGATACTTCCATGTGACTTGCCATGGAGGGGGCTCTGTGAAAACCACATTTCTCAGGGTCACCCCAGGCAGTGTCCCCTACCCCTACCAACTAGTCTCCATAGGGGAGGGGGGCACCAAGCATCATTACTTCCCTATTTACAGTCATCTGCCCACTCGCCCTTGTGCCAGGGCCCAGCGAGCCAGCCTGTCAGCCTCGGATTAGCCAGTGATGCAGAGAGAGAGGGACAGTAGTCTCCCCCCCTTCCTCTTGCCATCTGGCCTGAGAGGGAAAAGAGGAAAAGGAGGGGCATGAGCTAGAGGGGGGGGGCTCCCCCCTTTCCTTCCCTTGTTGGAGGGGTCCCCTTTCCTCCAGCTGAGAGAGAGTATGTTTATATGTCTGTGGGCATACGTGTGACAGACATGGATAAAAAGAGATCCCCACAGAGATAAACACAGCGTGTGTGTGTGTGTGTGTGTGTGTCTGTCTGTCTGTCTGTCTGTCTGTCTGTTCTGCCACAGGCCTGAGGCACAGCCCAGCAGCCCTGGGAGCCACCCTAAGGAAGGTGCAGGTTGTCAGATTGTTTCTAGACTCTGGGGGAACAGCCAGTAGCTGATCTGTATTACACCCCCACCCCTCAAGCTCCCACCTGCCCTCCTATAGAAATGTCTCTGTGTCCATTCATTGCAAAAAGTCCAGTTTCTCTCTCTCCTGGAAGAGAATAGCCCCATCCATGGAGGTAAGAGGCCTTGGGAAATACAGTTACAGGCCACAGCTACCCGAAGGGTAAAGGGCTAAGGAAAGACAGGGGTAGATGTGAAGAAAGCCTTTTGGAGACATGGAAGTGCCCTGTAAATGGGGCCCCTGGCTGGTGCTACCATTATTACTGTTGCTGCATTGGCTGAAATGCAGGTCACCCCCTCAAATGAGGCCTGTTTGGAACGAACGGTAATTTTTTGGTTCACACTGACAAATGATACCCATTATAGGTGTCTATTGGATTTCCTACAAGCCAAATTTGGGGGAAGCGGAGTTTCTACTCAGCTTTGCCCAGCATTACTACAGGAACTGCCGGACTCTTAAGGGGAGCAAGGAGAAAGCAGCCCCTGCCCAGGCAGGGGGCTGGGAGAGACGAAGGGGCAGGAAGAGGGGCCTTGCTCTGTCTGCCAATGAGGAATCAGGGGCACAGATTTAGAGCAGAGAGGGACCTTAAGAGGTGTCTCTTCCAATCTTTTCATTTTACAGATTAGGCAGCTGAGCCCCACAGGGATGAAGTGCTTTTCTAGGGGTCCTGAAGCTAGTAAGTGCCTTAGATAGGGTCTGAACTGAGTGTTCCTGACTCCGACTTCAGCACTCTAACCACCACACCACATGTCCTCAAGGTGAAGGCATGCAGATGCTTTGTCAGGCCTGCTTCAGTACCCATGATGGATGGCATAGTTGAGCTGTTCAGGCGCTAGGGGAGGGGGTTGGTGCCACCCCATTGAACAGCTCCACACTGACCCATGAAAGACTGATGGTCCCATCCATATGCAGCCACAACCCCCTGGGGGAACCCAGGGAGCAGTACCAGGGGGCTCCTGCTTCCCTCTGCGGACCCTGGAGAGGGTTGTGAGAGCCTGGGGAGAGGGATAAGGCTGAGTTGGTACACCAAGGCATGGTGAGGACACACCCAATATGATCCTGCTTGGGGGCAGGAATACTCTCCCCCAAAGCCCCAGTGCCAGGTTCTGAGGACCCCCAGGTGTTCAAGATCCAGCTGGGATGGGAGGGGAATGGGAGAGAGGGGCAGACTCCTCTGGCCATGAAGGAGTTAACTCTGAGCCCAAAGGCCCTTCGTGCCCCCTCCCTAGTCTCCTGTTTGCTCTCCTGGTCTCTTCCTCTGAGGCTGTGGAGCAGGAGGCAGGTTGTGACGGGTGAGAAGCGGGGACGAGCTGAGCCGAGCATGGCCTGAATACCAAGCGGTGAAGCAGGCGCCAGGGGACCCATGGGCCAGCCCTCTGCAGAGCTGAGCTCAGGTCTGAGGCTCCAACGCAGGCCCCACCAGGCCCTGGCCCTGCAGGGGCTTAGCTCTCCAGAAAGACCAGGCCTGTGGGATGCTGATAAGAATCTGATGGGGAGGCAGGGCCCTGCCCCAAGAGGGCAGACAGGGGATGGGTACAAGGGGGTACACTGCTCCCTAGGCATGAGATCTTCCCAGAATCTCAGCAGCAGAGCCCTCGAAGTGTGCTGAGTCTCTAACCTACTTACCAGACAGCTGTCCAGCCTCATTTGAAGACTTCTAGGGATGGGGAGCTCACTACCTCATGAGGCAATCTATTTCTCCTTGGGGAAGTTTTTCCTTACATTGAACTAGAATCTGCTTCCCCACCTTGCTCCTGGTTCAGGCTCTCTGGGGCCAAGCAGAACAGTCCAATGCTTCCCCAGGACTGGTTAGGGGGACCCCTAAAAGATCAGAACAAGGAGATTGAGGCCCAGAGGCCCCAGTCCTCTTGCCCCCTAAAAAGGGTCTTCAGACATGAAAATGGAGTAGGGAAATGGGAAAGAATCCCAGGAAGGAGGCTGGTGGCAATTGGAGGCTGGGAGTTCTATCCTCTGGGGTCAGGATTCCTGGGTTTGAATCCTGCCTCAGACACTTCCTAGTTGGGGGACCATGGGTGCCTCATTCCTTGGTCTCTTTCAGGCTCAGATTCCTCATGTATAAGACGGGGGTAATCATAGTAACCAACTCCTCATGTTATTATGAGAATCTAATATGAGTAAAACATTTCACAAACAGTTAAATATTGTATAAATTCAAACTGTTAACAGTCCTATTTTCTGGGTGACTCCGCCGGTCTGTGCCTCAACTCCCCTGCTCCTGCTGCCCAATTTCCCTTCCTGTAGTGCCGTTTGTGTCATGCAATATCCTCTCCCCCCTCAGGACTTTCCATAACTTCCCAAGGTCTAGGAGGAAAACCCCAAATTCCTGATTCTGGCATTCGAGGCCTTTGACGGTCTCAAGTCTTACACCCCGCCCCCCCGCTGCCCACCATCCCTATACCCTCTCCTGGAGCCTCACTGGACTGCTCACTGTCTCCCACAAAAAGTATTCCTCATCCCCACCTCTCCCCTCCCCTCCACCTCTCCACAATGCCTATGTCATATCATAGAGAGGGCACTGGGTTTCGAGCTAGGAAAGCTGGATTGCGACCCTGGCTGCAAGTCCCTTCTCACCAGGCCTCAGTTTCCCCCACTATAAAACCAAGGGGTTGGATTCAATGACCACAATACCACGTAAGCAGCATTGGCTCTGAGTCAGAGGGTTTGCTGTTGTTCCGTTGTGTCTGGCTCTTCCTGACCCGCTTTTGGGGTTTTCTTGGCAGAGATACTGGACTGGTTTACCATTTCCTTCTCCAGCTCATTTTACAGATGAGGAAACTGAGGCAAACAGGGTGAAGTGATTTGCCCAGGGTCATCCAGCAAGGAAGTGTCTGAGGCTGGATTTGAACTCAGGTCTTCCTGACTCAAGCTGGGTACTCTAACCACTGCGCCACCTCGATGCCTGGCATCAGAGGTCCTGGGCAGAAATCCTTCTGGCCCTTCCTCCCTGTGTGGCCTTAAATAAATCACTTCATCTCCTAGGGCCTCAGGGTCTTCATCTATAAATCACAGGGACTGGGCGTGATGGTCTTGGGGTTCCTTTCAGTTCCCAATCTAGGGTCCTCTGAGGAATCCTATGATCTTTTGATTTTTTCCTGTCTAAGAATAGACAGGGTCCAACTCATGGCTCTCCTCCTCCAGGGAGCCCTCCCTGCCTGATCTGGTGCCCAGGGAGCTCCCCCTGATCTGGGAGCCCATGGACCACCTTTCTCTACCATTAGGTGTGTCCTGAGCTGGTTGATGCTCATTCCATGAGTAGGAGACTAACCTCCCCAGGAGCTGGGACTTTCCTGAAGGCAGGAAAGCTCCTTCTCCTCTGCTGACAGCAAGTGCCAAAGAATGCCAATGGAATGACCCAGGAAGGCAGCAGAACCATCAAGGCTGGCCTTCCCAGAAAGCACTCCGATTTGCAAGGAATGGCATTAAGTCCTTCCAAGGCTTCCAACAACCCCCTGGAGCAGATAGGCATTTCAGGGGCCATCATCCCCACTTGACAGATGAGAAAAACTGAGGCTGGGAGGGATTAAGAGACTGGCCTGAAGTCACTGAGGTGGGAAGTGGCAGAGCTGGATTTTAAACCCAGTCTTTGGGCTTCGGGAGAAGCCTTTCCTCTAGACCAAGCTGCTTCTCAGAGGAAGACCAGACATATGGCACATGTGTATCTGTGTGGGTGCACACGTGTGTGTGTCTGTGTGTGCGTTTGTGTGTCTGTATGTGTCTGTGTCTGTGTGTCCATGTGTGTCTGTGTTGTGTCTGTATGTGCCTGTGTATGTGTCTCTGTATGTATGTGGTGTGTGTGTGTGTCTGTGCCTGTGTCTGTCTCTGTGTGTCTGTCTGTGTCTGTCTGTGTGTGTGGTGTATCTGTATCTGTCTCTGTGTGTCTATTTGTGTCTATGTGTATGGTGTGTGTGTCTGTGTGTCTGTGTCTGTGTGTGGTGTGTGTCTGTGTGTCTGTGCCTGTGTCTCTCTGTGTGTCTGTGTCTGTGTGTGTGGTGCATGTGTCTGTGTGTGGTGTGTCTGTGTCTGTCTCTGTCTCTGTGTGTCTATCTGTGTCTATGTGTATGGTATGTGTGTCGGTGTGTCTGTGTCTGTGTGTGTGGTGTATGTGTGTGTGTGTCTGTGCCTGTGTCTGTCTCTGAGTGTCTATCTGTGTCTGTGTGTGTGTGTGGTATATGTGTCTGTGTGTGGTGTGTCTGTGTCTGTCTCTGTCTCTGTGTGTCTATCTGTGTCTATGTGTATGGTATGTGTGTCTGTGTGTCTGTGCCTGTGTCTGTCTCTGTGTGTCTGTCTGTGTCTGTGTGTGTGGTGTATGTGTCTGTGTGTGGTGTGTCTGTGTCTGTCTCTGTCTCTGTGTGTCTGTGTCTGTCTGTGTGGTGTATGTGTCTGTGTGTGGTGTGTCTGTGTGTCTGTGTCTATGTGTACGGTATGCGTGTCTGTGTGTCTGTGTCTGTGTGTATGGTGTGTGTGTGTCTGTCTGTCTGTGTCTGTGTGTGTGTCTGTCTGCGCCTATGTCTGTCTCTGTGTATGTGTCTGCCTGTGTCAGTGTGTGGTGTGTGTTTTTGTGAGTCTATGTGTGTCTGTGTCTGTCTCTGTGTCTGTGTGTGTGGTGTGTGGGTGTATATGCCTGTGTCTGTGTCTGTGTGGTGTGTGTGTGTGTGTGTTTGTGTGTCTATGTGTGTCTGTGCCTGTGGGAAGTGGCAAAGCCGGATTTTAAACCTGTGTCTCTGTGTGTTTGTGTCTCTCTGTGTGTCTGTGTGTGGTGTGTCTGTCTGTGTCTGTGTCTGTCTCTGTGTGTCTGTCTGTGTCTCTCTGTGTGTCTGTGTCTGTGTCTGTCTCTGTGTGTCTGTCTCTCTCTCTGTGTCTGTGTCTGTGTCTGTGTCTGTCTGTCTGTATCTGTGTGGTGTGTGTGTGTGTGTTTGTGTGTCTATGTGTGTTTGTGCCTGTGTCTGTCTCTGTGTGTCTGTATGTGTCTCTCTGTGTGTCTGTGTGTGGTGTGTGTCTGTGTGTCTGTGTCTGTCTCTGTGTGTCTGTGTCTGTCTCTGTGTGTCTGTCTGCGTCTGTGTCTGTCTCTGTGGGGGGGAGGTGCCTCTGCTCATGCAAGGGAAGCCCCCCTGACCAGCCAGAGCTCCCCGGCCCGGCTCCATCCTGGAGTGTTGCCTGCGCCCTCATCCATCCGGAGTGCCCTGTCTAGTGGACGGGAGCTCGAGGGGCCGTAATTACTGCCATCCGTCTTTTCCGGCTGTTAATTGCTCACTTATCTGCGTGCAGATTGTGAGGCTACCGCTCTTAATGCCCCTCCAAAGCTGCAGGTGTTTGCTGCCTTATTAACTTCTAATCGGCCATTCGGGGAGGGGGATGTAATTGTCAGCCAGGGAAGCTGGAGGGCTACGAGGGGCTGGAGGATTATGGGATCTCCAGCTGAAAGGGACCACAGGAGATCCTCAGACACAACCTCTTCCTTTTACAGATAAGGAAACTGAGGCCTGGAGAAGGGAAGGGGACTTGTGGCAGTGAGTCAATGATAATGGCGAGTCAGAGCTTGAACCCAGGTCACCTGACTTGCAGGCCAAGGCACCAGGTGGCTTTCTTTGCTCTTTTCACTCTAGCCTGGCTAGGATGAAAGACCAGGCTAGGAGCCAGGCAACCTGTGGTAGCCATTGGGCGACGGGGATGACTATAGAATCTGGTTGCTCTATAATCTGGCTTTCTCCTTTTCCTTCTCCTTCTCCTTTATGGGGGAGAGGGTATGGGGAGAGTAAAGTCTTTCCTCTCTGGAGTAGGAGATGGGATGGGTAATGGCTCCCAAGGGTTGGGTGAGAGAGATCCTGGTTAGAACCCTAGGACCTCAGAGCTGGGAGCAACCTCAAGGCCCATCCAGGCCAGTTCTCCACCTCAAGCAGGAATCCTCTCTAATAATAACTGACATTTACTCAGCCCCTTCCAGTTTACTGAGTACTTTACATATATTAGCTCATCTGGAGCCTAACAACAACCCTAGGAGGCTGGAGAAAGGCCCTGCAGGTATTCTTTTGGTTTCTTTAAAGAGGAAGAAACCTGGAAGGGGTTAAGTGACTTGCCCATGGTCACACTAAGAGCCAGACCGAATACTAGAATCCAGGTTTGGTGATTCCCAAGTCCAGTGTGCTATCTGACACACATATGTAATTTGGCCAACATTTCGATGAAACACCTACTGTGCTCTGGGTACAAGTCTTCTGTTCTCAAGGAGGGCATCAAACCCATGCTTAACCATGTTCAGTGACAGGAAACTCATTACCTTTCAAGGCTTCCAAGAAACTCAATTTGTGGATAGCTTGGTCTCTTAGGGAGTTGTTCCTTATACTGAGCTCAAGTTGGCCCCCCTAGAACTCCCTCCCCTCTCTCCCAGGGCCATCTCCATCAATTGTCCCTAGTTCTGCCCTCTGGAGTCTATGCCTCAGACCATCAGATAGTGAAGGCTGGGTAATTTTGAGTCTCTGGATGAATCTGCTCTCTCACCTCAATCTAAAAGTATTATTGGAACTGAAATTGCTGGGGAGCTGAGAAGGATCCCAAAATGTTATCTCATAAGCTGATTAAAGGTTGTTGCTAATCCTCATGGCCTCATGCCCCCCTGCCATCCTCCTGGGATGGGTCTGGGGCCTTGCTGGCTCACACCTTCCCAGCCTCCATCAAACTCCCTGCAAGTCAATGCAAGTCAATGCAATGCAATGCAATGCCTACTATGTTCAAGGGAGTGTGCTAGGCATGGACACACAGTGAGAAAAAAAAATGGAATACTCCCCTCCCTCAAGGAATTTACATTCTCCTAGAAGAGGCCTCTCCTGTCATTTAGAGACTTCCAAATGAGCATCTCTGTTGGTAATGGGTTCTAGAAACTGAGGAAGAGGGCAACCAGTCCACTTCCCTTCATCTTCCCTCCACAGGCCCTCAGACCATTCCCCGTTACTTACCAACAAACCTGCTTTCCAAAGTTGCCCCCTCTCCCTGTTTCATTTTCCAGAGCTTGGCGTTTAGTTTGTCGCAGAGACCCTGGGCTCTGACTGGTGAGCACTTACCCTGCTCATGCCTAGTCTCAGACCTTCCCCTTCCAACTCTGTCTCTTAGGACAGTATCCAAATCAATTCTACCCCATAAGGACATGTCAATCGAGTCCCCTCGTATTCCAGTCTCAGTTTTCTCTGACTTTCCTGACCAAAATGTTTTCCCTTGGTCACCATTTCCCAGTGCATGTTGTCTTCCCCTATTAAATTGTAAGATATTTGATATCTGATATTTGACAGCAGAAACTGTATGGTATTGTATTGTCTCCCCAGGTACAGTGCCTGGTACAATTGATAAGGATTCAATAAATGCTCTTCTGATCTCTGATCTTCCCAGAGCCAACCGAGTTCTCTGCATTTGAGGAAAAGAGATAACGTGTTAGATGTCTGGGTAACTAACAATCTGAAAAGTTCTCAATAGGCGAAAGCCACAGGCATCGTCTAAACTGATGAAATTTAATAGGGATTAATGTAAAGCCTCCTGATCAGGTTCAAAAAATCAACTGCACAAGCAAAAGTCAGGAAAGATATAGCTAGACAGGAGTTTGTGTGAGAAAGATCTGGGGGGGTTAGCGGACTGCAAGCTACATATGAGTCCATGGTATGGTCTGGCCACCAAAGAAGCTAGTGGGATCTTAGGCTGCATTAAGGCAAGACCCATCGTACCTCCATTCTGTGTGCTGGACAGACCACATCTGGACTTTGGAGCCAGACCTGGCTACTACATTTTAGAGCTGTCGTCAACGATATGGGCCTGGAATGAGTAGGAGATTGGACATCAAGTCACACAAAGGTCAGTTGAAGGAATTAGGCCTGGAGAAAAGACTTAATGGGGATGTGACTTAGTTGTCTTCTCCAACTCTTCATGACCCCAATTGGGGTTTTCTTGGCAAAGATACTGGAGTGGTTTCCTTCTCCAGCTCGTTTTACAGATGAGGAAACTGAGGCAAATAGAGTGAAGTGACCGGTTTAGGATCACACAGCTGGTATGTGTCAGATTTGAACTCAAAAAGAAGAATCTTCCTGACTCTAGGGCCTTGAACTCTATCCCCTGCACCATCTAGCTGCCATTTTGCTGTCTTCAAGTATTCAAAGAGCTGACTTATGGAAAAGGGACTAAGCTCATTCCCTTTGACCTCAGAGGGTAGAACCAGGAGCAATGGGTGTGTGGGGGGAATTGAGATGGGGGGGTGCTTAAAGAGGAAAATTTAGGCTCTAGGTAAGAAAAAGCTTCCTAAGAATCAATTGTCCAACAAGGGAATGGAAGATGACTTCCCCATCTCCAGACATTGTAAAGTCAAGCCAATAAGCATTATTAAACATTGTGCTAAATTCATGTGATATGAAGAAAGACCAAAAAAACCAAAACCAAACCCTGCCTTCAGGGAGCTCCTAGTCTAATGAGACAACGTGCGAATAACTATGAATAAGCAATATATATTCAGGATAAGTTGGGGGTCATCTCAGAGAGAAGGCATTAGTAGTACGAGGGAGGATGGGAAAGGCTCCGTGTAGAAGGTGGGATCTTAGCTGGGACATGAGTGCAGAGGCAGAGGTGAGAAGGATACCAGGCTTGGGGAAACAGCATTGCCTGGGGTTGAGAGTGTCTCGTTCAACAAACAGCTAAGGAAGCCGGTCCCTGGATGGAAGAGGATGTGGAGGGGAGTGAGGCCTGAGAAGCCTGAAAGAGAGGAAGGGGCTTATGAAGAGCTTTAAAAGCCAAACAGAGGATTTCACAGTTGATCCTGGCAATAACAGGGAGCTACTGGAGTTTATTGAATGGCCGTTGGGGGTGGGCAAGGTGACAGGGTCAGATCTGCACTTTAGGAGAGATATTATGAAGGCTCAGTCGAGAGTATTTGGCAGGAGATTGGACATAACGGGTGACAGTGGAGAGTTGAGGAAGAGGCCTGGATTCACCGGGAGCCGTTTCCTGGTTCCTGTCTTAACAGCTTGACCAACTTGGGCATTTTCTTTGCCTTCTCAGATCAGGACTTGGACTGTGTTCTTTCCCCCCAAAGTGCCCTCTTCTCCTTGGGCCCCATTATCTGCCCTCTGATCACCAGCAGCCCTATCTTGCTTCATATCCGGGGGAATAGTTGAACAATATTCTGACAACCCACTTTTGCTCAGTAGGCAGCAGAATTAACCAAGGAAAGGTGAGGCCTATAAGGTCACCCACTTCTAGGTCTGTTCAGCTCCAAATGGATTTTCTCCTTTGTTCCTAAATGAAGCCCAGCAAGCTGGAAGATCAATTGTCCGTTGTCTTTAAGGGATGGGAAAATATTGAATTGCCAGCAAGGTGGAACAGGGCTCTAGCCAAGGCCTAGAACAGGGGGCAGTAGCAGCAGGGGTGTGGCCTTAAGTGTGACTGGTCAGCTGCTTCACACTTTATGGACTGGACAGGAGCTGTCTATGGAATGGTGCAAAGGAAGAGCATTCTCATGGGAGTCAGTCAACAAACCTAGATAAAGTTCCTACTATGCGCTGGACACAAAAGTTGTGGAAGAGGAGATTCCTGCTCAGTGATGGGAAGAATTAAATGCCATCTGAGGTCCCAGTTTCCCAGCCTCAGAGTCTGTGGTCTTTAGCAGGTGTCTGCCTTCACCGAAGTCACCGCCATCCCCAGCTCCATCTCAGCAGAGATAATGAAATGTCTCCAGGAATAAGCTCTTGGTAATCAGTGTGACGGAGACAGAAGTCCTGTCAGTTCCCTAGCTTCTTCCCATTCCCAGCTATCCCAGGAGCACGCAGATCTTCTTGGATGAGCCCAGACTGTACACAGGGCTATCCTGAACCAAGGTAGACACAACCCCGGGCCTAGAAAGCAGCCTCTCAGGGGTCCCGGGCCAGAAATGCATCCCATTCAGCATGGAGTAGACCCTGCTGGAGCCTAAATTCCATCCTTTCTGGGCCAATGGAAAAGGACCTCCTTTTGGTGGGTCCTCAGATTATCTCTTTCCTGTAAGATTCATGCTAATCTCATGTCTGACATGCTCCCTGAAGAGTGGCATACAATGCATTGGAAAGTGCCCCTAGGCTGGCAGTCAGAAAATGGGCTCTAATCCTGGCTCCACTACTGGTCAGCTGTGTGACCTGTGTGCACAGGTCACCTTCCCGCCCAGGGGCTCAGTTTCCTTATCTGTAAAATGATGGTGTTAAATTAGAAGATATCTAAACCTCCCTTCCAGTTCAGACTTTCTTCTATGTTTTGTGTCCTATGGACATTTACAGATCTAAGGATGAGAGGTCCGGGTGGGGAGTGGAAGTGGGGTGGAAGGGAATCAGGGGCAGAATTTGGTGGAAGGACCCAAGTATCTAAGCCCAAAGCTCATACTCTTCCCCTTTGAAACAGCTTCCCAGGCTCCTCCACCATACACCTGGTGTATCCCCCATGACCTTGGACAGAAGGCAGGAGGGGAAGACTAAGAAGCGAGTTCTGGTGCCCCTTATGTGTCCATAGGGGCTCTGGAAAGACAGCCACAGGTGGAAGAAAAGGGTCCTTGCCATGCTCACTTTAATACTGCAAAGAGTTGGGATTTCCTGGTTGGGAGCCTTGTCACAGATCTTTACAGTGTGGTGGTGCCCTGGAATGAACGCTGGACTTGCAGTCAGGGCCTGGGCCCAAATCCAGGCTCTTACACTTACTGTCTGTGTCCTTCTGGGCAATTCACTTCCCCTCTGGACTTCAGCTTCCTCAGCTGTCAAATGCGGGGTAGGCGGCACTGAATTCAATGACTGCTAAGGTTCCTCCTAATTTCCCATCCTATGATCCTTCTATAATTTAGTAGGAGGCCTGCGTGTTCCTCAGTAGAATAGAAGCTTCCTGAGGGCAGGGATGCCTCTCCTTTTTTGGGCCTGTGTATCCCTAGCTTAGCACAATGCCTGGCTCCCAAGAGTCACTTTGTAAAATGCTTGTTAAATAATTTTATTGAACGGAGCTGCCATGTTGCCGAGGATGCAGGTGGGTCAGCCCAAGCCCATCACTTGGTCCCTACTTGAGGGCTTTCCAGCTGGTCAGGTATTAGCAGGGCTTCAGCTCTACCCAAACAGGCTCCAGGAGCTCAGGGTCACCTCTGTGCCACAATGAGGCATTGAAGGAAGGCTTCAGTGGAGGTCCCATAGTGCTAATGATATGCAAATTAGCATGCAAATCAGCACAACTTTAACAGCTGATCAAATCACAGGCTCTCCAAGCTAGAAGAGGCCTCTGAGTGGATGCAATTCAATGTCTTTATGGGAGAGATGAGGGAAGAGAGGTCTAGAGAGGGACTTGCCCAAGGTCATTGGGCTGGGTAGGGGCAAAGGCTGGATTAGAACTCTGCACTTGGGACTTGTAATCTGGGACACTTTGGTTTATACACAGGGGTCCTTACCCCAGAGGTCTGTGAACTTGTTTGTTATTAAATAAATATTTTTATAACTGTCTTTATTTCAGTATAGTTGGTTTCCTTTGAAATGTCACATGGCTTTGAAAAGCCATGTGCTTCTGAGAAAGGGTCCATAGGCGTTACCAGAACAGGGTCACAGGACTGGCCAAAACCCAAGAAGTCTTGTTCTATTAGGAAAGTGGAGTGGGGAAGAAAAGCAGAGAAAAAGTAGATTCCCAACAAGGAACCTTCCCAACTTAGACTCCACTCTACCCTGGCTCATCTTCATAATTCCCTCCTAGCACTGCCCAGCAACAAGGCTATCCAAGGTCTAGGCTTAGAATCAGGAAGACCTGAGTTCAAATCCAGCTCAGACACTTACCAGCTGGGTGATCCTGAGCAAGTTACTTTAATATGTCTGGGCCTCAGTTCCTTTGTAAAACAAGAGAATTAGACTCAATGACCCATCAGATTGTTCCAGTCTCATATGGGTCCAAAAGGCTCCTCGATGTGTCTTTGTTCAGTGTGCCTAGCTTAGGGTTGTTGTTCAGTCATATCTCACTCTTTGTGACCCCATTTGAGGTTTTCTTGGCAAAGATACTGGAATGGTTTTCCATTTCCTTCTCCAGTTTGTTTTACAGATGAGGAAACTGAGGCAAACAGGGTTAAGTGACTTGCCCAGGGTCACACAGCTGGTAAGTGTCTGAGGCTGGGTTTGAACTCATGAAGATGAATCTTGCTGATGCCAGGCCAAGGAGCTCTATCCACTGAACCACCTAGCTGCCCACCAGACACATGGAAGGCACTTAATACATACTTATTGCCTAGCATCCTTTTCAGCTTTCAGTCTATGTCCCTCTGCCTGGAAGCTTCGGAGAAGGACAGCCTTAATCACGCAACAGCCTTCCTGGAAGACCTGCCCATGGTTTAGTGGGAAAAGATCCCAGGAGATGGTAACATGTCTGTCCTGGAGCAGAGGGTCTGAGCTGCAGTTTGCACAGCCCAGGTCTCTCCCCTTTGGTTCCCTGGCCCCCAGCAGCACCACCACCCCACCCTACCCCACCTATCCCTCTCACAGACCAGCCCTGCTGTGACAGTCAATTAGCCCTCATTAGCCAGATCCTCCTCAAGCTAACGAGCTGAGCAAATATTTTCCCTGGGAGCTGCAGGGCCCAAGCAGCTGCAGTTCAGAAAAAGCTGCTTCAGTAACTGGGCCCAGAGTCCTGGTCTGGTGCCTAGAGATCTCCAGGCTCTGCTCCTTTCACTGCTCCTCGACAGTCAGTCAATAAGCATTTATTAAATACCTACTGTGTATCAGGTGTTGGGGATACAAAAAACAGTCAAAGATGGGTCCTGCCCCGGGGGAGCGGGGTATTAAGGAGGGCCTAGCACCCGGGTGAACTGACTGGGGCACTGGCAGGGACAAGGGAGGAAGCTGCAGCCTGGAGTGGACCAAAGGCTGGGCAGTCAGGGAGGAGAGGAGTAGACGTGGATTTGTATGAGTAAGAATAACAATCATTATTGTTGCTCGGTCACTTCAGTCATGTCTGACTGTCTGTGACCCCATTTGGGCTTTTCTTGCAAAAATATTAGAGTGGTTTGCCTTTTCCCTCTCAAGCTCATTTTGCAGATGAGGAAACTGAGGCAAACAGGGTGAAGTGACTTGCCCAAGGTCACCCAGCTAGTGTCTGAGGTCGGATTTGAACTCAGGAAGATGAGTCTTCCTGACTCCAGGCCCAGTGCTCTATGCACGATGGCGCCCCCTAACGCCAATAATAATGATAACTGGCATGTACATTGCACTCCAAGGCTTGCAGAGTTGTTTTCATATGTCATCTCACTTAATCTTAAAAACGTCTTTGTGAGGGGGGTGCTATTATTACTCCCACTTTACAGATGAGGAAATGGAGGCAGAAAAGGTTAAAGTTGAACAAGGATAAAATTGCCAGGAAGTGTCTAAAGCAAAATTTGAACTCTGGTCTTCCTAATTGTTGAATTCTTCGAGTGTGGCTTAGTTGGGATCTTTGGGAGACAGCTCATGTCAGCGTTTGTGGGAGCATGTGGAGTTCCCAGAGACAAACTAGGCCTTAGCAAGGAAGCCTATGAACCTATCTTATCAAATAAGATTATATTTGTAAAGTGCTTAGCACACTGCCTGGGCACACAGTAGGTGCAGAATAAATGCTTGTTCCCTCTCCCCCTGTCTCTACCCCTTCAGAAGCAATGAGACATAAACAGCACCAAGTGTGGAATTCTTTGAGAATCCGAGTTCAAATTCTGACTCTGAAGCTTATTAGCTATGTTCACTTCTTTTTGGGTCTCAGCTTCCTTCTCTACTAAAATATTAGGGCAGAGGTAGAATTCAGAATGCAGAGGGAAAGGAAGCATTTTACGCCAGTCCACCTCCTCAACGAAGCTCAAGAAATGCAGCACTGGTCTGAATTCTGATCAGGAAAGCCAAGACAAAGTCATGGTGAGTCATTTTTCTAGCCCAGAGTGAGTTAGGGAGACAGATGGAGAGGTCTGCAGTAAGATGCTGAGAAGGAACTTGGCCAGAAGCACACAGTGGTGACAATGGGAAGCATTCTAGCACACTGGAGGAGGAAAAGGAGGCCAAGAAGAGGCACAAGGGCAGAAAAAGATCCCAGGGGATCCCCAAGAAAGTGTTGGGTGCAGGAGCAGCGCCATCTAGAACCTCTGTCACCCACCACCCAGTGCTGGGTCACCATTGTGAGATCTCTTGCTACAACCTGAGCAAAGAAGCCATAGCTCTCACCCCAGGAACAGACTTAAATGTCCCAGACCAAAGGGAAGTTGGCAGTTAGGTTGCTCTGAATCTGTAGAACCCCTCAGTGGCCTAATAGTAAGTGAGTCCACCACAGTCTTTAAAACACCCAATCAAGGATGAGCCAACAGATTCTACCATGGGTCGGGAACTTGTAGAGTTCAGATCAAGAGGTTGGTAAACAGACTTCCCCCTGGATCACAGCACATTGAGAGTGCTGAAAGCTTGTAGGCCACCCGAGACTGGGCTGTGAAAGCCCTATACAAAAGTACAGAAGCTCAAGCCATACATCCACACACCTACACCCCATCTCCCAGCCCTAATATAAAGTCTAAAGTCAAGGTGCAGGCTGGAAGAATGAGCAAATAAAACCAGATTCCAGTAATGAATTACTGTGGTGATGGAGAAGCTCAAGTCACAAACTCAGAATTAGACAATTATTCAAAAATAGCTACAAGCAAAACCTTAAAGAACAACACAGATTGGACACAAGCCCAGCAAGAATTCCTAGAATTAAAATAAGAGACCAAAAAAGGGCGGGGGAGGGGAGGGAGGAGGCAAAAAAATTTTTAGAAACCAATTGAGAATAATAGAGGGAAAATTAAGAACAAGAGAAGAAAGATATAAAAAGATAATTAATAGCTTGGGAAAAGGCATGAGAGCTTGTTGAAGAAAATACTTCCTTAAAAAATAGAACTGGCCAATTAGAAGCTAATGACTCTATGACATCAAATGCATGAAATGATCAAATGCATGAGCTGGACTGGAAAGTAAGTTTCCTTGGAATGGGGATTGCTGCATTCTTTGTACTGGGGTTTCCAATGCTAATCCAATACCTGGCACATAGTAGCTCCTTAATAACTGCTTGATCAATTGGACTTAATGATCCCTAAATGTTGAACCTATCACTGCCATGGAGCAAAGCAGGGGATATTTAATAACAATAGTATACATTTTTGAGGTTTTCTGAGTACTTTTCTTGTAGCAACTCTATGAGGTAGACAATGCTAGAATTATTATCCCCCTTCTGCAGATGAGGAAACTGAGGCTTAGAGACTTGCCCAAGGTCACATAGCTAATAAGCGTCAGATGGCTCCTGAGATAGTCAACACTGCCCTAACCCAGGTCACATCAGTGGGACAGAAGCCCTGAATGAAGTGTCCTCAGGGGACACCAGCAGTGCTGGAATGATGAGGCCTAGCAAAAGGTCTTCCTGCCCTCACCTTCCATGTATGGCCAACCTCTAGCTCTATTAGGGGGTGCTGGGGGCAGTGAGTAATGAGAAGCAGATTCTCAGAGCACCGGGGTCAGCTGTTGGGGGTCAGTCTGGCCCAAGTGTGAGCTAGGTGTCCTCACCACCCTTGGGCATCAATGCCAGTCAGACGGTCCGGGGCACCCCCCATCAGGGAGGCCGTGGGTGCCTCTGAGCAACCTTCACAAAGGCCTGAATTGCAGGCCCCATCAGCGCTGCACGCCCTGCCCCACAACTTTCCAGTATACACACCAGTACCCAAAAGTGGAAGGAGCAAAGAGCTGGGTTCAAGTTCCAACTCTGCCCATTAACTAGCCGTGTGACCTTGAGCAAATCCATTTCAGTTTTCCTATTCTGTGAAATGAAGGGGATGGATTGGATAATAACTCATATCTGTACAGTGCTTGCTCTTTCCAGTTGTTCTCTCCCAGGGCTCTGTCCATCACGCCACTGACCGCGGCCTTCATTTCTCTGTGGCCTCCTCTCCTGGTCTCTGGGCTTCTTTTTCCTCTAAACTCCCAGGTACCTTCTTCTCATGCTCCCTCCTCCTCCCCCTCTTCAGCTTGTCTCCACCACTAGAAGATAGGTTCCTTGAGGGCAGACACATTTTGATTTTTGCTTGCATTTCTATGCCACGCTCTTGGTGCATGGTGAGAGTTTATTGAGTCTTGTTGCCCTGCCCAGTCATTGAGGGCTCTCTGACGCCGGGCTGGAGCCAGGCTCACTCTTGCCCACCCTGTAGGGAGTGCTCTGGGGACAGTCACCTGCTTCAGAGACAGACACGTGGGTGTCCTCCATGAACAGTCATGGAAGCACCATCAGGTCAGAGGACCACAGCTTCTGAACTGTAAGGGACCTCAGAGGTCACTGAATCCAGCCCCATTTTACAGATGGGGAAACTGAGGGTCCAGAGATGTGACTTGCTCAGGGTGGTACATGCCTGTGGCAGGATTTGAACCCAGGGCCTCCCATTCCAAGTCCAACATTTACTCCACTGCCCTGGGCTTGCCCCTTCATCACAGTCTCTCAGATCATCCGTGGAGGATCCATGCACTTTTCTATCGCTGGGCAGTGGTGGGGTGTGGGAGGATGCTGGCTCAAGCATCCCATGCCTTTGTGCTTGGCACAATCACATCACTTGTATGTGCCCCAAAGTGCCTGCTCCTCCTGGGGCTAGGATGCAGGACCAGGCCGGGCCATTCCCCCCCATCCCCATCACACACGCCTCAAGGAGTGCTCTGGCTCCAGGCTAGGGAAGGGGCATCCATACCCAGGCTGGGGGCGCCCCCTGCTGCCAGTGACAGGACAGGAGCAGCTGCCCAGCCTCAAGCAGAACCCCCACCCTGCTCCCTTTGGTTTCCTGGAAGCAGGGGGTCTCTAGCTGCCTTGCCCCACCCAGGCTGGGTCCCACTCTTCCCCCATACCCAGAGCAGGGCCAGCCCCGAGGCTGCCTGTGCACAGACCCAGACTGGGAGGGAGGCAGGGTGGGGCTGGGGGTGGAGGGGATGAGTGTGGGCATCCCTGGCCACCTGCCTCCCCTTGCCACCAGGCCCCTTGGCTGGGCCCCTTCCCAGAAGCCCCAGGCTTCCTCCGCAGGCCCTCTGGATGTTCCATTTCCCCCAAGGGTCCTCTGGCCTAGCTGTTACCCACCAGCCTCCCCCACCCCTCTGCCTGGCAGCTCCCTTCTTACCTCTGCTCCTTGAAGCCTCCTCTTTCAAGACTCTGCTCCAGGGTTACCACCCACCCACCCTTTTCATGAATGGCCTCTGTCTTTGTGTCCCCAGTGGCCCCCACCTCCACCCTAGGGCTGACACAGAGCAGGTGGCCCCAAAGACCCATCTGGGCTCCCAGGCCACTCCCCACCTGTGCACATGGACCCTAGCCATGGGATAGGAGACACTGAAAGGCTTGTGGATGCTTTTTATTGAACCCTGAACAAAAACAAGCAGAACAGGAAATGCCAACATGTGCGTGCTGGTGCCCACCCCCTGAACACTCTGGCCTAAAAAGTGGCTCAAGCCTTAGTTGGGGGATAGGAGAAGGCACAGCCCCCTCGGAACTAGGGCCTGACTGTATCCCTTATGGGACCCTGAGGGGCCTGATCCCATCACAAGTAGGAGAAGGACTTTGAGGGCCTTGAATCCTATAGGCACAAAGGGCTCCCTGGGGGAGTGTTCAGTCCCCAGGAGGTGGTTGATCAGATCCACAAAAGGGAGCCAGGAAGAGGGGAGGCAGTGGGCACTCCTGGTTTTCTGCCTCACCACCTGGGCACTCTAGCCCCACTGGCCCTGGGGTCCCTGCAGCCCCAGGCCCAGGAAGGGAGGGGTCTGGTACAGACATCTGCAAGGAGGCCTGCAGCTGACTATTCATCTTCACCAGGGTCTCGAGGTGCTGGATGAGGGACAGGGCTTCCCCAGCAGGAAGGAGGGGTGTGTGAGTAGGAGGGCACACAGCGCCGGTGGCATGCGGACAGGTGGTGGTAGCCTGGTCAGGATAGGTGTGGTAACAGTCAGCAGCAGAAGGGTGGGAGGGCAGGTTTGGGGCTGGGGCCAGAGCCACTGCTGGGGGGCTGCCAAAGTGGAACAAGCCGGCCAGTTGGAGGAGGCCAAGAGCCCCCAGCTCTGGAGTCAGGCCTCCACACTCCGGGTGCAGTGGTGCACTGAGAGGCAGCAGCCCAGGGCCCACACCATCCACCACTGGCTGGGTTCGCTGACTCTGAATCCTTGCACTGGCGCTGAGCTGACTCCAGTCAGGTAGGGGGTCAGTGGGGGCCAGGCTACCTAGGGGGCAGGAGGCATCGGGTCCTGGGGCCGAAGCTTCCTGCTGGCAGCAGAAGGGGAGGCCGTAGGGTCGCCTCCCTCCATCAGGCTGCTCCTGCTCCACATGCCCAGCTACCTCTTCCAAGAGATCAGCTGAAACACCTTCCCAGGCTGAGGGGCCCATCAGGCTGGCCCCAGGGGCCCAGGAAGGCCCAGGTTTGGAAAGACCATGGGGTCTCCTGAACCCTGGCGAGTAGCACTTTGTCTCCACTGGCTCCTTGAAGGTGACTGTCTTGCGTTTCTTCTCCTGCAGGGGGCTGGTCCCATTTAGCCAGGAATCGCTGGGTGGTGCCTTGGGCAGGATCAAACCTAGCACCAGACTGCCGTGAGTGACTTCCAGGCCTGGGGTGAGGGAGGGAGGAGACCCTGAAATGATGGCCCCCAGGGCCAACCCTTGAAAACTCCAGCAGAAACAGTGAGCAAAGCTGCAACTAGAAATTCTTGTCAACCAGGTTCTAAGCTCCTTTGTTTCTACACTGAAAGGCCAAGCGCTAAAGGAAATGTTTAAGTTCAGTGCCCTCTGGCAGAGCCCCAGTTGCCTAACCATAGTTATGGCCCTGCCTGAGGTCAGTGATAATGTCCCCAGGATCACAGAACGTCAGAGACGGAAGGGACCATCCTCCAAGGGCCCAAAAGCGCAGGACTAACCAGTGGCCCATGAGAGGCTCCAGTGGCTGCCTTTTGTCTCTATACCACAGAAAGAGTTATAAGCCTGGAAGGGCCTTAGGAGGGCATTGACTCTCTCATTTTACAGATAAGGAAATGGGGCACCCAGAGTTACACAGCTAAGGCAAGGTGAGATTGCCTCTCTAGTCACACTAGATTCAAATTCAGAGCCTTAGCTACCAGCACAGTCTGGCCACAGCCTGCCTTTCTGGGGTGATTCCACCTTCCTGCCTGCCCCCTTGACACCTCCACACTGTCTACACTTCAGTCAAAATGACCTGCTGGTGGTTGAGCCAGGCATCCCCCTTCCTGGTGCCTTTGCAGTCGGCTGCCTATGCCTGACACTCTCCCTCTCTCAGAGTCCCAGCTCCCGGGCCAGATTCTGGCAGGAGCCCATCCCTGATGCAGCCTCCACCCCTTCCCAAACCTATTTACTCTGGATCTGTCTTGTAAGGGGAAGTCAGCCTGGCCTCGGGGCTCAGCGCCACACAAAACCCTCGGACGTAGCTGCCCCCACCCCAGCCCCTCAGCTGGGATGCTCCTCAAGGGCACCCACTGCCTTGGGCCTTTCTTAGTATACCCACTGCTTAGCATGTAGTAGGCCCTCAATAAATTCTGACTGACAGACTGACCCCAAGTGACTCTTTGTGGCTCTGAGTTGCACCAGAGATGCTGATTTCCCTTTGCCCTCAGAAATAAGAGATCTGCCCTGTCTCCAATCCTGTGAATACCTCATACCCCAAGAGAACGTGGGCTACCCAAGGCAGGGGCTGTCTGCCTCACTCTAACATTTGTTCTCCCTGTGCCTAGCACAGGGCCAGGAACATTAACTGCAGACACAGTCCCTGTTCCAATGTACCAGTTTTCCAGTCAGAGGACCTGGCTTCAAATGCCCCCCTCCACCTCCCCTCCCCAAATCCACCCGTGTGTCCTTGGACAGCTCCGTTTCCCCATTTATGAAATGAAGAGTTGGGCCTCCATGGCCTTGGAGGCCCCTCCCAGCTTTGTTCTATGATTGATCCAGCCTTTGCCCGAGGACCTCCAGGAGGAGGGGAACCTGGCCCGCCCTCAGTCCCTACCACTGTTGTCATATGAAGACAGGCATGGCTCTGGGCCCCCTCCCCATCTTCCTCACTTTCCTCTGCATGTACCTGGGCTGTTCACTGTCCATCCTGGAACGTGGTGCTAAGAATGGAGCCCAACACACCAGGGTAGAACACAGGGAGACAGTCAACACCCCCGACCTGACCGCGACACCATTATTAATGCCACCAAAGGCCAAGCTGGCTTTTGGGGTGACCAAGCCACACTACTGACTTCTAATGAACTCACCAGCTAAGACCCCCAGCTCTTTTTCACCAGAGCTGTTCTCCCTCCAGGCCTCCCCAACCCTGCCCGAGAGCAGGCACCTTGTTTGACCACATGTTCCATTCAGACTTCTTCACTGGCCAGCCATACCTGGGCCTCCCAGAGGGCGGAGCTTGGGGGGCACAGGCTGGAAAGCTGGCAGGGGCACCAGGAACATGTCCAGCTGCTCACTAGCCACCATGCCATAGCGTTGCTTGTTGTTGAGGTAGGAGTAGAGCATGTTGTAATTCTGGGCATCCCGGGCCCCGCGAGGGCACAGGCGGACCACACTGACATCCTAGGGGAGGCAGCAGGAAGCATGAGAGATAGGATGAGCAGGGGGAGGAGCAGGAGGAAGAGAGGAAGGAGTCTCCTGGCTAATCTCCCCCCTCTCGACTCTCTTCTCCAATTCATCTTTTCACGGGCTGCTTGAGTAATCCTCTTAATGAATAGCACTGAGTCTGTCACCATGCAACTCTAAAACCTTCCATTGTCTACCCAAAAAAGGATAAACTCCGGATCTTGGCATTCAAGGCCCATCACAATCTGGCTCCAACTTACTTTCCCAGCTTTATCTCACACCGCTGACCTCTGCGTCCCAGCCAAGCTCCAGCATTCTCCATCCCACGCTCTCACCCTGCCCTCTCTCCCATCTGGGCCCTTCCTTAAGCCAGCTCCCATGCCTGGAATGGACTCTGATTCAAATCTCTGTCTGCTCAAGCCCTTCCCTCTCTGAAAGCTTCAGTCCAGGGGCCCCCTTATCCCCAAAGCCTCCCCAGGAACATATCCCCATGCCCACAGGGTGAAAAGGAATTTTTCCTCCCCCAAGAGCTCCCAGCAGGTTGCCTGGACTGCTCATTCCCTGTCCCTTGTATCCCAGGCCCTTCTGTCTTTTCTGCCAAGCCTGAACACATGGAAAGCACTGAATAATGTTTGATGGATGAGAAAGGGGCTAAGAGGCTTGGATCAGCCAGCCTGCTCCGGGCACGAAGGGGGCAGCCTTGGGAGCACTCAGAGACAGACTGGGGTGATGGGCTAGCCTTAGTTTCCCAGTACCTTGGCTTCAGATGGCCGGATGCTGTCCAAATAATCCCAGACAGCTTCAGGGAGAACACAGCCTGAGGAGAGGATCACCTTGGGCAAAGCCTACAAGGGGTGAGTGGGTAAATGGGTTAGCTCCGTGGGGGTGGTTACCAGCTTCAGGAGAGTAAGGCTGAGGAAGGGCAAGCAAAGAGGAACCTTATGGTTGGGTCCCCAGGGCTGTTCCCGGAGACATGGGACCAATCCCATGGTACAGACCAGTGGGTGTACACCCAGACCTCCACAGGGGGGAAGGGAATAGCAATGTAGAAGAAGGGAAAAGGAAAGAAAAGGTGAGAGCAGGGGAGGGAGGCAGAAAAAAGAAGTGAGGAAAGAAAGGCAAAAGACAGGGAGGAAAGAAGGGGAGGAAGAAGGAGAGGAAGGGAGGGAAGTCTTAGAGGTTACCTGAATAAGCTGGCTACTGCAGCCATGAACCAGAAAGGCTTTCGTGGCGAATCGCTTGATGGAGAACATTTCCATGGCACCTTCCCACAATGGCCGGCCCTGCAAAGCCTTAGGCTTTGGAGCCAGCTCAGGCCTGACATGGATAGAGCAGAATAAAATCTGGTGAGCCAACCCAACTTCCTTCCATTCCCTTCTTCCTAGCTGGCCTCTCTGGCCCTAGACGAATGTTCCTGTGTCTCTTTGCCTTCTTCTGAGCATCTCAATGCTCACCTGCTGCCCCACTGCCTAACCTCCCGAGCCCTTCCCACCCCCGCTCCCACCCCAGACCTGTCCTGGGGCTGGGTCCAAGTGCCAGTCCTGCTTTTGGACATCCCTGGTAGTGGGGTGTCTACTCGAGGCAAGGAAACAGGGCCAGGGAGTCTCTGTGGGGTGCTGGTGACTCTGCTCCTGAAGGGTGGGGTACTCCTGGGTGCATTGAAGCCTCTGCCTCCTCGAGGGGCCTCCCAGCCTGTAAAGTATAGACAAAGGGTTTGGGTTGTGGGCGGAGGAGCTGAGATTGCTCTGAAGAAGGAGAGGCCATTCCCAGTGGCCTCTCCTGTGGCACTGAACAAGGTCTGCAGCTGTGCTCACGGACTCCCCCTGGGGTTAACATGACAACAGTGGTGGGGACTGGGGGCGGGCCAGGTGAGGAGCATCACCCTCCAAAGGCCCAGGGAAACTCAAGCTCCCTAACCTAAGGGTCCCCCAGCTCCTCCCTGCATGCTCCCCCTGCTCCTCTCCTTCCAACCCTCTTCCACGTCCCTCCTCTGCCCCCTCCAGTTTCCCTTTGCCCTCTTCTATTCCCAAATCACTTTTCAAGCCATTTTTCCGTCCTCCTCTGTCCTCTTCCACTGCCCCCTTCTTCCATCTTCTGTGCTCCTCCACTCCTCCCCCCTCCTCTTGCTACCCTTTTCCTCTCACTCCATGCCCATCAGGCCCAGGCTCCCCCCATACCCATCCTCCTCCCTCCTGGCCTGAGTCACATCCCGTGTCCACACTTAATGACCCCCTCCACCAGGCCCTGCTCCCACCCATGCAGACTCGGCAGTCGGGGTCCAGGAAATGGCTCTCATGCTGGTCCGTGGTGTCCCGCCCAGATTGGGATTCGGCTGCCCCAGGCTGGGGGCGCAGGCTTAGGTCCAGACAGGAGGCCGGCTCCTGGGGGAGGGAGGTTAGGGAGACCAGGAATGATGCCCATGGTCCCAGAGGAGAATATTTCTGAAATATCATTTCATTCTCTTGCTCAGCCCCCTCCACAGCCCTAATCTGCTTCTGCCCTCACTGTTTCCCTTTACCCTCTTCTAGGACTTAAATACCATCTTGTACGGTACCTTCATTGGACAGAGGAAGAAAGTGTGACCCAGAGACTGGCCTGAGACTACACAGGAAGGAGACAGCAAAGGCAGAACTAGCCCCCGTACCTCTGGTGCCAGGGCTGGGACCTGCTCGCTGACCTCCCAGTGGCTAGCATCTCCCCAATGGCGCTCCTTTGGGCCCAGCCCTGAGGGGCAGGTATGGGGGCCAACAGAAGAACGGAGGGCCTGGAGGGTGGGAGTGGTATGGGAGCACCACCGCTTACTCACAGTCAAGTCCTCCAAGGTGAGGGTCTGGTCCACATCTGGATGGATTTCAATCTCCCCTTTGTGGGTCAGTTTGGTGACTCGGAAGCTTGGAGCCTCTCGCTGCTGTTTCTCAATGATCTCCAAGCCCTGGAACAGCAGAGAAGGCCCAGACTCGACAGGGTCTTACTGATCCGGCCTCACCTACTGCCTGCAAGCCCCCTTGGCCTCCTCCTCCATAGTTCCATGGCTGCCCCTCTCCCCCTAGGATGGCAGGCTGCTGCCTTGACCTTCCCCTCTGCTGAGGCTACGTTCCTCCCTCTGACTGCCTCGAGCCCTCATCCAGTCTAGCAGGCATTAGCCTCTATTTGGTCTCGCTGTGGGCAACTCGTCACTTCTCTGTCTGCCCCGTACATCCCCTCCTCTCTCTTTGCAGCATCTCACCCTGCGCCAGGCACAGTAGCTGAGTGTCTGCCACACAGCTGTTGACTGATGGACTCAGTAGGACCTGATGATTGGTGGGGGTGAGGGGAGGCTGCAGGGCATAATGCAGTGCGATCCAGCCTCATTTTGTAGGCTATCCAGCCATCTGACCTTGAGGGATCATTTCTCCTAGAATCATTTCACATTCCTCATCTATAAAATGGGACCATTGGAGAGAAATGCTTCCTATGCCTCAAAGCTACAGAAGTGGAGGGAGGCGTGCTAGGGCTGCCAATCCTGCGTGTACTGCCCCCCCAGGCTGCATGGGGGCACAGGGGTGACCTTGATGTGTTCAAAGCCATTCATGGGGACCTAAGCTTCTACGGCTCCTGCCAAGCTGAAAAGAGTCAGAGGCCCAGGGATGGACAGTGGGGCTCCTGCCATCTCCCCCCTGCAGAGGCAGCTCTCCAGAGCTGGGGTGTCTCTGGGGGAATGATGTTTCTCAGCCACAGAAACCCAGGAAGACTGTTTTATCAGAAGAAGGTGATGAGGAGGGGTGGGCAACCACCCCCACAGAGAGGAGGAGCCACCTGGAGGGGCTCAATAAGAGGCTGGTGTGCTGGAGAGGGGACCTGCTCAGGCACCTGGGCCCTCCCACAGCTTTCTGTACCGTCTGTATAGAGAAGAGCCTGACCCACGGGCCTGGACACACAACCCTGTGTGCTCACAGGGTGACACACAGCTGAGGTCAGAGAGGCTCAGAGGTGGATGGAGCGGAGGAACCTGATTTAGGCCTTGGGAGCAAAGAATTTCAACATAGACTTTTAGTGGCAGGGTGGGAGGCAGGAGGCAGGGAGAGTGTACATTCTAGGCAAAAGGCTGGACAAATACATATGGTGCAATTTGAATAAAGTGGAGAGGGTACCTAAGGCTGCAAAGGGGGCCTTGATGCCACACCAGGAATTTGGACTTCTTCTTTTTCTTTTTTGGAGGGGGGAGGGCAGGGCAACTGGGATTGAGTGACTTGCCCAAGGTCACACGGCTAGTAAGTGTTAAATGTCTGCGGTTGGATTTGAACTCAGGTCCTCAGGTCCTTTTGACTCCAGGGCTGGTCCTCTATTCACTGCGCCACCTAGCGGCCCCAAATTTGGACTTCTCTAAGCAGGTGATGAAAGGTGGCAGGGAGAAGTTGGACATGCTCAAAGCTGAGCTAAAGAAAGATTATAGGGACAGATTACAGTGTCAAGAAGGGATTCAGGGAGATGAGAGCAACCAGGTGGCACAATGGAGGGTGTGCTGAACTTGGGGTCAGAAACACCAGTGTTTAAATCCTGCCTCAGATGTTTCTGAGTGACCTTGGATAAGTCACTTACCTCTGCTGGTCTCAAGTTTCCTCAACTATAAAA
>CM053588.1:68838781-68865725 GCA_028646515.1 Pseudochirops corinnae | reverse complement strand
ACACGCCCAGTGAGCATCAGCCTGGAGAGGAATGAAGACTTGGGGGGAGGCGCCCAGAGAACTCAAAGTCCTCAAGCATCTGAAGGGCTGCTGTGTGGTGATGGGATTAGGCTCGTCCTACCTGGAGAGCAGGACGAGGAGGAGCCGGAGGAAGCCTCCGAGAACCGGGTTTCGGCGAGATGTAAGTGACAACTTCCTAACAACTACAACTGTCTGAACACAGAATGGATTGTTTTGTGAGGTAGTGAGTTCCCTGTCATCCATCAGAGGTGTCCAAGAAAGGGTGAAATGACCTTTCATTGGGAATGTTACACAAGGGAGTCCTGCTCAGGTATAGACTGGATCAGTGGCCTCTCAGGTCTTTCCAAGTCAGATTCTAGGATTTTATAAATGAATGGATATCTTTAATAATCTTGGTGACCTAGCTGACCAGTCTCCCCAGGAGAAGCCCTGTCTCTATTCAATGCTCTCTTGCTACCTGTCTGCTCCAGGGAGATCTCAAAGCTCTGTGATTATGACCTTTATCAACAATGCAAGGCCTCTTAAGAACTTTGGGGTTGGTCGTATGCTTTGGGAGATGCTGGCACAGGACTGCTCGGCATGGTGTCCCTCCCTGACAAGGCTCTCGGCTCTGTGAGCAAGGGCAGAAGGGAGGTAGCTCAAAGGAAACCTGGGACACGCAGATTTAGAGAATCCACTCCAAATGTTCCAACGCACTGTTTGGGCCCAACCTGTGGTGGAGCATACTGAGCTTGCATCGGTCTGCTCGGCCACAGTCCAACACACTGTAACTTGACTCTAACATGGTGATGTCATGTTGGTCCTCCTCGAACGAAGGACCACAACCAACCAGCCATTAGGTGTCCAGTACTTGGGAGGCCCAGAGGGTATGCAGAGGGACAGCCTAGATGTGAGAACCAGGCTTCTAAGAAGCCAGACCCTGGTTTTGCCCCCCTGGTTTCAGGAATCAATTAGTTGCCCAATTACAATAACCACTGGCATTTCCAAAGCACTTGAGGAGTTATAAATCATCTTCTTCCCAAAGCAGAGGTCAGAGTGGGGCCAGATTTGACCCCTGGCTCCCTTCATCCCCGACACAGCACAGCTGGCAGTCAGAGCCAGATCAGGGCCGAGGCCAAGGACCTGGAGGCTGCATCTTCTCCCTGTAGTTCTCTGCCTGCAGCCTAATTTATTTTGGGCTCAGTCAAATGCCGCTGCCAGGGCCTCCAGGGCCCTTGTGACTGCAGGGCCTCATAACTCCCCACTCAAAGACAGGAAGATGCTGCCCCCACCCACCATGTCTAGGCTCCTCTAGGGTCCTCCCTCTGACATGATGTTTTCCCCCGGGGCCTCGGCCTTCTAGCTCTCCATCACTTTGGCCCTCCTCCAGCCTCCTCTGTCTCCCTCTCACCACCTCCACCTGCAGGGCCAGCCCCATCACTTACATGCTTCACCTCTCGGTCTCGCCACTCGGCCAGCTCCTGGGAAGCCAGCTCTGTGGCACTCATTCGAACCAGGCCCTGCGGGGTGATGTCTCCACGGATCACCTGGAGAAATAGATCCTGCAAGCACCAAAGGCCACAATAGGCTGACTGGCCCCAGGGTGCACAGTATTCTTATCCCCTCTAAGGAATCACAAAGGGAGGAGCCATGGCTGGGACTTGCCCAAGGTCACACAACCTCCCCTCCCCTCCAGAGGGCCTGGACCCCAGCCAAAATCTCCTCCACAGGACTCAGAGTGAAGGGTCCCCCATGACAGCGTTGGCTTGTTCTTCCTTCACCTCCTCATCACCACCTCCCCCTCTCCCAATCCCAGCTCACCTTGTTCCTGGGATCTCTCAGGTTGAACACCAGGCTTCGATATTTGTTCTTATAGCGATAGTCAGTGCACTGCATGAGGTCAAAGATGGCAGCCTCAATGTTGGCAGCAATGCTCCTCACAGTCTCCTCATCCACAGCCAGGTTGGCAGGCTCCTGCAGCCTGGGAGAGGCAGAGGTCACAGGTGGGAAGAAACCAGGGCAGGGCTCCAGCACTTGGGGAGATTGTAGACCTCTGGTTGCCAACTGCCCAGTATTTGGTGGACTGGGCTGGTATTTATCATAAAGGCCAGTTGCTCAATTGGTTGTTGGTTTTGTTTTTTTTTCAGTTTTGATTGTTTGGCTCCGGATCCAAGGATCAGGGCACCCTTCCTGGACTAGACTCTAGAAACCACCTAGTTCAAAGCCCTCATTTTATAAATAGGGAGACTAAGGCCCAGGGAAGTGAGTGCTTTGCCCAAGGTCACACAGACAGTTAATAGGAGAACTGGGCCTGCTCCCAGGCCTTCTGTCCCCTGCAGAGAGGAGCCTGGCTGGCAGGATGTCCATTGTGAGAATTCACTGCAAACTCCACACCTCGGGCTTGTCCCATAAGACCACACTACCTTTGCCCAGAGTCTCAAACAGCAGATGTTCCCCAACACTGGATAATCCTAGTCATTTAAAAAATGTGACCAAGTTCCAGACCTCTGCCGTCAGACCATCAGAATACCAAATGTTACTGACAATTTCAAGATGATGCAGACATGTTAACTTTGAAGTTTAGCAATAATGAACTAACCCCAAGGTGGCACAAATAGAAGTGTTTCCAAAAAATCCTACGTACCCCAAGTTGTCTTCCCTCTCCACTGGTTCCTTTCTGCCCAGTGCTCCTGACTCTAATCCACAGTCACAGGAGCAATGGTTTCTGCCTCCCTCTCCCTCCTCTGCCTCATGCTGCCTGACTCCCCTCATCATCCCATCCCCCACTACCCACCTCTGTACCCCCTTTGCTGTTTCTCTCTGTATCCTTTTATTACATGCCTTATGCACATGTGCCTGTGGCCCCCTTCCCATCCAGCAAGTCCTCAAAGAACTGGGCTGGTTTGCCCCCACTTCACCATTTCATAAATGTCCAGGAAAGGAACTGGACGAGATGATGTCTAAGGTTTCAAACAACTCTAACCAGAACACATAGTCAGGCTAACAGTGAAACTGAGGCTAATCTTGAATTGCCGGGGTCTCCCAGGGTGATCAGAAAGGGGCCTCACCGTTTCAAGAGCACCTCCCTCAACGACTCGGCCACAGCACTGCGCACTTGCTCCCTTGAGAGCTGCAGGGAAGGGCCCGGCACCAACAGCGGCTTCTCCTTGGGCGGCCGTCTCTTTTGCTCCCTCACCTTGGGCTCAGCTGAAAGTCAAAGAGAAGGGTTCAGGCCTCCAGACTGAGGGAGCCCCTGGCCCCAGCATTCTGGCGAGGGAGGCCCAGGGAGAGGTGCCATGCCTCCATCTATGAACACTACACTTGGTGAAGCACGTGAGAGCCCTGACTGGACATCAGAGGACGTAGGTTCACCATCTCCCATCGCTGGCTCGGCAGCTTCTTCCTCTATAAAATGGGTATGTTTGTACTTGTACTCTTTTCCTGCACAGAGCTGGGACAAAAGTGCTTTGCAAAGATTAAAGCACTATATAGGACTGAGGGCTGAAAGGGACCTTGGAAATCAGTCCAAACCTCACATTTTACAGACAAGGCTGGGAGAGGGTAAGTGACTGACTCAGACTCATACGATGAATGAGTCAAAATCTGAACCCAGACCTTCTGCTTGCAAATGCCAAGCCCTTGCTACTCCCTTGACTCGCCTCATTCTTTGGCATCTGGGCCACTCCGATGGGAGCCCTCACCCCCAAAGGCAGGGTCCGGGTGGCTCCTGGAACACAAGTCATGAGAGGCCCTCCGGCTTTCACACACCTGACTCAGGTCTTGCCCCACCATTCCCGACAGGGGCCACCCCAGAAGCAGCCCCAGAAGCCCCCGTGCACCATACACAGAGGCACCGCACAATGCTCTTCCCCTGTCCTGAGCTCCTCAGCTCTCTGGGAAGGAGGGAGGGGCTCAGTATCTCCTGGAGGAATGAGAGGCCTGCTCCTCCAGCCTTCCTGCGTACAGAATGATGTGCCTCCCAGCGCACACAGCCTCCAAGGAAGGGGTGAGTGATGACATTAACAGAGTCTCTCAAAGACACTCCTGGAGTCTGGACAGCAGAGCTTGGACCAAGCATGGCAGGGAGGCCTGCCCCCTCCCCACCACATAGACTATGAGAGCCACATCTAGCCCAACCCGTTCATTTTACAGATGGGGAAACTGAGGCCCTGAGAGGTGAAGAAGAGAGGGAAACCACATGGCACAGTGGTTACTAGGGAGTGTTAGATTTGGAGTAAGAGGCCCAGGTTCCACAGTCAGCTCTGCCGGGGCTGTAAGGAAATAGCTCACACCCTCTGGTGCCAGCCTGCTCATCTGTAAAATGAAGAGGATTAGACCAATGATAACAGTGAGCCCTTGAAGGTGTGCAAAGCACTTTGCAAATATGACCTCATCTGATTCTCACAACAACCCTGTAAGAGAGGGACTATAATTATCCCCATTTTACAGATGAAGTGACTGAGGCTGAGAGAAGTTGGGCTGTTTGCCCAGGGTCACAAAGCTAGTAAGTGTCTGAGGCAGGATTTGAACTCAGGTCTTCCTGATTCCAGGTCCAGCGCCCTATCTACTGAGACCTAGCAACCCAGACAGTCTCTCTCCAGCTCTAAACCCTGTGAAATGATTTGTCCAGGGTCTCATCGCCAGCAAGTAGTAGAGCTGGGACCTGAATCCCAGCCTTCTTCCTACCAGCCTTGGGCTCTTTGCACCACACTATCGCTCCCCCTCCTCCCTTCAGGCAGGTCATGCACTGGTGACCAGACCTGGGCACACACGCTTACCTGGGTTCTGTGGTTTCTCTGCGGGCGCAGTCACGGGCACAGATGCTCTGCCCAGATTGGAGACAGGCTTCCTCTCCCCTTCCTTGAAGACATCTCTGGTTGCCTTTGGAGTCAACCATCAGAGCAGAGATGAATGGAAAAGGGAGAAGGATTCAGTGAACAGACACAGGACCCAGAGAGAATGCAAGGAAGCCGCAGGGGCTGAGAACAGGGGAAAGGGCTTTACTGACTGTTACCCCTGATACTGAGTCCATTCTCCATCCCTGTATTCATCCATTCATTCAATGAGCACTTATCAAATACCTACTATGTGCAGGCACTGAAGAGAGAGAGACAATTTAGCAAAAGCATCATCCATGCCCTCACGGAGCTCATGGGCCCTCCAGAAGATCTGAGCCAAAGTCCATCCACTCACCTTCTTCCACTGATGTCCTCTCTTTCCCCCTTCCTCCTCACGGAAGCACAGAGCCAAAGAGCTGGAAGAGGCCATCTACTCAAGCCTTCCCTGGGCAGGCACCTTTTCTAAGGACCTAAGAAGTACCCAGGGGGTGGGGGAACCCCACTTATCCCTGAGGCAGCCCATTCCACTTGGGGAATCACTCCAATTGTTAGGAAATATCTCATCACACAAAATCTTTGTAACTTCTCTTCACAATTTCTACCCACTGCCCTGGGGTCAAGAAGAACGAACTTGATCCCTTTTTCAAGCAATAACCCATTAAATACTTGAAAAAAAGTTATTCTATCTTTCTCTTAAGTCTTCTCTTCTCCATGTTAAGACATTCCCACTTTCCTCAACCTATTCTTCTGAAGCATAGCCACTAGTCCCCTGGACATTCTCCTTTGGATCTCTGCCTGTTTGTCAATGCCCTTCTTAAAATATAGCCCCAGAACTGAAGAGGATGCTACAGAGGTGATGTAACCAGATTTATATGGAGTGACACTCATGACCTCCCTCTTCTGAATTACCTGCTTCTAATACAAAAAAATAATGAAATTTTAGGCTGCCAGGTCACATGTAAACATGCAGTCCACTTAGAGCCCCAGATCTTTTTCACATGAACTGTTATCTATCCTTATCTTGCCCATCCTGTTCTTGTGCAGTTGACTTTTTGAACCCAAGTGTAGGACTTTGCATTTATCCCTACAACATTCCACTATCTTCTCCTTAGTTTCCAAAGTGCTCTCAGCTGCCACCCACTGTTCAGCCTTCTCCCCAACAATATGAAAGTGGCAAGTGGTTTGACTCCCAGGGCAGGACTCTTTCCACTTCACGAACTGACCATACTCCTGGCTGATTAGCAATACATGAAGGATGGGATAAATTTACTTAAAGGTCATAGGGAAGCTCCTCCAGCCCTGGATTCAGGGAGCTCAGTGGTAACTCCCCTTTGCCCCAGGAGTGGGTCTAACTTGAGAGCATATTACAAGAAATAGCACAAGGATAAAGGAGTTCAAGTATCAGCATCAGAGTTATGCCCAGCTTTACTCTCTGTTCCCTTCTGTCTCCTAATTTCAGCCTCTCCTACATTGTCGGATCCTTCACTTTTCCTTGGTACTCTCCCACTGTCTTAGGTCTTGTGTGTCACAGTAGGAGACACGAGAGATTTCCAAGAAACACCCTTAGAAAGTCTCTGGTTCAGCTTTTGCCTTTTATAGAGATCCAAGCAGAGGCAGTGACTCACCTGTGCCACCCAGAGACTCAAGTGGTCAGTCCAGGGCTCAGACCCCAGCCTGTTCCAGCACAACTACTGCCACCACCAAAGCTGGGCCACCTCAAGACAACACAATGGAGGAAGGTTTTTCTGTTGGCCTGAGGGAGGCCTCAACTGGATGGTCAGGTCTGGTAAGGTCAGGGCTGCTCATCTCATTCCAGACCTCAGTCCTGCAAACTCTCCCACCAACCACCTTCTTCACTCCGGCTAAAGGCGACAGAATCAGAGCTGACCTAGTATACTACACACTTCACCTGCGCCCCCACTCCTTCACCCCAATCGTGTTCTGTGACCCCACTGCATTCCCCACACAGCCTCTGCTCCATGCCTCCTCTTCTCTTCTCCAGCCAACTACAGCAGTATCTCCCCACCCCTTCCTGGCCTCACATTTCATTGATTGGATGGAGGCCATGGTCAACTGGAGAAGCACCCTCTCCTTTCTGCTTTCAGGATCACCCCCTACCTCCCTCTCCTTTGCTCTAGTCTCACAGACTCGTCCCTCTTGCCCAGGTCAATACCTCACATGTACCTTTGATCACATTCTCTCCCATCTCTTCCAGGGGCATGGCCCATGAGTCTTCTCTCTTGACCTAACTTTCAACTTCTCTTTGTCCCAACTACTCCTCTGCTGCCCATGAAAATTGATGGTAAACCTCTGCACTTGCCCTCACCACCCCCAGAAGCTACTGCTCTATACTTGCCTCCCTTTCACAGGCCCAACTCCTAAAAAAAGACTGTCTACACTCCCTGGATCTACTTTCTTACCTCCTACTCCCTTGTTAGCCCCTTGCAATCTGTCTTCCTTCCCTTCTATCAGAACTGAATCTCTCATCTCCAAGGCCACCAATGATCTCTTTGCTGATAAATGCAGTGGCCTTTCCTCAGCCCATGCCCTTCTTGCTTTCGGCAGCATATGACACCCCTACTCACCTCCTGCTCCCAGGGTCTCATGACCCTGCTCTGTCCTGGTTCTCTTCACCCTGGGATATGAGTCTTTCTCAGTCTTCTTTACAGGTTCATCAAATATTTCCTGCCCCAGATGTGTAGGTGTGCCCACAAGGTTCTGTTCTCTTCTCTCACTCCACCCTCCCTCTAGGGAATCTCATTAGCTACCACTGACTTAACTGCCATGCCCATGCAATTGACTCCAGATCTACCTATCCAGGCCGCATCCCAGTTCCAGGCCTGTATCTCCAGCTTCTCACTGGACATCTCCCCCTGAATAGGGCTCTCAGACTCTCACCCAAAGCAAACTCACCATCTCCCCCCAGCCTTCCCTCCGCTCCTGACCAGAACCATACAGGTTCATGACCTTGGAAATGTCCTTGACTATTCCCTCTTCTCCAACACTGGGACCCAATCAGTTGCCAGACTTCTTTATTCTCTCTCTAAAACATCTCTCCCATCCATCCCCACCCTACTCCAATGAGCCAATCAGTTAGCACTTATTATCCTACAGGCCAGGCCTATGCTAGGTGCTGGGGATGCAAAGCAAGGCCAAAGCCAGCCCCTGTTCTCAAGGAACTCCCAGGCTAACGGGGAGATGACATACAGACAAGTCCGAGCGCATGTGAGCCGCAGTGTTGGAGGGGAGGCCTGGGAAGGCTCCTTGCAGAAGGGACCCCACATCCTTGATCCTCTCTCCTTCCAGCTCCCACAGAGCCATCTCTCTAGCACAGATCTGACTTCGAGTCAGTCCCTGGTTCTAGAAATTTCTCAAGCTTCCCATTGCCTTTAGGATCAAAGACAGGCTCCTGTGTTTCTTACATAAAGTCCTTCACAATCTGGCTCCTGCCCACCTCCCCAGGCTGAGTGCACATCACTCCCCCTCAGGCATTCCAAACACCAGCCAAATTGGCCAACTCGATACTTCCTGCACACAGCACCCCATCTCCCGCCCCCAGCCTTTGCACTGGATGTCCCCCCTCCCCTGAAGGCCCTCCTTCCTCCCCTTTGCCCCAGCTCTCTTCAAGGCTCATTTCCAGGGTTGCCTCCTACTTTCCTGACATCACCACTTGCCAAGGCTTCTTTCCTCCTTGACTCCCCATCCCCCAATCACTCTGAAATGCATTTATTTTGTGCAGAGCCTACATTTACTTATCTATAAATGGGCTATATCTCTCTAGTAGAATGGAATGTGCTGTTGGTAGAGTTGTGAACTGATTCAACCATTCTGGAGAGCAATTTGGAACTATGCCCAAAGGGCTATAAAAGTCTACATACCCTTTGACATAGCAATACCATTACTAGGTCTGTATCCCAAAGAGATCACAAAAATGTAACCACATGTACAAAAATATTTGTAGCAGCTCTTTTTGTGATGGCCAAGAATTAGAAGTTGAGGACATACCCATCAATTGGGGAATGGCTGATAGAGTTGTGGTATACAAATGTGATGGAATACTATTGTTCCATAAGAAATGATGAGCAGGCAAGACTTCAAAAAAACCTGGAAGGATTTACCTGAACAGATGCTGAGTAAAGTGAGCAGAACCAGGAGAACATTGTACATAGTAACAGTAACATTGTGCGAAGACTAACTTTGATAGACTTATTCTTAGCAATGCAAGGATCTAAAACAACTCCAAAAGACTCATGATGGAAAATGCTGACAACATCCAGAGAAAGAACTGTGGAGTCTGAATGTAGATGGAAACAGACTATTTGCTCTCTCTTTTTTTTTTGTTTCTTCTTTCTCGTGGTTCTTCCCATTGATTCTAATTCTTCTTTACAACATGACTAATGTGGAAATGTCTAATAGGAATGTATATGTAGAGCCTATACCAGATTGTACGCCATCTTGGGGAGGGGGATGGGAGAGAAGGGGAGAAAATTTAGAACAAAATCATATAGAAGTCAGGACGGCTAGGTGGTGCAGTGAATAGAGCACCAGCCCTGGAGTCCGGAGGACCTGAGTTCAAATCCGGCCTCAGACACTTGACACATTTACCATGTGTGACCTTGGGCCATGTGACCTTGGGCAAATCACTTAACCCTGATTGCCGTACCTTCCCCCCTTCAAAATAAAAAAAAGCCAAAAAAAATGTTAAGAAAAATCACATGGAAGTGAATATTGAAAACTAAAAATAAATAAATAATTTCTTTAAAAAGAGTTCAAGTGCAAAGGGACTTTGGAGACCATCAAATCCAATGTGCCTGACCAGGCACCCTCTACAACATTCCTGACATTTCCTATGACAGGAAGCTCACTATCTTCCACAGAACCCAGTTTTGCTCTTGGACAGACCCTAATAGTTAAGAAAGTTTCCCTCCCATGAAGTCAAAAGGTGCCTCTTGGCCTCTTCGCCTCACTGCTCCTAGTTCTGTGTTCTGGGACAAAGAGAACACATTTAATCTTTCTTTCACATGAGAGCCTTTCAGACACTTAAAATACTGTGGTTCTACCCCTTCTGAGTCTTCTTTCCTCACGTGTATATAAGACCTACTCTGTAACAGACACTCTCCCCGTGCTTTATAAATATTATCTCACTTGAGCCTCACAACTACTGTTATTACCCCCATTTTACAGATGAAGAAACTGATGCACACAGAGGTTCAGTGACTTAGCCAAGGTCACACAGTTACTAAGTAGATAAGGCTGGATCTGAGCTCCAGTCTTCTTGACTCCAGGTTCAAGACTCTGTCCACTGCTCCAGTCATTCCCAGGTCTTTCCTTCTTCTGGACGTCCTCTCCTTTGTCACTATCCTTCCCAAAACGTGGAATTCAGAGTTTACCACAATAACCAGAAAATATTCCAAGTTACCAATATATCTATGTGGCAGGCATGGTGCCAGCTGCTGTTGTTGTTCAGTCATGTCTGGCTCCTCATGACCCTATTTGAGGTTTTCTCAGCAGAGATCTTGGAGTGGTTTGCCCTTTCTTTCTCTAGTTCATTTTACAGATGAAGAAACTGAGGCAAACAGGGTTAAGTGACTTACCCAGAGTCACACAGCTGGTAAGTATCTGAGACTGGATTTGAACTCAGGAAGATGAGCCTTCCTAACTTCAGGCCCAGCACTCTATCCATTACACCACATGCCTAGATTACAGACAAAAATGAGAAGGAACTTCCACTCTATTTACAAAGAGGCATACTGAAGAATGATGTTAAAGAACACTTCTGACAATTGGAAATCTCTCAAAATCTTCCTTGAGAGGAAGGTGGGCTCTCTTACTGCATGCAGGCATTCAAGCTTGCTGAGGTACCGGGTGACCTTGGGGGTGGCCACAGAGCCCCTTCCAAGTCGGAGCTGCTGTAAATAGTCCCCTTTCAAGGAAGCTGCACAGGTTACAACACACTTCCATCACAACGACCTGTGAGATGGGCACTTACTTTAGCATTTAAGTACTTTGGCTACATTGGTAGACATTCTGCCATGGGCTCCCTCTCTCTCTGCCTCAGTTCATCATTTGTGAGCTGCCACACCTGAATACCTCCTCCTCCATAGCTTAGCTCAGTTGTTTCCTGGATGGTCCACAGGACACACACACACAAACACCATAAGCCTACCCAGGCCACCTGCCCCATTGGAGCTGGCCTTCACCTCCCAACAGCAGAGGAGCCTCAAGTCTCATGATTTCCATTTTACAGACAAGCGAATGTCCCCTTACTGGACCTGTGATTTATCAGCCCAGGGAGCACCCTGGGAGGACCCTTCTCTATCAACATAGATCAACCTGCTGGAGGCACTGAGAGGTTAAGGGACTTGCCAAGGGGCAGAACTTGAACCCAGGGCCTCCAGACTCCACAACCAGCTGGCTCTCTTCCTCCCACCCCGCCCCCCTGGGCTGTGCTGCCTCTGTAGGGAGACTGGGACTCAGAGAAGTCTAGTGACTCGCCCAGGATCACGCAGCTACTATGTGTGAGAGGTGGGAGTGGAGCTGCCATGTCCCAGCTCTTCCCAGAGCTCTTATCACCAGCCACTGCTGCCTTTCCTGTACTTATCTGATGACTCCTTTCTGTAAAATCAGCCCCAAAATATGACCTTTTCTCCCACTCAGAAACTCATTCTAATTTTGTTCTATTGTTATTTTTATAATTTGTTTTAAAGATCTCATTGTCAAAAAAAAATTAAGGGGAAAGGTGAATGGAAGAGGTAAATTTTTATTCATTGAAAAAATAAATTAAAATTTTAAAAAAGATCTCACTGTGGTTAGCTTTGCTGTGAATGAGGGAGTGAATGAATGAATGAATGAATGAGCCCAAGAAAAAGTATTCAAGCAATTAAATCAATCAACCAGCATTTACCCCTTGCCTTGCACTATGGAGACCTTATCTGGCCCTCAGTCAAAAGCAATACAATTACGAACTGGGTGAAGATTGTGCAAGGATTCCTGCCTCCCTAGTTCCCCTCCAGTGATCTTGGGCCCCTGATGCCTCACTGTCTACCTTCCATGATGTGACAAGCCCGATAGGAGAGAAAGGCCATCCCTGGGGGCAGCTCCAAGAGGAGGCTTTGGCAACTCCAAATTCGCCCCTGATCCGAGCCAGCAGACAGACTTGAAATTGGCTCGCTGATCAGTCAGGCATGCCCCTGTGGATCAGTAAGAGGAGCTGAACCCCAAGTCTCCTTCCCATCTCCCCTGACGGCTTGCTGGGCATTACAGGTACAAGTAAACTGATCTCTGGCTCTGGACATATCCCCAACCAATAGCTTGCAGCTACCTCCAAGGAATGCACCTTGAATCCTGCCACCTGACCCAGAACAGAAGCCTCTAGAGACCAAATGGGCCAAGGGAAGAATCTGAGGACCTAGGGCTCAATTAACTCCTACCTTCCCAATGCAACTCAATAAAAATTTATTGCTATCTATATGTAAGGCAAGTAATAGTAAGGGTGGGACAGGTGGGGCTTTTTCCTGAGGGACCAAAAGGGGGGAAAGGGTGCTTCCTCTCTGTTCTGTAGTAGAACCCCCCCCCCAGGGCTCTGCCACTGTGGTCCCCTTCTCCAGGAGCCCTCCTTTCCTCCATCCCCACAGAGGTAACCCCCTTTCCTGTTTCCTCTGCTCTGTGCTACCATCTCCCCCAAATGTTTATGCTCCAGGTGAAGAAATTTTTGTTATAGTTTCTGTATAAAGTACTGATCCCAGGCAGAGTCAGTTGCACAAAGCCTAAGGGACATTTCCCAAAAAAGCAATGGCTCCATGAACCCGGGAACAACTGAGAGAGTATCTGTACAGCTGACCGTACATAGTAGGTGCTTCCTCTACCTTCCCCCGCCCCCCCACATACCGTCTGGCCTTCCCCAAGAATAAGCTGCCTGGAGCAGCCTTAACCCCCAGACCCGTGCCCTGTCACCCGGCTGTCTGGGGACAGATCCTGCCAGCAGGTACAAAGGAGGGTATTCTCTTGTAACCGCGGTGAGATACAGTGGAGAACACTGGACTCGGGGGCAGGAAACCTCAAGGCCAATTCCTGCTCTGCCATTTACCAGCTGTGTGGCCTTGGACAAGTCACTTTCCCTGGGATAGCAATACTTGGAACAGCCACCTCCCAGAGCCACTGTGAGCAGTTGCTATCAAATGTGCTGTCTGGGGGTGGAGGTGGGGTGTTTCCTTCTCTCAGTTTTCCCCATACCTCTGCTGCATCTGTTTTTCCTGCATTTTGAGCTCAATCCTGCCTGCATCCAGCAAGGCCATCTCCTAAGTCGCCTGGGCAGACCTCCTCCCAGCATGGTTCCCGGTCTGAGAGACTGAAGTCAGCTTCTACTCTCCTCCCTCTGCCAGCCTGACTCCACCACGAGGGTTTGCTTTTGTTCACCTCCCAGAGGAGCCCAAAGCCAGGAGGGGCATGGACGGCCAGCCAGCTCATACACACTCTAGAGAGGCCATTAACGCCTCTCTTTGTCAGACAAGGGAGGCTTCTACCTACTCTGCTTAAGAAAGAGAGCCTTGGCCAGCACTGTTCCTCCTTTCCTCCCCGCTTCCTTTGCCTGCTGATTGTCTTCCCATTCTCTAAAACCCAGCAGCAATACCACCTCTTCCCAAAGCTTGTCCTGAGCCCCCATCAGGAACACTCTACCAGACCTCATTTTAGTCGGTCATGTTTGTCTCCTTTCCCTGACAGACTGGGAGCTCCATAAGGGCAAGGTCCGCGGCTTTTCTAAGTTTTACATATTCCCTAGCACAGGGCTATGCAGTAGTTATTTGATAAATGTGGGAAGAGGGCAAAGAAGAAGGAAGAGAAGGAGAGAAAGGAAAAAGGATAAAGGGGGGAAGTGGGAAAAAGGGAAAGAGGCAAGGAAGAAGACTTAAGAGTATGGCAATACGGTAAGCTTCTACAGCCCCTCCCTGCCAAGCACTGGGAGGACCCCAAGCCTTAGGGGCACAGGGTTAAAGAGGTGTTATCAGCCATCAGATGCCAGGTGGTTCATTCTGATCTTTCTAAGAAAAGGGATAGTCGGGGCAGCTAGGTGGCGCAGTGAATAGAGCATAGGCCCTGGAGTCAGGAGGACCTGAGTTCAAATCCAGCCTCAGACACTTAACACAAAACCTAGCCATGTGACCTTGGGCAAGTCACTTAATCCCAATCGCCCTCCAAAAAAGCAAAAAAAAAAAAAAAGCTCAAAAAAAAAAAGAAAAGGGATAGGTTGATGAGTTGAGACTCAGAAGCATGACACGGGACTGACTCTCTCCCTGGCCTTTCAAGGAAGTGGGCAGGGCTGGGGCCTGGTGAGCTTGGGGGCTAGTTGGGAAAGCTCATCAGTGGGTGCTGAGGAAGCTGCTCTGGTAGTCCAGTGCCTGCTCTTCCCTGAGACAGGCAGAACAGGAGGATGAGGAGGAAGAAAGACAGGCAAGCCACATCTTTGGGAAACAGAGGAAAGTGAAGGTTCAATAAATGGCAATAGCTGCACCTGACCCTGGCCTTTCTGCCCGACAGATGACCTCCTGGAGCTGGAAGCAATGAACCAAGCCTTGCACGGGGTCAGTGTGGCCCAAGAGCAAGAGCACTGGGTCTGGTGAGAAGACATGAGCATGCAGGTCCCTTCTCTGTGCCTCAGTTTCCCCAGAAAATTAGAGGGCTATACAAGGTCATCTTTAAGGTCCTTCCCGTCTCCGAATCCTATGATCCCACATGGATGGACAGTTAAAGCAAAAAACAAAAACAAGACAGAAAGAACCCAGTCAAAGGTACAAACTCTGCAGTCAGGCTCGGGTGGGATGAGAAGGCCCCTGAGGTTCTGAGATTTTGATTCTTCGAAGCTCTTTATTCCACCGAATGGCTTCTGTAGTCTCCTCCATCCATCCATCCATCCATTCCCCCTCCATCCCTCCCTCCCTCTGCTCTGCCGCGCTGTTTTCTCCCTCTGCGCCTGTCTCCCTCCTCTCTGCATCCCCCTCCTCCAACACAGGAGGAAACAGACATGAGGATATGACAGATGCCCAAAGCAATATTTGTGAGGATAACAAAGAACCCAGGAGAGCTGTTCTGGAGAAAAGGGCAGACAGCTCCTGATGAGTAAAAATGCCAGCCAGTTACTACAAATCAAGTATTAGGGGGGTGTCGACCCTGGTGAGATCACAAAGAAGCCTTTGTTAGCTGGAGGCCAGGCCCAGCCAAGGGAAGGCAGGAGCCTGGGCTCCAAGCATGGCTGGCTGCTGCTCCCAAAACGACTTTGGAGGGGTCAGACAAGGAGCCAGCTTGATCCAAAGGGCTGGGCCTGGGGAGGCCAGCAATCCTCATATGCTCCCACTCAAAGGGGGGGGGGCAGGGACAAAACAGCCTAGGCTCAGAGCTGGAAAGGCTTGTTGAGGTCATCTAGTCCAACCCCCTCATCTGTACAGATGATAAAACCGAGACCCAGAGGAGCAAGTGACTTGTCCAAGGTCACAGAAAGAGTAAGCAGGAGAACCTGGATTTCAACCCAAGTCCTTTGACTCCAAATCCAATACGCTTCCCTCTCTCCTAAATCATGGGATTATCTTTGAGATAATCTTGTGAAGCTCTCTCCAAAGGACAGGACATTGAGCACACGCTGAGGTCCAGAGAAGGCCTTACCCCAAGCCACAAAGCTGGGAAAAAGCCGAGCTGAGCCCAGGCCTTGCTAACGCCAGTCCCCAGCTGACTTCTGCCCCCCACCCTATGACGTTCCTGGGGGGGCGGGGAGAGGAGCATCCTGCCTACCACAGAAGCCTGGGCCTGAAGGGAGAGGGGCTCGCCACCCACCGCACCCCGCCCAGCTCCGCCAGGGATCAGCCAGCCCAGCCTGTTGGCAGAAACAGTCAATTTGAAGGAGGAGAAGAAAAGGACTTTGAAACCTGTTGCTCTATATTAATTACAACCCTGATCACATTCATTAGCCAGGAAAGCAATTAATAAGGCAAATGTCTTCAGCTATTGATGAAGAAAAAAGGGAAGATACGCACACAAAGCCCACAGAGACTGTAACCAGCAGCAGTCTGTTCTAGGATAAACAGACGAGCAAACAGATGGCAAAGGGCTTGTTCTCACAAGGTGGTGGGGAGGGACGGGCTCTAAGAACTTTAAAACTCGACAAAAATGGGAATTCTTAGTATTTCCTGGCATTCAAGGCCCTGCATAATCTAGTGGTCACCTGCCTTTCCAGGCTTGTCTGGTATTATGCACTTCTATGCTCAAGAGCTAAACGGAACAAGCCCCTGACAATTCCCCCATCCCCATCCCCCTGCCTCAGTCCCCTGTTCAGGCCATGCCTTAAAAGACTAGCTCAAATGACACCTCCTCCTGAAGGCCTTTCCAGATTCCCTGGAGGCAGAGCTAACCTTCCCTTTCCAGACCTCAAATAGCCCTTTGTCTTATCATGCAATATTACATATGTGATATTATCCACTCTAGCTATTCCTGTGTATTCCTTAAGTCCTTACTAGACTGTGAGCACTCCGGGAAGAATTTTGCCTCTCCCACAGAATCTAGCACAGTGCTCTGTACACAACAGGCATTTAATAGATGCTTCTTGAGTTGGACTGAATTCTGAGTGGAAGGAAGAAAGGACTTGACATTCAACCACAGCAGGCTCCAGCCAAAAGACACTAAGAATAGTGGCTCATGTAAGAAAGGGCTTCTCCCTGAACCCTAACACTGAAGGGACAAGCCCCACCCATGCACACTGAAGCAGGCTACCTTACCCCTCGGGCCTGCTGGGGGCCCTCAGCCCCACGGGAGGGAAGCTGGGATCCCTGGGAAGGCGCCTCGGAGTCGGCTCCAGAGAGGTCCTCCAGTTCTTCCAACTGCAGGGGCTGTCTGGGTCCCCATGCTTGGCGGACAGCCCCCAGGAGTCTGACTGATGGCCCCGACCCCAACTGAAAGAAGAAAAAGATATGTGGGCAAAGCAAGCCTCAGTCCCCTATCTTCTCTCCTCTGGGGAGAGGAAGGCCACTAAACCCAATACCCCAAGTTGTCAAGCAGTCTCATTCACTCTTCTCCATCCACCCAAAACAAACTCTAGCCTGTTCTCTGCTGGCATATGGGCGAGAGAGCCAGCACCAGGGTGAGGAAGACACAGGACCAGACCTTTCCTGTGACCCTACTGGCTGTGTGACCACAGGCAGGTCAGCATTGAAGGCCATGGCCCTTGGTCCTAAGAAAATGCCCATAATGCTCTCTTAGGCTGAGTTCTCTACCCTCCATCAAGCTGGGAGGCCCTTCGGAACAAAGACTTCCCTGTTCTGCACTGTGGGTCTGATGGGTTGGATTACTGAGCTATAGTGTATGTCCTATTGCTAAATCCTGCAACTAGCCCTGGGGCTTGAGGCAGACTTCGGACTCCCTCAGTCAAACCAGCCCCTGCCCCACCTACAGGACCCACCATGCTGGGTCAGTCCACTGAGGGAGGAACCCTTTCAAATGTCTAACTCCACTCTTTCCTGATCAGCACAAATCAGATTCGTGGGACAGAACCACCAGGATTTAGAGTTGGAAAGGACCTCAGAGGCCACCTAATTCAACCCCTCCATTTTACAGACAGTGAAACTAAAACCCAGCAAAATAAAGGGACTTAGTCAGGGTCACACAGTTAGTAAACAGCAGAGCTGGCATCTGGACCGTGGTCCTCTGGCAAAGTACTGGCTTTGGAGCCAAAAGCCACAGGTTCAGATCCCATTCCTATCACCAATAAGCTGGGTGACCAGCTAGATAGACCCCTCCTCTCTGGAATGTAGTATCCTCATCTGTAAAATGCCAAGAGGATCCTAGATGGCCTTCCTTGAGCTCCGTAGCCTGTGGCTCCAAGCTGGGGGTTTTTCCTTCTGCACTACATTTCCTGCAGTCCCTGACAACTTTCTGAAAGGCCTCCCAGAGAATCTTCAGACTTTGTCTGAGCTATGTCTGTATGAAGTATTTGGGGAAATCTGGGGCAAGCAGAGTCAGTGTTTTTTAAGTAACGTGGCCCCAGAATAAAACACCCACTTCTGGCTCTTGTATTTCTGCTCTCTGCCTCCACACTACCCAGTGTGAGCTGCAAGGCATTATCTTATGTACCCACCCAAGCCCAGCCTGAGGAAAGTAGCAAAAAAGTGCCAGCCCCCAGAGCAGGGCCAGCTTCTGACAGGCTGCAGAGCCTTCCTAGTTTACCTAGCTTACCAGCTGCTGCTCCCTGCTTCTCCCCTCCCTCCTTCCTCCCCAGTGGGCAACACACCCTCCACAGGGGTGGACAAGGGTTCTTACCTCTGGTTTCCCAACCCAAGGCCTGGCAATGACACCACAAAAATCTTCCCATCAGTTTTGAGGGGAGGGATGAAGAGTAAGTAAGTGCTGGGAGGGTAGAGAGGATGGTGGGATGAGAGAGGAGCAGGAGGAAAGAGTGAGCAGCTGGAGAGAGAGAGGATATGCTTAGGAAAGCAGCCTTTCTTGGGTTAGGCAGGATGGAGAGGAGAAAAGCAGAGGTCAGGCAGAGAGGAGGGGAAGATAAAAGCATCAGGACACCCAAAGGTGCCAGGTGCTGGAGAGGGAATGAGACTTAGGAAGATTCAGAAGGCCTCAGGGGCACAGCCAGCATGCAGCCAATTCCCCGGGAGCCCCAGTGGCTCTGTGCTCCCAGACTGCAAACAGTGTTCGAAGAATAGAACAAAGTGGGAAACCGATGAAAACGGGAAACCTACGTAACACACAAGTTTCACGCCATTTGGCAGGCGAGGCAATGTCCGCTCTTCCTCCTTGGAGAGAAAGAGAACAAACACAGAGATTACAATTCAGTCTGATGGCCTTCTGAGAAGGGAAACAGCCCCTGTCAGAGCCAAGTGCTGGGGACACCGGAGAGCAGGCTGGCCAGTATGGTAGCCCCACCACGGTTCCCTCTCTGACGGCAGAGCCCAGGACAGCCCTGGAGCCTACTGGTAGCACCAGGAGAACTGTCGGCTTCTCCTGCTTCAGACCAGGAGAAAGAGAAGAAGCTACCACAACATCTCAGGTTTTCCATTGTAAGAGCAGGTATGCACAGGGAGACAGTGGTGGTGTGAAGGGAAGAGCAGACCAGCGTTCAGCCTCTAGCTCCAGGCCTAACTAGCAGGGTGACCAAAGACAAGTTATTTCATATCTTTTAGATCCAGTTTTTTCATCTGTAAAATGGGGACAATAATGCTCACACTATCTCCCTACAGGGTGGCTGTGAAGAAATCACTTTATAAGCTTAAAATCACCACAGAAATTGGAATTGGTTTTGCTACTTTGGAATAAGCAGTCATCAGGTTAAGATAGTTGGAAAGAACCTTGTCACAGACAAGTGAAGTACAGGAAAAGGATTTTTCCGAAGTCATATGCATCTCCATGTGAGCTAGGGCTCTTACCACATGCTTCTGGCACCCAGGGATTGGATGATTCCCTCCCTCCTCCACCTTGCATTTGGGGGTCTTTGTTGTGCTGTTTGAACCTAGGAAGATTATAACCCTCTCTGGCTCAGTTTCCCTCATATTTACCTCTGTTTCTTCTTCTTCTAAATGATCAAATCTATTCACCCCATCCCTAGTTGTGAAGGCCTTCTCCTCTAACTGTTTATGATATGACCTTTTATATTTAGGTCACGTATCCCTTGAGCACTTGATGTGGTATACGATGTGTGATGCCGGTCTAAACCTAGTTTCTGCCAGACTGCTGTCCAGTTTTTACAGCGATTTCTGTTGAATAGGGAGTCCTTAGTCCAATATGAATCCCTATTTTTCACAAAGAGGTTTAAGGACAAAATAAGATATCTGATATGCCTTATATATAGGAGATATTTAAATAAATCTACATGAACTCTAACTGAAACTGGAAGTGGGGATGACAAAGAAATTCAGGCAATGAATTTCATATGTAACATGTTACCAAAACTACTTGTATGTGAAAAATGGAACAAAATACATCTTCAAGAACATGCACGGTCAAATGGGGTGGTAAGTGAGTCATTTACCAACAGTGAGGGATGATAGATGGACAGCCTGAGGGTTGTCCCAGAAGCCAGGAAATATTCAAAGAATCAGAGAAGAGCATCCACCTATTGAACAAACCTTCCTCCATGAAAAATTGGTAGAAAGCCAGGGATGAGTATCCAGCAGGATAAGAAAGCATGTGATCTGCCCTAGAGGCAGAGGGACCCCCCAAGGAGATCACAGACCCACTGAAGAGTCAAAGTCTGTCCCAGCTTAGATGAATCTGCCATTATCTCATTATTGGTTTTAGAAAAACTCACTACCATCCTCACCCCAACCCCAGTCACAGGAAACCCCTCAGTCTCACCAAACCATCCACCTTCCTTCCCAGCGTAAGCCGCTTATCCCCACGTGGTCACTGTTTAATCTGTCTGACAGATTTTTGCTTCTATATACAGACTCAGATTTTTTTCTGAGAGCAATTTTATATTCAATTAATCAATTGATGGGTATTTATCCTGTATCTCCAATATGTCCCACATCCCATGTTGCTGGGATGGGGAGGATGTGAATGGCAGTTGCCCGATGCCTGAGATCCTTCATGGTTTGCCTCAGAGCTATTCTCACAAGAGCTTTGGGAGGGAGCACAAGCAGCAGTATCTCTATTCACAGAGGAGGAAACTGAAGTAATTCACCCAAGGTCACCTGGGCATCAGAGCAGGGGCTCAAAGGAAGCTCTCTTTCTGCTGCAAGAACATGATGGGAACCCATTCCAGGATTGCCAGGCTAGGCTCAAACACAGGAAAAAATCAGAAAGCAGCACAAGAAAGTATTTGGTACCCTATTTAGCTAAGAGGGCAGAGGCGTATACAACATTCAATTAGAAAGACTTCCATCAAACATGATTAAAATTAAAAAGAGTACTTGATGTTTGAAGGATGCCTGAATCCAGACCAGAGTCTTCAGGCCTCACTAGCTCACAATTAGTTTCCCAGGCACCCTCTCCTCTACTTGAACTGGTACATCCAGGACCCTCTCCTTTGGATCCTGGGGCAAAAAACGACTTCAGAAATATCAGAGGAAAGTGAGGCACAGAGACACAGAGTGACTTAACCAAGGTCACACAGCAAGCATGTGGCAGAGTAGGGATTTTCACTTCACTCCGGGACTCTCTCCCTTACTACTCAATTCTCTCTCCCAGATCCCTGCTCATTTCTTCCCTCTCTCCTCTTTGTCCCAGAGAGAGCCTGGACCAGATCCACTTTTCCTTAAAGAATTCCAAGGGTCAAACTCTAGAGTTTCTGGTTAGCCACTACATATAATTTATCTAAAGGATGTGGGCGTGGTGGTACAATGGACCTGGTTCTAATACAACCTTCCATTCTACTGAGCCCAGATTCATGCTTAGCCAATTAGCAAACCCAGATCCCTGGTAGGCTTGCAATGTTCCAACCCCAGGGCTTCAGGTCTAACAAGGGATCTAACTGCATGTGTCCCCACCACGTGACAAAGAAGATGTATCAGGAGGTAGAACAATCAGGCTCGCTGCACCCTACCCCCAACTCACCCTCAAATTTCCAAGATGGTTCCAGTCTTTACAGCACTTGATTTCTAAAAAATTCATGTCTACAGAATAACTCCTTTTTCCATAATCCCCGATAAATAAAGGTCTGCCAGTGTGATTCCACCCATAATGGAAGTCTGTCTCTGAGAATGGCAGAACAGAAGCCAGATTTTCCATTTCCAAGGGAGGGAGGATATGATAGGGGGTAGGGGGTGAGGGGGTTACACAGAGACTAGATTCAGAGTCAGAGGCCCTGGGGCATCCCAGCTCTGTTGGCCTTTTGTTCATGGCTAGCCACTGTCTATCTCTGGACTCAGTTTCCTTCTAACTAAGATTCACCTGAAGGTCTCTGTTAGCTAGCTACCTAAGCCATTATGCAAAGGAGAGCAGGGCCCAGTCCTTGGCACTGGAGGTCACATGAAATTCTAAAGACATGGTCCCTGCCCTGCCTCCTCGAGGGTAGGGTAGAGTCCCAGCACAGATAGGTATCAGATGATGATACACACCCATACATGAAACAGACCTCAGAGACAAACAAATGATAATCCAAGGAAAGCCTCATGGGAGAGGGAGGAGGGAAGAAATAAAGGGGAGGGAAGAGAAGAATGAGAGGGGGGAGGTAGTCAGAGGAAGCTGTGAGAAGCCACACAGGCTGGCCTTTAAAGGTGGGTTTAAGAGCATCCAAATTACTCACATTTCTATAGTCTTTGACAAAATGGTTTCTGAACAACAGACCTATGAGGTAGGGAGCACAAGCATCATCCCATTTTACAGGAGAGAAAAGTGAGCCTCAGAAAGGGTCACCCCTGTGCCCCAGGGTCCTTGGGCCTCTGCCTTCCTCTGCTCTGATCCATAGTTCTGACGACAAACACAGTGTCCCACTACCTGAGGCAGCTGGGCTTTTAGGATTCTCATTTTAAAGCTTTTCAGAAAAAGTCTAATCTCTTATTGCCTGCACTAACAGAGGAGATAATCCCCCAAAAGCAAATGATCCCCAAATCATTTCTACCTGGTTTATTACATGATTCCCCACAATGATATCCATACACACCCACAAACTCACATACATATATACACATATATATGTGCACACACACACAAACACACTCAATTGGTTCTTATCACTCCATTTAACTGACATCTCAAGACTTCACAAAGTCTGTGATGTCCTAGGTATGGGCAGATCCCCAGGCAGATCAGCTGTAAAGTATACTAGATTTGGAGCTAGAGGTCCTGGGATCCAATCCCAACGGCTCTGCTTTGCTCTCTGTGCAACCTTGAGAAAATCACTTTATGTCTCTGGGGATCAGTTTCCTCATTTGGAAAATATAAGGAGGCCGGGAGAATTAGGTAAACTCTCAGGTCCTTGTCAGGTCCTAATCCTATGGCCCCATAGACCCCATGGATTCCCTCCCCATGTTCTGGTTGACAGTTTAATGAGTTATATCCAAAGCCACAATTTACCTGGTGGTCACACTGGGGGGACCCTCTATGCACTGTGCTAGCCTCTCCCAAATGGGAAGGGGCCTCTGAGGCTACCCGAGGCCCAAAGACAGCAGTGCTCTATTAACTGCTCACCCTGCTGACCTTCCCAGTCATCCTTCTTGACCTCTCTGGGTACCTTCTCTCCTCTTGGTTTCTGTGACTCTCCTCCAGGGCCAAGCTGGAACCAGCTCCTACTGCCTGCGGCTAATTGTTCTATTTTCAGGGTGAGCACTTAGAAATTAGCAAGCGTTACAAATCAGGACTTGATTTATTGTCTTGTTGATTGTCTAGATTTGAGTGATAGAGATGCAGATTAAACTTAAAAGTGTGTTGTTCACACTTTTTTTTCAGAGAACCAGTCCTTAAACATTTCCCAGTATCCCCTCCTGCACCACTTTCTCCCAGTCTCCCAGTCAAGGCCATGCTTCTCTGCCTTATTTGCTGGGTCTTCCAGGTCCTGCCCTCGGGCAGAGATGTTCCCCAGCACTCTGTACTAGGACCTCTTCGCCTCTCTACACTCTCCATGACCTCATCAGCTCCCAGGCCTTTAATGACCATCTCCAGGGAGATGATTCACAAATCTGTAGGCTAGCCCCGGTAGCTCCCCTGAGCTCTAGTCCTGAATCACCAACTCTCTATTTGACCTTTCCACCTGGATGTTCCCTAGACATCTCAAACTTCACACGTCCAAGACAGTCCAACCCTCTCTTGACCTTCCCTGTTTCCATCAAGGGCGTTCACCATTCTTCTGGACTCCTAGGTTCCTAACAATGTTTGCCTCTACTCTTCTTTCTCCCTCATCTCATCTAGTAATTTCCCAAATCTTGTCGTTTCTCCTTCCACATCACCTGCATCGGTCTCCTCTCCCCTCAGAGAGACAGGCCCTCATTACCTCTCTCCCAGTCTCCTGGGTCTCCTAATGGGTCTTCCTGTCTCAGGTCTCTGCACCCTCCAATCCATCCTCCACACACAATCATCAAAGTGATTTTCCTTAAGTGCAGATCTAACCACGTCATTTCCCTAATCAATAAACCCCGGTGGCTCCTATGGCCTCCAGGATCAAATCTAAATGTCTAAATGTCTCATTTTTCAGCCTCCTTACGTGCTGCTCCCCTTCCTGCCTTCTACAGCTTCAGGAACTCCCACCTCCTCTCTCACCTTTGCACTAGCCATCCCTTTGCACTAGCCATCCCTTTGCACTAGCCATCCCTTTGCACTAGCCATCCCTTTGCACTAGCCATCCCTTTGCACTAGCCATCCCTTTGCACTAGCCATCCCTCACATCCAGAATTTACTCCATTGTCCCTTCATTTCTTTCAAGATCCAGCTCAAGCTCTATCTTCTACAAGATGCTGGTCCTCCCAGCTACAAGTCTGGGCTTCCTTCCCAACCTATCTTGTATTGATTCCACATGTATTTATCCTCTGTAGACATCTCTGTACAAACTGTCTCTCCTAGAAGAACGCCAGCTCTTTAAAAGGAGAGGCTTTCAGTTTTCCCTTTGCATCCTCTGTGCCTAGGCCAGTGTCTGGCATGCAGTTGGTGATTAATAAATGCTTGCTGTTGTTGATCTAGTCCGAGCCATCCCGGACCCAGAATCCCCTCTACCACCCAGCTGATGAGTTTTCTCTGTGGCTTCTTTCAGTCTTTCTCCTCTCTGTTGCAGTCTTCCACTCTGTGACTTCCTGACAAAGGCCAGGGATCTTCTCTGCCTTTTCAGATTGCTTTACTGTCTTGTGGAAGCCCTGAGAACCCCTGGTGCAGTGATATGTTCCTTGAGCCCCAAGCAGGGAGGCCAGCCCGAATTTAAAGGACAGCTAGCCTCACTTAGCTCTGGCAGAAACACAAACATGGCACTGTTCCCGGGTCATAGATGTCTCCTCCTGCCCGCCAGACTTTCTGGAGGTGAGATCTTTATCCCTTTGTCATTCTTGCTGGTGTTGCCCAGGAGAGCTCCCTATAGCACCAAGCTCTGCTTCTTGGCTTGGTCTGCCAGCTTCCTTCTCCTCTTCCTCCATCCAAGGCTGCCTCCTCCTTCTGCCCTTCCTCTTTTGTTTTCTCCCTTCTCTTCAGGTCCTCCTGCCCTGTGGTTCTCAGATGACAGACTATGTGTCTGTCATTAGGCCCATATTGGAGATCTTTCTGATGCAGCAGGACTTTCTAAAGCTCACGTGAGCCTTGGGGTCCCCTGCCTGTGGGAGCTCAGGGTCACTTCTAATTGATGATGCAGCACTGGGGGTCAGTGACTAGCACCAAGAGAGATGCCATTGTAGGGTGGGGCACAAAGGAAAGAAAGCCCAGGAATAAGGAAAATCCCAACAGACAAGTTCAATGAGTCACACACACACACACACACACACACACACACACAGCGTTACGTAGCATTTAGAGACTTTACAGAGGAGGAAACTGAGGCCCAGAGAGGCTAAGTGACTTGACCAAATATACAGGGAGTAAAACGAAGCCAATTATACAGGGAGTAAAACGAAGCCAGGATTCAAATCAAGGTCGTGCTGTGGAGGGGGTGGAGGGAGAGTCTCAATAGCCCCAACAGCTAAAGAACCAGAGAGAACCAAGGAGTGACTACATTTTTCTTTCCCTCTGAGCCAATTTATCTTCTTTCAGAATCTACTGCAAAAGCCTGTGGGAGGAGAAAATTTTGTAATGAGCTGTTACAAGCTAAATTTCTCCACTTTTCAGGCAGTTTCCTCATCATCCTATCTAGCGTGTTACTGCATCTGTTGTTGCTGCTAGAATGTGAGGACAAACAAGCAGGGCTCCTCTTGAATGCGTAAGTCATGCCTGCCCACTGACGCCCACAGTGCCCGACAACAAGGCAATGCACGTTGCCCTGTGCCCATCTCGGGCCTGGCACTACCCCCACCCTCCCAGAGAATGCCCAATGCCCGGGCTGAGCTCCGCTGCCTGGAAGAGGACAAAGGGTATGCGGTGCCTTCCCTGCAGCAAGCTCTCAAGGAGTGGCTTGCCAACGCCCCTCAACTTAGGTGACTTCGTCCCTGCCATCCGTGCTGCCCGCCAAACATCCCATTACTTCTCTGTGGCGACAAACAGCTTTCCTCTGCAGGGATGACAAGGATCTTGCCATTGATAAGAAGACCTCTCACAGATAAATCAGCTTAGAAAGATGTATGAACATTGCTCATTCCATACCAAAAATGTATCAGCCTCTGACAAGGAAAAAAACCACTAGATGGGCTAATATCATCCTGGTCCCTTGCCCCTTCCTGCTGACTGGATTCATGAGTGCTCACAAACTCACTGAACATCAGAGCTAGGAGGGCCTTGATGACAAAACTATTAGAGTACACAACACTGAACATTAAAACACAGGATATTAGAACTTGAAAATGGCCTGTGAAGAGGCAGCAAAGCAGAGAGGACAGAAAGCTGCCCAAGAGCTACAAAGATCTGGCTTTGAGTCCCATCTCTGACATACCCAGGGCCTGATGACACTGGGCAAGTCACAACCCTGACAAGCAGCGGCAGGGCAGTGATGGAGGGTTCCCTAGGCCCGTGAAACCACAGGTCCAGTCCACAAGAAGGAAAAACAGAACATTAGAATACCAGAGCTGGAAAAGACCTGAGAACATTAAATGTCAGAAGTGGGAGGGCATTAGAACACTGAATGTCAGAGTTGAAACACAGAATGTTACAGTGATAGGGCATTAGAACGTGGGAATGTCACAGAATGTCAGAGATAGGAGAGTATTAGAACATGGAATGTCAGAAATGGGAGGGCATTAGAACACCAAATGTCAGAGCTGGAACACAGAATGTCAGAGATAGAGTATTAGAACATGAAATGTGAGAACTGGAACACAGAATGTCAGAGATGGGGGCATTAGAAGACAATATTAGAGCTGGAATGCAGAACATCGGAGGAACATCAAATGTCAGAGCTGAAATGCAGAATTTCAGAGATGAGGGCATTAGAAGACATTGTCAGAGCTAGAACACAGAATGTCAGAGGAACTCAGAATGTCAGAGGTAGGAGGGCATTAGAACACAGAGTTATCAGAGGAACACAGAATGTCAGAGCTGGAACACAGAATGTCAGAGGT
>CM053588.1:68792339-68838281 GCA_028646515.1 Pseudochirops corinnae | reverse complement strand
GGAGGGCATTAGAACACAGAGTTATCAGAGGAACACAGAATGTCAGAGCTGGAACACAGAATGTCAGAGGTGGGAGGGCATTAGAACACAGAGTTATCAGAGGAACACAGAATGTCAGAGCTGGAACACAGAATGTCAGAGGTGGGAGGACATTAGAACACTAAATGTCACAGCTGGAAGGGACTGGACAACGTCACACTGAATGTCAGCACTAAAAGGAACGTGAGAGATCAGCCAGTCTCATCTGTCACTTGGCTCTCACAAAGGGAGCATGACTAACGAAGGCCACAGAACAAATTAGGAGCCATTTTTGGACTCCCAGGCCATCACTTTTCTACTCCCCCATGCTTTCTCCCTTGGGCCCTAAATAAGATGGTGCAGAGGGCAGATCAAGAGCACAGCCTCTCCAAGCTCTAGGTATGCAGGGAGAGGGCACTAGCCCAGGGAGAGCAGACCCAAGAAAGAGAGGACATTGGAGAGATGAGTTTAGTTTGCTCTTATCGGTACCTGCTGATGAGAAACCTCACAGACAAATGGTCTCGCTGTGTTGAATTTCTCCCATTCCAGTCAGTCCTGATCACCGCTGCCCAAATAATCTTACTCCTATAACATGCACATCATAATCTGCCCCCATTTTAAAACCTTCCCTGGCCTCCTCCTGCCAATCACAACAAACCTAAACTCCTTAGTCTGGCATTCATGGCCCTCCATCAGTGACTCCCCTCTCTCCTCACCATCCCAGCCCTAGACTATCTCCTATCTCATTAATCTCCAACTCCTACATAGTCAGCTTCCTCATTAGTCTGACACTGCTGTGTCTGTGCCTTCAACAGCTCCGCTTATTACTTCAAGCTAGAATTCCTTCCCCCTTCTCCTGTCTCTCCCCATAGCCTGACTTCCAGAAGGCATTCCCTGACTGACCTGAGGAGAGACCTAGGCCTGGAGCCATCAGTATCCCAGAGGCCCTGGGCTGGAGGACTTTCACCATTCAGGATTCACTGACCTCTAACCCACAACTTGGGGCCCTCACACTTCCTGTATCCGAACCCCTGGGCTAAGAGACCAGCTGCCTTTGATGCCCAGCTAACATTGCTTTTCTCCCACCACAGGAAGAGGATGCCCAAAGCCTCTTTCACTTCTGTTTCCATCTCAAATCATTCCAGACCACAGGAGGGGCTCAGAATCCTTTGAAAGTCTGTGGTTTCCTTGGTATGGGTGTGCACCAGTGCAGATCACAGCCCCTTCCTGACATAGGAGATGCCCCTGCAGTGGCTATCAAGCCCCATGCCTGGAACCTGCTCCCTCCTCATCTCTGCCTCTTAGAAGCCCAGCCTTCCTGCAAAACTCAGCTCAAAAGGCACTTTCTATGGGGCGGGGGGTTCGTTCCTGGTATCCCCAACTGCTCATGCCTTCCCTTCTCAGATTACCATCTATTCTTTATTATCTTGTACCTGGTTATGCACATGTTGTCCCCCCACCAAAATGTCATGTCCTTGAGGGCAGAGACTATTTTTGTCTTTCTTCCTATCTTCAGCCCTTGGCACAGTCCCTAGCACAAAGGAAGCATCTACTAAAGTTTACGGATTGAGCTGAGCATGGCTGTGGCTGAAAAATTCAGTGATGGGTCTTTTTAAATTTAGTCAGGCTGGTCCTCAGACGGCAGTTGGACAGTCAATGACTGGACCAGGCCCCCAACCCTTTCCATAGCCTGTTGGGACCACCATGATATCTGTCCTGCTGGTATGACCTTCAAGAGGCCAAGGTATCACCTCCACACCCAGTGAGGTATCCAAGGACAGCGTTTACAGGAGACAACTTGACTGAGAATGAGATCATGGATCTATGTCAGTACTAAAGAACTGTTTCTATAGTACATAGGTTTTTACTTGGCACCTTCTCCACAATTCTGTGAAGCAGGAAGGGCACAGATTTTTATTCCCATTTGAAAGATGCATAAACTGAGGTTTGGAGAGGTTAAGTATTGTGCTCAAAGTCACATAGGGAATAAGCATCAGAGGTAAGATTTGAACCTAGGTCCTAAAATAGCACCCACCCACCAACAGCAGGGGTTTACAAGGATCCAAGGAGATAATGATAAAGTACTTAGTACAGTCCCTGGCACACAGTGAGCACTTTATAAATATTATCATTATTATTACATCAGTATGAGTACCACACTGTACCACACTTATTGAACTCCATATATATGTGTATATATGTATACATATATATAATTTAGTACTCAAAATATTATAAAAGTGAATATTGAAAATTAAAAATAAATTAATCTTTAAAAAAGAGACTCCTCACTATTTATTCCAGAGGTTCTTAACATGAAGCCTTCTATGACCTTTCAAAAAATATTTTGATAAGTGTATGTCAGTATGATTAGTTTCCTTTTTTCTATTTTATTTTCTGTATTTAGAGATGTTTTTCTGAGAAGAGGCCCATAGGCTTCACTAGACTACCAGAGGGGCCCAGGACACTCACATATTCCATCTGTTCATGCTTCCCTGACCACAATAAAGACCTCTGGTCATTACCCACCTCTGTGCCCAGTATAGGACTATGCTCTTCCTCGAACTGGAATGCTTTCCCCACTATACCCAGTCAAACCTTGAAGAATAGTGGGCACTAAGTAAATGCTAGTTGATTGATCAATTACGTAAGTCTCATGTCATCCATCAAACCTTTCCCTGAGCACAGTATGGTAGAAAGAACACTAGAATCCCTCTGGAACCTCTGCCTAGGGCTTAGATTGGAAATAGGAGGCAAATTTTGTCATTGAGAACAACTGTAAAGTCAATATCCATCAGCTGGGGAATGGTTGAACAAGTCATGGTGCATAAACATAATGGACTATTATTGTACCATAAGTATATGTGCATAACCATAAGAGTTCAGAGAAGCTTGTGAAAATTTGTATAAACTGATGTAGGAGGCAGTTAGCAACTCTAGAAGTGCAACATACATAACATGTAAAAAAAACAATCTGAAAATGTAACTGAACTTGAAATGAACACAGTGAATCATGGGGTCAGGCAGCTGTGGATGCTGAATGTGGCACATGCAGATAGACATAAATTAAACAGACATAGTTGCCATATTAGTTGGTTTTACTCAACAGCTTTTTGTTCCAAAAGAGGAATTTTGGGGGGTGGGTATTAGGGAGGAAGTATATAGATAACGAATGTGTTATAAACACATTCAGACTTCTTTTTAAAGAGAGAAAAAAGGAACAGATTTGGAAATCAAGGAAGAACTGGGTTTAAAGACTTTCTCTGACTCTTACTAGCTGTATGACCTTGGGTAAGTTAAGCCTTGGTCTGATCTATAAAATGGAAATTTTAAAAAGCTTGTACTTTCAACCTCAAAGGGTATTACAGTAAGGATGTAAGCCTTAAAGCACTATGGAAACTGTAGTTGCCTAGTTGTTATTAACAATTCAGTTTTCCTAACCCTAATTCCAACTCTAACCCCGAAACACTATAATATTTCATTTTAGGTTGGCTTGTAGATTCTCTAATTGTTTCATGTATGCCTGTCAACTCCCTCATTTTTCCTCTGGTTGCCCTCCAATTGGTCAATTCCAAAAACAACGATACCCCAAGCTAAACACAATGTTAAGGATTCAATCTGAGCAAAGAACACATAATGACCATCCCCTGTTCTGGAAGCTTTCCCTCATTTAATCCAGCCAAAGATCACACTTCTGCTGCCATGTTATGCTTTTGCAGGTGAGGGCCACTCAAATGCCCCAGATCTAAATCTTTCACATCTGGCCGCATTTCCCCAATCTTGTGCTTATGAAATTGATTTTTTGGATCACTCCCAACACTTTACATTTATCCCTTTTACACTTCATTCTATTCAATCCAGCCTTCCTAGATCTTCATGGATATTGGCTTTGTCACTCAATATCTTGGGAGTCCCTTCCAGTTCTGCTTTATCTGCTCATTTGATAAGCATGCCATCTATGGCTTCATATAAGTCATAGATAAAAATTGTGAACCGCACAGAGCTAAGCCCAGTTCCTACTGGAGAACTCCTCTCAAACTGACATGGAACCATTGATGACCATTCTTTGGGTCTGGCGCTTCAAGCAGTTCTGAACCCAGTCAATCGTGCTATTGACCAGTCCACGTTGTTATCTCTTTCCCACAAGGATAGCATGAGAGATTCTGAAAAAAATGTTTTAAGGTAAACTAAAGTCTGTAGTATTCTGGGTAATGGGGTTAGCCTAGCACGATCTACTCTTGATGGAACCGTTCAAAATGTTCACAAGCCATCATTTTAATCTCATGCTTCAGAACTTATACAGGAATCAAAGACAAACTCATTTCCCCACAGCTGGAAAGCCTCACTCACTTTTCCTATGGTGAAACCTGGGACATTTGTACTTCTCCCATCCTGTAGTAACTGTCCTGTTCTCCAGCCCTTCCAAAATCACCAACACTGACTCAGTCATCATGCCTTATGGCTCTCTCTGTCTGTTGGGATTTACCCTATTTGCTGGGTGACTTGACCTCATCAAGGGGAGCTTGTGCTCTTTATCTCCTAACCCAGTGGTGAAAACCTGCGGCCTCAAGGCCACACATGGCCCTCTAGGTCCTCAAGTGAGGCCCTTTGACTGAATCCAAAATTCAAGAACTTCCATCAAAGGGCCACACTTGAGGACCTAGAGGGCCACAGGTGGCCTCAAGGCCCCAGGTTCCTCATCCCTGATAGTCTATTCTTTCCTCTCCAATGCATGAACAATTCTTCTTGGCAGAGAAAACAGAAGCAAAAGTTAAGGGTCCTTCCTTCCCATTCTACTGCCCATTATTACCATCCCATCCACCCTGAGCAGGAAGCTTTTCTTTTTTGGGGATCCCCCTCTTTTACCCAGCACAGCTGTGGGCTGTGCTTACCTTTTATTGCCAGGCTCAGCCCATTCCTGGTATGAAACTGCCTAACCCCTTAGTATTCACCTTTAGTCTCCTGACCCTTTTTATATCTACCAGGCACTTTTTAAAAGATTTTTAAAAATCAAAGTTGCCCAGTGAGCTCCCTGCACACCCACACTGGCCATTTTCCTCTTCAAAATCATTCGTTTGGAGCTTCAGAATGTCATTCCTGAGTACTTCCCAGCCTTCCTGGGCTGCCTTCCCCTGTAAAAGGACAAATCGTGGGCTCTGTTCCTTCCTCTGAAGTCTCTGAAAGTTGTTATCCCAAATCAAACCCATCCTCGGTTCTCCCTTCCTGTGTCACGTCTCCTAGAAGTGCCTATCATTTTAACTTCAGCAACCAGTCTTTCTTGTGGATCAGCAATATACATAATGCTCAGAATCAGGTTCCAATTTTCAGCTTCTCTTGGCATTTCCTGCATCTTTTAAAGGACGAAATTATCAAGACAAGCAGCCGGGAACATACCAACTTCTCTGCTGTGAGCAGAGAGAGTCCTTCAAGCAGAAACCAAGAAACCTGAAGTCTCGCATCACCACCATATTCCCTGCTTCCCTGTCTTCCAAGCCTGGCTGAAAATCTATTTCCTCCTTCTGTGCATGGGGTGTGTAATATCTTCCCATGACAAAATCACTTCTGCTTCTCCCTCCATTAATTTTCATTCAAATGTTTTCTTTTCTCCCCACCCCCCCAAATACGGACCTATCTTCACACAGAAGGCAGTAAATAGATGGGACAACTCTTATATGTATGTCCAAGGCACTACTAAGTACAAGTCAAAAATCAATTGCAGGCGCAGAGACTCTTCAGGTTAGCAGGGATCCTCGGAACTCTTGAGTCTAAGGTGATCTAAGAGGGTTCAGATAACATCACGGAGCACAGAACCACAATTCAATTCGATACATGTATTAAATACCTACTATGTGCCAGAAGGATCCTTTGCTCTGTGCTGGGAATATAGAGATAGCTATTTCATAGATCCTGATATCAAGAAAACTTATGATCACAGGTAAGACTGTGACATGTACATAGATGATGATGCTAGGAAAAATATGAGAAGGAAAAGATCCCTTTTATCTAATGGGGCAGAGAAGATTTCATGGAGAAGGTGTCATGGGAGTGAGGCCTTGAAGGGCAGGTCTTCAATGGGGAGAACATTCCAGCATGAGAGGAGGGGATAGGGATGAGAACAAGGGATGGTAACAATGGTAAAGATGGCAAAGAGTTTTGTTTCACAGCAGCAGAGCAGTGTCAGGTTGGAGCCAGACTCTGAAAAGCTTGAATGCCAGAAAGATGAATTAATACTTTACTCAGTAGGCAAAGGGGAGCCAATGAAGGTTTTATTTGGAGGAGAGGTGACATGAGTAGAATGGCATTAAGAAGATTATTCAGGCAATCTGTGGATGGATTGAAGACAGAGGAGCTTGGAAGCAAGAAGATCAATTAGGAGACTATAACAATGGTCCATGCACTGAGGAGTTTTAAAAGAAACTAGAGGTGTGTGGCAAGCACTCCTTCGCCTCTGAGCTCATAGGAAGCAGGCACACCTTCCCACAATGCCTTTTGTGGTTTCTAAGACAGACTCGTGGGCTGGTTAAACCACGGGTCTGAATGAGGATGCTACCTTTGATGTTGGTGTGCTTATGGCCGTGCTGAAGGTCCCTAGGCCATATTCCCTGTTTCAAAGCAGAGCCCAATGAAATTCTGGTCCCCTGGGTGCTAGATAGCCTGGGGCTGTTTTCCCTCCCTCATGCTGCAGATAACAGCACAAAGGCTAAAGGGAAAGAGATGCCAGGGAATTGAAAAGGGAAGAAGAGATTTGGGAAACTGAGGCAGGTACACACACAAGAAAGGGGCATGGCTGCCCCCCTCCCCAGCTAGAGATGGGCCTTTCTCCATATACACTGGCCGGGGGCTTCCCCTTCTCTCCACATCTGTCAGGTTCAGAGTGTCCCCCTTATTCCTGATTGAACAGGGTCCTTCCTCAGACTTTTTCTATTGGAACACAGTCTTCTGCCCCCACACATGAGGGAGGCCTTTGGTCCTAGGCCCTGGAGTGTAGGCCAATCTGTAGTGAAGGGTAGAGAGGCCAGCAGGGAAGAAGGGCCACTGCCAAAAGGCCTGCTCCCAGTGTCTCAGACCTAGTACTGGACAGGATTTAAAGCCCCAGCAAACACAGCTTGGCTAAGAGTCAGAGGCACTTCTCATATAAACTCAAAAGTGGTATTTACCCTCATTAGCTCCCCATCCCAACAAGGCCTGGTCTGGCCAAGAGGCTGATGCTGCCGGTCCCTTGCACCCACTGCCCCCCAGGATGCCATGCTGCCACTAGTCTAGCCTGCCCCACAGGCCCTTCCAGAGCCTGGCTTCACTCCTTGCAGGGGCAGCAGGCCTCAGTTGCCATGGGAACAGATTGTTTGGGGGAAGCCATCCTGCTTTTCTGTTGTCAAGGGCAGAGCTGGCTGCTGGCAGATTTCAGTTGATGATGAAGGTCCATGGCCACCCCCACCTCCTGTCTGGCTGGAGCAGGCACCGTGCTTGTGCACAGGCCAGTAAGGGCCAACAGAAATAAGTCACATCTCCCATCCCTATGGCACTTTAAGGGTCACAAGGCACATTCCTCACAACCAATCAGGGAAGCAGGCAGAAGGGAAAACTGAGGCCTGGAGCACCAAAGGCAGCACTTGGCCAAGTTCACACAGCTAATAGTGCTGAATTTGGCATCTGAACTCAGATCCTTCCTAACTCAAAGCCCAGGGCTCTCTCCACTATGCAGTGAAGCCTCTTCTATGCCGCCCCCCCCCCCCCATTGTGGTGATAGAGGTCTACTGTAACTCAGAGTTATAAGATGGGGGGAGAGGGTAATGGGGTGGGAGGAGCCCTGAGGCCAGCAGTCATGCATTCTGAACAAGCCTCAGTGCACAGAATGACTAGGAGGTAGCTCTGACTTAGGCGTGCCCCATACCTCTAGAAACATACTTGGTTGTGGTGCTGAGGCTCCCAGCGAGGAAACCACTTGCTCAGATCACAAAGCTAATAAGGACAAAGTCAGGAGTTGAACCCAGTTCCCTCCTAAGTACAAGTCCAGAACAGTGTACAGAGCAATGAGGCCAAGCTCTGAGCCCAGACAGGCAGAACAGCCACCCTCCCCCTTCTGTGTCTCCCTGCTCCTCCGTACACAGCCATACTGAGGAACAGTTCAGTGCCAGGGCCCCAGCTTAGGCTGCATCCTCAGGCCTTAGGCCCATTCCATGCTCAGGCCTGCTGCTCACCCCACCCTCACTCCAACGATGCTGACTGTGACCACCTACCACCCTCTTTCTAGCAGAGACCCCAAAACAGCTGGGGCTGTTGAACCTGCCTGTTGAACCTGCTACTCAACCTCTGCCTTTCCACAGTTTCCTTGGAAGGCTTCTATCACCATCCCCACCATCAAATGTGCCCACTCTAGACCAACTAACCACTCCAGGGGAATCAGGGGCTGGGACTCAGCAGTCTGAGGGGTGGCTGTGGCTATCAAGGTGTGGGCTGAGGAGACGAAGGGGGAAGAAGGCTCAATTAACCACAGAGAAGTACCCAGGGCCTGCTGCCTGCCAAATCATTCTGGCAGATCGACAACAGCCACAACAAAAAGCTCCCCAGGCAGGGAGGAAGGCTTAGAGCAGGAGATGATGCTCAAGGTCAAATCTAGCCCCTTAGTTTCACAGAGGGGATGTGACTTAACCAGGGTCACCCAGGTAGCAAAGTAGAAGAGCCAGGGTTAGAACCCAAGACCCGTGGACTCTAAATCCTGGGAGGGCCCTTTGGTCTGTGATGGGTGAAGATGGCCTTCTTTGGCCCAAAGTGAGGTGGTGGGCAGCTCCAGGGGAGCAGCAGGTGGGGGATGGGTCCCTCTGAGGAGAGTATTTGGGAAGGATCCTGGTCAGGGTCCTCTCCTTCCAGAGAAAAGGAAAGGCCTGAGAAAGAACAGAAAGTGAAACCGGAAGTCTGGCACAGGAGAGGAGGAAGATGATGAGGCCTAGGCCCTGTCGTGGAGGGGACCCTGGATTTGAATCCTCAGTCTGTGGCTTTGCAACCATAAAGGGCTCTATAAACATTTGGGGAGAACATCTTTCTACACAACATCAAGTGGTAGCAGACGGCTGGCGTCAGGAGGCAGCTTCATCTCTCAGCTGTGCGACCCCAGGCAGGTGACTGTACCTCAGAGCCTACTCCCTCATCTGTCATGTAGGCAGAAGCATTCTGACAATATCTGCCTCCCAGAGTTTGGGGGAGACAAGTGCTTTATCGGTCTTAAAACACAACAGAAACAGAAGCTACAATGATTTTTACCATCATCCTCGCCTAGGCTGGGGTTCCGCCATTTGTAAGGGCTCACAAATTCTAAGAGCAAACATACCTCTCTGCTCCTGCTTACTCTGGCTGGTTCCTGATCCCCCACATTCTCCGGTCTGGATCCTCCATTCCTGCTGCATTCCTGGGTAGAGGACAATAACCCCTTCCTTGGCTTCTCTCCTGCTCTGGAGCTATTCCGACGATGTCTAGAGGGTCTTCTAGATGTCTCAGCTGCCTCAGTGTCCAAACTGGCTCCACTGGCCACAGGTCCCTTTGAGGAAGGCTTGGCTAACGGGAAACCCGGGCCAGCCTGGACACGGGAATGGTTTGTGGTGGACAACCCTTGAGGCCTAGCAGGCAATCCCAGCATCTCCTGCCGGTTGGCATCAGAGGCACCCATGACACCTTTGCTAACAGCAGATTCCAGCTCCTCAGCAATGTCTGAGAGGTCAGCACCATCATCCCCAGTGATGACCTTGGGCACCATAGCAAAACCAAGATCTTGATGTTCTGTAGAGACTTCCCCTGATAAACTAGAGAATGAAGTCAAAGTCAGGGGATCCCAGGGGGCAGCTGGTGGACACCGGTCAGGACTTTTCCAGGAGGTCTTAGAGACCGGCATTACACTGGGTATAGCTGGCCTCCCAGGAAGACCCAGGGTCTCTGAAACCAACGTAGCAGTCACTGTGCCTCCCTGACACCCAGTGGGGGTGTGGCCAGAAGCCTCCCCACTTCCAGCCCTGTTGGGCAAGACCAGCTCAGTGGGACCACGTGGAGAAAAGGAGGCAGGAGACGTGAGGAGGGCTTTCTGCTGGCCAGTCCACTGCTGGGTGTTTCCTATTAGCCTAAGCTCTTTTTTAGCAGTTTGGGAGGCCCCAGCAACACCTCCCATTTCTCTACAAGTTTCTGAACCTCTGTTCAGGAAGGGATTTCCTGGAGTCTTGAGGTCTACCCCAGTTGCACTCTGGACAGGGTGCCGATAATCTCGGCCTCTTTCATCTCTCCTCCATGATTCTTCTTCCCTCGGGTTCCTCCTCTTCCTCACCTCTCTGAAGTTGGTTGACAGCCTGCTTTTCTTGTTGGCCCTCTCCAGGGCTATGCTAGGGGAAGGAGAGGAAATGTCAGGCTGTTGTCTCTTCACCTTTTCTCCTTCCTCAGAAGCATCCAGAGGACAGTGCACACAGGTCTCCTGCTCCGGGGCCAAGCGAGAGAAGATGCCCTGTTCACAGACCTCAGAGAGGCACTCAGGAAAGGCCACTGGGGTGAGCCATCTTATTTCGGGGGGGTTCTCCACATGGTCGGTGGGGTGTCTTTGGTCGCTTCCTGGAGGACTCCTCTCCCCAGACAGCCCATCTCCAGCAATCTCCTGGAGGTCAGGGCAGCTCTCAGCTTCCTCCAGTCTCTCCCCTTTTCCTGTGGGTTTAACGCTTTGGGCCACATGGCCAAGTTTCTTAGCCCAGTTTTCTGCTAAGATGTCATGTAAAGCCACGTGAAGCTTTTCTAAGAACTGTGCTTTTTTCCCCACTGGTGCAAGAGGAGGCTGGAGGTGAAGATCCGGGAACAGCTGTGAACCCTTGCCCTCTTCCTCAGCCTGTGGGTCTGGGCCCAGGGTACAGGCCTCAGCACCTGTACTCCCCTCCACCGCCTGCAAATCTTGAACGGTTTTCCTGGCCGGGTCACTGTCAGCCTGACAGTCCATTCTGGGGGGAGTGCTCCTGCTGGCTTCAGACTCCAGGCTCCACTGAGAGGAGGCTGTGCTCTGCTCCCAAGTCCAGTTCAACACAGAACCAGCCCCCTCCGTCTCCTCCACAAAGGGACCACTGTCAGGGAAATAGAGCAGAACATCCTTGGGACCGAAGGCATCTTCCTCTTCCCCATCTCTTGACATGTCTATCGGCCAGCCACGCAGGATCCAGGGAGACCATGAACACGCAGGGAGAGCTGCCAAGGGAGATAGAGATGCTATCAACTTAATGGCATCAAACCAGTCCTAGAAAGCATTTCCCAGGAAAAACCTAAATCTCTGAGGTTCCTCAGTATAGAGTTATGTGACCAGAGCTAGAGCTGGGAAGGGACCTCTGACGACATTGAGTCCAACTGCCATATTTTACAGAGAAGGAAAACAAGGCACAGAGAAATGGGCTGACTTGCTTATGGTGCATCTTCTTGACTCCCAAATCCTGAATTATCCACAAACTGTATACCCCATGCATATTGCCTCTCTGATTGATACTGGAACCAGAATTTTTCTATTGCTACATCCCAACACTAGACGTGGCATTATCTGCCCCCATACTGAACCATAACCCTCCTACAATCCTGGCCCAGGCATGCTCAGCACTAACCAGTGACGACTCTCTCCACTAAAAGGCCCCAGTGCCAACCCCTTCTAACGCACTATCTATCCTAGAAAACCAACCTTGGGCTGCCCAGTGTCGTCCTCTCTCCACTAGGGGGCCCAGTGGACCAGTAAGACCGAGCCTCCTTACCTGGTAGACCACAAGCTAACCACGCTAATCACACCACCCGCTAACTGCTCGGCCACATCGTTCACTGCTGACTGACCAGTGATGCCCCTCTTTGCTAAGCCATCAGTCACCCATACCTCTGCGTAACTGACCAGTCAGTCACATCTTCCCTCTGCTAACCAGCCACGCCCTCTGCCTGCACATCAGTCACACCTCCCTGCGGAACAGTCACATCTTCTCTCCGCTAAGTAACTGACCAGCCACGCCCTCTCTCTGCTGATCAATCACACCTTCCCTGCTCTAAGTAACTGACCAGCCACACCCTCTCTGCGGGAGGGAGGACCCTGCGGGGCTGACCCCACCCAAGCACCAGGATCCCCCGATCGCCCTTAACCCCTGCCATGCCCCTTACTTGCGGAGCGATCCCTCTCCGCACCTCTCCTTCGGCCAGCGCCCAACGGACTCTCCGGGGCCCCGCCCCCTCCCCCTCCCCTCGTGCCGTCGAGGAACCGCCCCGCCCTTCCCGTGCTGTGCAGCCCCCTCCCCAGAACCGAGGGGAGTCAGGGAGCACGTGACCTGGAGCTCCAGGCAGGCGGGGAGACGTGGAGAACGGGGGGGGGGAGCGCTGAGTGAGCGGAGACTGCTGGGGATACGGGAGTTTATAGGGTTAAGGGCTAAGGGTTTGATAGACGGGGACAGTACTGGGAAGAATCACCTTTTGAGTTGGGGGGAGCAAGTAGGGGAGGAACAACCTGTGGAGTTGGGGGAAAGACAAAATCGGGAGAAGCCACTTGTGGGGGGGGTACAGGAAGAGAGGAGTCACCAGTGGGGTGGGGGAAAAGAGAGAGGACGGTCCTTTGGCTTGTGTCTCTGCCAAAATTTAATAGTTTTGACAAGGGGGTGTAATGGAAGAAAATAATGCCAACAAAAGGAACTCTCAGTCCTATAGAGCTTTAAGGATTACAAAATGCTCCACTGAATTTGGAATCAAGTGCTCTAGATTCAGAATCAGATTAACATTCCAATCCTGACTGCTGCTATGTGGTACCTATGTGATCAACCAAGTCCCTTCCCTGAATTTGTAAAATGAAGGAACTGGACTAAATCCCACCCAGTTTACAGACCAGAATCTCGACTTTGCAAGATCGCTTCACAAAGGGATCTCCAATAATAGATAACATTTAGGTAGCACTTTTTTATTGTGTGTATGTATCACTTTATTTGACCATCACAACGACTCTTTGAGGTGGGTGATAGTATTATCCCCATTTTATAGATGGGGAAACAAGAAGCTAAGGGACTTGCCCAGGATTTTGCAGCTAGAGTCTGAAACAGGATTTGAATACGGGGTCATTTCCCCAAGTCCCAGTCCAGCGAACCATCCACTATGCCACCTAGGTCCCTCTATTACATACTTGATAAATGGTCATCTAGTCTCTTTGTTTGAACACTTTTGGTGAAAGGAATTTATCTCCTGTCATCCCATACTATTTTGGGATAGTTCTCAAATTGTTATTAAGTTTTATAAATCTGCCTCTTTAGAGGCACTGGACCTGAAGTCAGGAAAAGCCGAGTTTAAATCTGACCTCATACTCTTAAGTGTGGAACTTGGGGCAAGTTGCTTATTCTGTTTGCCTCAGTTTCCTCACTTGTAAGATGGGGATAATAATAGCATCTACTTCCCAGCTTTGGGGGGATAAAATAATATTTGTAAAGTGCTTTGCAAACCTTAAATTGACTTATAAAAGTTTTGTTCATTCTTGTCTCTGTGACTCCATTTTGGAGTTTTCTTGGCAGACATACTGGAATGCTTTGCCATTTCCTTCTCCAGGTCGGTTGAGGATGAGGACCTGAGGCAAACAGGGTTAAGTGACTTGCCCAGGGTCACATAGCTAGTGTCTGAGACAAGATTTGAATTCAGGTTTTCCTGACTCCAGATCTGGCATTCAATCTACTGTGTGGCTTACCTGTACTCTTCCTTATAAATGTTAGCTATTGTTATATTCAATTAGAGCAGTCGTTTTCAACCTTCCTAATGCCGTGACCCTTTAATACGGTTCCCCATGTTGTGGCGACCCCCAACCATAAAATTATTTTCGTTGCTACTTCATAACTGTAATTTTGCTCCTGTTATGAATCATAATGTAAATATCTGATATGCAGGATGTATTTTCATTGTTACAAATTGAACATAACCCACAGGTTGAGAATCGCTGACTTAGAGACTAAGGAGAAGGCAATCTTCCACATGACCTTCAAGTACTTAAAGAGAGTGATTCTGTCTTCCTTGAACCTTTTCTTCAACAGGATGTTTCTTCAGATGAGCCTCCTAAGGCCAGACCTGAACTGATGTAAAGTGAAATGAGCAGAACCAGGAGAACATTGTACACAATAACAGCAACAGTGTTATGATGATCTTAGTGAATGACTTCATTATTCTCAGCAATACAATGATCCAAGACAATTCCAAAGGATTCATGATGAAGAATGCTATCTACCTCCAGAGAAAGAACTGATGGAATCTGAATGAAGATCAAAGCATACTATTTTTCACTTTCTGTATTTTCTTTGTGGGTTTTTCCCACTGTGTCTTCTTTCACAACATGGCCAATATGGAAATATGTTTTGCATGGTTGGACATGTATAACCTATATCAAATTGCTCAGGGGGGAGGTGAGGGAAGGAGAAAGTTTGGAACTCAAATTTTTTTTAAAATGAATGCTAAGATGGTCTTTACATCTAACTGGGAAAAATAATTTTAAAAAAAAGGCATGCACTGTGAAGTCAACTTTTGAAATGAGTCTGATGTATTTCATGATTAAATGAGCTTCCATGAATTGTCCAAAAAAAATGAGCTTCTTATGACAGTGTTCTTCACCATTTAAATCAGCCTCCTGGGATGCCCCCCACCTCATCAATGTCCTTCCTCAAATGTTACCCCGAGGAATAAATACATTATGTGTGGTCTCACTGAGGCAGAATACAGTGAAACTCCATCACTTCCTTCATTCTGGTTACTCTACTTCTCAATGCAACCTAGATCACAATTTTGGAGTTCAATGAATTTTCTTGCAATCTTCTAAAGCTTCTAGATCTTTTTCATACAAACTGCTGTCTAAACACACTTTCCCTATTGTACATTAGTCCAGTTTACTGTTTGAGCCCAAGAGTGAGACTTAACACTTACCATGATTACATATCTTAGTAGAGCTGGCCCTTTGTTTTAGCTCCTTGAGATCTTTTCAATCCTTGTTGATAAACATGTTGGCTATCTCTTGCAGATAAATGTCATTTACCAATTTTATGTTGTTGTTGTTCAGTCATGTCCAACTCTGTGTGACCTCATTTTGGGTTATCTTGGCAAAGATACTGGGAGTGGCTTGCCATTTTCTTCTCCAGCTCATTTTACAGATAAGGAAACTGAGGCAAACAGGGTTACATGACTTGCCTAAGGTCACACATCTAAGAAGTGTCTGAGGTCAGATTTGAACTCAGGAAGATGAGTCTTCCCAATTCCAAGCCCAGAGCTCTTATCCACTGCACCACCTAGCTGCCCACCTATGACTTTAGATATACAAAACAGAGTAAAATATTAACAGCACATTCCATCACTCCATACCTAGGCCAATTCACCTCTCTTGGGTGTGATTCCTCATCTATAAAATGAAGACCTCTAAGGACTCTTTCAGTCTTGGTGTTCTAGAGTTTTTTTGTTATCATAAGGAAGCACTAGCAAAGTACAGAGAAGAAACTCGAGTTCAGCTAAAGCCATTTAAAAAAAACCATTTATTAGGCATTTATTGTGTACAAGCAGGGCATACGAGATACAACACAGACTCTGCCCTTTAGGAGTTTACCATCTAATAATAGGAAGGACATGACGCCTACACAGATACCTATGGTACAAGGAGAATAAAATAATTTTGAGAAATGCAGTTGTTTTCAGCTGGAGTCAGGCATCCACCTGAGCCGGGCCTCAAAGGAAAGGAGAGATTTCAATTGATGATGAAGGAAGGGCCGGGGAGTGAAAAGGGGGTATCTTTTCCAGGACTGAGGAAAGAGGGAGAGGGAGGCGGCCAGGATGAGAACAAGGGATGGAGAATCACTTGATTTCATAGGATCATCTAGTTAAATGAGAAGGGGAGTAGTGTAAGAAAAGGCTGAAGCAGTCATTCAATTCAGTAAAAATTTATTACAAAGTACTTAAGTGCAAGGTCCTGAGACTGGTGCTGGGGATACAAATATTTAGAAATTACAGTGCTTGCCTTTGAAGAACCCACAGTCATGGAGTCTTCCATTGCACCCACACACACCCCCCCCCACATACACACACAGGGAACGCGAAGGAAATAAGCATTTCTACAGTACCATCTATGGGCCGAGCACTGTGCTAAGCACCTTACAAATATTATCTCATTTGATTCTTAGAACAACCATTCGAGGTGGGTTTATAGTTGAGGAAACTGAGGCAAACAAAGGTTAAGTGACTTGCCCAGGATCACACAGCTAGTATGAGATTTGAACTCGTGCCTTCCTGACTTCAGGCTCAGACTCTCTTTCCTGAGTTAGCCTGGGAGCAGCCTCACCAAAGCCCAGATATCCAGTGAATCCAGGCCCTTCTGTCATTGCTACCAGTATGGATGGTCTCTGAGTCATTAAAACCTAAGCTGGGCAGAGGGTGGCCCTATAGTAGAAGGTAGGAACAGTTCTTATTCTGGATCTGTAAACTTGTTTTTTTAATATTTTGGTAACTACTGTAATTCTTTTGTAATCCTAGATTTTATTTTATGCATTCACCAGACTGCCATAGATGGGGTGGAGGGGATGAAGAATCTCTGCTCTGGACTGCCAAATGTGTTTGGCAAGGTTAATGAGGGGGCAGTGCCCTGACCAGGTTCACTTCTGAAAAGTATCTGTCAGACCACAGGACAGCCAGCCACGTTTGCCTAGAGCACCCAGATTAGAGCATCTTAGGACAGATAGCTGGAACAGGCATTAGATGAGACAATAAAATGCTTTTATGAATCTATCGATGCCTTAAATGAAAGTATATTTTGTTAATCACACCACCACCAACATACATTTGAAAAATGATGATAATCCACATGAAGCTGAGACATTTATTTGGTATATATGGATTGGCCCCCTCAGCTATAGTCATGTGGCCAGGTCATTCAAGTTCCAGTCAAGTCTATAAATTCTGTATTAGTTGCAAATGATCTACATTGGTAGATGGAGTTTTCCACACTAGAGCATTCCTCACACTTGATGAAACTATAAATTACAGATAGGCAGATAGATAGAGATCCAGACTAACTTTCTGGTTCTCAAGTTGAAGCCTTGGTTTACAGATGGGGAAACTGAGGCTAAGGGAAGTGACCTCCCCAAGGTCACACAAGTTATAAACTGAGAAGTTAAGATTTTAATCCAGGCCCTCTGATTCTAAACCCAAGATCTTAATTCCAAGTGTCCTTGCCATTACATTTGGGACCTCTCCACTCTCTGTACATTAGCCTTATACTCAGTCCCACCTAGCTGGTGGGGTCTACTGAGATGACTTGGATTTGTCAAGAGAACTTACCCAAGCTCAGGCCAGTTAAAAATGTGCTAAAAAAAATATGGCTGAGAACCCTTATGGGGAAAGCATCAAGGCCAATACCACCAATCCAGGGAGACAAACACTGTTCGTGGTAGTGGGCTGCCATGAGACATCTTGACAGGTTACCCATCTTAGAGGACTCCACTTCTTTGCTATTGATTTCTCTGTGAGAAAAATGTTACTATCGATGGCCAGAACTTAGCTTCATTCTCAGCCTGCTCTTGCTCTGCAGAAATGGCCATGGAGACAATTCATTCTTTAAGCCAAACAAAACTTTATTGCATCTTCAATACCAGACTTGGTAGATACAGACCTGTTCATTGAGAACACTGAGTCCTGGAGCATCCTGCCCCAAGAGGGGCCAGGTGGCAGCAAACAGCTTTCAAACAGAAAGCAGCTTGCCAAAGCAAGCTAGGGTGGAGGGTCATTGGGGGAAGGGCAGGTACCAGGAGCCATTCACTGAATGACTAGCAACTAAGAAAGCATTTTCCATGGTTAAATAACTGCACTAGGCACTCAGGGATATAGAGAGAATGAAGGAAAAGTCCCTGCCCTTCCAGAGGTGCTCAAGATGACACACAAAACACAGCAGCACTTTGGAAAGTGCTATAAAAATGTGAGTTTAAAATTTTCTATTTCCTAAAATACTTCCAAGATGCACAATTTCATCCATATAGGACCCCATCCACCAACCCAGCTCCCAGCCTGTCCTGCACCTTGGCAAATATCCTTCATTAGATGCTGTGGCAAAAATAAACTTGGGTAGCCAACCTTTTAGTGATAAGGCTGGTCAACAGCTGGCTTCAACTGTCCCTTCCTAGATGTGTGAACAGGTCCTTGAGTAAGTCCCATCATCTCTTGTCCAGCTTCCTCATCTATAAAGTCAGGATAATAATACCCATACAGACCTTATGGAAAACGAGAGGAGGGAGAGAGGATTTTCAGCTAGGTGGTATGGTGGTAGATTCAGGGTAGGCTTCGTAGCGGAGGAAGAACCTTAGCTGAGCCTTCAAGGAAGAGGATTTCTCCAAAGAGACTATTTCAGGCAGGGAGGAGGACAGCCTGCACAAATGTATAGAGATGGAAGAAAAATGTTGCCCAGTTTATTACCAGTTCTTATATTAGAAGGCTTTCCAGATTTGTAAGACCTGCCAAAGCCTATACTCTGTTGGCAGAGTCTTTAAGAACCCAGGGTCACCTCCACACCAGAGGCATCAGAGGAGAATTCTATTGGCAAAGAGCCAGATTAATCTTCTTAAAACTGCTTTCATGAAGCCACTCCCCAGCTCCTAAGTCCTCAGGAACTATCAATAGCCCCCAGGACTAATGAGGCAGCCTTTTAGAAAACTCACCTCTACACCATAGCATGATATAATGCAAAGAGCACTGGGTTTGAGTTGGGAGAGGCTTGGCATCAGATCCCAATTCTGCCCCTTCCTAGATGTATGACCTTGAGCAAGTCACATCATCTCTTAGCCAGCTTCCTCATCTAAAAAGCCAAGATAATAATACCTGTATGACTGGTTTCACAGGGCTGATGGGAGGATCAGATGAGAGAAATAGATGCACACTGGGACATAAGTGTTGACTCTAAGAAAGGCATAAAATAACCATATTCTCCAATATACCAGTACACCTTTGATCTCTTGCATAGGGAGAAGCTGATGGAGAAGTAACCACACTGCTGTGTAATGCAGGACAGTATAGGGTGTGAAGGGTGAGAGGTACAATACACAATGTGAAAGTTGTGGCAGGTGGGTATGGAAAGGGTCACGAAGGAGGCAGCATTTAGGATAGGCAGAATTTCAGCGGGGGGGGGGGGTGGCGCAGGGTGAGGTGTGTGCTTAAGGTAATATGTGCTTAAGACAGTGCTCTCAAATATAGGAAACAGGCCATATGAATAAAGATGTGGACAACTGAGAGCTGCTCACCCAGTAATGAGACTCTAGAAGACAGGAGGAGGCCATCCTTTCCACCCACCCGGAACCGTAGGCTGGGAAACATCAGATGTCGGGTCTGGATGCTCCAGCAAGCACAATGGAGAAGCATGAGGAGATGGGAGACAGAAATTCATTTGAGCAGTTTGCAGAGTATTGATCTGCTAGCAAGAGAAGGCCTGAGGAAAACGGAAGAAAATGCACTCGACAGGGAAAAAAAAAACCCAACCTGTTTAACAGGCACCATTTTGACAGTGGATAAACCACTTTTCCTAATAAATCAACTTCTCTTTCAACAGCTCAGTGCCCTCAGAGCAAGTGTGTGTAAGGTTTGGTTTGTTTATTTCTTTGTTTGTCTCCCAGAACAAGGTATTGGTTATAACTAAAGCAGGGCCAGCAGAGTGGGTTTGGTCTTTTTCCTGGTTCTGGCTCTAATGATGATGACAAAAGGAAACAATCCTGGATCCCTGGAGCTCCAACGCAGCCTCCTTAGCCATTAACATTCAGGGTCTTCTGATGGCATGCCCCCCAGTTCCAAGAACAGGAGGCAGAGGGAGCAATGAAGAGTCTCCTACTTGCCCTTTGTACATACCAGTTCTCTCTACGGGGCATAACAGGTCAGCCCCTTAGCTCACAACAGATGCGTTTATGTGTACCTTATAAGAATTTAAAATTACAAAGCAATTCCATCTCAGCAGAAGCTCCTGAAATAAAACACTGTTGAGCTTTCTCACACAGTTAGACCCCTGTTCAATTTGCCTTCTGCGTTTGCTTTTCAACGTTCAAAGTTTGAGGCAGAAGAAAATTGATTCCATTTCCTCCTCATCAGGTGCAGAAGGCATTGGTTTGGTTCCTTTCCATAATGGCCTTGGGAAGATTTGGAAAATGTTCATTGAAGCAGAGAGTTGTCGAGCCCAGGCCCTGAGGGAAAAACACAAGGTCAGGCTGTGGAGTAGGGAACCTACAAAAGAGAAATCTACCACCCCCCCCCCCAAAAAAAAAGGAGGAATCAGGGAGATAGAGAGATAGAAACAGAGACAGAAAGGTAGAGAAAAAACACTGAGAGAGGGGAGGAGGCAACAAAAAGGTGAGGCAGGGCTAAGAGCTACAAGAACTCAGAAAACTAGCAAAGTTTCAAAAAGGGAATTAAAGGGTTAGGGAAGACAGGGCATGTAGTAGCTGGCTAACATTTTTAATTGAATTGAGAACTGAAACAAAGCAGAAAATAAGTGGATGTCCAGAAGCCTGACCAGCATCCCTTTCAGCACCAAGGGAAACTGAGTCCAGTAGTTCATTTTACCAAGAGCCATATCCTGCAGTTGGCCCACACCCAAAACTCTCATTTGGACCCAAACTGTAGCCCTCCTACCACCAAAGTGCCACAATTTTGTCCTTGGCATCAAGCCTCCAGAGGCTATCAGAGTGTATAGAACAAGGAAGGCAGCTTTGGTACCTTCCTGCCCTGGTCCCAAAAGGGCCTGCCATCGGAAGAAGATGCCAAATTATCCCTTGACCTGGGAACTGAGAAGTACTCTCCCAGGACAGCCCGCCCACCTCACCTGAAGACCCAAGAACAAATCTCCCACAGACTGGTGACAAACTCCTCCCATTTCTAAGTTGAAACTTTACAAAGCACTTTCTTTCCCACAGCACTGGGAGGCAGACAGCAACAACCAAGTTCTCCAATACCATACTACCTTGCCAAGCTTCTCAGCTGCAGTGTGCTGAAGAATATCAGATCTGGAAACAGAGGTTTGAATCCTGACCCTACTTAAAACCATATGGCCTTGGACCTGTTTCCTCATGTAAAAGCCCCTTCAGCTCCCACTACTGTTAAAAAAAAAAACACTTTTAATTTGTAATCAGAGGTTCTTAACCTCAGGTCTGTGAAACCGTTATTTTTAATCATTGTGAGAAAAATTTCAATACAACTGGTTTTCTTCATAATCCTATTTCGTGTATTTTACCCCTGTTCTAGACTTAACATATTTATTTCTCTATTTCCCTAAGCCCTCCTCTATACCTCTTTCACTCTAGGCAGCCCAGCTTTCTCAGCATTCCCCAACTACAACAGGCTCAACTCTCCTTCCCTGCACTTACTCATGCACCCTATTTACCCCAAACCACAACCTGAAACATTTGTTTTCCCTCTCCAAATCATATCCCTCCTTCCAGACCAAGCTTGGGCTCCAAATCCATGGAGAAGCCTTCCACGATGACTTCTGTTCTTCTCCAATGTCTCTTGCGCTTTGGGCCTTCTGCATAATTTAGCACTTTCTTCAGTCAGTAACAAAGGCCTCTTCTATGATTGTTCTCTGATGTTTACACACCTGCGGCATGGAGGTAACTCTGGCTTCTCTGAAGCTATGCCAGTAGAGCTAGGTGGATCCAACCAGGTTAGAAAGGTTTCAAGTGTAAGCTCAGCAACAGACTTACAAGTGGGTCATCTGAGAACCAGTCTAGTTTGTAAAAGCACCCAATCATGGGAGAATTTATTTTTTGGTCGCTGCCACCCATAAAAACCCGATGGATGGGTTATGCATGATGTATGATCAAGTAGAGGGACTACCCACTATGATGAAATCACAGAATCATGAATCTGTTGAAATACTGAAGCCATGTAATACTAAAATCATAATTTAGAGGAAGAAACCAAAGGCCAAGGTCACACAGTTAGCCAATGGTACAGCTGAGATTTTAACCTGGTCTCCTGACTCCAAATCATATACTTTTCCTACTGCTTGTATCTCCTGCCACCCCCCCTGGTCCACATTTAATTATTAGAATTTTTTTCCCACACTTAATTATTAGAATTTTTTTCCTTTCACTGAGTTAAAGTAGGCTTTTCTTCAACAGAACATCCCAGCTCTGCCTTTTATGGCCAGGCAGAAGAGCATAGGATTTGACTATAAACTCCACGAAGGGAAGGGCCTTTTTTTACTCAGGCTTTGCATCTCCCCCAATGTCCAATATAGGACTTGGCTCAAAAGAGTGGAGCTAAAAGTCCAGCAGGTCCAACCTGGCAGGTCACCTGGATGGATGGACAGATAGATATAGATACAGGTAGGGGAAGTGTGGGTAGTTAATGATTAAGTTGTAAGCTATTTATGAGACTAAAAATCACCATATCTATCTACCCTTGGCCTGGCAAGAAGGCATTAAGTAACTGTAAAGGTTGCTTCCAGCTTCAGGGTTCTGAGAGCCTAACTCCCTGCCCTCAAAGGAGTTTAGGCTCTAATTGATGACACAAGACCTAGAACCATGAAAAAAAGGGTGAACAAGAAAGCTTATAGGTAGACAGATCTATATTTATTGATGTAGATATCTATATCTATCTAGAGCAGTGGTTCTCAACCTGTGGGTTATGTTCAATTTGTAACAATGAGAATACACCCTGCATATCAGATAGATTCATAACAAAAATTATAGTTATGAAGTAGCAATGAAAATAATTGTATGGCTGGGAGTCATCACAACACGAGGAACTGTGTTAAAGGGTCGTGGCATTAGGAAGGGTGAGAACCACTGATCTAGATACAGTTCTATCTACAGATGGAGAGACAGAGATATTTTTAAAAAAAGAGAAGCCCTCCCAGGTTGATTGTGGGGTGGGGTGGATTAAACGGGCCATCCCTTGGCTCACTTTTTAAACACCCCTAATCACTGAATGGGTATTGCCTCAATCAAAGTGAGAACTCCCAAAGACCTTAGCTTAAAAAGGCCAAGGTCCTCCAAAGCATCCTGGGCCATCTCCAGTTGTCCTGATCCATATCTGGCCACTGAACCCAGATAGCTCTGGAGGAGAGTGAGGCTGGTGACCTTGCATAGCCCTCCCTCACTGTAATCCAATTCACTCGCATGTTGCGGCATCACCTCCCTGATGTCATGGTCTTCTTGGAGAATGAAGGACAAACCACAACCTGTGATACAGGTAACTATCTATATCCATCTAAGCTTTCTTGTTCACTCTTTTTTCTAACCATAGTTATCAGTCTTGCCTCATCAATTAAGTCCTAAGCTCTTTGAGATACAGAATCTCTAGTGAGGAAATCCCTTCCATCAAGGTAGGTTGGCACCTGGTCTGCAACTTAAGAGAGTTGCCCGGGGCACAGAGAGGCTCAGTCACATCTCCAGTCTCATGTCCTAGAGTGAACTTGAACCTGCGTCTTCCCAACACACCATGTCACCTGTTTTGAACCTCAGTTTCTTACTGTAGTGGAAAAAGCACTGGTCTTACATCATAGGGGCTCAGATCTAGAGCTGGCACTCCAGAGGCTAATAAGTCTACCTTCTTTTTACAGGTAAGGAAACTGAGGCAGAGAGAGGCTAAGTGATTTGTTCAGAGTCACACAGCTACTAAGTGTCTGAGGTACAGTTTGAGCTCAAGCTTTCCTGATTCCACATCCAGCATCCTATCTACTATGCCACCTAACAGCCTCAGAAGATCTGGCCCTCCCTGACAACTTATTATCTCATGTGTCCTTAGACAAGTCACTATACCCTCTGGACCTTGCAGTCTTCCTTAGTGAAATGAAGGGGTCAGATGAGATGATTGTTAATGTTCTTTATCACGATATGAACTCTAAAATGGAGATTATAAATAAAATTACTTATACTGTACATAATATATAGGACTACTGAGAGGCTCAAATGAGATAATGCACATAAAATACTTTGTAACCCTTAAAGCACTCTATAAATGTGTGCTATTGTGGTCAATATTAAAGATGTCTAGGAAGAGGACAGTCTTTCTGTGCCATGTCCCTGATCAGATTTCTACAGCACAGCACTGTGTTCATTCACTTCTGGACATCACATTTTAGGAAGGACATTAACAAGCTGGAGAGTATCCAGACAGGCAACTTCTCTGGTGAAAGGCCCTGACTGAGATCATGCCACATGGAGATAGGCTAAAGGGAGCTAAGGTGTTTAGTCTGGAGAGTTAGGGAGGAGTGAGAGAGGTCTTCAAGTATTTGGAAAAACTATCACATACAAAGAGATAAGATTTGTTCTGGCTTGCCCCAGGGGCAGAACAAGGAAGAACAGGGCTGAGATGCAGATCTGGGCTTGATGTAAGAAAGACGTTTCCAGTAACTGGAGTTACCCACCAATGGAACAAGCGTGCCTCTGTGGGTAGCATGCTGGTCTTCCCATGCTAGAGGTCTTCAAGCAAAGGCCAGATCATTACTGTAGAGAAGGTTACAGAGACAGAGGCATGGGGACTTTGGACATCCTCTGAGGCCTCCTCTAACTCTGAGATTCTGTGACTGTAAAGTACTCACTCCTCAAGCTGGGAAACCACCCTTCTGCATTTTGGATAAGCCCGTGATCCACCCACATGGATGTCAACTGTGGTGTTGGGAAAACTCACTCCAACTACAAAGGCACTGCAGTCCTCAGCTCCCCAACCCCTAGGTTACCCAACTCTCCCCCAGAAACTTGGGCCTCATGTCACCTCCCTAAGAAGGTCTATCAAAAGAGAGATCTTTGACCAGCTGATTCCTGACCTGGGAATCAATCAACTTTGTGCTAGGTGCTGGGGATATAAATACAAAGAATCAAACAATCTCTCCTCAAAAGGACTTTATCTTCTAATAGGAGACAGCTTGACAGATTATGAATTGGAAGAGGTCACAGTGAGCACAACAGGCTAAAAAAAAAACAACAAACACCTTTGCCTTCCCTAAGCTCTCTCCTCTCTGCCCAGGGTGAGCCTGACATCAGCCGCTGACTGCGAGCAGGATAGGATGGGTTTCACAGCTCAACGGTGGCTGGTTGTCTCTGGTCCCAGGAAGGGGAGGGCAGCAGTGTCAGCCTCCAGAAGGTTCCAGAATGCGCTGAGATTGCCCATGAAAACCATGAGGGCAGAACCTGCTACCTGCCCCATCTCTGCCTGTGGTCACAGACGCCAGGAGGTGGATATTCATCCTCAATGTGAAGCAGATGTCTTATCTGCAAGCTGCCTGACAGCCTCTGCTTGGCGATCTTCATGGATGGGGGTCTCCCTCTTTCTCCCCTGAGATCAACTGGTCTACTTTTAGATGGCTTTGATTTGAGGTTTTCTTGACATCAAGCTGAAATCTTCCTCTCCACAAGTTTCAGCAGAGCTCCTACTTCTGCCATCTGAGACCAAACAACACAGATCTAACTTCTCTTCCCCACAGCAGCAGCCCTTTAGGTGTTTGAAGACAGCTACCACATTCTCCCAAGACAGAATCTCTTTTCTTTCTTCTCCAAGTTAGACAGACATACCCAGTTGCTTCAACTGTTCCTCATGGCCAACATGGTTCTCAAGCTTCCTCACCATCTTGGTCACCCTCCTCTAGACCTGCTCCAGCTTGTGTCTTTCCTAAAACTCTTTGCCCAGAACTTGACACCATCCTTCAGATGGGAAAGACTACAGAGCTTTCTGTCTCCCCTCTTCTAGACACTGTGCTTTTCTCAGTACAGCCTGAGATCATTAGTTTTGCTGGTTGTTGTTTCTTACTGAATTTGCAATCTACTAAACCCCTGAAAATTTCTTTTTGCCAGAAGAGCTATCTATCCATAATTCCTCCATGCAGAATTTGTTCATTTAACCCAAGTTTAGGATCTTACATAAGAGAATTGAACTTCATGTTATCTTTCTATACCATCAGTACCAACTACCCCTTTTGTCCAACCACAGAAAACAGAGCAGACCTAGAGCTTGGGTCTGAACCTCCATGGTGAGGGGTAGCCACCCATCAGGAAAGGGACGGCATTCTCTCTCCCCCCCAAGTCCCAATCCCATCTCAGGGGTGGCTGGATTTCAGTTACTAAATGAGACAGTATTTGTAAAACATTTAGCACATGCTTGATACATAGCAGGCACTTAATAAATGTATATTCTGTCCGATTCCACTTCAATAGAGGTCTCTCACGGCTCTCTTGATTTTGGCAGGACAACTGGGACAGTGAAACAAGTGAGCAAGAATTCAAGATACAGTAGAACCTTGGTTTACGAGTAACCTGCTTTATGTATGCTTCACTGGATGAAGAAAAATTTTTTGCAAAATTTGTCTTCTTCCAGGACAAACAAAAATCCGCAGCACAAACACCATGTTTGGCCTTGAATGGCTCATGAAGGGATGACACTCAACTAGGGCAATAGGGTTTTTTTGCATTCATATGTGAAACAAAGAAACCTCCGGTTGGTATTCCACCCAATCAGCCTCATTAGGCTTTGACCCTTCAGGAACGCAGCATAGCTCACTCTTAACGGTACCATTACAAGTGTATTCACGTGGGTGTGCGTATGTACACTAGTACTTTGCATAAAAGTGTACGCTAGTGACTGTGATCCCAACATAGTCAGGAGCTGACATCGGAAGAACTGATGGATCTGCATGAGGGGCAACGGTGAGAGGGTGCAAAGGATATCTCTTCTGAGGGGGAGGTTGAAAGGTCAGAGGAATCCCTCACCCAGGTGAGGTTAGGGAGGTTCATCAGATGTGAGAAAATGTGCAAAATTTTGTTGAAAAACATCACCCAAATAAGGCTGTAGCAAAGACAGTCATGAATATTTTTAATGATAATGCAATGTCACATTTCTGTGACATTCTGAAAAAAACATCAAAAACAAGTGCCATTAGATTCCTAGTCAGAAGCGAACATAAAGAAAAAAAATTAAGTGAGTCAAAACATGAAAGTGAGTCTAAAAAACAAAAAATAAGTGAATGCAGTAGTCTTACTTTTAGTGAAAGCAGCATAGAGAGAACACTCCCAATGTTGAAATCCCTGAAGTTCTCATGGAAGGAGATTCTCCTTCCAAGCAATAACCCTTCCTTCTCCTCCTCCTCCTGCCTCTCATCTCCTTCACACCTGCCACGACTCTTCTCAAAGGTAAAGTGCAGGTTAATTTGTTTTATTTTCGGTTTATATTATGTATTAATCATTGTTTTTCAGGTGCATTAGGGACAAAAAAAACTTACTTAAAATTATAAATAATTATTTTTATATTAATATTTTTGGTGATGTGATACTGATCATCTGACTTTACATTATTTCCTATGGGAAAATTTGATTTGCAATACGAACAAATCTCATGATTAACAGAATCTCAGAACAAATTAAATTCGTAAACCAAGGTTCTACTGTATTTCCAAAATACTGATGTCTAAAGAAAAAACAGGTGAGCCACAGCTCTGGCAGTAGCACTATAATCAACATTAATAAAAATTCAGTCAGAAACAAATGCAAGGATGTGTTGCCAAAAGTGGTCTGAATGCATCCAATCACCCTCTAAAGGTAGGACAACCTCCAGAATAAGCAAACATTCAGACCTGGAAGGCCTCCTACATAATGTAAAATTCAACCTTCTCCCATTTTATAGGTGAGAAAAGAGACCCAAAGAGGGAAAACATTTTGTCTAAAGAAATACAGGGATTATCAGAGGCAGAAATAAAACCCTGACTACAAACTTAGGACTCATTTAATTCATTTGACCACACATTACATACCTATGTAATCAAAAGAAATGTGAGAGGAGCAAATTTAGAGAATCCATTCCAAATGTCACGTGCACTATTTATGTTCAATCTGTGGTAGAATGTTCTGAGCTCATACTGGTCTGATCAGATAGTCAGACACGCTGTCCTTGATCCCAACATAGTGAGGTCATTTGGGGCCTCTCAACGACAAAGGACAATGACTACATGCCTAGGTGTGAGGCAATATGCTACATACTCAAACATAGATAAAAAAAGAAACCATCCCAGGAGGTTTCATGGATGAAGTGGAAACCCAAGCTGGCCCTTGAAAAAAGACAAAGACTAACTACCACCTATAAATTTGAATCAATGAATGAAAAGGCATTTACTGATCACTTATTACATGCCAGGGACTGTGCTAAGAGCTGGGGATGTAAATAGAAAGTTAGCCAGTCATCTCTGACCTTAAGGAGCTAATATTTGAAGAGAGGAAGACAATGTACGTAGGGAAGCAAGAGCTGGAAAGCAGTGGGGAGAGGTGCGCATGAGACAGTCACGAGGCATATGGTGGGCCTGCATCTAGAGAAGATAATATAGGCAGCATGGCCTGGAGGGGGCACAGAAATAGCCCCTCTGCTCTGATAACTCCCTAAACCTCAGCACTTTGGTATTTCTTTATGAGTAAACGATTTTGCAAAGCATTTTGTAAACATATATAGAGCTTAAAGTGCTATGTAAACGCTATTACTATTGTTGCTCAAACTGTTTAAAATCAATCAAATCTGCATTGAATATTTAGCTTGCTAGGGTAGAACTCACATTTACCTAGGCCCCTTCTCCCCCCTCCTCCCCCGACACCACCCTGTTAAGTTGGTGGTGTAAGTATCTGCCCAGAGAAAGGAGTGACTTGTCCAGGGTCAAAGTAGCAGGGCCGTCTGCTCATTAAAAGTCCACTGCTCCTCCTGCTCCAATAGAACTAACGAGGCAGTCTGTGTCAAGTGTCAGATGGATGATAGAGACTATAAGTGTTATATAGGTATCTGGAGGATGAGAAGGAGGAGAGATCAGAATAGGCTGGAATGAATCTTTGCAGAAGGTAGGCTTAAAAGGATGGGTAGGACCCAAAATAATAAATATAACAAACTACCTACCCTAATTTACAGATTTAGTGCTCTACCAATGAAAGGGTTGGTTTATAGATATGGACAAAATAATAAATTTCACCTGGAGGAACAAAAGGAAAAGAATTTCAAAGGAAATAACAAAAAAGCAGAGATGAAGGGAACCTACCATTCATTATTGCATCTTGAACTACCTCTATAATGCATAAGCTGCCAAAACCATTTGGTAATGGACAAACAATAGAGAAAAGGTGATTAATGAAATAAACTATGTAAGTGTGACCTAGAAGCAATCAAACACAGTAGTTTAGCATTTGATAAACCCAAGGATACCAACCACTAGAATAAAAATTCCCTATTCAGCAAAAACTGCTGAAAATACAGAAAGTAATTTGGTACAAAGCAGATTTAGGTCAATAACTTAGAGCAGGGGTGTCAGACACACAGCTCAAACCAGCTTAACAATAAAACACAGGTAATATTAAATTTAAAATTCAATGAATAAGGGATCTTTATCTACAGATTAGTGGGCCCCACTGCTATCTGAATTCGACACCACTGCCTTAAAACATCACATAAAATTCCAAATGGATATATTACTATTGCATCATAAAAAAAAATTAGAAAATAGAAGGAGATAACCTGTACAACTACGGCTATAGGAAGGATTCTTCAATAACCAAGGGATCAAGGTAATCATATGATTAAAATAAAAAAGGTAATCTTGACCATTAAAAAAATGACAAAGCTTTTGAATAAACAAAATGTAGCTAGAACAAAAAGATAAACAGTTAACTGGAAAAAAAAACTTGGAGGGAAATATCTTTGATAAATGCCTCATATTTAACATATACTAGGAATTGATATGAATGTAGAAGAACAAGGGCTTGAACCCCCTAAGAATTAGTGGTCAAAGCGTATGAGCAGATTTTGTTTGTTTGTTTTTTGAGGGGGGAAAGGCAAGGTAGTTGGGGTTATGTGACTTGCCCAAGGTCACACACCTGGTTAAGTGTCAAGTGTCTGAGGTCACATTTGAACTCAAGTTCTCCTGACTTCAGAGCTGGTGTTCTATTCACTTCAACACCTAGCTGCTCCAGCAGGTGGTTTAAAAAAAAAAGATGTATACTAGTCATGTGACCTTGGGCAAGTCACTTAATCCCAACTGCCCTGCCTCCCCCCCTCCAAAAAAAAAAAAAACCAATAAATAAAACAGAGATGTAATCTATCAATAATTATAGGAAAGAATAACGAAAATATCTAATAAGAAAAATGAAAATTAAAACAACCCTGAGATTTCACCTCATATCCATCAGATTGGCAAAGACGGAAACAGCAAATGCTGAGAACATAAGGCACACTTTTGATGGAGTTTAGGGATAATTTGAAATTATACAAAAAAGGCATTAACTGGTAATCAGACCCTCGAAGGTCAAAGATGGAAAGAAAGGCCCCACAGATACAAAGAGGTAATGTACGATAGATGTGGCCTGAGATGCACATTGTCAGATAAGGCCATTGTGTGGATTTCTTTTGATTAACTGTACTTATCTGGTACGGGGAGAGGGAGAGGATGTGTGGTGGCACAAGGCAGAGGAATAGTCAGTGGGAAGCAACAATGATATTTTTTTAAAGTATCAGCAAAACATTAAAAAATGTTGCAGAAGGGCATAGACAAAAATTACATAGGATGATCAGGCACAAAAGAGATGGGATTGGTAAGAGTGGGGGAAGTGTCCAGATATGCGGGATCATGGATCCATCAAAAGAGATCTGATTTCATAGAATCTTAATGAAAACTTATAGCCTGAAGAACTTCATGATTTCATTTTATTTGACAAAACGAATTCAAGGATTAAATTTCTAAAAAAATTTTTTTTAAAGATGGGTAGGATTTTAGTATTGGGAGATCATTATAGAGGGGAAGGTTGGTATGAGCAAAGTGAGAGGCAGAGAAGTTCAAGGTTCATTCAGGAAGGGGAGTAATTCAAGTTGCCATCAGTCAATAGAGAGGGGTCAGGTTATCAGGGATGTTGAATGCAGTGGGAAGCACCTGAATAGAACAGACAGGCAAAGGAACTAAAACATTACGGATCTGAAGGTAAGACCAGAGGCACAGAGTTTTATGTTTTATCTCCCAAAATTAGTTGAAAGAACTCTAGAAAGAGAATTAGGGAGATTTGGGTTCAAGTTCCATCCACCCTCACCACAAATTTTCTATGTGGGTAAATCACTTTGACAGGTGGGTGGTGCAGTAGATAAAGCATTAGGCAGGGCATCAGAAAGACATGAATTCAAATCAAACCTCAGCTACTTCCTAGCTGTGTGACCCTGGGCAAATCACTTAACCTCTTTGCCTCACTTTCCCCAACAATAATAGCACCTATCTCGAATGGGTTGTTGTGAGGATTAGGAGTTAACATTTATAAAGCATTTAGTTTTAGAATAATAAATAATATAGGGTGCCTATTAAGCATTTAACAACTGTCTCTGAGTCTCAATGTGTTCTCCTGCCTCCCCTCTGAGCCCAGGACCAATCTGTAAAATGAGGGTGGGTGGCCTATGTGATCTCTCAAGTCTATTCTAGGTCTAACAACTTAAGAATTTATGGACTATGAGCTCTCCCAAAGGTAGCAGAGAAAGAGCTATCTACTGCATCTCTTTGTATTTCACTAGAAGCAACCATGATGTGGTTGGCAATAGGAAGGACTCTAGAAGAAAGTTATTCAAGGACTTGTAGCAAGCCTGGTACGTGGCCAGCGAACCTGAGTTAGTATGGGTATCCACAGAGGGTGCTAGAGTTTTAACACAGCTGGAGGGGAAGTAGTAAGTGAAGCTCTGAGGACCTTCCTGCCCTGGAGCGGGGCAAAGCAGAGCCAAAATGGGCAGTTGCTTCCTTTTCCTGCACCAAAAATTTGTTAACAGGGGCGGCTGGGTGGCACAGTGAATAGAGCACCAGCCCTGGAGTCAGGAGGATCTGAGTCTAAATCCAGCCTCAGACATGTAACACTTACTAGCCATGTGACTTTGGGCAAGTCACTTAATCCCAATTGCCCTGCCTTCTTCCCTCAAAAAAAAATTATTAAGAACCTACTGTATCTACAGCCTTGTTGGAGGCATACGGAAAAGTTCAAAGTTTTGATAAAGTTTCTGCCCTCCTGGAATTCACAGGCTAGCAGGACGATTCAGAACACATACAAATACAATACAACAAAAAAATGTATTAATGCCTTCCCTTACATGCAGGGCACTCTGCTGGGAGCTGGAGAGATAGAGGTTTTTTAAAAAGCCCAGTGCCCTCTCCCTAGCAGCTTAAAGCTTATTTGGGGAATAAGACGCAAGTAACTATCACATACCACATTACAGGGCATGTCAGGGAGGGGCAGAGGAGGGATGCTCAGGAAACATCATGGAAGAGGTGGCAGAAGGGACTTTAATACAAAATTATGCATCCTAAATGAATCAGAAAGGTACATGCCAGAGGGTTGCAAAAGTGGGAGAGAGAAGTCATTACTAACTGAAGGAATGAAGGAAGGCTTCCTGGAAGAGACGCCACTTGAGCCAGAGGTTCAAAGGATAGCTTGGCATTTGACAGAAGTAACAAAGGAAGAATATTTCAGGTATAGACATGGAAGTGAAGGCATGGATGCCAGAAAGCATAGAGGGGGAATGTACAGCTGAGGAAAAATTGTCTAATTTGTCTGGACTATGCCTTGTATAGGGAAATACTGTCAGATAATACAGAAAAAGAGCATTGCCAAATAAGGGAAGGTCTTGAGTAATAATAGTAGTATTAGTACTAACAATAACAATGATAGCTAGCTTTTATATAGTGCTTTATGGTTTATTATCTCATATGACCCTCATAAAAATCCTGGAGGTGAACGCTATCATTATTCCCATTTCATAGAGAAGGAAACTGAGGCAGAGGTGAAGTGACTTACCCAGGGTCATACAGCCATTAAGCGTCTGAGGTTGGAGTTGGATTTAAGTGCTTCTTGCTCCAGGTCCAGTGCTCTATCCACTTTGCCCCCTGGAAGGATGAACTTTAATGAGGGGCCTCTGAAGATTTTTGAGCAGAGGAATGACATGATTAAATCCATGGATAAGGATGATAAGTCTTACAGGGTATGAAGGACTGAAGAGGGCAGAGATGAGCATGAAAGTCTGTTTAGAATAAAAAGGGCCTCTTTGGTGTCTACCTTGGTATCACCAGCACTTACTCCCCAGCTCTGCCCAGAGTGGGTGTTTAATCAGTATTTTCTGAATTTTAATGGTCTTGGGGAGCCTGCCTCCTACTTCTGCCAGCTCTGCAGACTGCCAGGCCTGGCAGAAAGCCCAGTCGACACCAGGATATCTGCAGGATGGTCTCATTTTCACACCAATAAAGACAGTAAGCCTTCCCCTAGGGCCCAACCTAGAAGGTGTGGAGGTCTATGTAACAGCAGTGAATAAGCAGGCCGTGGTCTCTGCAGCAGACACATAAAACTCACCTTTGACTCCTCCTGGACCCCTTATGTGGAAAACCCAAGGAGGGGGTCAACATGGTCAGAGGAGTTGTTTTGAGCAGACTACTTTTGTTGCCAGTCACACCAGACTTTCCTGATTCCTGAAAAGGCCCTACATCTGCTGGATAGTGGGTGAACAGACACCAGCCTAGCAAGTACCAAGCTAGCACTTTTACTTAACTCGGCCTGGGGTCAGGCGTCAGGGCACCCTCCTGAACAGTGCCAACCAGAGAGCCAATCACTCCTATTAACCTAAGGTAGAAATGTGGAAGTTCAGAAAGGCTTTGGTGTTAGCAGAATCATGCCCCCTCCCATATTTGGCTCTTCAATGACTGCAGTGTGAGGGTGGACATTAACTCCTAGGCCTGGACTTCCCCAAAAGATAAGAATCTAACTTGCACAGTCAACAAACCAAAAATAAAAACCCTATCTTCTAATCTTTACAAAACGCTCAATGATTTGCAAAGCACTTTTATGCATGCTCTACCTCACAAAATCCTGTCAAGAAGGCACCACAGTCATGCCAGAGGTTAGGGGGCCTGGCCCAGTGTCAGGTCCCATCCAAATCTAACTCACTCCTGCATTCTCGTCACTAAACTATGCTAGTCTTTCAACAGTCTAGCACATACTGTGGGGAATGAAGAAAAACAAGTATGTCTGCTCACCTTCTCCCCACCAAGGACCAGTTATATCCAGAGATCACATTGTACCATCAGCACCAGGTCTTTAGAGGTAAAATGGACCTCAAAGGACAACTTACCCAAACATCTCCTTTTACAGGGCAGAAAACTGAGTCCCAGAGAGGGGAAGTGCCTAAGACAATTTAGAAAACCAGTGACAGAAATGGGACTCATGCAAAATAGACAGGGAGTCAGAAGATCTGGATCCCAGTCTTGGCTCTGGGGGCCCTTGTGACAAGCCTTCTGGCCTATCTGAGGCTCAGGAGCCTCTCTGTAAAAGGCAGGCAGAGGATTGGATAATTTCTGAGGTCTTTTCCAACACAATCAGTGAGTTTCCTCTTGTAAGTTTTCCATATGACTGAGCAGTAATTGACCTTATTTACCAAATGACTCACTCTCAACACTAGTCTAAGTGACTTCACTCAGTTAATACACATTCTAGACATGGATGAACAGCAGATTGGCTTCTTTGTGGAAGTGGACAATATTCAGTCCACTCCTGCCTCTGGCCTTTGCTCACTGTTTCCTGGGCCTGGGAAATCTTCCCTTTCCCTCTTTTATCTGTGGAATTTCTATCTCTCATGTATAATCCAAGTCAGCTGTCATCATCTTACTTCCCTGACGGCTGGCTACCAAGAAAACCACCCCTTTCTAACACATTTAGAATATTATTTCAAATTATAATTTTATCTGTAATTCTTTTCATTACAAAATTGTAATAATTACAAAATGATCTATAATTTATTAGTAAATTTATCTTTATTTTCTACTGTACCGAAACTTCCATGAGGAGAGAGGCTTTGCCATAACTAAATTCTTTATCTCCCCAAAGGTTAGCAGAATCGCTTTGCACATAGTAGGTAATCAATAAATGTTTGTTCTCTGTTGAACGGTGATGCTGTATGATAAGAACCTGCCATCCCAGAAACACTAAAGCTACTTCAATCAGATTCCTCAAAGGACAACTGTCCAGATGGGAACAGAAAAAGGGTATATTTATAAGTGTGGGGTAGCCAGCTCAGGAAGGGAAGATAAAGAGTGAGGAAGGTAGAAATCAAGAAACCATAAAGACTGGGCATTTGGTTAAGAAGGACCCACGAAACACGTGGGACTGTGTAGACCATTTCCCTGCATGGCAAACACTTACACGACTCAGATCTTCCAAGCTATTCCCAATGTCAGTCATCACTGAGAAGCTGTCAAGCAGTTTCTTTCCTCTTTCCATTCTCTGCCACATGATGGGGGTCTTCAGATTGCAAGAGAACTTGTAGTAATAAATAGAAGTACTGTAAATTAGCCCAAATTTAATTTAAATATCTAATTTCTATATCCATTAAATTTTACCTGCTATCAATCTCCTGGTTCCAGGTGCTAATGGCAAACCCAAATGAAAGTCAAATACAACCATTTGCATAAAGCATTAGGTGATTAATGGGTATTTTTCATGCAGCTGTGATCAACTCTTCAGTTCTAGAGCTGAATAATTTTTAATTGAAAACATTTATGTATGCTAATCCACATTAAATTGCATAATACCCTTCAGTTTCCCCATGCATACAGCTTCTGATGCTTTTCACATTACTGGGATCACATTTCATATTCCCTGATTTTAAAAGGCATTACTATTTTGCACTTTTGAAAATTAGACTGATTCTAAGTGATTCCATGAATCTCAAAATATGGAATCTTTTGTTATAAAAGGAGATTAGAGTTAAACCCACCCATATTAATAAATCCCCATTTGTGTGCATTATTGCAGCTTGGTGAAAAAGTACTAATTACAAGCAGTCTGAACTTGTGGCTCTCTGAGACACAAGTCATGGGGTTTAACCAGAAAAGCATTTTCTGAAAAGCCATTTATCTACGCTGAGTAAAACTGAAGCACCAGTGGCCTGGCTCCAGTTATGATTGGGAAGACACGTCCGGACTGGTTATCGTATGCCTCTGCAGGAATTTAGGCCATGCATTAATGCACTGCAGATAAAATCCACTTGAAAATTTCTTCCAACAGCAGGACTACAGTGATACTGCCTGTGTGCAAAACTAGCCAGGAGCAATGTAATGTCAACTCGAAAATACAAACCGTTAAATACCAATGCCCCAGTTTTTGCCAGTGACAGGCTTCATTGTGGCTGATTTGTACAACTGAAACTAACTAAACTCTTCAAAGGAGCTCAATTAGCAAAAACTTGTACTAAAAATGGGCATGCAAATTAGCACATTGGTACCCAAGGCCAGAACAACAGCAGGAATCTTAAAACTTTGTTTGCCATCCCCTCAAAAATGATGGCCCAGGCAGATCTACCCAGTAGTCTGCTGCTACCTTCAAGCTCTAAGTAGTGAGGAGAGGCATCTTGCTATTGGCACGTGGGCTCAATGGATACAGCCACAAGATTTAGACACAGGAAATCTACACTGGTCAGACCATATCTGGAATGCAGTGTTCAGCTTCATTCTGGGCACCATAAAGTAGGAGGAATACTCATAAATCAGAGGGAAGGGATACCACAGTGATGGAAATTGAAAGCTCCAAAGAATTAAAAATCTTGAGATAATCTGAAGATAATATAAGCCTTGTCTTCAGATATCTCCAAGAGTTCTCATGTGGAAAAGTAAATAGATATTCTGCCTCACACCCCAGGAGGGGAAGTGTGTCTGGCCTAAGTCACAGACACACTGATTTTAATTCAAGGCAAAGAAAATTTTTATTGAGAAATGGTGTTGCCTAAAATCAGCCTGGGTTGCCACCTGCTTTGGGAGGGTTCTTCCCCAGCAGACTACAAAAGGTAATACTGAGAGACAGGAATGAAAGAGAAGCAGTGGGGGGTTCCTAGTGCTCTTTAGGTAGTGCCCAGGTGAGAGTCCTCCATGAAAAACATTCTTGGGCTCAGACAAGGGTCTTTGCTCATATGCCTTCCCTTTGGCCTCCTGAACCTAGTATCTACACTTTTCCCCAATTTCCCACCTGTCTTGCTGTGGAGGTAAGGCAGAAAAAAAATCCTTTTCCCAAGGTTTCAGTATGCTTTATAAAAATCTCAAGTGAAAAAAAAATTGGGGAAAGAGCACTGGACTAGATGATTTCTAAGGTCCCTTCCAACTCCAAGAATTCTGTGATCTTGTCTATCTATCAATACTCCAGCTGACTACAACCCAAAAGTTACAACATAACAGAGAATGAAATAACTTTATTCATCTGAGCAGCTCCCATAAAAGGACCAAAAAACAATTGATATGGGACAAAAAACCAATCTAGGACTGGATTTAATGGAGCTGACCATTTACGCTAACCATAGGAACCACTCACCACCCACCCTCCTCACCACCCCCAACCACCAGGCCTGGAAAGTTGATTCCTATGGGGCCTCATGATCCTTTGGGAGCTCAAGAACAGTAGTAGTCATGCTTGTGAAAAATCTATGAAATAATTCTCTAAGACAGTGAGGCAAGATGTTGTGCCCAAGAGCTGAACCAGAAAAAGTGACAGATGCATTCCAACTCCAGTTAGACTTGTCCAGATTTCACACCTGGGCTGCACGACATCTTAGTGATGCTTACCAGGCTCTCAACTCATCTCATCTCTACTCACTCGAAGCCTGGGGCCCAGAACAAACCTTTAAAAGAACAACCCTTACAGAATAACAAATCACAGTAAATCCAAGAGAAGAACAAATGCAAAGCCAGGCAAAGAGCATGTAAAATATGTTTTATTGTTCTTTAAAAGGGTTCAGAGTTTGTTTGGAATCAGGCTGCACACCTCTCAATCAGTCCGACATCTCTCTTACCATGTCAAACTGGCTTCAGCTAGCAATACTTCATTAAATTCAAAAGAAAAACTTTTTTAATTTCACAAAAAAAAAATCCAGTTCTGAGAATAGTTAACATTAGTCTGCAGTTCAAAACAAAAAGAGGGCTAATATTGACTATAGCCTGGTACACCCTTTCTCATTAGACAAAATCAGGAATGTTCTCCTAACCAGGGAGGCACTGATGTTGCTGGACACTAGACTGCCCTACCTCTTAGCAACAATGAAAACAAATTTTTCAAAGGCAAGAGGCTTATTATGGTATTGATGAAATAACCTTGGAGCAAACAGACAGTCTTGTCTGAGCTTTGAGGGGTGCTGTTTTGATCTTAGGCCTATGTTAAAAGGAATCTATTGGCATGTTCTGAAATAAATTTTGGATAGTACCATCATTTTTTTTTAAACTTTAAAACCCTAGGAACAATTTAAAATGCATTATTTTGTGTTTTCAGGGGGGAGGAAAAAGGGGGAAAGAGAATAATCTGCAGTTTTGCATTTAGCTAACAATCAAAACAGAACTCTGGGAACAGGAAAAGAGGCAGTTCACATAGCCGGCATCTGAGGTATCAGTGTGAGACAAGGTACCAGCCACTCCATTCCCACTGACCCAGCTGTTCTAAACAAATGGAAAGTTTTTGGCTCTGCACAGCAAGACACAGCAGGACAAGGTGACCCTAAGCCTGTATCTCAAGCCTCAGAAGTGGAATGATGTTACCTATGCAATGTTAGGGTGAAAAAGTACAAGGGCCCTAGTCTGGGCTCTCCGACTGTTCTATCAAACCAGCCTGGCTAGAAATGTTGCCTGGGAAGGAGCAGGAAGTCTAGATTAGCATATGGAACCCAGCAAGGACTCTGCACAAATAATACTACACTGATCCACAAGCAACCCATTCCAGATTCCCTAGGTTCCAATTCATTCAAAGTCTCTTCTCTACCCTACCATGGCCTGTGGACTAAATATTCAATAGGCATTGTTGGTTTTGAACCAGTGATTTTAATCTCAAAAAAGAATCCAGTAAGAAAAGAACAAGGCAATCAGTGGTTAAACTGAAATTGTATACAAGGGCCAGTTTGGGAATACCCACACCAGGCATTTATTTATTCTCGAGCCCACAATTGTGGACTGTCTACTCTGACTATCCATGAAAACACCCACAATACACAAACTAGTCCTGAAACAGGCATTTCAAACCATTGGTGGGCTCTGACATTGTCCGACACCAAGTCTAAATGATGATTACAGCTGGCATGTCTGTAATGGGTAGAAAAAAAGTATGCTAACTCCCTGCCTGGAAAGGCCTCTCAAGGAAGAGGACCAGTCTGACCTGGAAGAGGGAGGCCTTTTCTCCCACCTGGTAAAAAAAAAGTTCATTTTCTCACAATCCACTTAGCTTTTGCTCCATATTCTTACTTAGGCAATAGAAAGAAACAGTTCATCTCTCAGCTAAGTTCTTTGGACAAGTATGAATGCACACATAACAGAAGATACACTCCTCTTAATACTACCCCCACCTCAATTGCAAAAACAAAAAGAAAATTAATACAAAACAAAAAAAACCCAACCTTCAAACCATCCCTCCCCCCTAAAAAGGGTTCCTCGGCTGCTCTGTCTAATGGTAGGTTGAATTTTAAAGAAAAGAAAGACTAAAAAGAACATCTCCTTGTTATTGAAGACTAAGAACCAATTCCCTGGGCCACAGAACACAAATGCCACTGTTATTTCTAAAAGTGCCCAATTGGGCTTAAGGCTGTCAGACTGTACACACCCACAGCAACCAGGGCTCCTCCTAGCCTCTGTCCACACACACATGCACTCGAGCACACAGACAGACAGACAGACACACACACACACACACACACACACACACACACACAAGGGGAGCAAGGGAAAGATAACCAGAGAGGAAATGCCACAGGGAGGTGGATGGGCCAGGCATAACTGTCAGGTGTGTTCCCCAAACAGATGGTTTTTGCACAGGCCAATGTTCTGCTGGTTTTCCTTAGAGACCCCATTTTGAAAAAAGTTTAAAAATACAGGAGGTTTAGAAATGATTCACTCCTGGCAGAAATTCAAACTGCAACATTGGGAGAAAATCATCCTTCACTGAATTCATCTTTTTTTCCCCTCTCTTTAAACTTTTTGTTATTCAAGTTATAGAGGGTTTTCTTTTTGTTTTGTTTTTTTAAACATTAGGACAGAGGTTGAAGAGCACTGACTCCCATCACTACTTTGATGACATAGTTAGATTCCAGATTCACATTTCCAGGTACCAAGAGTCCCCACCAAAAAAAAAAAAAAACAACAACAACAAAAACCACAATCAAATTCAGCTTTTTCTCTACTGAACACAGCAATGCCCATTGGTATCTCTGAAGCGTAATCGCATCTTAGGTCGGTACTTCTCAAGGTAAAGCAGCTGTTTGGAATTGAATGCTCCCCTTCTTTTTCTGAAAATAGAAGAACCACAACTTAATGTGTGCAAAATTCTCCTAACTAATTAAGCTAAATATGTTGTTGTTGCTGTTTTCAGCCCAAGTCCATCCTAAAACTCAAGACTACTAAAACCTACCTCTTTTCTCAGGGGGCATCACTTCAAACAGAAAAGGTCTGTAATGAAACATTATGGTCCCCCTCCAGTAGAAGGAATGGAAAAATTCCCCTCAGTTCTCTGTGGGATGTCATACAAATGGCTACACTAAGATCAGAATGGTGTGTCTTAAGACATTTAAGAGAATAACTTTTGCCCAGGAGAGTAATGTGTTACTTCATTAGCTTATAAACTGGTATACTGGGTGTTTTTTCAAAGAGCAACATCCATTGAAGTATGGGGAAGGAAGGGCCATGCTTCAACACAGGACTAGGGAGTGTTTTCTGAGAAGATATCCATCCAGCAGACACTAAGAAACATTTCAGGATCCTTGATTTAGTTCTATAAGGGACTGTTCTGCTCTTCTGAGGGAGTGACTGTTGTGAAGATGGACATGATGGTAGCTGCCAATATTCTGGCCAGCATTACGTCTTATCTAACATAATCTATAGATTGTTACCACCCTAACTTTGGGCATGAATAATTGAGTGTTGATATTAATACAATATCACAAAGAAATTAAACAAGTCTTTATACATAGCTTCTTATTTATTCATAATGGTATTGAGAGTCAGGGTCAGTTTCTAGGTTATCACAAGCCCCGTTGGAGCCTGAATGACCTTTATTACTTATCTATGCTGTTTCCCTTCATTCAGATCACGTGAGTATCTGAATTTGCCACACAAATTAGAAAGTCCACAAGTTCTCAGGACAGTGTTGCCTCTGAGAAATGTATCGGGTCTTTCTTTGTCAGTCATAGGTTTTTCAGGCCAAAGACAGCAAGTTAATATGCACTGTAAATGAAATCCTTCTTCCACCTCTCCTTAGCTCATCAAGATGCTCAGCAGACAAAGACCATGATGAGTCTCCTATAATGCCTTGTACCACAGGCTTACTGAACACACAATTCCATACTTACTGTCGTATAAACTGAACTGCATCTTCATATTTCATTCCACATTCAATCAAAGCAAGTGCAACCAGCACAGGTGCCCTGCAAAAAGAAACCCATCTGTAAATACCCACCAATCTTTCAGATTGTCATACTTACTAAAGAAGAAGCACTTTTTTCCCTAGTAAACAAAGTACAGTAACAGTATCTCTCCATTATTACAACTTCTTCTTAGCAAAGCACTAAATTTAAGGTTATGTCAAAAGATCCTTGTGTTTTAAATGTCATTATTTATATCTGAAAGCTCTCTAGGTCTGCCATCCAAAATGTAAAATTCTGGCCCTGACCATTATCACAAAAAAGAAGCAAATACATTATCCAGTCTTGCTGGAGTGCTTCCTAAATTCTCATTTCCAGAATGGTGTTAATACTTCCCCTCATTGGATGCCCCAAAATTGCTATAATCCTTTTTTGTGAGCTTAAAGAGGACTGGTGTTTGGAAACAACTACAAAGGTTACTCCTTTGTATCCAACGCAGGCTACCAACTGCCACCCTAGATTATGAACACACAAGCAGAAACCAAAATGCCCAGAACTGGTCTAGAAAGCTCCCTTCAGCTTCAGGAGACACAACAGGAACTGCTTTCTGAACTGCTGAAAGGCAAGAACAACCAAGTGGAGGGTCTGAAAAGAACTAAGCCTGAGTCACCTTTATCTTGAAGCAAAAATAGTTTCAACTAATGTTCTAGTCCAAGTTCTTATCATAAATAGGCAGTTTAATCTGCTGACCCAAAAGGTGCAATGCATTTTGGGATACTGCAAAAGGAAAAAAGCTTTTAAATCATAACAGTCACTAATCTTCATAAATCTCTTTAGGGATATTAAAATAAAACTATCCATTCTCTTATAGTTTCTTCATTTAAAGCCAAAAATAATCATCTTTAAGGATGTGATGCAAACTTTTAGCTCAAAAACAGTAATAAGCGCATGGTATAATCAGCTGAATAATTACTTGGAAAAGTCAAGGGAAAGAGAATGCTAGTAATTTTCAATGCTTTTTAATGCTGAGATATAAGGCAATTACATTATATTGATATCACCAACAAAGCATCTAGTATATCAAATATAACACCAAGATCAATTGGTAAGCAAAAAAAAAAAAAACAACCCAAAATGTTGAACCTCAATAGATAAATCATCACCAGCCCTTACTCTCATTTTCGTTTCTTCAGGGTAATTTATTATTATTTAGTGGCACTGTTGATGTTCAGTTGCTTCAGTCATGTCCAACTCTTTGTGACCCTATGGAATGGTTTTGCCATTTCCTTCTCCAGCTCATTTTACAGATGAGGAAACTGAGGCAGACAGGGCTAAATGATTTGCCCAGGGTCACACAGCTAGTAAGTGTCTAGGCCAGATTTCAACTCAAGTCATCCTATCTCCAGGCCTGGTGCTCTATCCACTGCACCACTCAGCTGTCCATTACTTAGCATAATAAATGCCAACTCTGACAAACTGAAACCTTCAGCTGACTTACCTCGGCATGCTAATGAATTCACTGAAAAAATGCTAAGTGCTTACCTTCCCAGCCCTGCAACACAGTGCACAGCAACACAGCAACCCGGTTCTTCTCGAAATTTGCTTTTCAATAGGTTTAGCCAATCATCTACTATCTGATTAGGAGGTGGAGCTCCATCATCAAATGGCCAGTCCTTGGAAATAATAAAAGACCAGTACATAAAACTGAGTTTTTCCCAAAAGAATATTATATATAACGTACACACACACTACGAACAGGGAAAGCCTAGGGCTACTACATTAAAAAGTATTCTTTCTATGCATATCTTTGATCCCTGCTGGAAAATGGTCCCATCTAAATTACAACAGGTATCCAAATCTACCCAAATAAACCTCAATATATCATAATAATCAATCCCTACACATCTAATTTCATCTGGTACAAGTTACTTCACCAGAGTTATAATATTCAAAAAAATCAAAGTCCGGTATTTTACCAAATATACTAAGATTTCAAGAGTAATTTAGACATTTACATTACAATTAAATCCAAGAAAAAGTAAAAAAGGAAGAAATATGCCTTTAAAATGGCACATATAGAAATCTATTGAGCAAACAGAATTGTATGTCTGCAAAGATCTTCAAGTATCACCCTCAGGCTGCTCTAAGTTATGAAAATAGGCCTCATTTAAACTATGAAATCTCCAGTGGCTAATGGCTCTAACTGAAACACACTATCATCATGATCTGCCCTCACAGAAAAGGAAAAGTGCCAAATATTTGAAAAACCCTGCTGGAACTGTGCTTCATAAGCAGAAGACAGCCATGTGGTGAGATCCTGTGCAAAGAGAGGACAATTCTCAAATGATCCATTTTTTGGATCTTGACTCAGTTCTGTCCTAGTTTCAATTAAGAACCTCTGAAAAATACACAGGATGGGTCAGGGTCTAAGTCTCCTTCCTATCTGGTAGGAAGGAGCCCGGAAAAACAAAGCATGGCAGCTTTAATAGGAAAAAGTAGAACTACCATTCCAGAAAGCCTCTCCTTGTCTGTAAGAACAACAGTCAGTATTTATAAAGTCCTTTAAGGTAAGACCACTTTACAGACATTTCATTCAATCCCCAAAACACCACTGTTAGGTTTAAAGATACAAGAATGAGCCATCTCATTTTACAGATGAGGAAACTAAATAAAGTGGACAGGCAAAAAGGAATTTGTCCCAAGTCACTTATCTACTTGAGTGACATGCAAATCCAGACCTTTGACTCCAAATACAATGCTCCTTCTATCATACTACAGTGTCTTCCTATACTGAAAGGGTAGCATGGGGTCAGTGTCATAGAAAGAGTGCTGGACTAAAGAGCCAAGAGAGATCAGGATTCAAATCCTACCTCTGATACCAGCTATGTGACTATAGGCAAAACTCTCCGCCACTCAAAATGAAGATAACAATACATATATTTCCTTTTTCTGTCTAGAACTCAATCATCCTTCTGGCCACTCAGGTTCACAACCTTGATGTCATCACCAATCCCTTATTCTAGTTCACCCCACATAGCTAATCAATCAAATCAAACTTTTTGTTTCTACCTCCACAACATTTCTCTCATCTGCTCCCTGGTTTCTAGTCATTGAGGCCCTCATAACAACTTGCCTGGATTACTGGAAGGGCTGCCTATGCCCTCTAGGATCAATAGAAATGCCTTGGTTTGGCATTTAAAGTTCTTCACAACCTGGCCACAACCTTCTTTGCCAGGCTTACACACTTTATTCTCCTCTCTTCACACTATATACTATGTCTGGTACAGCCAAAATGGCCTTCTTCCTATTCTACACACAAAGCATGACCTCTCCTGTCTCTGGGCCCTGGTTACCTGTCTCCCAGGCCTACAGCCTGCAACTTTTCTCACCACCATCTCATAGAATCTCTTGCTTCCTTCACAGCTGGCCTCAGGAGCTGTCTTCTGCATTAGGCATCCCCCGGTTCTACCCTCTGAGAGTGAACACTCTCTTCCTCCATAATCTTGGCAAACCTACAGAAATGTGAGTTGTCCCCCAGTTGGGATGTAAGCTTTTTGATATGAAAAATTATCTCCCCCTGCTTCTTTTACAGAATTGGGGAACCATAGGTATAATATAATATCAGACTTTTTCAACTAATGTTTAGATTAGGTGAACTTTTTTCTTCCTTTTTGTATTCTTAATTATAAGAGATGGCTCTCTGGGAGGAAGGATGGAAGAGAATGTAGGCAATTAGGCAAAAACAAAAGGTATCAATAATTTTTTTTTTAAAAAAGAACCTAAGCTCCCTGAGGGTAAGGACAGCTTTACTTTTGTCCCTATAGCTCCAACACCTAGCACAGTGAATGGCATATAGTAGATATTTAATAAGCTGACTGAAATACTTCAGAAGACTGTTGTGAGGATCAAGTGAGATAAAGTATATGAAGTGCTTGGTAAAATTTAAAGTCCTTTGGGATTCATCTGGGTAGCATAAATGACATACAAGTTTTTGGACTTTAACTCAGGAAGACCTGAATTCAAAACCTGCCTCAGGCACTGCCTAGGTATAGCCTAAGGCAAGTCCCTTCAATTTCTCTCAGCCTCAGTGATCTCACTGGAAAAATGGGGTTAATTATCTCAGCTGGGGGGGCGGAGCCAAGATGGCGGCGTAGCAGCAGCAACATATCGCAGCTCTCACATAACCACCCCAAAATACCCATAAAATAGGACTCTAAGCCAACCCTAGAACTCCAAAACGCACACAAGGATACTTCCCACTAAAGTCAGCTTGGCTACGAGGAACCATATCAGCACTGCGAACCAAAGCCAGCCTGGCCTAAAGCCTCGGCTGGTCCCTGGGGGCGGCTGGGTGGGAAAAGCAGAGAAAGCTCTCAGGTGAGCGGATTAGCGACAGCTGCACCTGGGGATTGCAAAAGAGAGATAAGCAGTCAGGCTGAAAGGTCTCCAGAGCAGAAAAGCGAAAGGCAGAGGTTTTGCACCCGCCTCTGCCTTTGTAGCTTCCCACTGGCAGCCTGCAGACAGCAGGGGGACAGAGCGATTGTTTTCAGGTCAGGGCTCTCGCGTTGAGCAGCTTGGACC
>CM053588.1:68779603-68791839 GCA_028646515.1 Pseudochirops corinnae | reverse complement strand
ATCATGATTTTCTTGCATCATTCTCATTTCTCTCCCCAATTTTTCCTCCACTTCTCTTATTTGGTTTTCAAAATCCTTCTTAAGCTCCTCTATGGCTTTTAATCAGTCTACATATTTCTTGGAAGCTTTTGGCGCAGGAGTTCTGACTGTGTTGTCTTCCTCCCATTCCATGCTTTGATCCTTTTTGTCCCCAAAAAAGGAATCTACACTTGGATTGTTGAGCTTTCTTTGCTTCCTTTGCACACTCATGTTGCCAGTCAGTTACTTGACTTTTGGGTTTAGTAAAACTCTGCTTTCAGAGGGGAGAGCTCTGTCCCAGAGCCTGCACCTCATCAATTTCAGTTGTATTTAACTGTTTGTGACCCCGTTGGGGGTTTTCTTGGCAAAGATGCTGAAGCAGTTTGCCATTTCCTTCTCCAGCTCATTTTACAGATGAGGAAACTGAGGCAAACAGGGTGAAGTGACTTGCCCAGGGTCACACAGCTAGTAAGCATTTGAGGCCAAATTTGAACTCAGGTCTTTCTGACTCCAGGCCTAGTGCTCTATCCACTTTGCCTCCTAGTTGCCCTCACTTGGCCCATAGTAGGCACTTAATAAATGCATGCTCCTTTCCTTTTTCCCTTCCCTTTATGTTTTTTGATTTTCTATCTAAAGACAGAGAAACAGCTATTTATAGATGAGGAAACTAAGGCAGACAAAGGGTAAATGACTTACCCAGGGTCACAGCTAATAAGTGTCTGAAGCTGGATTCGAACTCGGGTCTTCCTGACTCGAGGTCCAGCGCTCTATCTACTGCATTACCAACTCTTCCTCCTCTTTTAAATATAAAGATAATAAATGCTAAGTAATTAAATTCAAGGTGTTTTGGGATGAGAGAGGGGCCCACTAACAGTTGAGGGAATCAGTAAAGGCTTCACATAGAAGATGGTGCCTTAGTGATGCCTGAGTTGTATCTTGAAGGAAGAGGGGGATTCTTTGAGCCAGGAGAGGTAGGAGGGAATCAGGCATGGGGGTCGTCTAGTCACTGAGACAAGAGATAGAAGTTAATATGTATGGAATAGAGAGAATGACAGTTTGGTTGGATCATAGAGCTACAGGTATGGGGGTGGAGATGGGACGGGGAGAGGGGTAGGAGGGGAGTGTTTAGGGAGGACTAGCATCTCTTGTGTGAAGGCTTACCAATCCCTTTTTGGGGCTGCTCATCCACCTTTGGTATCTACCTGTCACCCAACCTATGGCTCCAAGAAATTATAGCATGTGTTGTGGTCACATCCTGGTAAAACCATTGTAATCAAGTAAAAATCAAGTAATTTAAAACCAGATGGGCTAAACCAGGTTGAAGGTAACTGACAGGCCTCAAGCCCATTGGTGATGTCTACCCTAAGCATGTGAAGACTTCCCCTGGCAGAATGGGCAGATGAGAACAATCTGTTCCAAAGACCATGAAAGTGGCTAAAGCAGGTGCCATAGAGCGCTTAGAGCTTGGTCAGGCATGGAATACACCAAGGGATCCATTACATTCTAGGCCATCACCAGTCATCCTGACTTTTGTCCCACCATTGGATTTCAATGACTTTGGGAGAGAGTGAGGCTGACAACTTTGTGCAACTCTGCCTCACTTAAATTCAGTTCACCTGCAAGTCAAGACTTCAGTCCACCATGAAGGTCCTCCTTCAAAATGAAAGACAAACAACAACAGAGCTTCAGGGCGAAGTAATACACAATACGGCAGGAAGTACATACAGTTTGGGGCCAGGTTGTGAAGGAATGAATTATCAGGTCAGAATGTCTTACTAGGCTTTTATTGCAGACTGCCAGATCGTTCTCAAAAAATATCGTACAAATTTGAAAGCTGAACAGAGAAGTTGATATTTGATCCTGGAGAAGATCAAATACTGAAGCTAGAGCTTAAATACTTTGGCCACAGAATGAGAAGACAGGACTCATTGAAAAAGACCCTGATGCTGGGAAAGATTAAAGGCAAAAGGAGAAGGGGATGGCAGAGGATGAGATGGGTAGATAGTGTCATGGAAGCAATGAACATGAGTTTGAACAGACTTTGGGAGACAGGGGAGAGTAGAAGGGCCTGGTTTGCAATGGTCCACAGGGTCACGCAGAGTCAGATGTGACTGAATTACTAAAGAACAAATAGGTAATAGGGAGCCACTGGGGTTGATTGAGTTGGGGGATGAAGTGATCAGACACGTGATTAAGGAAAATCATTTTGGCAACAACATGGTGAATGTATTGATGTGGTGAGAGACTTGGAGTAGAAAGACCACTTAGGAGGCTATTGTGATGACCTAATGACAGGAGATGGACTGAACCAAGATGGCAGCTGTACGGGGAGAGAGGAGCAGATGGGTGAGAAGAATGTCATGGAGGGAGAAACAGCCAAACTTGCCAACTAATTGAATACGCAGAGTGAAGGAGAGTGGAGAGTTAATGATAATGCCAACCTGAAAGGCTAGAAGGATAGAGGTATCTTTGACAGAAACACGCAAGCTTAGACAAGAGATGACTTTGGAGGAGAGAGATAATGAGTTCTGTTTTGGTCATGTGAGTTTGCCAAGTCTTCAGGACATTCAGTTTGAAATGTCTAATAGGCAATTGGTGATGCAAGACGAGCACTCCTTGGAGGCATGGGGCTGGTTATAGAGATCAGACAGTCATCTGCATAGACATGATAATTAAATCCAGAGGAGTTGATGAGGTTTCAGAGGCAGACAGACAAAGAGAGAGAGAGAAAGACACAGACAGACAGAGAGACACAGAGAGAGAGACACACACACACACACACACACAGAAGACAGACAGAGAGACAGAGACAGAGAGGACAGAGACAGAGACAGAGAGGAAGAGAGAACAAGAGAAAGAGCCGGAGGGAGAAAAAGACAGAGAAAAAAAGAGCCTAGAATGGAGCCTTGGAGGACACCCATAGTTAGGGAACATGATCTGAATGATAAATCAGTAGAAAGAGACTAAAAAGCAGTTAGAGAATCAATGTGACAAAAGCTCAACTACTAATCATACTGCTGTGAACATTTTTGAAGATAGAACTCTTTAAAAATTAACTTCTTCAGATAGTTGAAGGGAATAATAATGTATATATGTATACATACATATACATGTCAATATAGGAGGATATATGTGTGTATGAATACATGTGAGAGTATGTATATATATGTACAGGTATACATAGACAGAGGGCAGAGGATCAATTGAACAAGAAGGGATGATATTTAAAAGGTGAAATTGAGAGGTGAGAGAGGAATATAATGAGAGGAAATAGGGAGAGACAGAATGGTGTAAATTATCTCATATAGAAGAGGCAAGGGATAACTGTTATGATGGAGGGGAAGAACAGGAAGGCAAAAGGGAATGGGTCAACTTTACTCTTGTTGAATTTGGCTGAGGAAGGGAATGACATACACTCTAAATTGGGTATCTTGCCCTACAGGAGAGTACGGAGAAAGGGGACGAGAGGGGGAATGATGGAGGGGAGGGCAGGTTGGGAGGGAGGGTAGTTAGAAGCACACACTTTTGAAAAGGGACAGGGTCAAAGTAGAAAATAGAATAATTGGGGGTGGGATAGGATGGAGGGAAACATTGTCTTTTACAATATAACTACTATGGAAACATTTTGCATAATTATACATGTACAACTTATATTGAATGGCTTGTCTTCCCAGTAGGGGTGGGTGACGAGGGAGGAAGGAAAAAAATCTGAAATGCAAAGTTGTAAAATCAAATGTTTTTAAAAAGTAACAATTATTATTATTTTTTACATGCAACGGGAAATTAAGATATACAGGCACTGGGGTATGGAGATCCATCTTGCCCTACCAGAAAGTCAGAGGGGTGATGGCAGAGGACATAGGAGAGAGCAGATTGGGGGAGGGGGTATACAGTGGGATCGCTGTTTTGGGGGGGTGGGTAGGGGAAAGATGGGGAGAAAATTTGTAACTCAAAATCTTGTGGAAATCAATGATGTAAACTAAAAATAAACATAAAATTTAATTAAAAAAAATTAACTCCTTCGTAGTATTGAAATATCAGGAATATTGGGCATATTCCCAACGATGGAGTTATCAGTACAAAATGTTTCATTAAACTTCTACTATGTACTGTCAGATTGTTCTCAAAAAATATTGTACAAATTTGCAATTCTACCAGCAACAAATGAGTACACTTTGTCCTAAGTCCTAAAAGCTAAAGATGAAAAAGTTCAAAGACTAAACATGGACTTTTGTTGCTTTTAGTTATTTTAACAATTCACTTATCTGCAAATACTTTGTAAATATGAGGTCTTTCCTGTTATCTTTGGATTTCCAACTCTGTGCCTAACACATAGTAGGCACTTCATAAATGGTTCATGTCTTTTGAGTGGGGGGGACAGAGCATAAAGTGCTAGGGCTGGCTAGTCAGGAAGACCTGAGTTTAAATCTGGTCTTAGACACTTACTAGCCATGTGACCTTGGGCAAGTCATGTAATCTTGTTTGCCTCAGTTTCCTCATCTGTGAAATGAGGTGGAGAAGAAAATGGCAAACCACTCCAGTACCTTTGCTAGGAAAACTCCAAATGGGTTCACAGAGAGTCAGACATGACTGAACATCAATAACAAACCCCAACCAGGGACGTGAACAAGGGGATCTGGGAGTGTTCCGGGGCTTGTGGTAAATAAAATAATGTCATTTGCACACAGAATTAACTTGAGACTCTCTTAATGATGGGCGGTAGAAGAGCCCTTTCAAAGACCAGCAATCTCTCCACAATTTGGATTACTCAGACATCCTCTAAGACACTGGCAAATGTCTTTAAGGGAGCACGTGTCCCTGTTATACGCCTGGTTTGGTCTTGATAGTCAGCAGATCTTCAGGCCTGCAACTGACAGGAAATTATGTATGATCTTTAATTATCTGTTGGAGACTCCTTGTTTGAGATCTTATCAAGAGAAATGCTTTTATGCAATTAACAAACACAGTGGGCTTTTGCATTCTCTTCACTTCCCAAGCTAATCTCATCTTGTCTCTGGGGGTGTCAAGTAGGCTTAAGGACCTAGAGTATCTCTCTATTGCTCTGTACACAGGAACAGACTAAAGTGGGATGCCCAAAGCCCGCCTCCCCAGTCCTCTTACTCCCTTCTATCCCTCACAATCCTATGCAGTTCCCCCATCACCTAGGGTGGAGATAGAGGGATTCTCAGGCTTTCAGAACTGGCATGTTCAGCCTCCATTTAGGGGAGAGACCAACTTTAATGAATGTGGTGTCTCCAAATACATAACTAAGCTATAGCGGCACTAAAGGAACGGTTTTCTTGCAGTTAAAAGTCATGTCTTGCCATCTCCACATAAACTTTCTCTTTTGGTTGTTTCTGATGGCTAGGACATATGTGGATAGTGGTATTCACACACGGATATTCACAAAGCTGGGACATTCACACAGGGCAGCTAGTCCTGGCCTGGAATCGGGAAGATTCATCTTCCCGTATGACCCTGAGCTAGTCACTTAGCCCTGTTTGCTTCAGTTTCCTCAACTGTGAAATGGTAATAATAACAGCACCTACCTCCCAGGGTTTTTTTGAGAATCAAATAAGATAATATCTGTAGAGTACTTCACAATGTGCCTGACACACAGTAGGCCCTATATAAACACTTATCTCCTTCCTCTTCTCCGTTTAGCTTTAAATATGTAGTCATATGATTCTGCCTGCATAATAGTGGATAGAGCGCTGAGCCTGGAATCAGGAAAACCTGAATTCAGATTCTGCCTCAAGCACTTCCTCATCTGTGTGACACTGAGAAGATCATGTAACTTCGGTCTGTTTCTGTTTCCTTGTCTGAAAAATGATGATAATAAGACCTGCTTGCCAGGGTTGTTGTGAGGCTCAAATGAGATTCACAAAGTGCTAAATAAATAAAACAAACAGCCATATCAGTGCTAGCTATGATGATGATCCATCCCCTTCTCTCCGTTTACATGGCTTTCTTCACCTCTCTCCTGGACTCCCGCCAATAGCCTCCCAGATGCTCATTTTTCTCTTCTCTAATCTTTTCTGTGCACAGGTGCCCAAAAGCCCAAGTCTGACTGTAACAGCACTCACCAAAGATACTCCAATGGTTCCCTAATGGCACTAGGATAAACTACAGACTCCTTAGCTTGGCATTTAAAAGGCTTCACAATCTGGTTCCAGACTCCCCTTCTAGACTTGTTTATCATTCCCTTTGTATCCCCATGCAGCGGAGGGGGCACAGGGCCTTGGAATCTCAGAGACCTGAGTTCAATCTGACCTGGCGGATGACTTGGGCAACATCATTTAATTTCTGTAAGTTCCTCAAGGGAGGAGCTTTTGTCTCTTTTTTTGTGTCCCCGGCATTTAGCACAGTACTTGGCACATAGTAAGTACTTAATAAATGTCTATTGAATGAATGAATAAATGACTCAGTTTCTCCAACTGTAAAGTGCAGATAATAATAGCATCTACCTCTTGGGGTTGTTGTCAAGATCAAATAAGATATTTGTAAAGCTCACAAAGTGCTTTGCAAACTAAAGTACTATGTAAATGGGAGCTATCATAATAATTATTGTGATCATTATTAGTATTATCCTCTTCATCAGTGGCACTACTATTCCTGGATTTGGAGTTAAGGACCCGAATTCAAATCCAGGCTATACTGTTCCTGGATTTGGAATTAAGGACCCAAATTCAAATCCAGGCTATACCAACAACTTCCTGTGTGACATTGGGCAAGTTACTTAGAACCTCTCTGGGCCTCAGTTTCACCTTCTGTGATATCAGAAGTTGGACTAGATGACTGATATGTAAGGTTCCTTCTAGCTTTAGGTGTGTTGATCCTATGGTTTCATGATCCGGAGCTTCCTTCGAGCAGAGTTCATGAGCCATCTCCTCTAAGAAGCTTTTCCTGATGTCCCTAAATGGAGAATGTTACCTCGCTCCTCTAATTATCACACAGACTTAAATGGGATTAATCACTTCAGCTCTATACCTCATATTATTATAGTGAGGAAAGTCTTTATAAACCTGAACATGTGGGAAATATTCTTCTGTTTTTTCATTTTAAAGTTTTACTGAGTCTTTTACTTTTAACACATAAGTAATTCCCTAACATAACTCAATTCTCCTCCCCTTCCCCCCAGTAGCAAAGAAGAACATTTGAGCAGAATCAACCACCAGAGTGACTGGGGCTTATAGTATATGTATATGTATATAGTATATACGTATATATGTATATAGTGTATGTATATGTATATAGTATATGTATATATATATGTATATGTATTTGTATATGTATATGTATATGTATATGTATATAATATATGTATCATCCTGTCTTTTAAGTGAAAGGAAGGATGTACTTTCTATCATAGGCTCTCCAGGTCCAAGATTAGTCAATGCATTTACCCTTCTTTCTACCACCTTCTAGTATTACGTCATTATAGTCATTGTGTACTAGCTATGTGACCCTAGGCAAGTCACTCAACCTTGTGAAACAGAGATATTAAAAAAAAACAAAACCCAGGGATAATAAGAACACCCAGGTTCCAGGGCTGTTATGAGGATCCAGTGAGATAATATCTGTAGAGTGCTTACACAATGTAAGCACATAGCAAACACAACAGAAGTATTAGTTATTATTTATAGTATGTCTTTGGATTCTTCTTTCTTTGCCCTGCATCTGTTTATATAAGTCTTTCTATGCTTCAGTGTGAGCTTTATTAAGACGCTAGAGGTGGCGAAATGGATAGAGCCTGGAGTCAGGAAGCCTCATCTTCCTGAATTCAAATCCAGCCTCAGACACTTCCTAGCTGTGTGACCCGGGGCAAGTCACTTAACCCTGTTTGCTTCAGTTTCTTCATCTGTGAAATGAGCTGGAGAAGGAAATGGTGAACCACTCTAGTATCTTTGCCAAGAGAATCCCAAAAGGGATCACAAAGAGTTGGACATGAATGAATAACAACTGAATAAATTATTAAAAGAAATCTTTCCTTTTCCCACCTTTTTCACCCCAGGGTTGCTAGGTGTCCTTTGTAGTAGCTTGTACTTTTCCAAGGAGAGGAGAATCAGTGCCCTGGAGACCTTACCAGTCCCTGGCATTATTATGCTCTCCTCCAAAGTCCCACAGACCTTATGAAGGAGGATCCCAGGATTTTGGTCTGGGTGTCAAGACACATGACCCATAGGCCCCTTTACTTCATGCAGAATTCTGGGCCAGTGTCCGTGCCTTTGCTCTCTAGCTACAAAAAGGGAAGAAAAAAGAGAATGAGACCAACTACCCTCCTTGGCTGACAGAATTATGGTGAAGATGAAATGAAGGAATACCGCAAAAGGCTTAGAAGAGCTCAGAACACCATGCCAGTGGAGCAGTAACTAGGGCAGGGACTGGGCCTTTTGAGCAAAGGTGTCTGACACGCATGTGGCCCACCACACTTCTGAGGGTACCCCAACCAGGCTGACATGTAACTGGGAAATAATTAACAAAATAAATAAAAATACAATAACATTACACCTTAGCATTAAGTCACTGTGCCGTCTGTAGGGATCCTTCTGTACAGATCATTTCTATTTAAGTTTGCTGGAGTGCTAAATTTAGAGCACATACAGCAAGCAGCCTCTCCAGCAATGTCCTTGGGGTACTATCTGCTTCCTTGTCCTCGGGCCGTATCCTACACCCCACTCCCACCCTAGCACACACACACATGCAACTTGTAATTTGTCCTAGTTGTCGTTTGCGGTTTGCATAATGCCTAGTGTACACTAAGTGCTTAATAAATGCTTGTTAATTGACTACTTTCTCCAGGTAATCGCTATAATAATAGCTGACATTGATACAGCTCCTGTTATGTGCCAGGCACTGTGCAAATATTATCTCATTTGATCCTCACAACAACCCTGGGAGGCAGGGGCTATTATTGTCCTAATTTTGAAATGAGGAAACTGAGGCACACAGAGGTTAAGTGACTTGCCCAGAGTCATACTGCCAGTAAGTGTCTGAGGCTGAGTTTGAACTCGGGTCTTCCTGACTTCCCCAAGACTGGTTCGCTATCCACTGCATCCCCTTGCTGCCCCTGGTACGCAGATTCTAGTTGTGGCTCTGTATCCATGTGCTGCAGAATTGATTGTAATTATTATCACAGCTGGCGACCGCCTCTGATCTACTTTTTTCCTGAGGAACTAGTATGTTAGAGACAGACAAAGACCTTGCTTCCCTTCTGGCCATCCTCATTAGATCCAGAGTGCTGGGCACTGCTGTCCTCTAGTGGGCACTGGGAGACAGATGAATCATTTGGACAAGCCACCTGCCGTAAATGTCAGACTGCTAGAAAATTAATTGTCCAAAAGAGCCTGAGGTCTGCAGTCAAAGTGAGCTTAATTTTTCAGTTTGGTTGATTTAACATAGATGGATAGCCTGTCATTTGCCCGGGTGATAGTCCTAAATTTAGGGTGGGAGGTAAAGAATTGGGCCATTTGCCAGCAGCTTGAGCAGGGTTCGTGATGAGCCTGACCCTTGGGGCTCCCGCTGCAGTCCTCCACCAGGACACAACAGGAAGCAACCACAGCTGTTTAAGAGACACATGCTCCATCTGATTCCAGGGTACAGGTCAGCAGAGCCTTGCATTTGACCTATACTGTCCACAAGAGGGCAGTAGGATGCTGCCGACCGGCTACCCAGGCCAGACTTCTCCAAGTGTGTGTCCAAAGGACCTCATAGTACCATCCTAGAGCATTTCTTCTCCATCTTGTGAGGCATCGCAGCTAGATAACTAATAATTGCATTTTTCAATAAGCACATTCAGTATCATGGCTGAAGGAGAATCATGCATTCATTCAACAGACGATGATTTAGTTCTACTGTGTAATGGGCAATGGGAAAAAAATGTCTTGAATAAGACATACTCCCTGACCCCAAGGAGTTTGAGGTGGGGTCCAGTGGAGGGTTGGGGGATGGTTGAAGGGAGAGGGGATATCGATGAGACATAGGCCTAGATTGTACTTCTTTGGCCATTTGGATACAATGTTAAGCAAGAACAAGTATTATATAATGCTTTAAGGCTTATGCAATGCTTTCCACGAGATGGGTAGTAGAATGGATAAAGTCTTGCACCTAGGAGTCAGGAAGGTCTGAGTCTGAATCCAGAGTTAGATACTTACTAACCTAGAGGACCTTGTGAAAGATACTTATCCTCTCAGACTCAGTTTCCTCATCTGTGAAATGGGCACAATAGCACTTTCCGTCACTGGGGTCCCATGAGAATCAAATGAGATAATACACATAAAGCATTTCACAAACTTTCAAGTTCTACATGAATGTTAACCCTTATTATCTTAGTTAATGCTCACAACAACCTCATGAGAGAAGTTTTTTTGTGTTTTGTTTTTTTTTAAATACAGATCTGTGATTTTGATAGCATGAAGGACACCCAGTGTGGAAAGTCACTCTACTGATGCAGATCAGCAACTCGTTCTGTGATTTATAATCTTAAAGATTTGGATGGGGGATGGGGGATGGCAGGGAAAGCTTAAGTGATTTGCCTATGGCGACACAGCTAATATGTGTGGAAGGCATCTTTCCAAGGTTTTCCAGCTCCTATGTTAATCAATTAAACAACCGTAAACCCTTATTAAACACCTGCTGTGTGCCAAGCACCCTCTTCTCTCCATTGTGATACTCACAGCTTTTTAGAATGTAAGCTCCTTGAGGGCAGGGACTTGTTAATTTTTGTCTTTGCATTCCCACCACCTGGCACAGTGCCTGGACCACAGCGCTGAATAAATGCTTATCAACTGCCTCCCTTTGTAGGAATCATTGCCTCAGTTTCCCTATCTGTAAACTAGGAATAATAATAGCACCTACCTCCCAGGGTTGTTGTGAGGATCAAATGAGGGAACGTGTTTGTAAAATGCTTGGCAAATCTTGAAGTGTTCAATAAATGCTGCCTGTTATCATTATACACCAGACACATCCCAAATTCAGATGGAAAAGCCACACGGATGGGGAAAGCCCTTGCGAGGGGCTATGTTCTCAGGTTGTCCCTTTTAGGTCCTGGATGGTTCCCTTGGGGCTCTGTCACTTTGTCTAGGAAAGTTCCTTTCTCTGGCTGTTTGTGTATCAAGTAATTTTTTTAATTAACTAGCATTTTTTTTCCTTTCTCCTACCTACGTAAAAAAAAAAGAAAATAGATATGTATAGTTAAGTTGTACATAATGGAAGCCTGTCATTAAAAGCACAGTCCTCTGATGTCCGTATGTTTTTCATATATATATATAAAATCCATTCTATCTTGTGTTTGTTAAGCTCAGAATAAAAATAAAAATTAATTTTAAAATATGCACAGTCAAGCCAAACAATTCCCACATTGGTCAGATCCAAAATGCATGTTTCATTCTCTGTTTTTGAGGACCTCACCTCCCTGCCAGAAAGTAGGTAGCATGCTTCCTAGTTGGGACAATTATAAATTTTCATTGGGCTTTGAGTTGCCTGCCAAACCACTCTGGAAGAAGATAAGGAACTGCAATGTAGGGGGCGTGCACCAGGAAGACCTGGATGAGTCCCTTGTGCATATAAAGGACTGTCAGTGTGCATGTGTAAGAGAGAAGCTGCTTCCAAGAAAGGGGGGGCCACACAGGCCACCTGCAGATGGAGAATCAGTATCCAGGGTATGAATCTGGGGGCGACAGGCCTCTAGACCACTGTCATCTACTCAGGTCCCCCTGCCAGCCCCCAGGAGAGGGGAATCCACAGAGAAATAAAGAAGCAAAGGGGACCTATCTCCAATAAAGAGCCCAGAGGTCTAGGGCCAGGATAGAGACAGAGACAGGTCAACCATCTGCTGCAGCAGGATTATCATTTAGGCCAAGTTGCTGTGTGAGGGGCAGAGACACCACTTGGTGAGGTGTACCCAGACCTTGACCTTTGCTTAGGTGGATTGTACAGTGCCAGGAATGAAGTCAGCTCTCTAGGGATACTGAGCTCTTTCCTCACAGGGGAATCATTATCATCATCATAACTGAAGGAATATGGAACAAATGTATGAGTCATACACATCTGACTGTGGACACAGGGATTTATGATGGCAATTTAGGGCCAGGTCATTGCTACCAAAAACTCTGAGGAGTCTGGAGCCTTAGGGATCAGTGCAGACTCTGCAGGGTGGGAGATTGTAGAAGTGTAGTGCCTTTGGGATACCCTGCAAGCCTTGACCTGGCTGGGGGGGG
>CM053588.1:68756174-68779503 GCA_028646515.1 Pseudochirops corinnae | reverse complement strand
TATCTCATCTACATCTTGTCTGACCATAGTTGTCTTCCCCCATTAGATTGTAAGTTCCTTGAGGGCCAGGACTATTTGATTTTGTTTTAAGGTTTTTTACTTTCTTTGTGTCCTCTTTGGAGGGGTATTAGTTTTTGGCTATTCTTTGTAGGTGCTAAGCATGGTGTAAGCATTTAATAAATGCTTGTTAATTTGACTTGACTACAAACAGGGGTCTCAAAATAGCCTGAAAAACTCAACCAATAAATTGTACTGAAATCAGACCATCCTTTTTGTTTGTTTGTTTTGTTTTGTAGGCAACTGATTTGTGACTTTCATAGGGTCACACAGCCAGTAAGTGTCTGAGGTCAAATTTGAACTCAAGTCCTCCTGATTCTAGGGTTGTTGTACTCTTTCCATTGGGGGCCATCTCCAGTTGTCCTGATCCATATCTAGCCAGTGGACCCAGAGAATTCCAGAGAAAGTGAGGCTGGTGACCTTGCACAGCCCTCCCTCACTTAAATCCAATTCACTTGCAAGTCATGGCATCATCTTCCTAATATCGTGGTCCTTTTTGAGAACAAAGGACAAACAACAGCAGCTCTGTCCTTTGCACCACCTTGCTGCTCCCAGACCATCCTTACAGGTCAAAATATTTCCTATAATCACCTCTACATAAGGCTGATCCATAAAGAATTAAGAGCAATGTTCTTACCATACATGTGTCTGACCAGGGGTGTGCTGGTAAATATTTAACAACAGGTACTCTGGAAGAAAAATGTGCACGTGACACACTTTTAAGTTTAATCTGCATTATTAACGTTTTCCCCATCACTTTCTTAAGTCTAAACAATCAACAGAACAATGAATCAAGCCCTGATCTGTAGCATTTGCCAGTTTCAGAGGTTTGAATGCTCACAGTGAAAATGTAATAACCAGTTTTTCTAAGCCTTTATTAACTTGTTCCAGCATATGTCTGAATGTCTCTATCTTAAATATTCATAATCTCCGGTCTTTTTGTTTGCTGTTGATTTGTTTCAGTCACATCTGACTCTTTGTCACTCCATTTGGGATTTTCTTGGCAAAGATACTGAAATGGTTCACCATTTCTTTCTCCAGCTCATTTTACAGATGAGAAAACTGAGGTGAACAGGGTTAGGTGACTTGTTCAGGGTCACACAGTCCAGTAAGTGTCTGAAGCTGGATTTGAACTCAGGAAGATGAGTCTTCTTGACTCTAGGTCTGGTGCTCTGTGCACCATACCACCCAGCTGACAATCTCCAGTCTACTTGGAAGAAAAACCTTCAAAATATAAAGATGTAGAATAAAAATAAAAACTATTCAGGAACAGGATGGCCTACTAGTCCCAATTGTGTTGGCTCCTACTGGAATTGTTCCATGGTTGTTTTCATTGCACTTATATCAGAGATGAGCTTATGTCCTAAAACTTATATTCAGTTACACAAAGCGTCCTTTTATCTATCCGAGCATGAGTCTGTCAAACATTAAACACAAGAGAACAACAGTATGAGAGCTTATCTTTGGGCTACGGGTCTCTGAACCCCATTAAAAAATATGAGAAAAATTAACAACAATCACAAACAATAAATAGTATCTTGTATCTGGAAGATCATTCCAGACAAAACTGCCACTCACATTTGCCTGGACACAATGTTGACCCCATAAAAATGCGAAAACAAAGCTTAAGTCGATTTGAGCTATTGTGAATACTTGAAATTTCCAAACGTTATAGAATGAAAAGCTTTTGAAATATAGAGACTAGTAGAAGAAACCAAGACTGGGGCAGGGGAGGGGGACAGGGAGACAGGAGGAAATACATACCATATCTCCTTTGTTTTGTTTTTTCCTAAAATTGTCTTTTTATTGACTCTACAGAAGATGATCTAACATTGCCAAAGTCTGATTCAACTAGAAAAAGTGATCACTCGGCTAGGTTATGCAACGGATAGAGCTCTGAGCCTAAAATCAGAAAGACCAGAGTTCAAATCCTGTGTCAGATATTTACTAGATATGTGACTCTGAGCAAGTCACTTAACTTCTATTTGCCTCAGTTTCCTTATCTGTAAAATAAAGATAATAATAGAACTTACCTCCCAAGGTTATTGTAAGAATCAAATGAGATAGAAATATTGTAAAGCACAGTAACTGACTCATGGTAAATATAATAGAAATGTTTTTTTCTCTCCCTCTCAATCATTTTATCGACTTTGAAAACAGTTCACCGAATAAAAGATGAAAAAACAGTAGTAGGATAGTGACTTTGTCCCTGGATTGTTTTAATCTCAGTTCCATTGACTATGAGAACAATGAGTCTAATGATAATAATAAGCAACATTTTGATGTTGCTCTGAGGTCGATGGAGTACTTTATGTAATCAACCTCCCTATATAAATATCATCTCATTTGATCCTCTTAATAACCATGAGAGATTGGGGCTATTATTATCCCCATTTTACAGATCAGAAAACAGAATAAGAGAGTTTAAAGTTACTTGCCCAGAGTCACACAGGACTTGGAAACAAAGACATGGGTTCAGAGATACGCTATGTAGGCAATTTTCTCGACTGTCTATGGGCTTAAATAGAAGTTCTTTTTGCATTTTTTGTTGTTGTGTAAATCACACTTTTTTTCCCCCTCTGTTTAATGTCTAGTTAGCCTGAGTATTTTGCTGGAGAGCTAAGGACCTTTTCAGAGAAAATTAGCTAGATACTTGCATTACCAGAGGCCCTGTGTGGGAAAATGAGCCAGAGAGATTTGTTTTTCCAATTATCAAGGATTTTTTTTTTCTCCCGTGTATTTTTTTCTCACTGGAAAAAAAAGAAAAGAAAAAGAAAAACAAAACCTTTCCAATAAACAAGCGTAGTCAAGCAAAATAAATTTCCATTACGACTACATGCAATAACAGTATTTATAGCTACCATTTATATAGCGCTTATTACATGCCGGGCCCTGTGCTAAGCACTGTACAATTATTATCTCATTAGATCCAAAAACGTGTGTCTCATTCTGGATGTTAATCCATCATGGCTTTGTCAGGAGGTGGGTAACATTCTGCCTCATCGGTATTGGTCCTTTGTCAACGTGATTGATCACTGTACTAACTAGAGTGCTTAAGTATTTCAAAGTTTTTTGTTTTTTACACTGTTGATATTTCAGTGTAAATTGTTCTTCTGCTTCTGCTCATGCCCATATGCATCAATCCATACAAGTCTTCTCGATGTCCTGGAAACAATCTCTCCATTTATTTCAGCACAACAGTGGTCCATCACATTCCTATACCATAACTTGTTCAGCCATTTCCTAAGGGCAAGGTACCCCTGCAGTTCCCTTTTTTTTTTTTTTGCTACCACAAAAAGAGCTATGGTAAATATTTTTGTACTTGTAGGACTTTTTCTTCTTTCTTTGATCTCTTTGGAGCATAATCCTAGTAGTAGTACTGCTGCATCGAAGGGTTATGAACTAGTAAGTAAATTTTAGGGGACTGTAATTACAAATTGCTTTCTAGAATGACTGAACCAATTCTTAGCTCCAATAATATATCACACTGTGCCGGTTTTCTTGTAGTCTCTGCAGCATTTTCTTTTTTCTTTTTTATCAACTTTGTCAGTCTGTCAAACCTGTTAACCTCAGTTGCTTTAATTTGCATTTCTTTAGTTCATAGGTGTGGAACTTATGGCCTTGAGCCCCATGGTCTAGAATCTCAAGTACAGCCCTTTGATGCCCTTTGATGCTGAGGCTGCAGGTTCCCCACCCCTGCTCTAGTTATTAATGATTAAGAGCATTTTTTTTTCATGTGGCTATTGTTAGCCTGAATTTCTTCCTTAGATAACTGCCTGTTTTTATCCTTTGACCTTTTATCAATTGGGGAATGTTTCTTATTCTTGCAAATTTGAATGTATTCCTTATATATCTTAGAAAATATATCCTTATTTAAAAAAAAAACTTGCTGCAAAGATTTTTTCTCCCAGTTATGTTTCTAGAGGGGATGATTTTTTAGGACATCTTTACCTGAATTGCTTTTATTTGTGAAAAAAAAAACTTTTAAATTTTATGTAATCCAAATTGTACAGCTAATCTTCTGCAATCCTCTCTAGCCCTTGTTCAGTCACGACCTCTTCCCTCACTGACACAAAGGTCCACAAGTTTAGAGCTGGATGAGCCCTATGAGATGCCTGAGTATGACCATCTCATTTCACGGATAAAGACACTGAGGCTGAATCTGATTGCAAAGCCAGTGTTCCTTTCATTATATCATGATGTCTTTCACTGAATATCTGAATCATGGAATCTTAGTGTCATGGCTATCTGGGTGGGTGTTATATTCTATTCCTCCCCTTTCCCCACTCCCATTAAATTATAAACTCCCTGAGACAAAAGGATGATGTCTTTGGGGACATTTATTGAGCTTTATTTATTTATTTAAAATATATTTATTAAATATAATAACGTTCATTATCATTATCTTTTTTAAATTTTTATTTATTTTTTATTATACTTTTTTGCATACAATAGGTTATCACTATTTGTTGTATAATGAGATAATCAGAGGTATCCTCTTAACTGGCTCTGGCTACATCCCATGAAACATGTCTGGATCTGGGCCCCTGCAGTGACACATTCGTCCTGGCTTTTCAGTGGGTCATGTGTCCTGGCTGGAAGACTTGGTGCTTTGGGACAATGTAACAAAACTTGGGTGGTCTCTTGACCCTCCTCATGGCAGCAGGAGGTGGGGTTTGGAGAGGTGGCTGTGTCAGAGAGCCGGGAAGAGCTGCCTACTCAGTAAACCTTAAAGTTGGACTTCTTAACTTTTGTTGTGACCTGGATCCCTATGACAGACTGCTTCTAAACCCCTCCTCAGAGTGATATTTGAAGATATATAAAATAAAATATGTAAGATTGCAAAGGAAACCCATTATATTGAAATAAAGATGTAATTTTTTTTTCCCATCCAAGTTCAGAGGTCCCCTGAAATCTATGCACGTGGATTTCAGGTTCAGAACCCTTAAAGGGAATGATTCTACCCTCTAGACTTCTGTCTATTTCCATCTGTCAAGTATGTCAGAACTCTGAAACTTCTTCCTGTGGGGTGGGGCTAGGGGTATGGGGGGGTGGAGAACAGGGAAGAAGAAACGTATGAAAGGAACCCTCTCCAACTGTTCCAGGATTCCAGAAATGGTAAACTACTTGGTAGCCCTCACATGTGCTAGCCTAGATTGGACCTTAAAGCCCTGGCTCCTTGTGCTCTGTCCTTCTGTCCTGAGCAAAGGTGACTGAATGCTGATCCTGAGATAGACATTTCCAGCCTAGGTGGCAAAAGTTTGTAAGATTCAGGAGTTTCAGGGTACCTTAGTCAGTCACAGCTGGAGTACAAGAGATGCCCCCTACATCTACCACAGCACTTTTTGGATGAGAAGATAACAAAAGAAATGTTAAAATCACAGAAGACTCAAAAGTATGCTTCAATTAAAGAAAATTAAACATAAAGCAGTAACTTATAAATACTCTCCTAGGAGGCAAAACATGAAGCATTTTGCAGGACTGTTGTATGGACATTTCATACTTGGCTCTATACTATCTCTCTCAAGGTCTGTGGCTTCTGACAAGCCAGGCCAGGGTAGGGGTTGTACTCTTCCTTCTGGAAATGTTTGCCTTACTATTGCACTAAAATTACCCATGGTATTATGTATAGAATACAGAGTGCTGACCTTAGAGTTAGGAAGACCTCAGTTTGAACCTTGTCATAAATAGCTGTTTGGGTAATTAATTTATATTCCTTTGGAGCCTCAGTTTCTTGATCTGTAAAATGAGATTAATAATAGAACCTGGAATAGAATGCTGGGTCATTATAAGAATTGAATGAGATAATGTAGAACTTAAAAAACACTATGTAAATGTGAGGTGCTATTATAATTTTTATGTCCCCCATCCTCTCAATGCCCTAGGCAACTTCCTAAGACTATAAATTACCAATAATGAGTTGTCAATCTGCATTGATGGAGAGCGTTTTCATGCTAGGAGTTCCCTACATGGGTGAGTTCCCCTGTTTCCCCACTTAAAAAAAAGTTATTTGTGTGTGTCATAGCCTGTAGGAGATTGCAAGTTCCATGAGGGCTTCCTATCTCCCCTAGTACATAGCATGGAACCCTGGATGTCATAAGCATGTAACAGATGTTGATTAAATAGCTTGCCAGAGCTAGCCCAAACCTGCAGATGGGGGACTTCTTGGATAAAGCTGCACTCTGCTCATTCGGGCCAAGTCCAGTCAACTTTGTACCTTGAGCAGTGACAGATCTGAGAAGAGTGCCTAGTCCTTGACCATAAGGCACAAAAAGAAAATTACCAAGTCATAGGGCCCCCCTCAGGGATGGGTTTTCCCCTGAGTCTGTGATGCACTGATAATCTTGAGCTGGTTTTGCTGGACAGCTGGAGTCTGAGAACACGCTTTGCAGGCTCAGGGTCGGGATCAGAGAGCAAAGAGCTCTTTAGGTTGGGGGTCATAGTGGGATAGTGGGGTGGGGGAAAGGGGACTTCAGAGAGGACTAACTCCTATCAGCTCTCTGCAGTCACAACTTCTGAGCTCCAAATAATAATTCCCGTTAAGGTTTTCAAAAGAATGGTCTTTGGTTTCCAAAAGGGCCACGGACCTCAATTTATTTTTTGCTAGCCACAATTAATTAATTGATTATTAAATACTCAGAAAAAGATTTTGAAATTATACTTTTTCTCACGACGGAGGTAGAGAGCCCATGTTATTATTTCCACTTTACAGATGAGGAAATCGAGTCTCAGGGAGATTAAATGAGTTAGATCGTTGACCAGGGTCAGACAGCTAGTGAGTATCAGAGCCTAGGATTTACTCCCAGTTTTCTCCTGACTCAAAATCTGGTGCTTTTTCTGCTAAGGTCCAGCTTCTAAACCCGGAAGCTTCTGACCCCTTAGGGAAAGGTCATTCTAACCTCTGGAGGCTATTCCAACCCCACCTGGGTCAAGGATCAGGAAATGGAGGAAGAGTTTCAGATTAGGAAGGTTTCGAAGTCTTGCTTTCTAAAATGGGAGCTGATGTAAAAAGGTGCATCTAATATATTATGAAATGACCTTTAGATGGTGATTCAAGGTTTGCGAAATGCTTTTTTTCATTTAATGGAACCTTACAATCTTGTGAGATAGGTACATACTCCTGGGATTATTATCCCTGTTTTATAGACCAGGAAACTGAAACTCAGGTTAATGACTTACCCATGGTCACCGGGCTAGCTAGGTTTACCAACACCCTTGGAACCTAAGTCTTCCAGTTTCTAAGGTCATCTTTCTACTCACTGTAGTACACTGACTTTCTCTAAAATATCTATGTTACCAGGTGCAGGTGTAGCCACAGGAGCCAGAAAAGGTGTTGTCCGCTCCAGAACACCAACTGAAGTGACCCATGTGGGGTCTGTCAAGCTAGGAGTGGTCATCCCCTGATTCCTGGCTCAATGTCAGAAAGATGAAGAGCTTCAAAGATGGCTTCTCCCCAGGCCACCAAAAAGCCTTAAATAACAATAGATAGCAAACTGAATTTGAGAGTCTGAAGACCTGGTTTCCAAATGAGCCTCCCTCTATTTATAAAGTGCCTGGCACACAATAAGCACTTAATAAATGCATATTTCCTTTCTTCCTGGCTAAGCCTCAGTTTCCTTATGTATGAAGAGAGTTCTGTTCAGATTTAATAATCCGAGATATAATAAATAAAAATAATAAATAAATAATAAAATAAAATAATAATAAAACCTAACAATATGGTGTTTTAAATTTTGCAGTGTGTTTATATACATATATACCCACACATATCTGTGTGTGTGTGTGTGTGTGCGCGCGCGCGTACTCGATGCTCAAAGCAATCCTATGAAGTAGATGCTATTATTATGAAGAAACACATTTAAAAGAGTTAAGTGATTTCCCAAGGGACCACACAGCTAGTGTCTGAGACAGGGCCCTGACCGCCGGCCCAGAGCGTGCTCTGTCCAGTGTGCCACTTCTAATTCGCCCTGGTCATGGGGTTCCTCTCGCCCGCCCACCCGTGGCTAGGCCCCCTCGGGAGGCCTCGAGCTGGCCCCGCCGGCCCTGCCCCCTCCTTCTCGGACTGGACCGCAGGGCGGGTGTCAGTTTCCATCCCCCGGGCTAGGGGCGGGAGCGTGGCCCCGGGCAGCGGCGCAGGCACCTATCACTTTCTCCATCGGGGCGGGCGGACAGTCCCTGGAACTCGGACAGTTTCGTGTGCCCGCCCCCGCGGCCGCGGCCGTCTTCCAAATGTTCCTCTGGAATCCACGCTCCGGTAAACACCCGGGGAAGAGGAAATTGGCCAAACAAACAAGCGCGGCCGATTGCATCTGGGTGACGGCTCCCCAGGAGCAGCGCTTGCTGACGCACTCCCTGCCTTTTTCCCTACCTAGGCCTCCGGAGGAGAAGGAGGGGGTAGAGAAGGAGGGGGAGGGGGGAAGGGAAAAGAGTGGGAGGAGAAGGGAGAGGGGAAGAGGGGGAGAAAAGAGAGAAAAGGAAGAGAGGAGGGGGAAGAGGAGGAGGGGGAGGAGGGGAGGAGGAGGTGGAGACGAAGGAAGGGGAAGAGACAAAAGGGAGAGGAGAGGAAGGAGGGAGAGGAGGAGGGGGAGGACAGATGAGTGAGGCATGTGAGTCCAGGGCTGCTGGGACAGATGCTTAAGGTTTATTCACCTCGGCTTGGCCAGCGAGATTAGGCGAACCAACTCTTGGAACAGTGGCATCTTATGGGCTGCTGGCCAGATGCCTCCAAGGCTCCTGGGGCAGGGCTTATAGAATCTATAGTCTCACTGCTCTCGCTCGAGGTTAACTCCTTCACTCTTAACGCGTCAGGGAAAGAAAATATCAAATTCACTTTAGAGTAGAAGAGAGAGACAAAGGTGAATTGGCTCGTGTAACGTCCCTTGGGAGGATGAGGGATGTGAAGATAAAATCCTTGCTATGTAAAGCGACTTCAGTTCTACATCAATACCGAATACGATTAATAATAACACACACGACAGTAATGATAAACTTATGCTTTAAAAAATTAGCAGCCCAGGTACAGGTTGGGGAGGGAGGCTGGGTGGGGAAGTTCAACTCGATCGCACTGTGAGAAAGAGCCAGAAGTTTTAATGATCTAGAAACTTAATAGGAGTCAACCGGTGAGATGCGGCGGCCAAAAAAGCTAACTCGATCCAGGATGAAGGAGGGATAGTCCAACCCTATTCTAGCCCTAGTAGACCACATCTGGTCATAAACTCATAGATTTACAGCTGGAACAGACCTTAGAAGTCTGCATTAAGTTCACCACCTTCCATCCCTACTTCTCCTTATTTGACAGATGAGGAAATTGAGGCACTGAGAGAATAAGCGACAAATGCCCAAGATCCAAATCGAGTTACTGTCTGAGACAGGATTTGAAACCATGGCCTCCTGACTCCAAGTCTGGTGAGCTACCCACTACCCCATCCAAGTCTGGTGAGCTACCCACTACCTCATTCTGCTCCTAGGTCTGGTCCAACCAACCCTCTCATTCTAAACCTGAAGAAAAAGAAGGCCAAGATTAAGTGACCTGGCCAAGGTAGCCCATCAGAGATTTGAACTCAGGTTCCACTGACTCCAAATCTAGCGATCTCCAGTGTTCAATTTTGGGTACCATATATTTTTTGTTGTTGTCATACCAGAGCTGCAATTTCATGGATGTAGAGAGCTTGCTTGCAGTCTTAGATAATTGCCTGGGGGCACTGAGAGATGAAGTCACAGAATCAAGAAATGTGAGAGTTGGAAATAACTTCAGTCATATCGTTCAACATAAAGGAAAGTAGTGACTTGCCAAAGGCAACAAAGCCAGTATCTAACCATTGTGCTCTCTCTCTCTCTCTGCCTCTGTCTCTCTTTCTCTCCCTCTCTCTCTCTCTTTCTCCTCTCTGTCAGTCTCTCTCTCTCTCTCTCTCTCTCTCTCTCTCTCTCTTCCCCCCCCCCCCCACAGTGTATTTTAGGAAATACCTTAACATGCTTTGATACCACCTATTAGAATGGAAGATCCTGAGAGCAGGTAATGTCCAACTTTTTTGTTTCTATCACAAGCAAATTAGCACAGTGCTTGGCATGTGACAATCATTTAATGCATACCTTTTCATTCATTCATTCACTCATTCATGTTGGAGCACATCCAAAGGAGGGTGATCAGTGTGGTGAGATGACTGGAAGCTATACCAGTCAGCTGAAGTTCATACAAAGTTCAGTTGAAAAAATTAGGGATGTTTAACTAGGAGAAGAGAAGATTTAGGGTGCATATGATCACTGGCTTCAAGTATTTTTCCTTCTTTTCTTTTTCTGGGTACAATTTCTCTCTTTCCTAACATTCCTTTTCTTTTTAAATTTTGAGTTCCAAATTCTCTCCTCCTTCTACCCCTCCCCCACCTACTGAGAAAGCAAGCAATGTGATCTCAATTATACATGTGAAATCATGCAAAACATATTTCCATATTAGCCATGTTGCAAAAAAAAAAAATAAGCAAGAAAAATAAAGTGAAAAAAATATGCTTCAATCTGCACTCAGATTTCATCAGTTCTTTTCCTGGAAGTGGATAGTATTTTTCATGATGAGTCCTTTGGGATTGTCTTGGATCATTGTATTGATCAGAGTAGCTAAGTCTTTCGCAGCTAATCATCCTTACAATATTGATGTTCCTGTGTACAGTGTTCTCTTGGTTCTGTTCACTTCATTTTGCTTCAGTTCATATAAGTCTTCCCAGGTTTTTCTGAAACCATCCTGCTCATCATTTCTTATTGCATAACAGTATTCCATCACAACCGTATACCACAACTTGTTCAGCCATTCCCCAGTTTATGAGCATCCCTTCAATTTCCAATTCTTTGCTGCCACAAAAAGAGTTGCTGTAAATATATTTGTACATATAAGTCTTAATGGGCAGGGACAATGTTTTTCTGTATGTTCTGTTATGCCTGTAAATGTTCAATAGATATTGATGATGGGAAAATAATTGATTAGGAACTAGACCTGACCCCAGAACTGGAAGCTGTAAAGAGGCAGATTTAGGATCTTCCTGAGGAAAATCTTCCTAACAATTCTAGCCCCAAGTGGAAGTCTTCCTTGAGAGGTAGTGAGATTCCCTATCACTGGAGTAGAAGTTGGGTCTCTGATTGTTTTAGATGTTGGAACTAGGATTCCTGTTCTGATCTGGGTTCTCCTGGGTGCCTTCCAGTTCCTTCTCCCTCTGAAGTCCTATGATTCCTCACCTGACTCCTAGGCACACACCCTTGCTGATGAGATGTTGATATCCACAGGCAAGAGGAAAACTGGGTCACATTCTTTCCTCTCCCAACAGCCAAGGAGAAACATGAAAACCCAAGGTAACTTGTGACCTGAAGAAATCTCAAACTCTCAAGCTGAGGAATGCAGAAGGTGAGGTGTTGCCATGGTAACAACCATGGTCCTGGTGCTGGTAAGTTCCTCCATTCCTCCTGCACGCTGTCAGGCAGGGAAAAGATTCTACATGACTGGCACAGCCTGAGTATTTAGGGCACTTGCATTTCTTCATGTTAATGGGGCATTACTAAAATCTTGTGCATTTCATTTCCTTCATTGGAAGGGATTTCAGAGGTCAGCTAGTTCAGCCATGCTTGAAGCAGCCATTCTCTCTATACCATGTACTCAGAATAGAGTCTACAGCACACTTCAGAATGACCATCCAGCCTTGGTTCAGGGTGTAGTGGAAAGACCACTTGGGTTTGTGTCCCACAAGTGTCTGTGTGGCTACTAATGAACTGGATGACCTTAATGAATCACTGGACTTTTGTGTTTTTTTTTTTGTTTTGTTTTTTTAGTGAAATGAAGACTACGTGGTCTCTAAGCTCCTAGCTCAAATCTGTAGTCATATCCAATTTGGATTCACTTTACTCAAGACTCTAAGTCATGTATTTAACAATCACGACTCTGTTGTGACCTCAAGTGACCAGGAACTCATGACTCCAGAGGCAGTCCCATGCATTGTGCAAAAGTGCTGATCACCAGCTGTTCTTTCTTCTATGGGACTGAAATCTCAGTTCGATCTCTGTAACTTCCCCCAAAATAGTCGGAGCAGGGAGATAAATGATGGACAGTCCTTATCGCTCCTTTGGCATCTACTGAATGTCAAGAGAAATGGGAAAGGACCCCCACCATTTTGAGCCAATGCTCTGTGGTAGATTTACAGAACCACTTATAGACAAAGAACACTGTGGAAGGGCAGGCATGGATGGTTTGAATCTGTACCGTGAGAGGGAGTTAGTTCTCACATTGAGGAGATTATAAACGGAATGAGCCTGCCCTGGTCTTCATTCTTTGTTGGGTTTTTTCCCCTCCATTCCATGCCTCTCAATACATTCTAAATTGCCTGAAATTAGGGACCGGTTTTTGATTTTGCCTAAGAGATATATTTACGGGATGGGAAAGGGAAGTATTTATTAGGTACCTACAATGTTCCAGGCATTGTGCTAAGCACTTTATAAATATTATCTCATTTGATCCTCACAATAACCCTAGGAGGTAGGTGCTATGACTTCGCCCATTTTGCAGTGGGGGAAATTGAGGCAGGCAAAAAAGTTAAGTGACTAGCCTATGGTCACTTGGCCAGATTGGAACTCAGGTCTTCCTGACTTTAGGCCTAATGCCTGATTCACCATATTGTGCTCTCTTTGTATTCCCTCTGCCTCACACTTGGCACATAGTAGGGACTTACTAAATGCTCGTTGAATTAAATTGGATTTCATAAGACTACCGTTCAGATGTTTGAAATCAGCAGTAATGGCACCTCTCCCTCTTAAGTCCTACTTTCCTAGACTAAAGCATCCTCAATTTCTTCCACCAATTCAATTACATTCTACTGAATTCAATTCAGCAAACATTTGTTAAGTACTTGCTACCTGCAAAGCGCTGCTATAGGTACTAGGGAATCAATGCAGCAATGCAACAGTCCCTTGGGTGAAAGAGTTTGTTAGGAGGGTTGAGGGAGGGGGGAAGGAGTAGATACAACAAATACATGGATGAGGAAATGTAAGATCCCATAAGGGGCAGGGAGAGTTCAGATCACCTGGATGGACCGTCTTGTAGCATGGTCTCCAGGCCCCTCTCCATCCTGATTCCCCTCTTCAGTCTGCCAATGCCCCCTCCTAAAATGTGGAGCCTAGGAATGAGCACAGCATTCCAGATGGGGTCTGTCTGAGTGAATTGGAGGCCGGGGGGATGATGGACCACCGCCCTGCTTCTGGCAGCCAAATTCCCATGCAGCTCGACTTCCCCAAGCCAAAGGCATCACCGAGCACCGAAGGGTTGTTACTGGATGGTTTCATCACCCCATCATCACCTAAATCGCTGTGGCATTTGAAAGGTTTGCGAAAACTACATTGTATTGATTTTTCCCTGTGTCATTTCGTTTTTAGTATTTCTGCTGTTTTTTTCTTTTCTAGAATGATCACCTGACTATGAAGAAGCCCCATGGGGTAAAAAGAGAGCTGGCTTTGGAGCCGGAAGATAGACTTCCTTCTGTGACCTTGGGCCTCACTGGGCCCCAGTTTCCCCATCTTGAAAATAAGGGGACTGAACTAGGTGAACCTTAAGGTCTTGCTCAGTTCCAAAGCCTTTGTCTGTATAGAAGGCTAAGGCCTGATTCTGTGATTTGTAAGTGTATCCATAAACAAAATGGAAATAAATGCTCTTTTAATGGTATTTGTGGGCTTTTAAAATATAGATATGTTTGTGTATGAAATATATGTACACACATATATGTATATACATATATGTTGATATTATTATTATTATTTGAATAGCAATGATTGCTTAGCTACCTACTGGGATAGTGAAAAGAATTTGGCTTCTATTATCCAGACTTAATTTGATTTTAAACCTTAACCAATCATTGATAGTCATAAATAATAATAACAATTTATGAAGTTCTTTTTTAAAAAATTTATGAAATTCTTACAAAGTTCTTTACATATGTAGCTTGTTTGGCCCTCATAACAATCCCTGTAAAGACTGTGCAAATACAAGAGTCCTGGTACATTTTTAAGAGGCTTGAGACTGCACCAAGACTTTTATAACAATATATTTTCTCCATTTTACAGATGAGAAAATTGAGGTTCAGAGTTGGTTCTTTGACTCCCTAGTCACACAGTTAGCCAGTATTTAAACACAAGTCTCGTGTGCCCAAGTCTAGTGCTCAAAGACTCTGTATGCTGTCAATCAGCTTCTCAAAGCTGTCTGTTCCATTGTTGGATAGTTCTAGCTGGTAGAAAGCTTGCTCTTATTTTGAGATGAATTAGTCCTAGTTCTAACATGAAAGGATCAGGCTTTTATGTTAGGGAGAAAGAGGGAGTAGTTGGAGAAGTTGCCTTGGTAAAAATGGCTTTTTACTCCAAAGGGAAGTCTTCCTCTTTCCATCCAAGTCTCCCTTTTGGGCTTCCTTTTTCTCTAACTCATTTTCCTATCCATGCTTATGTGCTGAGTGCCCAACTTCTTCAAATTTTATTCGTAGTACCAGTACTAGGCCTCTACCCCAAAGGGATCAAAGAAACAATATTTAGAACGGCTCTTTTTTAGTAGTAAAGAATTGGAAACCAAGGGATTGCCCCTCAGTTGGGAAATGGCTGAACAAATTATGGTATATGAATATGATGGAGTACTATGGTGCTCCAAGAAATGAGAAACCTGGGAAGACTTGTGTGAACTGATGCAGAGTGAAATGAGAAGAACTACAAGAACAATTTGTACAATAACAACAACATTGTCAAAGACCTATAAGTTTGAAAGACATAGGAACTCTGATCAATGCAATTATCAGCCACAATTCCAGAGGACTCATGAAACATGCTACCTCCCTCTTGACAGATTGCTGATGGATTCAGAGTATAGACAGACATTTTTTGGCTAAAGCAGAAATTTGTTTTGCCTGACTACCCACATTCGTGATAAAGCCTTTGTTTTTCTTTCTTTTTTAATTGTGAGAGGGAGGAGGGGGAGAGAAAATTTATTTTTTCCTAGTTGAAAAAATAAATAAAACATACAAATTTTACTGCAAGATAACGATCTGATAAAAATCATTCACTTGCATGCTCATGAAGTTCAACAAGCTTTTCTTGATGCTTTATCATGACAGTGAGGCAAGCCTGAGTTTCCCAAAGCAATGCCTGTAGTACTCAAGTTCTGGCAACTTATGCCATGTTGGAAAGAGTTTCTGAGGACCCGACCAGCTAAGCAATGGAGAGGCCCATCACCTAGTAGACTGATTGCTTGTTGTGGGATTCTTTGGCCATGGCAACCTACTACGTTTGCCAAAGGCATTTGCCACCGTCCTGTAAGAGATCCAGCTCCAGTCCTGGGGGAAGAGGGATTCCTTGTGGATGGTGAGGTCCTCCAGACTCTCCTGTTTTTGGATGACATTATGCAAAGGGCATCAAGCCCCTGACACTGCAGAGACTCCTAAAATGAGATCTGAAATCACCCAAAAGAGTTTGGAGCGATTATCAGAACAGGAAAAATGAAACAGATGAAGAATATCTTTGGTCCAGATGCAGTTGAATGGGCAACCTATAGAGTTTGTCCATCCATATATTTATCTTGAACAGACACTGGCAAAGGGATAAGTGAACGGTGCCCAGAACTGAAAAGGCAGAAGAAAGCAGATGAATTGACATTTGGGAAATTACAAAGCTATTTTAATGACTCCAAATTTCTTACTGAAATGGAGGTCCATCTTTTTTTTTTATATCATTCTTCTGTTTTGTTGTACTATTGAATTTATATGAAAATAGGAAGAAGATTGAAAAGATTTTTGTATCTCCTAGGAATATTTGCATTATAATAATACATCTTAAGTCAAAGAAATGAAGCTCTAACAGTGGAATTTCGGGAACTGGTGAGTTAGCTAGAAGGGAGTATTTGGGGTGGGGGATGTGAAGAACTTTCCCAGGACCCTGAATGAGAAGATCTACTTTTAGGGAGAGCCTTAACCCCCAGTTCTTGAATTGACTAGAATTGAACTATGTCTTTAATGCTGGGTGGAAAATGTTGATAACATAGTACTAGGACGTCTGATCTCCCAGGGGAAAGTCATGGTTCTGCCTACAGTGAATGCTTAGTGATAAATTGGTGAGAATGCAGGACTCATGGGGAAGGGAATCCTCCTCATTGTACAGAATGACCTTGGTCATATAATTTAACCTTATCTTTTGAAGTGTTTGTGTATAAAACCATCAACATTATTATCAGATCCTAGAATTTAGAGCTGGGAGGGCCCTTAGAACACAGAATATGAGGGGTGGGAGGGCCCTTAGAACGAAGAATGTCAGAGCTGGGAGGACCCTTAGAACACAGAATGTCAGAGCTGGGAGGAGCCTTAAAATACAAAATGTCAGACTTGGGAAGATCCTTAGAACACAGAAGGTCAGAGCTGGGAGGGGCCTTGGAACACAGAAGGTCAAAGCTGGGAAGAAACTTACATCATGGCATGTTAGTCAATAAACATTTTAAAGTGCCTGTTACATGCCAGTCACTGTGCTAAAGCTCTGCATATATAAATAAAAAAAGAATGACAGTCTCTACTCTCAAGTTACTTTAATAGGAGAAAACAGCAAAGAAGAGGAAGCTGAAAAGAGGGAGGACAAGGCTGAGCTGGTCTTGAAGGAGAATGAAGTCCCTGGGCCATGATGGAGCACAAAGGGATGTAACAGGGTGGGGTGTTTTGTTTTTGGCAGTGTTGAGATGGACATTCCTATGGGACCTTGGGCTGAAGATGTTTAATAAGCAGTTTTGTTGGGTTTTTTTTTTCATATGAGAAGATTCATATGAAGTGATGCGGAGTGAAAAAAGCAAAGTAAAAGAAACAAAATTATGACTATGGAAATGTCAATAGGGACAATATTTCAAGGCAATAACACTTGGATCAAATACAACAGACAATGGGGGTACCATATTTCAACATTGAAACAAGTGCATTTATTTCCTTTCTGCTAAGAATGAGTGAACAACAAATTGGAAAGTGCAATGGTTTTCTCAGGCAATTTTGCTTAACGTTTTCAGGGAATGTACTTAGCAATGGAGTGGGAGGGGTTTAATGGACAATTTGAAATGTGTCCCTGAAGCTCAAGGTAGAGACCAGAACTGAACATATAGACTTTGGAGTCATCTAGGTAGAGATGATAAATGAACCCTAGGGGACTGATGAGGAGAGAGAGAGAGAGAGAGAGAGAGAGAGAGAGAGAGAGAGAGAGAGAAATTGAGAGAGAGAGAGACAGAGAGAGGAGGGAGAGACAGAGAGAGAGACAGAGAGAGAGAGAGAGAGAGAGGAGGGAGAGACAGAGAGAGACAGACAGAGACAGAGAGAGAGGAGAGACAGAGAGAGAGACAGAGACACACACAGAAACAGAGAGAGAGAGACAGAAAGAGAGAAGGAGAGAGAGAGAGGAAACAGAGGGAAGGAGAGGACGGAGGGAGAGAGAAGAGAGAATACGAGAGAGGACACAGAAAGATAAAGACAGAGAGAGAAGCAAGAATAAAAGGGAGAGAGAGAATGAGAGAGATAGAGGAAAGAATGAGAAGAGAGAGGGAGAAAGAGGAAAGAAAGGAAAAAATGAGAATAAAAAAGGGAGAAGATGGGAAAGAGAGGAGAGAGAGAATTAGAGAGAGAGCGCAGAGGATTGAGAGAGAATGAGAAGACAAGGAGGGAGAGAGAAAGAGTGGAGAGGGGACAGTGAGGAGAGAGACCAGGAGGAAGAAAGCCTCGAGGGTATGGCCATAGTTAGGGCACAAGTTATGGATGACGATCCATGAAAAGTAAACTGAGAAGGAGCAGTCAGGCAGATAGAAGGACATCCAAGAACGTGCTGTTGAATAAACGATTATTGAATAAAGAACTTGCTTGCTTTGTATAAAGTGTCCTCTGCCTTCTAGTTCTAAATCCTATGACCTTTCAATTCCTGTTTCTGACATTTACTAGCTGGGGAATCATGGGCCAGTGAGTCACTGGGATGTTATCTGCCAAGTACTTTGCCCCACAAGAGACCATGCCCTGGAGGGCTTTAGCCAGTTCCTGCCCTGCCCCTCCCCCCCCCCTCTCATAGCGGGTAAGGGCCTCAGAGGCCCAGCTTATCTAGGCTCAGCCCAGCTATGCATTACTTGACTCCCCAGTCATCTTCTTTTCTTTTTGTTTCCTCTCCAGGTCTCCCCCATCCCATGCCAGGCCCTTTCCACTTTTGGAACTATAATTAAATCAACAGAGGCAGCTAGGTGGCACAGTGGAGGGAGCTCTGAGCATGGAGTCAGGAAGACCTGAGTTCAAATTTGACTTCAGACATTAGCTATGGGGACCTGAGCAAGTGATGCCTCAGTTTCCTCAACTGCAAAATGGGGATGATAATAGCTTCTACTTCAAAAGGTTATTGTGTGGATCAAACGAGATAACATTTGTAAAGTGCTTAGCATAGCGCGTGGCACATAGTAGTCATGGTAGAAATGCTTATTTCCCCCCTCCCCCCATTTAAATACTGCCATAGATACAACAAAGAGCGTGTCAATCTATTCCTTTGTGGCTCCACTAACCATTCCGGCAACTTTCCAAATTAAAACACCCCTCCCTGGAGACCACTACACTCCGTATTTTGCTTCCCCTCATTAGAATGTAAGCTCCTTAAGGGAGGGGGCATTTCTTCATTTTTGCATTTGCATATCCAGTACTTGGCACCTAGTAAACCCTTAACAAATACCTTTTCATTTCATTCGCTCATTCACTAACTGTAAATCACTGTATAAATATCAATTATTATTGATGACAGTTCACAATAATTATTTGTGATGATCATTAGCTCTGATCAGGACAATAACTGCTTGAAGCCTTCACTATAAAATGGGGGAAAATAATAATTGTGTTACTTATCTCCCAGGGAAGTCATTTTATAAGCCGTGAGGTGCTAGAGAAATGTGAATTATTATAAGTAATGATAATAAGTAGCTACCGCGGATTTATATGTCTACTATGTAACCCAGCTTACAACCAAGCTATTTCCCCTGCTAGTTTTAAAGAAAGCAGGAGCCATGTCTAGCTCGATATGTCCCTAAGGGTTTTGCACACAGTAGATATTGAATAGATGGTTGTTCAATTGGACAGCCCCTCATTAAACACCAACTACATGAAAAGTGCCGTGCTAGGGACAGGGGATACAAAAATTTTTAGTGAAAGATGGATGAATTATATAGTTCCTGCCCTCAGGGAACTTCCTGTCTAATTATGGGCAGATAGACTCACACAATCAGTAAATATAAAGCAAAAGGTGACAGGACAAAGGAGAGAGTGAAACAAAATGCTTCAGCAAAATTTGAGGGAATGAATGAATGGATCGACAAGTGTTTATTAAGCACCTGCTCTATACTGGAACCACAATTTCTGCTCTCACAGACCTTACATTCTGCTGAGGGAGATGACATATAAATGTAAGAATCCACAGACTGAGAACAGATAGAAAAATACATCAGGACAAGCCAGGTAGAATAAGGTAATTAGGGAAGGAGAACTCCAGCAGCTGGTAGAAACTGTTGCTTGAATTGTTTCTTGAAGGAAGTGACAGATTTTGTGGTGCAGAGGAGGAAGGAATGCGTTCTGCACATAGGGGACAGCTAAAGAGAGAGAAACAGGGAGAATGTGGATGGGGACCCTCTGCTGGAGAAGATGGGAAGGTAGGAGACTAAAGCTGAGTATGGCATGTTTGTCCTTGGCAAAGAGAAGGTCACCTCATTATCAGAGAATAGAGGAAGGGAGATGGGGGAAGGATGTTGGCAAGAGATTTTGAGAAGAAGAAAAGGGTGGAAAGAAAAAAGAAAAGTCAAAGCAGGGGTAATGGGCTGAACTGAGGGGTGGGAGCTTGGCGTTCTATCTCAGTAACTTACTACTTGTGTTATGTTGGACAAATCACCCTCTGTCTGGATCTCAGCTTCCTGATCAGTAAAATGAAGTTGAATTAGACAACCTTTAAGGTCTCTTCCCACCCTAAATCCTACAATCCCACAATTGAAGGACACATTTTTTCCTACTGAGGTTGGAAGAGACATATAGGACTGTACTGAGGCATAAGTCCCTCAAATTCAGAATAGGGGTCAGGATTTGTGGGCAGCTAGGTGGCACAATGGATAGAGCAACTGTGCCTGGAGTTAGAAAGATTTCTTCCTGAGTTCAAAGCTGGCATCAGACACTTACTAACTGTGTGACCCTGGGCAAGTCACTTCACCCTGTTTGCCTCAGTTTCCTAATCTGTAAAATGAGCTGGAGAAGGACATGGCAAACTACTCTAGTATCTCTACCAAATGAGGTCATGAAGAGTTAGGCATGACTGGAAAATGACTGAACACTATCACCAACAGCTATCTTTCTAGAAGCTTTGGAGATGGGGCAGCTATGTGCCTCAGTGAATAGAGCACCAGCCCTGGAGTCAGGAGGACCTGAGTTCAAATCTGCCCTCAGACACTTGACACACTACTTGTGTGACCTTGGGCAAGTCACTTAACCCCAATTGCCCTGCCTTCCCCCCTCCAAAAAAAGAAGCTTTGGAGAAGAGAGGCTCTAAGAGAGAAACCCTAAGGAAGCTGAATATGTTCCTGTGGGAGAGACACAAAAACTCTGCCTCTTCCTCTGGAAGTTAGGTGTTGTAGGAGATAGAGAACTGGAGTCATGAAGATATGAGTTTGAATCCAGCCTCAGACACTTACTAGCTGTATGACCCTGGGCAAGTCACTTAACTTCTCTCAGCCTTAGTTTCCTTATCTGTAAAATGGGGCTAATAATGGCACCTACTTCCCAGGGTTGTTGTGAGAAACAAATGAGATAATGCACGTAAAATATCATAGAAATGTGAGCTATTAGTATTCCCCACGCAGAACATGATCTTGAAGGAACCCCACTCTACTGCCCATGATTCTAGATACCCTTCTGCCCAGAGAACAGAGGAGAGGGAAGAGAAGGGAACATGCATTTTTGAAGAGCCTACTGTGTGCCAGGCACTGTACTAAGTGCTTTAAAAGATATTCTTTCATTTGAAAATATGATTTCATTTGAGAACCCTGCCAGCTCAGAGAATGCAGAGAACGGTATAGAACAATACTCCTCCTCGTGCTGTAGAATAAAGCTGGACAAAATTGTGCCAAACCTACTATAAATTCATGTTGCGCCATCTCCACTAGGTCGTTGCCATGGTAAGGCAAGCCTTTTACAGCTCTCCAATTGACTCAATATTCCACTTGCCACAATGGTTTTCCAAACCTTTACCCCCTCTTCAAACCTTCCCTCCTCACACCCTCTCAGCAGAGCACCTAGCCTCATGTTTTACTGATAAAACTGAGGCGGTTTGCTAAGAGCTCCCTCTTCCTCACTTCACAGCACTCGGAGGCCTTCTTCACCCGTCACGATAGAAGATGCGGCCTTTCTCCTCACTGAGGCAAACTCCCCTACATGCATAAGCGATCCCAGGCTACCCCATCTTCTTTAGAAGATTACCCGGTCTAATGTCTCACTTTCTCACTTATCTTCTTCTTTTTTTTTCTTTTGAGGGGGCAATCAGAGTTAGGAGATCAGAGTAAGGGTCACACAGCTGGTAAATGTCTGAGGCCAGATTTGAACTTAGATCCTCCTGCCCCCGTGGCTGGTGCTCTATCCACTGCACCACCAGCTGCCCCCTCACTTATCTTCCGTCTCTCCCTGTTGAGTGACTATTTCTCAACTTCCTATAAACATGCCTAAATCTCCCTCATCCTCAAAAAACCTTGATCATTCATCCCAGTTAGGTATCATCCCCTATCTTTCCTTCCTTCTGTGGCCAAACTCCTTGAGAAGGCCATCTACACTAGGTGTCTACACTTCCTTTCCTCTTACTCTGTTCTAAACTTTCTGCAATGGGCATCCATCCTCATCATTCAGCCAAGACTCCTCTCTCTAATCTCTTAACTGCCGAATATAAAGGCCTCTTTCCAATCCTTAACCCTCTTGAGCTCTCTGCAGCCTTTAACCCTGTCAATCACCCTTTTCTCCTTCATACTTTCTTCTAAGTTTTAGGAATGTGACTCTCTTTGTGGTTCTCCCCCTACCTTCTGACAGTTCCTTCTCAATGTCCTTTGCTGGATCTTCAGGTTGGTCAAGCCACTTAACCATGGGTGTTCCACAGGACTCTGTCCTGGGCCCTTTTTCTCTTCTTTATCTATGCTATTTCCCCTCCGCTCCCATGGATTCTATGCTCATCCCTTTGCTGAGATCCTCAGAAATACTTATCCAGCCCTAATCTTTCTGCTGACCTCCAAATGCACATCTCAAAATGGATGTCCTGTAGATATCTCAAGCTCAACATGTACAGAACTGAAGTCATTACCTTTCCCTCCAAACTTCCCTTCTTCCATACTTCCTTATTACTATTTGTGTCTGACCTGTGGTAGAGCATTCTGAGATGTCATTGGTTTGATTAGCCATGATTGACTCTAACATAGTGATGCCATCTGGGTCTTCTTCAAGAACCAAGGACAACAACCAATCAACTGTTACCCTTCTAGTCACCCAGGCTCATGGCCTACATGTCATGGTCAATTTCTCACTCTCTCACCCCATATCCAATCTGTTGCCAAGTCCTCTCAATTTTACCTTTGTAACATCTCTCACATAAGCTCCCTTCTCTCCTCTGATAGTGCTGCTACCCTGGTGCACACCCTCATCGTTGGACCATTGCAACAGTCCGTTTGTTGGTCTCCCTGCCATAAGTCTCTCCTCATTTCTATCCATTGCCCACTCAGCTACCAAAGTAATCTTCTTAAAGCTCAAGAGTGACCATGTCACCCTCCTATTCAATTCCAGTGGGTTCCTATTACCTCTAGGATCAAAGACAAAATCCTTTGAGTCAGTATATCTCTTCAGCCTCTCCAGTCCTAAACCTAGTTTAAGCCCTCATCACTTATCACCCCCTCATTGGTCTGTCTCCTTGCATCCAGACCCTCCCCTCTCCAATCATTCTTTACCACACTGACATTCCTATTGCACAGATATGCCCATATCACTTTCCTGTTGGAGAAGCTTTAGTGGTTCCCTATGGCCTCCAGGATAAAATGAAAACTCTTTCTTTGGAATGTAAAGCCCTTTGCAATCTGGCTCCAGCATGTCTTCCCAGGCCAGTTCTGCATTGTTCCTTCTCACCCACAATGGCCTACTTATCCATCCCTGTGACATTCCATCACTCTTTCCTAGCCTTTATACAGATTACTTATCCCCTCCCCCCACCCCCAAGCCTGAAA
>CM053588.1:68723603-68742741 GCA_028646515.1 Pseudochirops corinnae | reverse complement strand
GGTGGTCACTTTATCGTAGGGGGGCAACGTGGGTCTTCAGGTGGTCACTGGGGACAACGTGGGGGCTTCAGGTGGTCCCCTTATTTATTGTTTGTATTGGAGGAGAGTTCTGCGTGGTCTTCAGGTAGTCACTTTATTATAAATGGTGATAGGAATTCTTACTGGCTCTTCAGGTGAAAATGGTGTGTAGGGGTGTCTAGATGGTTACCCACTTTGCTGTAAAGGGAAGAGGCCTCCCTGGTCTTCAGGTGGTCACTGTGATAGGGGAGGGGAGTGTGTGTTTAGATGGTTACTTGTAAATGGAGGAGCATTCCTCGAGGTGGTCGTTGTGCTGGTGAATAAGATAAGGTAACTTTTTTTGAAGCAGTCTACCCCAGGGGTTCTGGTTTGTGTGAGTTTTGAGGCTTGGGAAGCAATCTTTTGGCTTCTCTGCCTGCTTTAGTTCCTCCACCCAATATGTTATTTGTGCCTATTTGCATTTATAAGTTTGCTAATGATTGTTCCTGTTCTTTCTGGCTTTCTCAGTCCAAAGCTCCCTCCTAAATCTTCCTCTCCAAGACTCTGACCTTTTCTGTACTAGACCGAAAAGCACATCTATTCCTGGGAGGCTAATACTTACGAAGTGTTTTGAGTTTTTCTGATGAAAGGCATTTTAGAAATGTATAATGCAGGATTGTATAGAATTACATTTATTCCTTCTGTTGTACTTGTTCCCCACCCCCTATTCCTGGCAAGAAAGCCTGAACACACAACTTTCTTAATATCTAAACAAATTCCAGAGGACATTTACTTTGTAGATTTCTTTGAGTTTAAAGGTTAGCGCTTTCCCTTTTATCTAGAAAGTAACGACTACTGGATTGGAACATGGGAGCGCTTTGCTGCTATGTTCCATATGATGTGCAGTAGTTTCAGACAGGAAGTTAGTGAAGTTATGTCCTGTTGAAAGTACAAACGGAAATTAAGGAAGCAGAATGACATTATCCCGGCCTCAGAATCACTTGCCTTTACACCAGTGGCAAGTGCACTGTGGAACATGGTGACTAGTGAACAACTTAACATTTGGTTTCTTTTTGATGGTTGGAATACTGAGAATGGTTGAAGGCTTTATAATTAATGGCTCTAGTGCTTAGGACTTTGGGTTAACCCTTAAAACTTGGTGACTGCTCCAGTGTTTGGAAGACTTTGCTCCCACAAAAAACATATTTATTAATACAACTTTCCCCTCAATGTGAATGACTCTTAGTTCATATAAAACCCAGAAAGGGGTACAAGCATTCTTCCAAATCACCCCATACTTTCTGCTTTCAGAAATTGAAAGTGAGCTTTTCTTTCAGTGGAGTTTCCTTCGGGGTTTCTTCTCCATGTAGCTCCTCTGAGGTCTGTGTGAGCAATGAATAGAGGCTTGGAGGAGGCAAGGCGATCATTTAAGGAAAGGCAGGTTGGAGACTCTTTAGGGCCTAAGTATAGGCTTTTGTCTGAGAGTAGATTCTGCCTGCAAACTCTCCTGGGGCCTCAGGGTGTGTGCCTTGTGCTGGTGTGCTCAGTTTTTATGAGGCACCTGGGATGTGGCTGGGAGAGGAAAGTCTGGCTGAAAAAGTTGACAGGCAGACTTGTATTTTTTGTGGAGTGGGGAGGGGGAGGAGGATGGATGGATTTTAGTGACTTTGAGGGTGAATTAGAAAGGGTCATCCAGAAATGGTCTTTTCTCTGGGAAAGTGGGTCAACTAGAAATGATTTTGCCTCTGGGAATGGTTGGCTAATTTTAGGACACCTGTATAAATGACAAATAGTTTAGAACTTGTGAACTGAGAGAGTGTGCTTGTGAGTCAGAATTGCAGAAGTAAAACCACTCCCTCCGTGACTCAAAAGTCAAGTAATATTTAATTTGCATGAACCCAGTTGATGGAAAGAAACCATTTACAACATAGTCATTGAACTTTGGAAACATTTATAAAAGAGTAAATATGTGACTGATTTTACATATAATTAAAAAAATAAAGACCTAAAGGCTTAAAAAATGGGAGCATTTTCCAGAATATTAAACAAAAGTAACATTGACCTTTCTTAGGGAATTAACCTTCTTCTTGTTTAGAAATTTACCTTAACATCTTTCCAGAGTGATTGTCTGAAAACCTTACTCATATTGAGGAACAGAATTGAACTATAAGGAGCTATTTGTTTTTCAGCACTAGGGCAGAATTGGGGGTTGGAAACTATAGAGAAGCCTCTGGAGAGAACTTAAAAATAATATGTTGAGACATTTATGCAAAGGGTTGAGCACTAATCCTATAGAAAGATTTTTGATCTATTCACCTTGAACAGTAAACTGGTCTAAATTTTGGTAAGTGTTTTTCCCAGAAGTTATATGAAAAAATTGGGTTCATTGGAAAATTGAAGTTCCTTCTAGTTAAAAAGTACTCACTTTGGAAGGCTAATGCTCAACTGATTTGTCCGATGAAGAGTGTTACATATATACCTTGTTTGATGTTGCTCAAGGCACAAAACGCTTCTATTTAGAAGACTTGTTGAATAACAGGGTTGTAATTTGTAAATCTTAAAGCATTATATAAAAGTCAATTGTTTGTTATTATTGGTGCTACTGTAGGGTTTAGGATTGTAACCTTCAAAAGTTGATCACTTCACCTTTTTTGCCTAGTAAAAGCAGCCTTCAGTGACAAAGAAAAGAAAGAAAAACCACAAAAATAAAGTTTAAAAAAAACCAGCTGACAGTGGATAATTTTTTTCTTCTGCAGTGCCCTAGCTTATGTCCTGCAGTTTGTTCTACTGTTCATGACTCCGTTTAGGGTTTATTGACAAATATGCTGGGATGGTTTGCCATTTGCTTCTTCAGCTCATTTTACAGATGAGGAAACTGTGGCAAAGTTAAGTGACATGCTCAGGGTCACAAAGCTAGTAAGTGTTTCAGCATGAATTTGAACTCAGGTCTTCCTAACTCCAGGTCTAGCTACCATGCCATGTAGCTGCCTATGCTCAACTTTATAGTAATCTAGTAATTTGTTTTCAGTCACTCTCCCTGCCCTTATTTTTTTACAGAGAGCTATGTAGGAGATAGTTAAGTGCCCAAATTGTCCCTTTCTCTTTCAAATACAGATTTTTGTTGTAAACTTTATTATTATTCCTTTAAATGTATGTAAAATCTTTTCATGGCATATTTGTTTTGTGATTTCTGTCTGGATACTCTGCTTGATTTTATGTTCTCTAGAAACTGATGCATAATCTTTTGATTTTTATAAACCGTGCAACCTTGCTGAAACAGTTGACTTCCTTATCTTGGTTTTGAGCCATGTTTCATTGGATTGTGAAATGGTGATTTAATTCTCTTAATCTTTGGGGAGAATTAGGAGGGCTTCTAACCCCACTAAACTTCACAACTATTGTATATATAAAGGTATTTGATAACTTTCTGCAATTATTCTTTGTTGAGTTAGCAGAACCACATTTTTCAGCTTTTTTGACTTCCTGGTTGGTCTTCTGAAAACTTTACAGAGTTGCCTGATTTAGAACTGAAGTGGGTATTGTGTATGAATGCCATTCTCATTCTCTTGAGGAGCAGTTTGGTCCTGACCAAACTAGATTCCACTGTTGCCTGGCAGCCCCTCCAAAAGTGGCTCTAGATCTGTACTGACTGTTAACTTTCTGTAATTATCTTTTATTGAATTAACCAGAATGAGGGGTGAGGAGGTGGCCCCTCTCTAGCATTTTTCAAGGAAGATCTTTACATCACCATTACTCAAGGTTTCTATAAGATTCCATAGCAAAATACCTGTGAGGACATAACCAGTCATAATCAGCAGCTTTAACATATGTGATATACATATGGTTTTGGTTTTCCTGAATTGAATTTATTAACCAGTAACATGGAGTCTACTGTAGTTTAAACCCACAAACCTTGTTTAATTTCATCGTTTTAATATAAATTTATCTTGTGCAGTGTTGACTTTTCAAACTTTAGGGAGTTATAAAATTACTCTTTTCAGCGACCCTTTTGTTAGCTGAACCCATTTTGAAAAAAAATATTTTGACCATTGAAAGGGCTTGCCTTTAGAGAAGCAATATTTTAATTCTTTTCATAGTGTCTTTGGGTTGAGATTTCATCTTTCTCAGAAAATGTTAATTCTTTTGGCACAAAATGCACATGTGATATATTTGCTTTAGAAGATCAGATACAGTACTCCTATTTTTATTGCTGCAGTGGCCAAAAATTTGGCTTTTCAACTAATGTATTTGACAAGAATTCAGATTTGCAAATGTTGCCCTGACCTCTCTTAGTGTTAACCTTATTTTTAACCAGGACTTACTTGGACATCGCTTTAAATTAGTACTATTTTACTTGAAGTTTTGGGTAGATGTATTACTCTATGCTCTTTGTATATATAACTCAAGTCCTACCTATATGAGACCTTTCCTTTTTCCCTTCAGCTGTTAGTACCCACTCCACAAATTACATTGTTTTTACTTTGTATATATATTTTACATTTATTTAGATGTGTTCATGTTGCTTCTCTGAATGGAATGGAAGGTTCTTGAGGGCAGTAATTCTTTCATTTTTGCGTATAAAAACAGTGTCTGAACATGGTAGACATTTGATAAATGCTTCTTGGTTGGTTGGTATATTGGTGTTTAGAGAATATTTCCTATCTACTTTTAGTATACCAAAGTAAGTTGACATCTGTTTTCTGGTGAAAAGCCTATCATTAAGGAATGGGGTGACTTTGTTAGTGCAGAGGAAATGAGTCATCAGTTAAGATTTGTCAGCAAATTGAGAGGGAACTGATGGAGAAACAATAGACCTTAGTAACATTATTCTTGACGTTCTTCACTCTACATGTGTAGTTACAAATAAGCTTCCCTTTATTGATTTTTAAAACTGTTAAAAGAATGTGGAGATCTCTCTGAAGGAAACATAATAAATTTGTTAATAGTACTCACAGTTATGTTCCAAATGATTGGCTGTCTTCAGTAGGGTATATTGCTGTATCTCCATTGGAATTTGGAGAGATCTTGTTAGGAAAAATAACTCTCTAATTAAATAGAATTTCCTCAGGTAAGGGTGTAATTGTGAACCCACTTGGTAGTTTTGGAAGGGCCAGCATTAAGAGTGCCCTACATCCCTTTCGTATCTGATCTTAAGAGTCAATGAACTGCTACTTGATTGGATCCCAGTTTTCTCATAAAGTCCTAAGAATCTTCAGCGGGTATGTTATTGATTGCCTTTTGATTCAAGGCTCGTTTTCAAAGCCATCCATCTTCTGACCTTCTCATACTCATTGAATTTCAATTCTACAAACATTTAAATCCCCATGATGTACAAAGTACTGTGTTAGGGCCAGTGCTAGGTTGGGAGACCATCTGAGCTCTTTTCTTTTGTACACTTCAGACAGAAGTGCATCTAAGGGTCAGCCGAGACCTCTGCATTTTGTTCAGGTTTTGACCTTGTCTTCTCCACCTTCTTGTCATGTCTTGCCCTCCACAACAGTCTATGACTATCACTTTCTTTTATGCTTATTTTCTCCAAGAAACTTTTCTTACTTCAGCCAATCTTTTCCTTACTTTATGTCCTCAAAGTACTTATTAGCTGCTATTGGTACCTTTCCTCAACTAGATTGTAAACTCCTTAATTCACTTCAGCGAACCAACTGAGACATATTTTTGTTTTGCATCCTGCACAGGACCTATTGTGGTGAGTACCCAGCAAATCTTTTTTTAATGGACCAGTTGAGAAGTCTTGCATTTTAAAATTAGCCTGCTTACAGAATTGCCTTATTGCTTCTCCATCTTTGAAGGACTAGGGTTCAGAAGTCTTTGTAACAGTACATCCTGTAACTAGGAAGAAAAAGGAAATAAAATCTGAACTCAGTTCTGTACTTGGAATTAGGAGGCCTGGTTTCTAATTCCAGCTCAGACATTTATTAGTGGTGTGAACTGTCTGAGCTTTATGGTACTTCAACAGGAGTCATAGAACTACTAAATGTCTCAGTTGGCATTTGAACCCAGATCTCTCTTACTTTAAGACCAACACTTCTTCTGCTATACAATGTACCACATGCTTCCCAGAGTTGTGTGGAAAGTGCTTTTGTAAACCTTAAGCATTGTATAAATGAAGTTATGAGTATTGTTTTTATATTTAATACTTAAAGAGTATAATTTCATTAAAAAATATTTATAAAGTGCTTAGGATATAGTGTACCTGGCACATAGTAGGTGCTATATAAATGCATATTTCCTTGCCTCTTCCTGTCCTTCAACTGATACAGATCACAAAACTTCAGAATGTGAGCTTAAACATGATGAATATGTTTGACAGAATGGAGATTGTAAAGCATTAAACTGGCCCACAAAACTATCTAATCCCTGAAACATGGTATTCTTTTAATAATGCTAACCATAGATGAAAAGTTTTTACTTTGCGTGCTACTCTTGGTAAGATGTTACCATATACAATTCAGCGGTCCTGGGACCATGTCATCTTTTGCATTCTAGAACACTGTTGCTGTGTTGTAGCTTCTTTTGAAAAGTGATTCAGATAACCTTTTCTGAAGTATCTTTTTTGCAACCTCAGGAAACTTGCAGTTGTTACAGTCATTCTAACTTCCCTGGATAACACTTGAGAATGGTGTGAGAGTCCAGGTGTCTCTTGGTTGTTTTGCTTGTAATTAGTATTGTAGTCGAAAATTCCAAGTGCATTCCAATATAAATGAAATAATGGATTCTATAGTTGGCTATGAGTAGCCCTGTAACAAAATTAAAATGTTGAAACTTCAGTTGCTCTCTAGGAAATTCATTCATGTTTTTTAGGTTAAACAAGCCTCAGGATTTGACAGTTGGGTATAGACTTTGTATACAGCAAGTTATTTACTAAATCCTTTAGAATGAAGCTTACTATCTATGTGATTCAAAAAAAATTTATAACAGAAAGCCTAGAAAGTCCTAAAACACAGGAAGATGATAGTCTTAAAAGTTAAAACTCATTCAGAGGATAGCCACATGATACCTCAGACTGGAAATGGAAGTATGAACAATTAGGATCAGGTTACTAGACCTATTCAATTTAATTAAAAAACATTCCCTGAAAACAACACTAATGCCTATTGTCATATGATTTCATGTGACCTTTAAAAAGGTGTGCCTGTCAGTCATGATTATGTTGTCCCTATTTTAATGAGTGAAAGTAGAGGTCTGGTGATAGATTAATATGCAGTCCATAGACCAACCTACCTAAATTTGGAGAAGTTAGCCCCGGGGTGATAAAACTTTTGGCTGAGGCAACTCATAGATGAAAATTAGAAATGGATTCTGCATTGGTGAAAGTACTACCTATGTTGACAAAATCACAAATCCTTAAAGAATAGAAATATTGAGGAAAGAAGACAAGGGTAGAATACATTCAGACAAAAAGGCTCATCTTGGGAAATTGCTAGATACTAAAAAGACAAAGTAACAGAATCTGAAGGAATATTTTGGAAGTGGGACCTGAACATGTGGGCAGTAGTTAAGTTTTAATCTTATAGTTCACTTATCTGTTTCACTCTGAAACCTACTAGGATTGCTAATCACTAGAGAACATACAAATTTGGTAACCACTCCCTTTTGATCCTTGCTTACTTTGGATAAATAACCTAAACTATTTGGATAAATACTTTTACTCTTCTCAGAATCTGATAGTGTGGCTGTTGGTTGATTGCTTTACTCTCTTTTGAGTGTCAGGTTGTATCTTACATTGTTTCTGAGCTATTAAAATATTTCGCCCTGATCCAGGTCATTATTTTCTTTAAAAAAAAAAATAGAAGTGGCCATTAGATTTTTGTTTGTAGAAATGTTTTCATTGATTTTTTTTTGTATTGCTGCCATTTCCTAGTAACTGACTCTACCATCTTTCCATATAATAAAATACAGTTAGGCAAAACAAACTGACACACTAATAACCATTTCTGATAAAATATGCTTTGCTATGCATCAGTATTCCACCATCTTTCTACCAAAGAAAAAGTCTGTCTCCCCAGGCCTCTAGAGTCAAGATTAGTCATTGTGTTCATCTTTGTTCTGATGTTTTTATTTAATGTTTATCTTTTCATTGTTGTGGTTAGTCATTGTGTGTGATTTTTTTTTCAGTACTGCTTCACTTTGTATCATTTCACATATATGGTCTTCTCAAGTTTCCCTGAATTCTTCATATTTAATATTTCATGGAATAGTAATACTTTATTACATTCCTAAGTCATAATTTGTTGAGCCATTCTCCATCAATGGATACTTATTTTATTTCCTTGGTTTTTTTTTTGTTATCACAGAAAAAAGCTGCCATAAATATTTTTATGGGCGTATAGGGGACATTTTCTTTGTTCTCATTGGGTTAAATTCCTAGTAGTAATGATTTTTTAAAAGTGTATTACTATAATTTGTTTTTATATCACTTTAGTTTCTGAATATACTCCTTCACCTGCTCTGCTCATCAAACCATGCTGTACATGAAAAAATAAAGCAGAAAAAAGTATAAATTCAGCAAAACTAACATCTTAGCTGAGTCTTAGAGCCTGTGCTCAATTCCACACCCATTGTCCCCTTCATCCTTCCATTGAAGAGAAAGTTATGAATTTTCTCAACTCTTCTTTGGTAACAAATTTTGACTATAGATTTCCTTGGTAGAACTTTAATGTTTCCTGTTCATTTGAGGAAATATAAACAAAGGAGGTGAAGACTACTATTAATGGTAGTTAAGGTAAAAACCTGGGGTTTCTATTTATATCTTCTTACCTAGAGACAGCATGTTGTTGGAAACTTTTGTTGTAAGCTGTACTTTATAAACTGTTCTGCTATAATGTACGATTTCCTTTTAAGTGTCTTATAAACAAAGTAAAGCTTTAATTGTATTATCAACTTGCTTTTCACATATTCATAACCTTTTATGTTATCTTAAAGGTAGATAGGATTCATTCTTTGTGTTATAAGATATAGAGAACTTGTGTTTAGTAAAAACTGGGCTTGTCCATGAAATTGAGATTTCTCTGGTCATTTTGTCACTCATTTGAATTTTAGAAATAAAAAGTTAATTTCTTAGTGCAGAATTTGATGAAAGATAAGACAGTTCACTTTTAAATGTCTGCACAGTGAGAAATGGGACTGTCTTTAAAAAGGCTACTCAGTATTTTTCGTAATTATATTTGATTTTTGCATGCTAGCTGCCAGGAGGTGTAGTAGCATCTTCTCTACTGCATGATCAGGTAATAACTCCTCTCCCAACAATGCTGAGAAGTGGTATTAATACTAAACTACAAATCAAAGTAGTTGAGAAATTTGCCTCAGGTCACACAACTAGTTAAAGTGGCAGAGTTGGGACTCCAGCCCAAGTCTTCTGACTCCAGATTTAGTTTCCCACACAGCATTGCCTCCTGGAACAGATTTGCATCTGAATGTATACTGAATGATTTTATAGAGGTGGTCCCCATATATACAGTGTTAGAGGTGTACGGTAACCCTTAGAGATCAAGTAGAACACCACCACATTGTACAGATGAGGAAATGGAGGTCCACAGAGGGTAAGTAACATTGTTACATAATAGCCAAGCTAGGACTTTAACCTTGGTGTAGGTTCTCTTTCCTCTCTGTTCTTAAGGATCCTCTTTCTCAACCATTACTATATACTTTTCAAATATTTACTTTTATCTTAAAAAGTTGACAGGGTAGTTTATGGCCCATTATCTTAGTCATTACATCCCCAAACTGTACACAGCTTTGTCACCAGTCTGACACTAAGTAACTTCCAACAGGCCTCCTTTAAAGGGTTAATTGAACATCCTGTATAGCATTGTACTGTTGACTGTCCACCTTCCTTCATGGATTTAACCCCTGGTTAAGTTCATCTGACAGCACACTATCTCAAATTATTATAAATAATTACCAAAAGGATGATTGGCAGATGCTTTAAAGTAACCTAGACTCTTTAAGTCACCGAACAGATTTTAAAATTTTACGTTCTCCTTAAATGGACAAAGCAGAATTAATGCCAAAAATACCATTTTCTTTTTAAAAGTCTTCCTGTAGAGTTTACAGGTGCTAACCATTTGCTGAACCATGGGAGTCTCCAACTTTTGAGTTCTTCCCAGCTGTAGTAGGTTGTTTATGCTCTCTTAGAGTCTTTTTGCTTTGAATTATTATGACTTCCAAAGGTACTTGCCTTAGTTTAAATGAACTGACAGGTTGCAAAAGGTTCATCACTGATGTAACCAAACACTTCTTTGGGGGTATGAGGGGATAGTGAAGAAAAGCTTAATTTTATTACCATGGGTCTATGAACACTTATAAAACACTTTTTTTGGCATGACTTCTTGTTTTGGGGATCTCTACAATAAGGGAAAAAATGTCACAGTAAATTATTGTCATTCCTGGAAGTAGTCCTTTCAGAAGGGAGTTGGAGAAGAAATATGGGAGAAAGCTTTCTGTTCTCCAAGCAGACAAATGCTAGTATCCAGGTAGAAAACTTAATTCTAGAGTCTTTACTTTTAAACCTTGGCCATTAGTACAATGCAGTCTTTTCATTGCTTTTTTTCTCAACTGACAGACACATTAACCTTGATGATATCTGTTATTCCAAAGTGCTTCAAAGCAGGTTAGACTTTCCTTGTGTTTTGCTATGCACTACTTTGAATAGTTGTTCTTATAACATAAAAAGAATGATTATACATTCACAGAGTAACTGATGAACAATTCAAGCAAATATGTGAAGAAAACTTACATTGGAATTGAGATTGTGATGAATTCCTTCTCTCTGGGAGGGCACTATTCCCCCCTTCTCCCAGCCTTTCCCTATGATAATTGAAGCGTTTTGTTAACTCACAATTCTGGACTCATTGCCAGGAGACTCTGGGTTCTTAAGAGACTTACCCCAGTTCTTCCAAGTACCTTTATGACTTTGGCCAAGTCCTTCCCTCACCGTTTCTTCACTGGAGATGTATTGGACTGAGTGATCTCTAAGGTTCTTTCCAAATCTAGGATCTTATAATTCTATGGCCAGTGTTTGAAAAACTGATCTGGATAATTTGAGATGGATGTTTTTGGTTTGTGTTAAAATTACAAATACCTGAGAAGAGTAAGAGTGTGGTGTGTGTGTTTTCACTGTGCTTATGTTTAGGAATTTTTTGCTTTTGCAGTGTTAGATGCCTTTAATTGGACAGGATAGTGGTATGAAAGCATTATGAATGCTGTTTGAGATACTGTGTCTTCTAAATTTAAAGAATGTTTTATTTTTGTACTTTTATCTATGATAATAGAATCCATGCAGTTAAAACAAATCATAAAGAAGATTGAATAAAGAATTGGCTTAAGTGTTTGGAGATTAGGATTGTCCTGGGCATGATGTTGAGTTACTTTGCCACTATTCCTATGAACCTTATTTTTATTTGTTAATTGTACAAAACCCCTTGCTGCTTCCTTCCCTACCTTTTAGAGAATTTGAATATTAGGGAGAATAAATTAACAAATAAATTTATAAGTGTCTTGAGAGAGGCATCAGTGGGTGGAAGAAGGGCTGACTTTGGAGTCAGAAAGACATGGGTTTAAGCCCTGCCTCTGACACATGCCAACTGTGGAGTCAAGCCAGGTCACTTAACTTTTTGGTGTCCTAGGCAGCTTTCTTAAGATTAGTAGTTAAAAATGGGAATTTCCACATTGGAAACTGAAAACCACATCTGGATCCCCCCAGATGGGGAAAGCTTTCACCAGAGGTTGGCTTCAGGGTGATAAATTTTGGGGGCATGATAATCATTTCTAGGTTATCCATCCATAGTTTGGTTCTGTGTCAGTAGAGGAGCACCTGAACTAATAAAACCATGGATCCTCAAGGAGTGGGAAGTTCACTGGGGGTTTCCCATGGGGCCTTATCATAGTAGACGTGGCCCTGGGCTCTTCCCTCCGGCTGTAGGTGTGCTGCGTTTGTTACAGCTGGATGCTCTTGCCCTGGGAAGGATTTTTTGAAGGGCTATGGGTCACACAGCAGGTTTGCCAGAGGAGGGCCAGCCTAGTTAACTTTGAGGCTCATTACTAGGTGGGCTGAAGGGAGGTGAGGTTTTTTTTTTGTGTCCACACTTATTCTTGAAAACTGATAGAAGGCTTGTAGATCTACCCTGGTAGTATGGTGAGGGAGATAGGAAGAAAATCATCATCCCATTTAAGGCATTTATGTTCTAGTTGGGGAAACCAAACCATGCCTGAGAGTACTCAAAAGAAATTGTATAGTCTTAACCAACTAGGTGTGCATATGTCAGACCCGTAGTACAGTTATTCTGGCTTAAAATATTGAAACACTTCGCCTTTTTTTCCTTCTGCTTTTTTTTGGTGAAAATTTGTTTGGGGGGAGGCTAATGTTGGAGGTGTAGAACTTCATTCTGTCAGCTCTGTGATTTTAATACTCTTGCCTCAGTGAAGTAGGAATAGAAGTAGCTAAAAGCTGGAATGGGGGAAAATAAGAGGTGATTACTCTAGTTGGGAGCCAGTGCTTATTTTGTGGGTAATAAAAGAGGTTTACAATCTCAAGGATAAATATATAAATCTCTCTCCCCAGTCTTCTAGTTTTTGTAATCTACTTTAAACAAATAGGAAACATGTGAACACTTGGCTTGCAAGGCCCATGAGTAAAGGGGTGGGGAGTCGTAATTGCATTATGGAAAGAATTCGTCCAAAGGTAAAATTACCTTAAATAGTGAATTGTACATGTAAAATTTTGAGAGTTTCCTCAACACATTTTAGTGAATAACTTTGTAAAGCAAGGTAGACCTGCATATGTTTTAGAATTTGTTTTCTGCACATCCAGTAGTGTATATCCAGTATTCTTCTATAATTCCATATTTATCATGGTAACTTAGAATAGTAAGTGCATTGTATTTATGTTGTTTCCCGCTGTTAGAATGTAAGCCACAGGTATGTAGAGACTTAGGCTTTTGTATTCCCAATGCTTGTTGAATTATTTCTTTACTCATAGCATTGTGTGCTATAATCCTGTCAACTAACTAGTTACTCACACACTTGCCCTTTTTCCTTTCCTGTAGGTTCTCTGTTGGAATTCACTCTGCACATTTATGGCGATTCTGAGTGTGCAGGCAGACTTCTGCCAGGCTCAGCACAGTGCTTTCGCTGACAAGTGAGCTTGAGGCTTCTATGTGCCATAATTAATATTGCCTTGAAGATTCCGGACACCAAGATTGGCCTCAGAAGTATTTGGCATATATCTATATTTTTTTCATATTGGAAGCATATTCCCTTTAACGACTCCAGCAAAATTAATTATCAAGAAAACACAAGTGCAGAGCGGGTCTATACTTTCACCTTGCCTCACCAGTGCCTAAATGTAGGAAAGGCTCCTAAAGTTGCAGGCAGTTGGAATTTTGGAGGTTGAAGGTAACCATCTGTAGTCATTGAGGCCCAAGTTGAATCTGAATTCCAGTGGATTCTGAATAGATCTGCTTATCCTGAAGAAACTCCTTAAGGAAGGAACAAGCTGACTAGAGAAGACACTGATCAATAATAGGCATTTTTGTGGTCCTTTTAATGTTTTCTGCTGTGAAACGTTTCAAGGGTTATTGATTTTTTTTTTTATCCATTTTCCCATTTCTCTTCCTCAAACATACACCCACACATACCTACTCCCCCCGTCTCTTTCTCTCACACGCATACACACATTTCGTCTGCCATAATGAACCGTCCAGCCCCTGTGGAGATCTCTTATGAGAACATGCGTTTTCTGATTACCCACAATCCTACCAATGCCACACTCAACAAGTTCACAGAGGTAAGAGTGCGGTGCAGTCCACTTTGGGGAATCGTTTTGCAGGTTTAAAAACCCATCATAGTGAATGCCTTTATAAAGAGGTTCTTGTACCACAAAGCTTTTTTCCATCCATGAGGGATAGACGTAAGTCTTGTTTGACCTGTTTACGATGTAATCGTGGCTTTTAGAGCTGGAAAAGGGCTCCCAGGAGGATTCCAGTCTAAGCCAGTATGGCCTTTTCTGGGTCTTGATCTCATAACAGTAACTGATACTTTTCCACGTCTGCAAGTAGCGATTGCCCTTTTACTCCCAGATGCCCTGGTCTGAAGCTCCCCTAAAACCCTGGGCCATTTGTTCACCTGAAGCCCTACTACCCAAAGATGATTCCAGAGCTCAGGCGTAGAGGCATGGGACAGGGTGTTAATGTTTGCGGAGTCTTTTCCTGTTCCTACTGAAATTGAAATGTTATTTTCATTGACTGATGTGTTGCAAAGTTTCTGTTCTCCTTAATCTCCATGTCCTGAATACTAGGAATATGATTTTTCTCAGTGTAGGATTTTTTTTTATCATGAATACAACTGCCACATGATTGAGTCCTATAGAGTTCACTATAATGGGATTTTACCTGTATTTTGAGGCTTTTTAAAATTGCTGATTCCATAGAGTGATTTAAAATCTCTTGGATTTATAATCTATTTTTAGAGTCCATTAACCATTTTAATAACACTATGATTTATGTAAATGATTTACATTCCTTACAGGCTATCAGTGTTCTCATTTATTTTATTTGCTGTGTGTGGTATGCAGATTGACCAGAGGCCTGTAGTGGAGTCATGGCATTTCAGTGGCTTAAGAGTTTTTAGGTCTGGCCCAGTACTGTCATGTGTTGTTTCCAGTTCTAGGCCATCCACTTCAGAGATAGCAGAGGAACCTTATCTTTGAGGTTCCCTCATCTCTTGCAGCTGTTACAGTAATGGTGGTAGAGATACCAGATGAAATTAGAATAAAGAACATACAGAGGAGCAGGGAACCAGACTGTGATTGCAGTTCTTAACTGCTGCCACATGTCACAGCTTTTCTAAAGCTTATGGAGAGTTTCAGAAAAGTGCTGTTTAGAAGAAAGAGCTCTGGATCAGGCGTCAGATAACCTGAATTATAGTCTCACCTTTACCCTGCTTGATCCATAACTCTCTGAAGTCAGGATTGTGTCCTTTTTCATCTTTGTATCCTTAGCACTTGTACATAGTGGGCACCTGAGAAATTAATGGTTGTTGCATTGAACTGAACTGATCTGAATGATCTTGGGCAAGTAATTTCTTTCTTCTAGGTTTCAGTTCATCTATAAAATGAGCAGGCTTGATTAGATAATCTGTAGCATTCCTTCCAGTTCTCTTTTAAACTGTTGTAGTCCTAATCTTAGATTCAGATAGCAAATATGCTTGTATTTGTTTTTCTTTAAAGGAACTTAAGAAGTATGGTGTGACAACTTTGGTCCGCGTTTGTGATGCTACGTATGATAAAGCTCCAGTTGAAAAAGAAGGAATCCAGGTTCTAGTGAGTGTGTAGTATTTCTAATTTTCCACTATAAAGTAAATATAAATACAAATATAGTATTAAATAATGTCGTTAATGCAGGCCAAGTTTGTACACAGCAAAGCCAAATTAGATTGCTAAAAATTGAAGTTGTTTTTTAAAAATTGCTAATTCAAGATAGTGCCAAAAAGTAATTTTTAGCAGTCTCATTTGACTCCTGGATTATTAGTAATTGCTGAAGTTTTAATTCATCTATACTCTAAAATGTCTACAATTGCAGGATATTTTTTGTGAAATACATGTGATCTAAAAGTCCCTCTTTATCTCAAGAAAATGGAAATTTGCATTTTTCTTTGGATATGAATAAATGGGATATTCAACTTTCATTTCTAGGCCGTTGGTTTAAATCTAACTGGAAGTAATTTCCATCAGGTATTCATAAATTATGTTTGATAATGATATTTCTCCTATAAGTACGGGATTATTCTTTTATACTTTTTTGATAATTTGGGAGACAAGGGAGAGAATCAGAAGGAGCAGAAGGCAGCTTCACCTTAGAAAGTAGCCAGCACAGATGATGACATTGGCTATTACTGAACTAAAAATCATTTTCCCTTTCACTTATCTAAATACTGATGAAAGTACCTTTTCTTTATAGATTGCTTAGAGTATTTGTTAAGAATGTATATTACTTAGATTACATCTTTGGTAAGATAATGAGAGAGTTTTGACAATATGTGATCTCCCCTCATGAAAGTTTGTCATGTGGTCTTTTAATCTCTAGTAGGAATTAAGTTTGTACAACAGTGGTAAAATTAATCCCTTTTATAAGCTTTAATATGTCTGATGTGTTAAATTTAGTTCATTATTACGGTGATTTCATTAATCTGGGTACTAAGTGTACCTATAATCTCTTTATATTCTTTAGTATATGATCTTTTAAAAATTTAAAAATTTTGAATGGTGACAAAGGGCATTTCCATATACATAGCAGAACACAAAAACATACTGTTACATAAAAGGGAAAATCTATTTCATACTGCTTGCTTTTTAAAAAAAGTATCTTATAAATTCTACTTTACTTTAAAAACTGCCCTATTTGGGCTTCTTGCTGTTGGGCCCTCTTTTTTGAGAGGAGGGGAGAGGCATCACTATTGCTTTCTTGCTCTCTTGCTTAATTAAATATCTCCCTGGTTTCAGACATCTTCATCCCTACCCCCTGATTAAAAATAGAGAGAAAAAACTAGCCTTGTAACAAGTAAAAATAAAATAGTCAAAAATAGTCAAAATAAAGCTATATAGTGGCTATGTCCGGAAATGTATATCCCTTTCTGTACCTTCTTGAGTCTATCACACTTTTGTCAGGAGGTGTGTAATGTATTTTTTCATAGGCTCTCTGGAGACATTATTGGTCATTGTGTTGATCAGGGTTTTTAAATCTTTCAAAATTATTTTTCTTTACATTGATATTTTCCTTGTGAAAAATTGTCCTTTTGGTTCTATTCACTTCACTGAATCAGGTCACATTACTCAAGATTTTCTGAAATCATCTCTGTTGGATCCTTTCTTGTGGTGCAATAATATTTTATTACATTCATATAGCAGTTTGTTCAGGTGTGTTCCATTTGTTGGGTGCCCCCTTAAGAGTCTAGCTCCTTTCTTTTTCCCTTTTAATCAGCCCTTCAGGAAGTTTGTTTTGCTTGGTGCTATTCTCTTCCTGATAATATCCTACTTCTTAACCTGTACCTCCTTCCAATCCACACTTGTTACTCTCGGATGAGTTTTGATCTATGTGAGGGTGTGGGTGTGGGTATGCATATGCTCTTGCGTTAGTGTGGTTTAGTGTGCGCATGAAGCCTGCCTTTATCCAGTTCGGCCAAGAATGAGGTTCAGCTGATGCCCTTGCCCCTTTCCCCTCAAGAATATTTGTATACATTGCTGTTTCTTATGCATCCCAATTAAAAGAATTGGTAAATTCCACCACATCACAAAGAAATAAATTCTGCCTCTTCCTTTTTTTATACTAATATATTTCTTTTACCTTTCCTTCTCTTTTCTTTCTTAAAATCCTCAGAACAGACTCAGTCTACCTCTAAAAACCTCTCTCCCTGTTTTGAAGATGCTAAGGTTTTAAAGGGATGCTTGTTTTTTTCTCCCTCTCTGAGTGTTGCCTCTTCACTCTGGTTGTTCCCTTGGGCTTTTAGGGTTTCCACCCTGGGGCTTTCTGACCTCTGTACACTTTTGCTGTCTCCAAATACAGCCTTGCAGGCTGTACTGTCTTAGTTGGTTGCTCTGGAAAACTAAGCTTGGCTGCTTGCCCCGGTACTGTTGGCAGGCCCCTTTATCCTCTTATCCATGGGTTTCTGGCTGGTGTTTTGTATGCTTCTTAGGTGGAAAAAGACAACTTATTGTAGTTTCTTATTGGATTTCTTGATCCTTTTCAGTCTGGTGCAAATTTTAGAGTTTTACCATGTTAGCTATATGGTAGTTGGACAGTCTGCCTCTGTTCAGGGCACTGTCTCAGCTGTAAGTTCTCAGTGTTGTTCCGAGTTGCCATTACTGAAAGAGGCACCCTTCATTCTACCAAGCCAGTCTGGTACTCTCTTGGAACTCACAGACTCTTACTGAACCTCTTCTTTTTTTGCCCGGGGGGGGGGGGGAGGAAGGATAAGGCAGTTGGGGTTAAGTGAGTGGTCACTTAGTAAGGTCAGGGTCACTTAGTAAGTGACAAGTGTCTGAGATCACGTTTGAACTCAGGGCCTTCTAACTCCACCACTGCTCTACCTAACTGCCCCTTGGGCCTCTTCTTAAAGCCTTTCCAGTTTAGTATGGGGCCTGTGAAAGCTTTGTACTCCCAGGGTTACCTTTCTCCCATGATTACACACCAGAGGAGACTTTGGTGGAGGATTTACTAAGTTACATTAAAGTTTACTAGCTGATCCTCGTACACAATATTGCATCTCATGCTTTTCTGCCTTTGCATGGGTGAACCCTTTATTCCTCAACTGGAAAGTACTTTTCCACCTTTACCTCTTAGAATTTCTAACTTTTTTTCAAAGCACAGCTCAGTTACTGTTTCCTACAAGTATCCTTTATTAATCTCCATTCTCCCTCCTCCACCCACCTTGTTAGTGTTTTCTCTCTTCATCAGATTACTTCGTATAACTTTGTCTGTTCTTTGTGTTTACTTATCTGTGTTTTGCATATAGTAACTACTAAAGAAATGTTTGTCAAATTGCAGGTAAGTAGATTGCTTATGTATTTAAAATCAGTATGTTTATGTTCAAGACTTCATTTTTTGAGAATTGAACATGATCTCTTTATAATTTATTGTGATAGTAGCTCACATTTATATAGGTCTATAATTTTCATAAAACCCTTTAATTACCATAACACATAGTGTATAGAAAGTAAAAATGTTAATATCCACATTTTACAGATGAGGAAACTGAGGCTCATTGAAGTAAAATGATTTACATATGGTCACTCAGCTAGTAAATTTCAGAACCTGAATTTCATTTCAGGTCTTTATTGAATCCAACTTCAGTATTCATTTGGCCATACCATATTCTGTCTGATTTTTATGAGAATAAGTTAGAATACTCAGGATTCTTTTTTTTTTTTTTAATTTTATTATAGTTTGCATCATTCATTTCCACAAGATTTTGAGTTACATATTTTCTCCCCCTCTTTCCCCCCCCTACCCCAAAACAGCCATCCCAGTGTGTCCCCCCTCCCCCTAGTCTATTCTCTCCTATGTCACTTTTCGGTAGGGCAAGATGGATCTCCCAACGACAGTGCCTGTGTATCTCAAGTTCCAGTTGGATG
>CM053588.1:68690651-68723103 GCA_028646515.1 Pseudochirops corinnae | reverse complement strand
AGGAGGCCAGGAAGGGGGAGACAACAAAGGCATGGAGAAAGGATGTGGAATGTGGCATCTGAGGACAGCAAGAATGCTACTTTGGCTGGAATGAAGAGTTCACAAAGGGCAGTAATGTACAATAAAGTTGTAAATGTAAGTTGGAGCCAGGCTCTGAAAGATTTTAAAAGCCAAGCAGGAATTTATATTTGATCCCTTAGGGCAATAGGGAGCTGTTAGAGTTTATTGAGAATGGAAAAGTCAGACCTGGGCTTTAGGAAAACCCTGTTAGCATCTGTGTGTGGGATAGATGGGAAGCTATTCCAATAATCTGGGTGAGATAGGGTCTACACTAGGTGTGACTGGAGAGGAGACAAACAGGAACAATGCGGTGGTGGTTGAAACGACAAGATTTGGCAATTGACTAAAAATGTGGGGTGAGGCAGAATGAGGTATCAGAGGAAGCACCAAGGTTGGCAGCCTGAGTGACCACAAGGATGGTGATGCCTCCAACTGAAAAAAATTAAGAAGAGGGATGGATTTGGGGGAAAGAGCATGACTCTCTTTCAGACATACTGAGTTGAAGATATCTATAAGAAATCTAGTTCAAAACATGCCATAGGCTGTTGGTGATGTGGGCCTGGAGCTCTGAAGAAACATCAGGGCCGTATACAGAGATGGGGAATCATCTGAGTAGATAAATGAATTGATGGAATTTGACAAGGACCTCTCAGTGAGAGAGTACGGACAAAGAAGAGATGAGGGCCCAGGACACATGTATATGTGTGTATACATGCATACATATATACACACATACACACATAAGTGTGTGTGCATACACACACTCATGCTCATTAGGAACAGGGCTATAGATGATGAGCCAGCAAAGCAGATAGAAAAGCAGGGGAAGGTTCAGACAGGTAAGAGGGGAACCCAGAAAGAGCAGCGTCCTGAAAATCCAGTGAGAAGAGAGGACCAGAGGAGGGAGGGGGCACATAGGCCCAAATGCTGCAGAGAGCTCAGGAAGGATAAGGATAAGGATGGAGAAAAAGGCCAGTAGATCCGGCAATTAAAAGATCACTGATAATCCTGGAGAGAGCAATTTCTTTGAGTGAAGAATTCAGAAGCTTCCTTGCAGAGGGTTGAGAATTGCCTAAAGGAGACGGAGGAGAGAGCCCACGATGGCACACCTTCTTTCCTTTTCTTCTCTAGGAATTTGATTAAGAAAGGAAGGAGCTGTTGGACAAAAGCCTAAAGAAAGTGCAGGTCTTGGTGAAAGGTTTTCTTTTGTTTTGTTTGTGTAGGATGAGGGAGACGTAGGTGGGCTTGCAGACCACTGGGAAGGAACCAAGGGAGAGGGAGAAAATGAATAGTGGGGGAAGGGATGATTCTGGGGAGGCGCTCTGCTGTAAGCATGTGGGAGGGGAGGGGATCAAAGGTCCCTACAAGAGGGTCACCTCTTCAGACACTAGGAAAAGAGTAAGGAGAGAATGGGGATGATGCCTAGGGGTTATATGAAGAGGGAGCTAGGACTGCATCTTTGCTTTTTGTTTCCTCCGTTAGAATGTAAGCTCTTTGAGGGCAGAAACCAAGTTTTTTGTCTTTCCTTGGATATCTAGCACTTAGCACAGTGCCTAACCTTATGGTCAAAACAAATACACTCTTGCTGACTGACTAAACCAATCAACAAACCTTCAGGAGGAGCCTTTACCCAGCCTGGTGCTAAGCGCTGGGAGACGCAAGGAGAGCAAACAAGACTAGCGCCCAGTCTCTGCCCCGACGCGTACTGGCCACGTGACCCAAGTAATTCACTTAACATCTCTGTGTCCCGGCAACTAATTCTCTAAGACCTTGAGCCTGCGGCTGTCCCGAAGCAGCTGCTCTGTCCCTCCGCGGAGGTGAATGGCATGGCCCTGGTCAGGGAGTCACAAGGGAATACTAGCCCAAACAGTGTTCCGGCGAGTCCTTTGGGAGCAGCTGTCCAGGGACCCACAAAGCCCTCAGTTGTTCTGCCAAGCGGCTCTCAGGGCCAGCCCCTCTGACCTACAGTGCCAGAGACCAGTGCTGTGACGCCCCAGAAGGTTATAGATTTAGGGACCTCAAAGACAACTGAGTTCAATCGCCGTACTTTACAAATGAGGAAACTAAGGCCAACTACCTAAGATTCCATGAGTATAAGGAACTTCTGGGTAAAGAAACGCCCTCCAGGAGGATGAGAAAGGATTTAGAACTTAAAGCTCTATAATCAAATGTTAAAAAAATATATATGTATGTATATACAATTATTATTATTATTAACTACATCCAACTGGAACTTAAGATACACAGGCACTGTGGTAGGGAGATTCATCTTGCCCTGCCGGAAAGTCAGAGGGGTGATGGGGGAGGACATAGGAGAGAATAGACTGGGGGAGGGGTTATACAGTGGGATGGTTGTTTTGGGGTGGTGGGTAGGGGAAAGATGGGGAGAAAATTTGTAACTCAAAATCTCGTGGAAATGAATGATGTAAACTAAAATAAATAAAAGTTAAAGAAAAAAAAAAGAAACGCCCTCCACCAGATAAACACCTTCTCTGAAGCTGGGGGAGTTGCCTGCCCTTAAGAAAGGACAGATCTTCCAATTCCAAAGGACTTGTGATGAAAAATGCTATCCGCCTCCAGAGAAAGAACTGATGGAGTCTGAATGCAGATCAAAGTATGCTATTTTTTTACTCTTTTTATTTTTCAGGGTTTTTTTTGGTCTGTGTTTTCTTTCACAATATGGCTAATATGGAAATATGTTTTGCATGACTGTACTGTATCAAATTGCTTGCCTTCTCAATGAGGGAGGTAAGGAGGCAGGGAGGTAGAGACTTTAGAACTATAAATTTTTAAAAACAAATGTTAAAATTGGTTTTAGATGCAATTGGAAAAATAAAATATTAAGAGATTTTTAAAAATAGGGCAGAGACTGGACTCTCAGCTCACTTCTTTTTGTATCTGCTGCCCTGCTGGGTTTCAACTCCATGGAGCAAAATGGCCCAGAACTTTGTTCCTTCTGGTGTCCCATTCCCTATTTAGATGTAAGTTCATTGAGGGCAGAGTCTTTCTGTTTGTGTGTACCTGGCACACAATAAATATTTAACAAATGCTTTACCTATCACCCTCAATCCAGTGATTCCTTCCTCCTTTCCTCTATTCCTTCCTTCCCTCCACTATCCCTCCCTTCCTCCCTTCCTTTTCTTTACATATGTTTGACATATCTTCCACCCAACCAACCTATCCTGACATATATTCTTTCTCTAAGATTTACCATTTCCAGTGATCTTTCCATTTAATTTTTAAAAATATATTTTTATTTTGCTAAATATTTCCCAATAACATGTATTTTTTTTTTTGCTTTTTTTTTTTGGAGGAGGGAAGGCAAGGCAATTGGGGTTAAGTGACTTGCCCAAGGTCACATAGCTAGTGTTAAGTGTCTGAGGCCACATTGGAACTCTGGTCTTCCCGATTCCAGGGCCGGTGCTCTATTCACTGTGCCACCTAGCCTTCCCTACATATATTTTTTAAACATTCATTCTTTAAAATTGAGTTGTAAATTTTCTCCCTCCTGCCTGCTCCTCTCCTACCCCTCGAAAAGGCAAGCAATATGATATCAATTATATATATGAGGTCATGTAAAATATATTTCCATATTAACCATGCTGCAAAAGAAAATACACACCAAAAAAGGAAGAAGAAATAAGAAAGTAAAAATAGTATGCTTTAATCTATACTCAGAGTTCATCAATTCTCTTTGGAAGTGGAGAGCATTTTTCATCATGGGTCCTTTGGAACTGTCTTGGATCATGGTCTTGATTAGAGTAGCTAAGTCTTTCACAGCTGATCATTGTTGCAATATTGCCATTGCTGTGGACAGCATTCTCTTGGTTCTGTTCACTTCACTTTGCCTTAGTTAATATAAGTCTTCCTAGGTTTTTCTGCAACCATTATAATGCTTCTTAAGTCAAGTATAGGGCATTTTAGGGATCTCCAGTGATTGCTAATCACCCACAGGTACCCCAAGAGCAAGACCCAGCTGACCTCAGTTATGTAGGAGAGCAAGTTAACCCCACTCCTGGAATCCTCTCTTTCTTCCTTTTTGCTTCTTAAATGCCCAGCTTCCTTCAAGACTGAGCTCCAATCCCACCATTTGCAGGAGGCCTCTCCTAGTTCCTCCAGATACTAGTGCCTTCCTCTATGAAATTACCTTCTATATATTCTGTAAATATCCTGGAAGCCAGAAGGACCTAGGTTCAAGTCTTGCCTCTGACATATACTGGCTGTGTGGCCCTGGGTAAATCATTTAACCTAAGAGGGAGGTTCTGACCTGCATTGGTATAAAGCCAAGCACAAGCAGCTTTCCAGAGGACTGCTGCTGTGAACAACTTCAAGGTTCTGATTACATAGTATAGTGAACTCTCTATTTATTCAGTAATAAACTAAGACAAAAAATTGACAGAAACCAAAGTACAGCATTCACGATGTTATGACATAGCAACTTATCACTTAAAGTGCTCACATAGTTTTAAGCAAAAGATATCATTCAGTAAGTCCTTAACCCTATCATCCTTAAGGAGCAGGCCTCTTAAGGGACACAAAGTAAAAAGGTCAAAGTTCTCCACCCCTAGGTCACAGTAAATCATAATCTTCTCAGTCAGCATTAAGTACCCAAGAATAGATCTTTTTCATCTTTACTTGAGGCTGGCTCTCAGATTACATGGTTCCTCTTCCATTGTTCCAGTTCCTGCTCGAATCTACTCAACTGTCACCTGGATTCAAAGGCAGGCAGCTCTCTGCTTCTTTTCCAGATCCTTGTCCAGCTCCTCGTCCAGTTCTCATTCCATACTGAAACTCACAGTGTCCAGTCCACCTCAAGTCCTTCACAGTTCCTGTTTCTAGGAAGACAAAGCTTAACAGAACCACGATAATATTCATACACATTGCTGGCACCATCATCAATTCACTATCTGCCTGTGAAATCAACACAGACCGATAAACAAGGTCCAAGAGGTGAAAACAAATCATCAGTAATGTCCCAGGATCTCCAAATCCCTCCTCCGGGACTTCTATAAACATACAACCAGAAAACCCTCTTTCTGGGCTTCCAATAAGGTCTCAGAGCTTCTGCACAAAGTATTACAAACAAAAATCAACACAGGCAGAACAGACAGAGTGCCAGGATACCATAAGTTTTCTCCTTCTCAACTCTGCCACCATAAGAGTTCTCTTCTCAGTTCTCAGTTCTGCTCTCTCCTAGCGTGGGCTTCTCCTTATACATGGTTATGAGCTCCTCTCCTTCCTGTTGCATCAGCATAAGTTCTTAGCTTCACAAATTGTGGGATTCACAAGTTCTGTTTCTTAACAAAGACTTGATATAATCATGGGCAAGGCTCAAAAGAAACTTGAACTGAAACAAGGTGCTAAATACTTAAATAGCTGAAACAAGGTGCTAAGTACTTCTTTGTTTGCCATTACAATTGGTAGAAGGGAGTTTCCACACCTGGAACTTCCTTTTAACCAATGAAATCCCTAGTCTAGTCCCTATTCATGACCATTAGAATATAAGCTCCTTGAGAGCAAGGATTTTTTTTTTTTTTGCATTTTTCATACCCCCAGCATTTAGTACAATGCCTTGGACATGGACAAATTGTCCTTGGAAATTGTCGAATGACTTGCCAGGGAATCTCATTCTCTGTTCCTTTTTCATGTGGAATATAGATGCTCTGAGGTCAGAAATTGTTTCTTGACCAACACTAAGCACTGTACTTCTATGACCTGGAAGTTTTAACCCTTTCATCTCAGAACTTCCTTCCTAAAGCCTTCTTTTGGTGACTGCTTTACCTGACTCACTACTTCAGGAGGGCCTTTCACAATATCTTAGCCATCAGCCTAACAGAAGTGTCTATACCCTCCGATCCACCCCCTTCCTGTTTCAGAATTAACTCTGCCAGTTTTCTTGGAAGGGGTATGTGAATCTACTCCCCATCCAGTTACCATCCTTATAACCATCTCGACCAAAGTGCCCCTCCCTGGCTACTGTTCCCTAAATGTGTTATCTCCTCTTATTTCATTAAAATTTTAGGAGGGTCATGGACCCTTCTGGCAGTCTGGTGATACCTTTGGATCCCTTTATAGAATAATGTTCTTAAATGCATAAAGTAAAACACATACAATAACAAAAGAAAGCAATGATATTGCAATACAGTCTGTAGACAGGAAGATAGTGATCATGGGAGTTCTGGTGGCAAGTCTAATTGCAGTACTTTTGAATTAATGATGAGCAGGCAAAATGCATTTATTATGTTTATTATGTGCTAAGTGCTACAGATACAAATACAGGCAAAAAAGAAAGATAGTCTTTGCCCTCACGGAGCTTACATTCTAGTGAAGGAGACAACACATAAAAGGAAAAGAGGAGAGAGGAGAAGTCATCTGCACGGGATCATGGTGGTGAAGTCCAGACAGTCAGATGCAGACTTAGGAGAGACATGGAGAATGGCCAACCTGGGTCCATCCCCAAAATGGAGATCCTGGAAGAAGGTCACCAAGATGAGAAGTATGATAAGTATAAACAATATTTTGAGATCCTGCAAAAGCTACAATATGATATGATTTCTATTGGTGACAAAGTCACAGGTACAGCTATTTCTACTATAATTTGTTGCCTACATTTATTACTCCAACCCAACAGAAGACTCATCCACCAATGCTATCAGCTTTGGCCATAAACTAGGTGTGATTTATACTAAACAGGAAATGAGTTGTGTTATGATCTAAGTTTCTCCTTCCCCTCCAGACATCAAGGTGGGATAGGGAGGATTATGCCCCCAATGCCTTAAGGGAAAATGTTTGCATGTTCTTAATATATCTTCGTGAGTCACTAGGTGGTACACTCTATAGACTGCCAGGCCTGGAGTCAGAAGCCTTGGGTTCAAATCTGGCCTCAGATACTTGCTAGTTGTGTGACCCTAGGCAAGTCACTTAACCTTGTTTGCTTCAGTTTCCTCATCTGTAAACTAAACTGAGAAGAAAATGGCAAACCACTTCAGTGTCTTTGCCAAAAAAACAAACAAACAAACAAAACCCTCAAATGTAGTCATGAAGAGTCAGACATGGCTAAAGTGACTGAACAACAACAATACATCTGTGAAGTAAATATGCCTTTGTAAAAGCTACCCAGTGTTAAATGGTAAAATGGTGCTGAAGTACCAGTCACTGGGCTCCTAAAATGGGATCAGGTCAATGGCAGAGAAATGAGATAACATCACCTCCTCAAGGTACCAGAGAAAGTGGGGCCAAAGTCAGCCATGTTATCCTACCACATTACCCTGGTCCCCAGAATGGAGCAAAGTACTCCAGATGGTGACCACGGAGAGAAAAGAGCAATGGAACCATCACCTCCCTTGTCCTGGACACGACACCTCATATAATCTAAGATCACATGTTATGTCATACTGTTGTTTCATATTGAGCCTATAACCAACCATCTGAAACATCCAGATCTGTTTTCAGACAAAATGCTGCCCCCCATATTGTCCTTATAGAAGTGATTTTTTTGAAGCTACATGTAAGATTCTATATCATCATTCCTCTCTACATCTCTCACACTTGGCCCCCTCTTTCTGCTCACATGGCCATCATTCCTGTTCATCATTACCTGGACTATAACATATAAAAAACAATAACATGGTCTCCCTGCCTCACATTTCCCCTTTATGAGCCACCCCACGCACAACTTCCAAAGCGATTTTCCTAAAGCATAGGTCTGACCACATCACTCCCTTACTCAAAAGAACGATTACTTCTAGGACAAGGATCCATGGTTCTCCTACATGAATAGACTTCAGAGGGTTCATGAACAAGGATGGGAAAAAATCCATCTTTCTTTTTACTAACTTCTAACTAAAATTTAGCATTTCCTTCTATTATAAATGTAAGCAATAAACTACAGTGATATTAGAAGTACTTGTGACCTTGTCACCAAGAGAAATCACATTTTTCCTATCACATTGCAGTTGTCACAGTTATCTCAAAATATCATTTATACTCATCGCTACTTTGAAATTATTGTAGTTATTAAACCTGTCACGAGATCTCATGTGATTTCAGTCTTCCTGTCTACGATCTAGATTTCAATATAATTGATTTCTTTTGTCACATCCCATGAGTTTATTTTATGTATTTAAAAACGTCATTCTAGGAAGGGGTCCATAGGCTTCACCAGACTGCCAAAGGCATCCATGGCTCAAAGAAAGGTGCAAACTCTTAGATTAAGGTCAGATTCCTCTGTCATTTAAAGACTTGTATAGCCTGTCTCCAACCTATGTTTTTAGCTTTATGATATTTTTTGAGAGGTTCTACAGTCCAAGTGGCTTTCTGGCTCACCCTTACTCCTTAACATTCCATTTCATTTCCCTCTACTCCATACCTGAAATACAATCCCTCCTCACTTCTGCCTCTTACAGTCTCTTGTTACTTTCAAGTCTTAACTCAAGGACCAGCTTCTTTATAAGCCCTTTTCTGAGCCCCCAAGTTGCTAGCACCTTCCCTGTCAAAATTACCCTTTTTTGGTGGGATATTTATTTTGTGTATACTTGTAAATGTAAATGTTGTCTCCCCCGTAGAATATAAGATGCCAAAGATCAAAAACTTTGCCTCAGCAGCCTGCACACCCTAGAGATGCCTTGACCCTTATGACCCTCTTTGATTAGTGAGTTCCTGCCCAGGAATACCATTTAAAGAAGTTCCCAGGGTGTGGCTAGGTGGTGCAGTCAATAGAGCACTGGCCCTGGAGTCAGGAGGACCTGAGTTCAAATCTGGCCTCAGACACTTGACACACTTACTAGCCATGTGACTTTAGGCAAGTCACTTAACCCCAATTGCCCTCCTAAATAAATAAATAAAATAAAGAAGTTCTCAGGCCATCCACACTCACTTCTCTGTCTCCAGTATTGACTCTTTGGACTTTTTCAGCTTTCCCTAACATAAGTACCTTCTCCTCCCTCTCTCCACAGATTTCTAGCTTCCTTTTATGTTCTGTCTTCCCCCATTATAAATTCAAGTTTCTTGAAGATAAAGATTATCTTTTGGGGGAAAGTGGAAGAGAACAAGAAGGGGAGATATTTATATTTCCAGGGCTTAGTATAGTACATGAGAGATGGTAGGGCACATAATAAAAATTGATTGTCTGATTCAATTTAATACTATGGTCTAATATTCTAGGTTATCTAGATAGTTTTGGATACTCTGTCATCTGCAAATTTTATAAAGATTCCATCAATACCTTTGTCCAAGTCACTGATAAAAAAGAAGTCAAACAGTACAGAATCAAGCACAAATCTGTGGAGAACTCTCCTAGAGACCTTATTTCAAGATATTTTCCCCAAGAATAGTTGATTACTCTTTGGAGCTAGCTATTTCACCAATTCTGAATCCCTCAACTCTATGATCATCTAGTATAGCATGATAAACTTTGTGAAATGCTTTGTTAAAACCTACGTATACTATGTCTATAGAATTCTTTTGCTCTAGCAGTCTAATAAGCCTATCAAAAATGACTCAAGGTTAGTGTATCTTAACCAAGCAACTCTAGTTGCTTCTGATCACTGCTTCTTTTTCTAAATGTTCATGAACCACTCCTTTAATAGTATAACCCTTATGAAGCAGTCTTCAGGTATTCCATGTTTTCTGCTCTTTGCCTATATTTCCCTAATCTTAGGTGCCAAGGAAAGGTGTAAATGTGGAGTCGGAAAGGATAAAAGGGGATCTAAGATAAAGGCCAGCTGTCAGATAGTGTACTACATTCATATGCAATGGTAAGATTTTCAAGTGCAAGGCACAGTGTTCTGTGAAGCAACTAGGTGCTGCCATAGTGCATGGAGAATCAGTCCTGGAATCAGGAAAACCTTAGTTAAAAATTGGCCTCACACACTTACTAGCTCTGTGATGCTGGGCAAGTCACTTAACCTCTTTCTGCCTCCATTTCCTCATCTGTAAAATGGGGATAATAATAGTATCTTCCTCCCAGGGTTGTTTTGACTATCAAATGAAATGACGTTTGTTAAGCGCTTGTCACAGAGCCAGGCACATCCTAGGAGCTATGTAAATATCAGCTACTGTCATTGTTATTATTATTATTACATGGTACAAAAACTGTAAAGTGCTTAGGACAGTGCTTGGCACATAGAAAGAGTTACATAAATAGCAAGAGTTAGTGATGATGATGATAATGATGATGATGACTAAATGACCCTCAGGTTTTTGTCTGCATCTCTAATACATTGGAAGGGGATGCAAAGAAGGAAGTTGGTTATTTGAGTGGTCCCAGGGGATTTTCTGCTGAAGTAATAGACAGCTGGTTTTGCCTACTTGCTGACCAAGATATTCCCAACAACCTCTGCTGGAGCAATTGTGGTGAGCTGAAAGCTCCACTATTCCTTTTGATCTCTGAATCTAATAATAAGTGATAGTGTTTTACAAATGGTGTTGAGGTGTGTGTTCCCATAGTGTAAATGAGTGGAAGTACGCAGAAAAAAAGGATAGAGGGAGTGAACTAGAAATCCAGACTCTCCCAGAAGCAGTGGCAGTCATGTATTCAAGCCTCATCAGCTGTCTATACAATTACATTTAAATTACAATTTTCTTTTACTAAAATCCAGCTAGACAAAATCTTGAGTGATAGAGTTCTTCAGAGATATGCTAAAAAAGGGAACCAAGAATGGAATTTTCAGTGGGTGAGGGCACATGAGCCAAGAGAATTATGAGTTATTTGGGGAGAAGGGGAAAGAAAATCCATTCTAATATATTTTGTTATTTAAAATAAGCTTTTATTGATTTTTTTTGGTTTTTATATCATGACTGGCTCCCCTTGTATCCCTTTTTCCCCTCCCAACAAGTTGTCCTGTATAACAAACAAAACTTTTTAAAAGAAAAAAAAGAAGAGAAAAGAAGTCAACATAATTGATCAACACGAAGAAAAAGTCTGAAAATATGTGCAGTGTGCAATACTTGTGGACCTCCTACTTCTGCAGAAGGGTAGGGTGAGGGTATCTTTTCATATCTTTTCTTTCAGGCTGTGCTTGTGTTTTGTAACTTTGGAACATTCACTTTTGATTTGTGTACGTGGTTTCTCTTTCAGTTGACATTGTTGTCATCATCATATACATTGTTTCCTTTCCTTGGCTCTTCCTTTGATTTGCATCAGTTTATATAACTCTTTCCAGGCTTCTCTGTGTTTGTCACACACACATCATTTCTTATAGCACAATAATATTCCATTACATTCATGTCCCACTAATTTATTTAGTCATCCTCCAAGCAATGGACATTTACCTTGTTTCCAATTCTTTACTATAATAAAAAGTGCTGCTAGAAATATTTTAGTGTATGTGAGGATTTTATTCTTTTGCATAGCTTCCTTGGCAACCTTCCCTCACTTAAATCTGATTTACTTGCATGTCACAGCATCACCTCCCTGATGTCATGGTCCTCTTGGAAAACAAAGGACAAACAATAACAACAACAACAGCAGCTTCCTTCAGGTAAAAGCCCATAACAGAAACTTTGAGTTAAAGGATATAGACATTTGAGTAGCTTATTTTCATAATTTCAAATTGATTTCCAAAATGGTTGTGCCAATTCACAGGTCTACCAACAATCCCAGATAGGCACTAGTGTGCCCACCTTCCCACAATCCCTCCAATGTTCCTATCTTTTGTCATCTTTATCAGTTTGCAAGGTGTGAGGTGAAACCTCAGGGCTGTTTTGATTTGCATTTCTTTTATTACTAATGATTTGGAGCATTCTTTCACATGGGGTCAGGGAAGGAATGAGCATTTATTAAGTGCCTACTATGTGCCAGAAACTGTAAGCATTTTATGAATATTATCTTATTTAATGCTCATAATCATATCTGTTAGTTGTTCATATATCTTGGATACTCAACCCTTAATCAGAGAAATTTGACAAAGTTTTTTTTTTCCCCATTCAACCACTTTCTTCTTAACCTAGATGAATTAATTTTGTTGTGAAGAAGCTTGTCAGCTTCATGTAATCAAAGTTATTTGTTTTATGCTTTGTAATTTCCTCTGTCTCTTGTTTGGTTAAGAATTCATCTCCTAGAAATGCAAATCAAAATAACTCTGAGGAGCTACATCTCACCAGTCAAATTGGCTAAGATGACAAAACAGGAAAATGATAAATGCTGGAGAGGATGTGGAAAAATTGGAACACTAATGCATTGTTGGTGGAGCTGTTAACTGATCCAACCATTCTGGAGAGCAATTTGGAGCCATGCCTAAAGGGCTATAAAAAAGTGCATACCCTTTGACCCAGTAATACCACTTCTAGGGCTGTATCCTAAAGAGATCATACAAGTGGGAGAAGTACCTGTATGTACAAAAATATTTATAGCAGCTCTATTTGTGGTGGCAAAGAACTGGAAATCAAGGAGATGCCCATTAATTGGGGAATGGCTAAACAAATTGTGGTATATGAATGTAATGGAATACTATTGTGCTATAAGGAATGAGGAGCAGACAGATTTCATAATAACCTGGAGAGACCTATATAAACTGATGCTAAGTGAGGAGAGCAGAACCACGAAAACATTGTACACAATTACAGACACATCATATCTGTGATGACTGACTTTGATAGACTGGGCTCCTCTCAGCAGTGCAAGATTATAAGACAACTCCAAAAGACTCATGATGGAAAGAGATATCCACATCCAGAGAAAGAACTACAGAGTCTGAATGCAGATTGAAGCAAACTACTTGCTCTCTCTCTTTTGTGTTTAGTCTCATTGTTCACTCCGTTTGTTATAGTTCTTCTTTTCAACTTGACTAATGTTTAATGTGAAGGTATTTGTAGAACCTGTATGAGATTGCATGCCACCATGGGCTGGTCAGGGGAGGGAGGGAGAGAAAATTTGGAACTCAAGGGACTGTGGAACTGAATGTTGTAAACTAAAAATAAATTAATTAATTAAAAAAAAAAAAGAATCCATCTCCTGTCACTAGCTGTGAGAGGTGTATGATCTGTTTCTCTCTTGATTTTTTTTTTTTATGGTATGATAAAGTCACATATCCATTTATAATGTGCTGTGTGGAATATGGAGCAGTTAGGTGACACAAAGGATTGAATGCTGGGTCCGAAGTCAGGAAGACTCATCTTCCTGAGTTCAAATGTACCTTCATGTACTTAGTAGCTTTGTGACCCTAGGAAAGTCACTTTACCTTGTTTACCTCAATTCCTCATTTGTAAAATGAACTGGAGAAGGAAATGGCAAACCACTCCAATATCTTTTCCAAGAAACTCAAAAAGAGTTGAACATGACTGAAAAACAACTGAATCATAGAATATGGTATAAATTGTCAGTATAAGCCTAATTTTTGCCAGACTGCTTTCCAATTTTCCCAGCAATTAAAAAAAAGTCAAATACGGGGTTCTTTGCTAATTAATTTTTTTTCCCATTTTATCAAACACTGGATTATGGAATTCTATTGTTTCTAATTCTCCTTTGTCCAGTCTGTTTTATTGATATGTCTATTTTTTAAACTAATTTGTTATTGTTGTTCAATCATTTCTTATTTTTGTGATCCTGTTTGGGGTTTTCTTGGCAAAGATACTGGAGTAGTGTGCCATTTCCTTCTCCAGCTGATTTTACAGTGACTTGCCCAGGGTCGCATACTTTGAGGCCAAATTTGAACTCAGGAAGAGTGTTTCCTGACTTCAGCACAGTACTCTATGTACTATGGCGCTCCCTAACTTTCCTTTTTAAACAGACAGTTTGATGGCAGTTACTTCATAATCTAGTTTGAGATCTGGAAGTACTAATCTCCCTTTGTTCCTACCTTTTTTCATCATTTATCTTCATGCTCTGGATCTTTTGTTGTTACAAATAAATTTTGTCACTATTTCCTCAAACTCGATAAAGTATTTTTTGGACAATTTGATTGTCATATCATTAAAAGTTTAAATTAACTTTGCTAATATTATTATTTTTATTATATTGACTTGATCCAACCATGATCACTTAATATTCCTCCAGCTATTTAAGGTTTTCTTTATTTCTTTAAGGAGCATGCTGGAACTGAATCTTTACAAGTCTCTTGTGTGGTTTGGTAGATTGATTCCCAGATACTTTTTGTGTTTTGTAGTTATTTGGAATGGCAGTTTCCTTTCTATAATTGCCCTTAGATTTGTTATTATCTAGAAACACAGTTGATTTTTGAGAATTTAATTTGTAGCATACAACTTTACTGAACCTATCACCTCAATTAGTTGCTTTGCTAATTCCCTAGGACTTTCCTGGGAAACCATTATATTACTGGCAAAATAGGTAAAGTATTATCTCCTCTTTACCTATATTTATGCTTTTCATCTCATTCTTTTGTCTAATTATTAGCATTTCCAGAATTATATCAAATAATAATGGGGAGTGTAGGCATTTTTGCTTTGTTCTTGCATTTATTGGAAGTTTCTAGTGTATCTCCATTGCACATGATACTTGCTTTTGGTTTTAGATAGATATTTTTTATGATATTAAAAAGGGCCTTTTATGCTTATATTTTGTAGGATTTTTTTTTTAGCATAAACGATTGTTGTACTTTGTCAAAAGCTTTTTCTGCTTCTAGTGAGATAGTCGTGTGGTTTTTTTATGTTTTTGTTTTTAATATAATTATGTTGATTGTTTTCCCAATGTTGAACTATCTTTGTACCCCTGGCATTAATTCAACATGGTCGTAAATGAATGATTTCTTGGACAAATCACTATAGTCTATTTAACAGGATTTTATTCAAAAATGTTAAATTGATATTCAATGATATTAATTTATAGTTCTGTTTCAACTTTCCCTGGTTTAGGTATTAGGACTACATTTGTTTCACAAAAGGATTATGATAGAGTACTTTCTCAATTTTTGAAAATAATTTGTATAATGTGGGTACTAATTGTTCTTGAAAAGTTTGATAGCATTGTTCTGTGAATCCATTAGGACCAAAAATATTTTTCTTTGATAGTTCTTTTTACAGCTACTTCTATTTCCTTTTCTGAGATTCAGTTCTTTAAGATCACTATTTGGTCTAATGTAAGTTGGAATATTTTATATTTTTGAAGGTGTTCCTGTATTTCTTTTGTGTTAACATACAACTGTGTTGAGAGAAATGATTATTTCTAATAACTAATTATTGGACCGCGAAAACGGTTTTTCCCTGTTTCTATTTCCTAATCTAGAAATCAACCAGGATGGGAAATTTTGGGCAAAGACTTATCCAACCAGGTTGAGAGATTGGTGAATTTCTGTTTCTTGTGTTTGGTCAGACAGGTTTGCAGTAGAAGTGGATTCCCTCTTTGATATGCATATTGATAAGTCTCTTTGACCAAGATTTGGATGATCCAACTTAGGTACCCCCAAGACTCATTAGAATGAGCCTACATCTTGTTATAATATTTATTTTCTCATTAATTGTTAAACAATCAGAACTGATTGTCACCCTCAGAAACATCCACTTTTCCAAGGGCAAATAAACTGTGAACCTATCATTATGCAGGGTCTTTGGTATTCAAACGTGCCATTGACTTCTTTTATTAATAAAATGCTAGCGTCATTAATAAAATTATTAATTACCCAGAAACAATGTTTCTTGAACTTTTTAAATGTCAAAGTGTATAATTGGTTCTGATTACTCACTCATTTTATTTCCTCTGGATTTATTGTGATGTCACCTGCTTATATGCTATTCTGTTGATTTGATTTTCTGCCCTCTTCTTTTACTCAGATTTGCTTAAGATGTATCAATTTTATTGGTCTTTTCAAAAACCAGATTTTAGTTTTATTACTTCTATAAATCTTTTTTGTTCTTGTATCATCTATTTCTTCTAATAATTTTAATAACTCCTTTTTTGTACTTATCTTAGTTTTATCTATTTGTTGGCTTTCTAATTTTTCTAAATATATATTCAACTCATTAATATCCACCCCAATTTTGTTAATTCCTGTTTATAGGGATATTTTTTCCCTTTAAAGACTGTTTTACCTGTATCCCAGAAATTCTAGTATGTTGGTTCATCATTATTTTCTTTCACACAATTAACTGTTTTTATGATTTGTTTTTTCACTCATTCACTATTTGGGATTTTATTTTTAAGTCTTCATTTAGGTCTGTGTCTTATATTTGTGTTCCCTGAAACAATTACCATTTTTATTTCATTATGATTTGTAAAGGATGTATTTACTCAGGAGTGTACTGGAAACAGCTCTAGCCAACTTAAGAGCCAACTGTTAAATTTTCAATTGCCTTAGAAATAGGCGATTGCTATAAATCAAAACTTAATCTATTGTTTTTTGTCTAGACTGAAGAAAGTTTTGATGATGCAGATTAAATCCAAAAGTATATATACATACATTTCTCCCTCTCTCCTCCCAGAGTGAGTTGTTAGACTTTACTAGCATAATACTGTCTTGCTTTATAAACATTACTCGAGCTTAGTAAGTGTGTAGTAAATGGCTCAGGGAATAAGATTATCACTAGCCTGAAGGCCAACTAACTATAAAATAATAATAATAGCTGCTATTATCATTACTACTTTTATTATTTCCACTTTTTCAAGACTTAAATGTTTTGAAATGTTTTATAACCGTTACGTTATCTCATTTGAGCTTTCTAATACCCTTGAGTCTACTATGTTTGCCTTTAACATTTGTGTGAAATATCTCTCTGGCCAACACAACCAATTATTGTAAATGTTCCATATGGTGCTGAAAAATACATATATTCTTTAGCAGTCCCATTTAGAGGACACTTTAAGAATTCACCAATTGCCTCTTGAAAAAGATCCCCAAAAGAAGACACTGTAAGTCTTTTAGCTCTAGTTTCTTCAGCAATTTGAGTTGTTCTGTATCTTCCCTTTTGTTTATCTTTCTATTTAGACTTCTCCATAACTGAGAGAGGAACATTGAAGTCTCCTTTCATTATTGTGTGTAGCTCAATTAATGTTTCTTTTTTGAATTTAGATGATAAGGCATTTGCAGCATACAAGTTTGATATTGATCTTAGTTTGGAATTTATTAAAGTTAAACTACTTACATTCCTACATGGAAAAACGATAATTGTAACTCATGAGATTTTTCTCAGTATGAGTATAGTTGAAGGGAATATATATGTATATGTATGTATAGGAGAGTGCATATGTGTATAAATACATAAGTGAGTGTGTGTATATGTGTGTACAGGTATACATAGACAGAGGGCACAGGATCAGTTGAATAGGAAGGGATGATATCTAAAAGATAAAATTAAGAGGTGAGAGAGGAATATAATGAGAGGAGAAAAGGAGAGATGGAATAGGGTAAATTATCTCATATAAAAGAGGCAAGAGAAAACTGTCATAATGGAGGGGAAGAGCAGGAAGGTAAAAGGGAATGGGTCAACTTTACTCTTACTTGAATTTGGCTTAAGGAGGGAATAACATACACACTCATTTGGGTATATTACCCTACAGGAAAGTAGGGGGGAAGGGAACAAGAAAGTGGATGATAGAAGGGAGGGCAGATTGAGGGAGAGGGTAGTTAGAAGCGTACACTTTTGAAAAGGGACAGGATCAAAGTAGAAAATAGAATAATTGGGGGTGGGATAGGATGGAGGGAAACATATTTAGTCTTTCATAATATAACTACTAGGGAAACATTTTGCATAACTACACATGTACAACCTATATTGAATTGCTTGTCTTCCCAGTGGGGGTGGGTTAGGAGGGAAGAAGGGAAAGAATCTGGAAATCAAAGTTTCAAAAACAAATGTTTAAAGAAATTGTTTTTTACATGCAACTGGGAAATAAGATATACAAGAACAGGGGTATAGAAGTCCATCTTGCCCTACAAGAAAGTAAGAGAGTATGGGGGAGGATATAAGAGAGAGCAGACTGGGGGAAGTGGTATTCAGTATGTTTTCTATCTTGAAGTGGGGAGCCAGGGGAAAGATGGGGAGAAAGTCTGTAACTCAAAATCTTGTGGAAATGAATGCTGAAAACTAAAAATAAATTTTAAAAAATTAAATAAAAGATAAAAAAATATTGATCTTAGTTTCATGTCTATGGAGCCTTTCAGCATAATATAGTTTCCTTGCTTATCCCTTTGTATATTTTGATGTTAGATGTTCAGAAAAAAGCATTCAAAATACTCTTAGAAAGAAAACTAGACCTGAAAAAACTATTTTCTTCTCAAACACCCCAGACAATGGAAATACAAAAAGGGTAAAAGAAAAAAATACAGCAACAAAGTACAGAACAGCAAAATAACAACAGAGATCATTAAGAGATTTCTTTCTAAATGTACATAAAGAGAAAAGAGTGAAAGCAGAAGTCAAATAGAAGTACTTTATCTGCTTTATAGCATACTTCATATGCTTTTCATGCTTTATATTTGATTGCAACTCCTGGCTTTTTTTATTCTCCTGATGGTTTTCTAACAACATTTTAAAATTTATTTTATTAAAAAAAATTTTTTTCCAGCCTTTAATTTTTATTCTGTGTATGTCTTTGTTTTTTAAATATACTTCTTGCAAGCAACAGCTAATGGGATTTTCTTATCTAATCTGTCACTCTTTTTCATTTTATTGTATTGTTTAATTCATTTGCATTTGAAGCTAGGTTTGTATTTTGAAAGGCTTAGTTTTATATCATAGAAGTTAGGTTTATATTTTTCCTTATTTGTTCCAATATTGTTTCCTTCTTCCTCTGTAAACACAGTACTACGTCTGTTCAGTTATTTCAAGTTAATCTATTTCAAAGCCACCCTATTCCCCCTGGCTCTCTTCTTCTCACCTTCAACCACATCCTCCCCATTTGTTACCACTTCCATGAATTTTGGAATTTTGCTTATTAGTTACTTTTTCTTTCTTGTTTTTATCTAGTTATTTAATTTATGGAGTATCTCCCATAGGATCATTCATCAACAGTATTTCACCACTTCAGCAAAGTTTCTTCCTTTCTTTTTTCCCTTTTAAAAAAAATCTCTCCCTTTGTCTCTTTGTGCATTGTAATGTAGGCTCTCTTCTTCCTGACAGACTACAGGAGTTATTTTCCCTTCATTGTTAGCCTTTGACTTATTAGGTACATCACAGTTTTGTTGTTGTTCAGTCGTTTTCAGTCATGTCCAACTCTGTCATGACTCTATTTGGAGTTTTCTTGGCAAAAATACTACGGTGGTTTGCCATTTCCTTCTATGGCTTATTTTACAGATGAGGAAGCTAAGGCAAATAGAATTAAGTGACTTGTCCAGGGTCACATAGCTAGTAAGTATCTGAAGCTAGATTTGAACTCAAGAAGATGAATCTTCCTGACTCAATGCCCAGTACTCTATCCATTATGGCACCTACCTGCCCAGGTACATCATATATTCCCCTCTATCTCCTTTCTTCCCTCCCTCTTTTTATGTCACCTCCAATTCTGTTATTTAGTCCCACAAAACAAACAAACCAACCCAACAATACTGATTCTCTCGTAGGTGGGATGTTGTGAGGTTTAGCCTATGATATTTCAGGCCCATTTCTCTACTATCACTTCTATTTGATTTCTGCTTTCACTATTTTCTCTTTATGTACATCTAGAAAGAAATCTCTTAATGATCTCTGTTGTTATTTTGCTGTTCTGTACTTTGTTGCTGTATTTTTTTTTTTACCCTTTTTGTATTTCCATTGTCTGGGGTGTTTGAGAAGAAAATAGTTTTTTCAGGTCTAGTTTTCTTTCTAAGAGTATTTTGAATGCTTTTTTCTGAACATCTAACTTTTTTCATTTGTTGTTAGGCTTAGATTTGCACATTTTATCTCCTTTCATCTTCATAACACATTATTTAATCCCTAGGAGTTTTTGGTGGATGCAGAATAGTCTTGTTATTTGAATTTCCTTCTCTTTATAGCTGAAGGTTTTTCTCCTGGTTATTTGCAGAATTAGATGTGTTTCTTTTTAGTGGAATTCTTAAATTTAAACATTATGTATCTTAGGATGTACAACATATTTTTTTTTCCTGGAGGCAATCTGTGGATTCTTTTTATTGGCACCTTTATCTTCTGTGTTCAAAAGTTCTAGGCAGGTTTTTAAAAATTATTTCTTGCATCGTGGTGTTAAGTTGTTTTTAGGTTATCATGTTCTTCTAGGAGACAACCTTTAAGTTATCTTTATACATCCTCTCTTTAAAATCAATATGCTTTGCTTGTTTAGACAGCATGCTTTTAAAAAACTTTATTGCTTTTTGCTTCTCTTCTTCTAGATTGTCCTTCATTTCTGTGGATTTGTATTCCCAATTGGGCATCTTCTCTCTCTCTCTCTCTCTCTCTCTCTCTCTCTCTCAAATATCTATATATTTTTTTTGTTTTAAACATTCACTTTTATAAGATTTTGAATTTTCTCCCCCTCTTTTCCCTTCCCCTTCCCCAAAACAGTGTGCGATCTGATATAGGCCACACATATATAACCATATTAAATATATTTTCACATTAGTCAGGTTGTAAAGAAGAATAAGAACCAAAGGGAAAAGCTACAAGAAAGAAGAAACAAAAAAAAAAGGACAAAATAGTGTTCTTCAATCTGCATTCAGACTCCATAATTCTTTCTCTGGATGTAGATAGCATTTTCCATCATGAGTCTTCTAGAATTGTCTTAGATCCTTGCATTACTGAGAAGAGCTAAAGTCTATCAAAGTTGGTAATTGTACAATGTTACTCTTACTGTGTACAATGTTCTCCTTGTTCTGCTTATTTCACTCAGCATCAGTAAGTCTTTTCTGATGTCAGCCTGTTCATCATTTCTTATGAAACAATAGTATTCCATTACATTCATATACCACAATTTGTTCAGCCATTCCCCAGTTGATAGACATTCCGTCAATTTCCAATTCTTGGCCACAACAAAAAGAGTTGTTATAAATATTTTTGCACATGTGGGTCCTTTTCCCATTTTTATGATCTCTTTGGGATACAGATCTAGAAGTGGTATTGCTGGGTCAAAGGGTATGCACATTTTTATAGCCCACATTTATATAAGTCATGGTTCCAAATTGCTCTCCAGAACGATTGGATCAATTCACATCTCTACTAACAATGCATTAGTGTCCCAATTTTCCCATATCTTCTCCAACATTTATCATTTTCCTCTTCTGTCATGTTAGTGATGTGGTACCTCAGAGCTGTTTTAATTTGCATTTCTCTAATCAATAGTGATTTAGAGCATTTTTTCATATGACTATAGATAGCTTTAATCTCTTCATCTGAAAACTGCCTCTTCATATCCTTTGACCATTTATCAATTAAGTAATGACTTATATTCTTATAAATTTGACTTAGTTCTCTATATATTTTGGAAGTGAGGCCTTTACACTGGCTGTAAAAATTGTTTCCCGGTTTTCTGTTTTCCTTCTAATCTTGGTTGCATTGGCTTTGTTTGTGCAAAAACTTTTTAATTTAATGTAATCAAAATGATCTGTTTTGCATTTTATAATATTCTCTCTTGTTTGGTCATAAATCTTTCCATTCTCCATAGATATCACAGGCAAACCATTCCTTGCTCTCCTAATTTGCTTATAGTATTACCCTTTATGTCTAAATTGTGTACCCATTTTGACTTTATCTTGGTATATGGTGCAACATATCAGTCTATGCCTAGTTTATGCCATCCTATTTTCTAGTTTTCCCAGCAGTTTTTGTCAAACAGTGAGTTTTTATCCCAGAAGCTACAATCTCTGGATTCATCAAAAAGTAGAATTCTATAGTCATTGACTACTATGTCTTGTGTACCTAAACTATTCCACTGATGTACCACTTTATTTCTTAGCCAGTACCAAGTAGTTTTGATGATTGCTGCTTCATAATACAATTTTAGATCTGGTATATCTAGATCGGGCATCTTCTCTTTTGTTTCTTTGATGAGACTTATGCTATACATTCAAGTCTCTCTATTCTACAGATTATTTCTGTTGTGGAGGCCAAAAATTCTGATTTCATACTTCTTATTTCTCTCTCTCTTTTTTAGGGCAATTGGGGTTAAGTGACTTGCCCAAGGTCACACAGCTAGTTTTTGTGTTAAGTGTCTGAGGTTGAATTTGAACTCCGGTCCTCCTGACTCCAGGGCCGGTGCCCTATTCACTGCACCACCTAGATGCCTCTTATTTCTCTTTTAAGTCATTCAGAAACATCCTCCCATAGTTCCATGCTCTCTTCAGAATTCACAGGCTCCTCTGCCATATCAAGTGTTGATTCATTTTCTTTTGCCTTATAATACTTATTCATAGATGCTCAAACTATTTTGCCTAATCACATGACCATTTTCCCTTCTGTTGCTAATACATTCCCTGTTGGTTTATCTGCTTATGTTCTAGATCTTTAGTTTTCTTCTTCCCAAGATATTTGATAATTTCAGTCTCTTCCCTCCCCCCACTTTATTTTCCCTTATTGTTCACTTTCTGACTCTCTCCCCTTTGATGGTACTTTCCTTGGGGACAATATCTCAAAATTCTCATCTTTCCATATCAGCAATTCATGGTTCACCACCCTCGATCTTTGTCCTAAGTAACTTCTAGAGGATAAAGCTGGTCCCAGTTTGATGCTAGGCTCTTTCCCTCAGGATTAGTAGATTACTAGAGTGCTGTACAGCCCTACATATGTCCCTCTGTTCCTCAGCTCCCTAAATTCTCTTGTAGCACAGAGTACTACTGTTCTTCACTATTGTTATATTTGTGACTTGTCTCAGCCTGAGCAAATTTCTGCTGTTTAGAGTTCTGAGGCATTAGGGATGGGGGAAAGATATGGGTACAGTGTTGAATTCTGTTGCAAGTATATGGGCTGGTTTGTACAACATGATATATTAGTGGAGTGGAAATGTTGGGTGAGCATATTAGAAGTTAAGGAGTAGTTTCCTCTACTATCTATTCACTGAGTTTTTACCTTGTTTGGGTTTTTGGTGTCCAAGACTGGAGAGAACTGAAATTGCTTTCTCTTTGGTGTATGATTCACATTTTGGAGATGTTTGAGAGGTCATGATGACTGGAGAAAATAGCTAGCCCTCAACCTTGCTGGTCACATAACCCAGAACTAATCTTTAAGAGACTAATGCAGAACCTGCTAGGTAGCACAGTGGAAAGAGTACCTGAACTCAAGAAGACCTAAGTACAAATCTGGCCTCACAAACTTATTAGTTGTGTGATCCTGGGCAAGTCCTTTTATCCTGCTTGCCTCAGTTTCCTCATCTGCAAAATAAACGAGAGAAGGAAATGGCAAACCACATCTTTGCCAAATGGGGTCACAAAGAATTGGACATGACTGAAAAACCACTGAACAACGATAACAATAATTGCTGTGCTAGGGAAAAGTGAACTGCTCATGCTCAGTTTGAAGTGAACTGGTATAGATCTGACTTGAGTCACCCCTTGGTGACTTGTAGATATAGAATCCTACTCCAAGTTACACCCCTTAGTGCAAGTAATATTATCCATTGTACAAGTAGTATTGTACAGTCGGTATAATAAGGGGCACCAAGTACTGAACATCTGTTCTAGATTTTTGACAGAACTGAAGTCAAGATCACTGGTCTATATTTTCCTGACTGTATTCTCTTGCTTTAAAAAAAAAAAAATCAGAAAAACAGCTGCTCTTCTCCAATGCTGGTCACCTTCCCATTCTCCATGAGCTTCCAAAAGATCATTAAGTGATTCAGTGATCACATTGGCCACTATTTTCAATACTCTTGTATATAGTTTACCTGGAACTCTTCACTTAAATTGTTAGAGGGCAGGTAAGTATTCCCTAACTATTCCCCTATTTATCTAATCAACAGCCTAGTAACCACTTTTGTTCTTTCCTTTCTAAGTAAAAATTAGCCTTCTTTTCTGGGCCGCTCTGCCTTTTCTCTGTCTTCAGCTATCTTTATAATACCTACCCTGAACAGCGGTTCCTTCCCTTATTTGATCCACTTCTGTCCCTAACCTAACTAGAAACCCTCTGTCTGCATATCCACCCCTTTTTTGTTGTCCTTAGATTTCCTTGTAAAAGTTGGTGATCCTTAGATTTCACTTTTCTAAAACTATTTTTACATAATTGTGTCATGCTTTTGTATTCATCCTCCTGAATTTGTTTTCTTCTTCTGTATAAATCTTTTAAAAATCTTTCTCAGTCATAACAACTGGCCCTGGAGTCAGAAGGACTTGAGTTCAAATGTGTCCTCAAACATTTACTAATGGACAAATCATTTAACCCAAAAAAAATCTATCTTGGTCAATGAGTTCCTTCTTCATCAATACAGGAAGAGTCCCTCCAGCAGAGATGCCTTGCTTAAGAAGAATCAGGCGTAGGGAGCCCACAGAAGAGTGTAGAGAGGCCATGATGAGCAGAATCAGTTTAGATGGCTTCCATTACTCCTTACTGGAATTGTTCCTCTGTCTCTTTAGAATTTAATTCTTGAGAACTTCCCATTATTCTTAGTGCGATTTTCTCTGTAGAAATTTAGTCCATGAACTCTTACCTACTTTTCTCTGAACACTTTGAAATTTTCTACCCCACCACCAATTTAGGGTTCGCATCACATCATTTCTTGCTTTCCTTTCTTCCAGATTTCTAAGAGATTCTAATCTCTTAGATTAGATTCTAAAACACAGATTTTAAAACAAGGGCCATGCCTTCTCAAGCTCTCAACTTTTCTACCCCAGCAACCAATTCCTCTTCATTGGTGAGAATTAGGTCCAGAAGAAACATTTCTCTCATTAGTCTCTCTGCCTTTTCAAGGATTAACTTATCATGTATCATGAAGAATACATAGTGATCATAATAATGGAAACAAAAAGAATACTAAAAAGAAGATGAACACCGAGTAATTTTAATGACCGATCTTGGTCCCAGAGAACAGATAATGGAAGCATATCTTTCTTCTCGTTAGAGAGACGCGGGATTACAGGAGCAGAATACTGAAACATTGTGGAGCACAATCACTGTAGTCATTGTTTCTACTTCACTGTTTTTCTTTGTTAGGAGGAAGAATTTAATCTCAGGGAGCAGGAGTTAGGGAGTTAGGGTTAAAAAAAAGATATTAGTGTGATTTAGAAACAAAAGGCATTAGTAAAACTTATTTTAAAAAGATATTAGCTGTTCTACTTTGGTCAGAAAGATAATTCCAATAGAGTGATAATTGAAATCCCCCATAATTTCTATTGAGTTTGCTTCTCTTTTGAAGAATTCTGAGGTTTCTTGATGATGATGATGATGATGGTGATGATGATGATGGTAACAATGATCTTTAATTTTTTTATATTTTTGCTTTTTGGAGGGGGAAGGTAGGGCAATTGGGGTTAAGTGACTTGCCCAAGGTCACACGGCTAGTTTGTGTGTGTGTGTGTGTGTGTGTGCTAAGTGTCTGAGGCTGGATTTGAACTCAGGTCCTCCTGACTTCAGGGCTGGTGCTCTATTCACTATGCCACCTACCCGCCTCCAATGGTAACAATTATTACCATTGCTAACATTTCTATAATGTATACTAAGTGTCAGGTACTTTCTAAATATTATCTCACTTGATCCTCACAACAATTCTGGGAGGTAGGTGCTATTATGATCCCCATTTTAGAGATGAGGAAACTAAGACAAACAGAGGTTAAGTGACTTGCCCAGGGTCACATGGCTACGAAATGTCTGAGGCAGGATTTGAACTCAGATCTTTCCAACTCCAGGCCCAGTGCTCTATCTACTGTATCATCTAAGGGCTATTGTTCCATGATCTCCAGTGGGTCCACAGGACTCTCTTTCATGCAATAATATTGGTTCATTTTCCTCATATTAATATTTGTTCAACCTCCTTTTTTTTCAAATTGCTCATTCATCTTTCTGGCTTTGTGATTCCTTTTGTTAGTTTTTCCTTTTGTAAGCTCGGTTTTATTCAGGTTTTCTCTCTTGATCTTTAGAAAGGACTTCTTATTTGTTACTTATGTCTGTAACTGCTAACCTCTCCAGGATTAGGGGTTGCATAAGCTGGGTTCAGTCATGGGACTGGTCCCTCAAAATCATATTTCTGGGCCATTTTGACCCCACCCAAAAAATTACTCAGTAAAGGCATTTTAGGTACAGGACAGCCTTTATCTCACCCTCATAAAAAACACTACGTAGAGATATATCAAGGACTCAAATAGCCCATGACTAATCCACACAATTCTCTCCCCTCTTTGGTCAAAACACCTTTCTCCCCAGGTCCCGATGTGTCCTTCAGACTCACAGTGCTACCCTAGAACGTGGACTCCCCTCACAAACTGGAGGTTGCCAGAGGGATAACTCACCAACCTTCCAATGAGTGTGAGGATGCACATAGGTCTTAAGTCCTATATTAAGAAAGTATTAAGTTATTATGCCCAACTCCAACAACAAAATGACCAAAAAAAACCTAAAACACCTATTCATTCAACATACAACAAAAATGGTTATATATCCTCAAGCCAACTGTCCTACTGAGAAAAGAAATAAGATTACAAAGACTGTTCCAATATACAAAGACGTGTTAAAGGGATCCATTCTCACTTAGAAGCCTTGTCTATCACTTAGCTTTATTTCTACCACACATCAACGGCACAACAAATCGTGAGAGCAGTCACATAAGGGCAATGGTCAGTAAAAAAAGACACCTAGAACATTACCAGGGCCCAGGAATTCTTGACTTTCTCAACATCAGGATTCAGCAAACTATACTGACTGGTACCAAATGCAGACTTCCTATTTAGTCCAGGGGATAAAAATGATTTTAAATCAAGTTTTATTGATTTAAAAATATAAAAACCATTCTTGGATCAAATAGGGCCCTACAAAAAAAGGCCATCCAGCTGGATTTGGTCTTTGGGCCATAGTTGGCCAACCTTTGCTCTAGATCAGCGTTTCTCAACCTGTGGGCCACAACCCGTTTGGGGGTCGAACAACCCTTTCACAGGGGTTGCCTAAGACCATTGGAAAACAATATTTCCTATGGTCTTGGGAACCGAGACACCGCTCCTCTAGCCATCTCCAGGCAGGTCCACCCAGATGCAGATACACCCGGATACGCCTACGTACAAGTATTAAAGGGTGGCTGCATCAGGAAGGTTGAGAACCACTGCTCTAGATGATAGGGTTACAGAACTCACCAGAAGTGTGACGTTTGCTAGGAAAACAATATACAACGACTATACATGTGACTGGAAACAAAGAAACTGAATAATACCTGGGATATCCCCCTCACATACATGGGGCCTTCAAAATAGCTACCTTAGGTTCAAGGTATTCTTTAGGTCCACATAAGCCCCCACCAATGTGTTTATTTTTAGTTCAAAGCAAAAGTTTTTAATGAAATAATAAAGTAAGATTTGCCATAGAGCATTCACCCCTTAGGGCACACAATCCCACAAATATACATACCATTACTAGAGAAAGGGAGCTTTCACAGGAATCCCATAGGAATGAGGGACCCATGTGTGGGGGAACACCTGTGAGGGTGTGGGGAACACTTGTGAAGGTGCAATTCAAACCTCCCCTGAGGTAGGACCCCTGATGTTTTCTGGGTTATGTCATCATGACATTCTCACAGATTCTGCTCCTCATGGCATCTCTGCATTCACTGGGTTTTCTTCCCTAGACTCAATAGCTTCTGTTTTTCACTGGTGGTGGCATCTCTGCTGGGGACATTGCTGTGTTGTTTTAATCCCTGCTGCCAGATACAAGTCTCTGCTGGCCCCAAGGTAACTGCTACATGATTAGTCTCTGGGGGCACACTGTTCTGCTAGCCTAGGCTTTTCTGTTGGGATTCTTTGTTCTATTGGTCTCTGTTGTTCTCAGCTGCTGGGCATGCAGTTTCTTCTGGGCATTATTCTTGCTATTATGTTCTGGGCTCATCTCTTCAGGGCTACCTTGGCCATGTCTCCTTCCCTCTTCTTGTAGTGGCTAGAATCTCCCACTAAAATGGACTGACTGACCATTCTAAGGTCCCCATTAGGTTTTTCCTTGTTAATTCCTTAGTCTTAGTAGAAATCAAAACCTTTTGTTACAGTTAACAATCTAACAGAGTGAGATACTCCCAAGATCCTCTCTGTCTTAGCTGGGAAAGAATCTGAATCAGAATAAAAGAGCAAACTGAGGAGACAAGGTTAGTTTTCTCCAGCCACCTAGTCCACATTCCTGATTTTATCATGCATATATGTCATTAGCAAAGCCCAATTGATTTGGTGTTACATTTTATCATTGCAAAACCTCAGTTTCCCTACAATTATAATGACTTTTTCTCCAAAAAGAGATGAAAATGTATACCTCTCTCCTTTCTTTGTAGAGATGAAAGACTAGAAGTATAAAATAGTACATATACTGTCAGACTCAGTTGGTGTTATTTTTGCTGAACTTTTTTCTATTTAAAATGTTTTTTTTCCCCCAAAAGTGTGGAGCAACACCTAACCTCTTCCCTTTATTCTTATATTTCCACCTTCCCCCACCGCCATGCACGTTAGGTTAATTTTTCCTTAAAAGGTAATTAGACATTCTGAGACTTGGTTGGCTCAGAGGACTAGGGACTGATTCTGTTGATGGCACTTTCTCATCACTTGAGTACAAAGCTGCCATGAGGAGCACCAGGGGTGCTCTGAAACTTGGCTGGTGATTCACCATGGGTAACTCAGGTAAGGGAACTTTATACATCTAAATCACCTGAGATATCTTCAATGCTTATCCCAGTTGAAAATCCTTGGACTGTATTGGCTAAGTAAATCTCTGTTTGGTTACTATTGAATGATCCCTGGGTGTCTTATTTTGTGCCATTATTGAATCTCAACTACCAGGTGACTGGTCTGAGTCAAACCCAGCACAGCACATGAGAAGTGACTCAATGACTGGAGGATGAGAGGGATATATTTAGTGTCGTAAAAACAAAATATATCAATAAAAACTTTTAAGTCGGTGAGAGAATGTAATAAATTTTTCTTTATATTTTAAGAAAAAAATTCTGTGGACCAAGAGAAATAGCATTAATTCAAACTGAAAGGTATATGGGGTGGGGGACACTACAGGACACTGGAGGTATGCTTAAATTTAGAAAACCGTTAGTTTGCTAAGCACAAATTGCCTCATGTCAAGAAAGGGCAAATGATACATAGTATGCAGGTATTAAAAAAAGTCTCAATGTACCTTTGTAATATTAAAGGAATCTGAAGATCTTTCCTGCTTCTTAATAGGCCCATATGACCTGCTTTGAGCTTTGGCCCAGCCCACAGCTTGAGTCACATGTAGCCCATGGTGGGAAGAGCTTGCCAACAGAGTGGAACAAGAAGAGAGAGCTCAGGCAGAGCAGCTGAGAGAGGGAGGAACTTTGCCTAGGGAAGTTTGTTTGTGGGGAGGCCTAACAGAGGGAAGGCTTGGGGATGGCAGTGTTCCCTGCATTGGTGATATGTATAAATTTCTTTGATACCATGGTGGAATTGGCTTTCTGGTATCTTAATAAATATCTTGGTCTTGTCTTTGAGGAAGAGAATTTGTTATATTTTGTGATTCAACCCTGGAAATATGTCTGTATATTCATAGTGGCTGCTACGTGTATCACAATGGCGTTATAACCTTCACTTCCATTTTGTGGCAGACCTGAACATTGTAGTAGGCATGTGAAGAAAATGCTAACAGGAGTCAAACCCTCTATAAACCCATTTAAAAAATTATTTAGTATTTTATTTTCCCCCAGTTACATGTAAAAACAATTTTAACATTTGTTTTTAAAACTTTGAGTTCCAAATTCTCTCCCTTCCCATTCCCCCCCCGCCCCATTGAGAAGGCAAGCAATTCAATATAAGTTTATACATGAGTAGTCATGCAAAACATTTCCATAATAATCATGGTGTAACAGAAAACAGACCAAAAAAAACCTCAAGAAAAATAAAGTTTAAAAAGTATGCTTCAATCCGTATTCAGTCACCATCAGTTATTTCTCTGGGGATGGATAACATTTTTCAACATAAGCCCTTCAGAGTTGTCTTGGATTATCATGTTGCTGAGAATAGCTAAATCACTCACAGCTGATCATCTTACAATATTGCTGTTACTTTGTACATGGTATATACCACTTTGCATCAGCTCATGCAAGTCTCTCCAGGCTTTTCTGAGAGCATCCTGCTCATCATTTCCCATAGCACAATAGTATTCCATCACAATCATATACCACAACTTGTTTAGTGATTCCCCAATTGATGGGCATCCCCTCAATTTCTGGTTCTTGGACACCACAAAAAAAGCCACTATAAATAGTTTTGTACATTTAGCTTCTTTTCCTTTTTGCTTTTTAAAAAATCTCTTTAGGGATACAGACCTAGTAGTGGTATTGTTAGGTTGAAGGTTTATGGTTTTACAGCCCTTTGGGCATAGTTCCAAATTGCTCTACAGAATGGTTGAATCAGTTCACAACTCCACCAACAATGCATCAACGCTCCATTTTTCCCTCATCCCCTCCATCATTTGTCATTTTCCTTGTCTGTCCTATTAGCCAATCTAATAAGTATGAGGTAGTATCTCAGAATTGTTTTAATTCACATTTTTCCAATCAAAAGTGAATTAGAACTTTTTTTTCACATGGCTATAGATAGCTTTGGTTACTTTATCTGGAAACTATTTGTATCTTTTGATCACTTATCAATTGAGGAATGGCTCTTACTTTTAGAAATTTGACTCCATTCTCTATATATTTAAGAAATGAGGCCTTTATCAGAAAAACTTGCCTCGATTTTTTTCCCATAATTATTACTGCTAATTGTATTTCCCTCCATTCTATTTTCCCCCAGTAGGACCCATTTTTCTGAAATGCTGTGAGCCCAGAGTTCATATTCAGAAGACACTGAACACTGAACCACAAGGCAGACAAAGAAGTTTCTAGGAGATAGTGACAATGAAGAAGGGTGCCTCAGTTTCCCCATCTACAAAATAAGGCTAATTTCACCCACATCCCAGGGTTGTTGTGAGAATCAAATGAGGTCATTATATTTACAGTGCTTTATAAACTTTAAAGCACTGTCTAAATGTTAGTTATTATTATTAGCTATTATTCTCTGAGAGAAAGGGCTACCAGACTAGTATTATATCGATCTGTCCCCTGGGTTGATTATTTATTTCCTATTTATATTGTAGATAGCTTGTTTGTATGTATTTGTGTGCTTGCTTTCTCCTCCCATTAGATTGCGAGCTCCTTCGGAACAGGGATTTTCTTTCTCTTCTTTATGAATCACAAGTGCTTAGCATAGTATTTGGCATGTAATAAGAAAGGAGAAAGGGAGAAAGAGGAGGAGAAATAGACCTGTATTGCGGAATGTAGTTGGCAGAGATACTAGGAAGTCTTCAATACCAGCATGATCAGGTCAACGTTGACTTAGCAAGGTGGGGATGGGGCTCTAGAGTTGGAGAAGGGGTGCGAATAATGTTCTAAATGGAGACAAGCCAAGATGGCATGGAAGTAAGTGCAAGGAAAAGGCTTTGTAAAGTGTGAACCATTATATAAATCTGAGCTATCATAATTCTCTCTCTTTTTCAGAGAAATGTGAGTTGCAAAGGTGAAATTACAAATGAGCAAGGAGTGATGAGGTTTTTGTCTACAACCAGAGATAGATTCTAGAAGGGCAATGATCCTGAAGAGTCTAGAAAATGAAACATTTATGATGTGTTCTGCAATCTCAATGTCCAGAATGATAATCTCACCTTCTATTAAGTTCTTCTCTGACCCAATGTGAGTGACTCTAATGCCCCTCAACAGTTTTGCTAACTCAGAGGTTGAAAGTTGAACGCTTGATCCCAGGGAGCAGGACAAACCATCCCATGTGAGTACTTAGCTCCAACTCACGGTGTTCTTGCTAATGAGACACCTAGGCTGGTGTAAAGAGAGCAGTTTGCTCCAGTGAGGTATGAAGACCACAACCTGCTCTCTCTGATTGGTTCAGTCCCTTAGTTCTGAAGGCTGCTGGACCGCTAACATCAAGCTGGGAAGGCAGCCCTACAGGAGATCTCAAAGAAGTGTCAGCAAGGGGGGCCAATTACTAGGAAAAGGCATTCCAGCTCAACTTAGTTATAGAAGGAAATCTTTTTCTTTTCTTCAGCAGCAAAGGTAATAGGGGAAGGATTTCTCCTGGCTAAATGGTTTTCTCCTTGAAAGTAAAATCTTGCTGCCATCCACAGAAAGGACAATTCTTTCACCCGTATTAGTTAATCAACAAGCATTTATTAAATATCTACTACAGGCCAGGCTCTCTGCTAAGCACGGGGGAGAGGAAACAAGGCAAAAAGGCAAAAGATATCCCCTGTCCTCATTGATACAACCATTCTGGAGAGCAATCTGGAACTATGCCCAAAGGGCTATAAATAATTGCATACCCTTTGACCCAGCAATACCACTGTTGGGATTATATCCCAAAGAGATTACAGAAGTAGGAAAAGGTCCCATATGTGC
>CM053588.1:68647707-68690151 GCA_028646515.1 Pseudochirops corinnae | reverse complement strand
GGCAATGTGGAGGCGGGTGCAGAACCTCTGCTTCCTGCTTCTTTGCCCTGGAGGTGGGTTGGCTGGACCCACTTTTCTTCCCCGGTTTTTAGCCAAGTTCCACTAACCTGAGTCCTTTTTTTCTTTATGGCTTGATAATTCTGGATACTGCCACAGCTACCGCAGATCCGCTCTCCTCAAGCTCCAGCCCCGGCAGGGCTCAGCTTGTCCAGCCACTCCGGGGCAAAAGCCACCATTTCAGGCTGGGCTGGTTTCTGCTCTCAGAGTTTAAATGGGCGCTTTGAGCCGAGCTGCCTTCAGCAGGAAATATATCTGTGTGCATTTTAGAGTCCTAGAATTTGTTTAGAGTCATATTTTTTGGGTATTTGATGTGGCTGTGTTGGAGCTGCGATTTCTTGCTGCTCCTACACCACCATCTTGGCTCCACTCCTCCCCAATTCACTTTCTATCATACAACCTGAATCAGTTCTTTTCAAACTTCTCTACTCTCCTCAAGCCCTCCAAGGTACCTCAACCTCCCCCTGTAATGGTAATGGAATTTAAAGATCCTCCTGTATTGGCTTGGTTTTTGGCTTGAGTGTTAAAAGCCAGAGTTTGTGAATCCCACTTGTGGGATGGACTTGTTGATGTGAAGAGACTGGGCTGAAACTGGGAGGAGCCGTGGATTTAGAGAGAAGCCCAAGAAGAGAGAAGGCCCAAGCAGAGGTGGCCAGAAGGACTTTTGGGAACTGCCCCCCAGAGCTGCCAAGAACTGAGGAGGCATGGCTGTGATGCCAGTATTTGGTCTGTCTGTTTTGATGTTGTTTTGCCAGATTCACCTGATGGTGAAGCACAGTGCTGCTGTTGTAGAGGTCCTGGAACCTGGCTGTTGGTTCAGAAGCCCTGAAGGAGGATTTTCTTGTTGTATGTTTACAGAAATCCTGGAAGAGGGCCTTGCTGATGTTTTCAGGGGTTCTGGGACTGTTCTGCAGGCAGAGTGACTTGATGAGGACATTGGCAATGGCTTTGTTGAGCATTGCCTCCCCAGGAACTGAGATTGCTGAGAGCTTGCCTTGGTCAAGATGAAGGATGGGCCTTTCCTTGGGTTTTCAATGCTGTGATGATATCTTCACCTTGTTGCAGCTTAAGGGTGGATGGCCTTTTGTGCTCTCCTGCCCCTTTTGGGAAAGTGCTTGGCGTAAATGGATGGTATTGTAATTCAGTTGTGATCCAGGGGTGGGAAACCTTTGACTTTTTTGTGCTCTGTGATTGACCAAATCATTGTACTTTGCCTATGATTGGAAACTAATCTCCATTTGAGAAGAGAGATTTTGACTGACTAAATGAATGTACTGCCCAGGAGTGGGCTACTTTGACTGATATACTGGCCAGGGGTGGAGTAGTACTTGGACTGAATTGAGAACTTACCTGCTAAATGAATGAGTTACACTGTATTTTGATTTTCTCTGTTCTGTGAATGTTTTGCCTTCATGTCTGAATGCCTTAATGCCTGAATAAATGGGGTTTGCTATGCTGGTAATCTGAACCTTGGAAGTTGCCTTTGCTTGGCATTACACCCCTCTCCTACAAATTCTCTAAGTTGACCTCATATCCTACTTTACTAAGAAAAAAGAGGAGGTGTAATAATGATAGCTAGCATTTATATAGTGCTTTAAAGTTTGCAAAGCATTATCTCATTTGAGCCTCACAATCACCCTGGGAGGTAGGTGTCATTATTATCCCCACTTTATAGCTGAGGAAACTGAGGCAGACAGAGAAAAGATTTGAACTCAGGTCTTCCTGACCACTGGTAATGAGCTCTATCCACTGTATCAGCTAATTGCCTCATAAGTATCATGAGCTCCATCTACTCCACAAAATCTCCCTTCACCTTTACTTGTCTTCTGTTCCTCGACACAAGTCTAAGAGGACAAAATGGCCTTTCACGATGTTAATTTTTCTCCTTGGGCCTCTGATCCCATCTCCTCAGGGAATTACTCTTCCTCCTTTAATCATTCCCCATTTCTCTCCTTGTCAATCTTTCCTTGTTTACTGGATCTTTACCTACTGTCTACAGACAATTTCTCTCTCATTCACCATTATCATCATCACCTTCATCTTCATTATCAGATGACCAGAACACTGTAAGTTCTCTATTTTTCATAAATTAACAAGATAAATATATGCATTACAAATATGGACCCCAAAACATCTTGGCAAATGCAACCAATTAACTTAAACATTATCACAGATGAAACTGTTGCCCATAATCATTTGGACATAACATTTACTTCGACTCATAAAAATTCAAGACCAACATTTTTTGGAGACCTCACCAAGTCAAATATTAATAATGTCATAATGCTTAATACATTCTTTTTTTCACTCATTCATTCATTCACCAGGTAAAATGAAGAGCTTTTAAAATATAGAGACCTACAAATGATATAAACTGGCAGCTTCCAACAAAGAAATCCAAGCAATCAATAGCCATGTTTTTAAAATGTTCTACATTACTAACAACCAGAGAAATAAGCATTAAAACAACTCTGAGATTCCACCTCAAACTTCTCAGATTGACAAAGTTGACCCCGAAAAAAGGAAAATAAGAAATGCTGGTGGGGCTGTGAGAAAATAGGTATAATCAAGTGCTGTTGGTGGAGCTGTGAACTGGTCTACCCATTCAGAAATGTAACTTGGAACTATGCTAAAAAAGTTATTAAAATATGCATGCCCTTTAGCCCAGTGGTACCTCTACTATATCACAAAGAGATTAAAAAAAGAAGAAAAGGACCCATATGCACAAAAAATATTTCTAGCCATTCTTTTTGTGATTTAAAAAAATTGGATGTCCAACTATTGAAGATGGTTGAACAAGTTACAGTATATGAACGTGACAAAATATTACTGTGCTATAAGAATTAATGAAAGGGATGATTTCAGAGAAACCTAGGAAGACTTGTATGAACTGATTTAGAGTGAAATGAACAGAACTAGGAAAACAAGTTATATGATAATAATATTTAAAGACAAAGAACTCTGAAAAATTAGGAACTCTGATCAACTCAATCATTAGCCTTGATTCCAGAGGAGTCATGATGAAACATTCTCCTCACCTGTGGACAGAAAGGCAATTGGCTTAGAGTGCAGGTTGAGACATGTTATTTTGGGATATGGCTGAGAGGGGAAGGAAGAGGAGGATTTGTTTTGCTTGGTTATATATGTCTGTGACAGAGTTTTTGTTTTTCTTGCTTTCTCAATCGATAGAGGGGAGAGCAGGGAGGAAGAGAAGGCAGGTGAGTGCTGATTGAAAAAAATTAATTTTAAAAAGAGAAAAGAAGAAAAATATAGAGACCTAGTAGAAGAAAGAAAAACCATGACCATTGGCCTGTTTGCTACTAGAGTTGTCCCAAAAATGCTTTCAGTGAGTCTGCAGATAAGATTACCTAACAATAGAAAGCATCTATATATCACTTTAAGGTTTGCAAAGTGATTTATGAATATCATCTCATTTGATCTTTATAGCCCTGAGAAGTAAGTGCTATTATTATTATTATTATTCCCATTTTACAGATGAAGAAACTGAGGAAGCCAGAGGTTCAGTGACCTGCCAAAGGTCACATATACTTTTATTCAATTAGAAAAAAGTATTCAGTTTATCCATCTACTTAATAGTCTTCTGAAGATTAAAGACAAAAGAATAGCACATAGCAACAGGTCCTGGGACCATTTCTGTCTGAATTTCATCAAAAAAAGATGAGAACAACATGGTTTTATTTCCTTTTGATCTGTTTCTTCTTCCACACCTGTGACAAGTATGGAAATACTTTTTACATAATATCACATATATACACGATATCAAACTGCTTACCATTTTCAGAAGAAGGAAAGGGAGAGAGGGAGGGAAAATTTTTTTTTGTAAAAAATGAATGCTAAAAATTTTGAAATATATAATTGGGGTAAAATACTATTTCATTTTTTTAAATATGAGAACAAGACAATAACAGTAGCCAAAATTATATAGTGTTACAGTTTGTAGAGTGCTTTCTCTAGATGGGTGACTTTGCCATCCCCTCAAACTATCATCCTCTTTCCCTGACAAGCACCTCTGCAGGATGCTGGCACTTCACTTGTTCCCTTCACCACCTCTTACAATCCGGCTTCTAGCCCCTCCACTCTTTGCAAACAAGCTGCCTTCTCAAAGGCCACCCAATGATCTCTTAATTGCTAAATCTGCCTTGTGCCCTTTTTTTGGTATTTCATAGCTAATTGCCTGCCTTTTCTTTTGGAGTACTCTCTCCCCACCATTCACAATTGTGACCTGCTGTCCTTGGCTTTCCTCCTCATTCATTTCTGCTCATTCATTTTTAGCAGATTTAGTAGATTGTTCATCTTTTGCACAGATATCCTCCAAGGCTCTAAGATGAGCTCACTTTTCTTCTTTTTTAACCAATCTAAGTCTTGGGGATCTCACATGCTTCCCATAGGTCCAGTTATTATCTTTATGCAGACTATTACTAAATCTCTGCAATAATAATAAATCACAGTGGCAGAAGAGGGCTTTGAAGTACAAAGCCCTTTCCTTATAACTCTGGGGCGCAGGTGGCATGAGTGGAATTTTATAGATGAGGAAACGGCAGTTAGACCTATAGGTAGCATTTATATATAGTGTTTAAGGCTTGAAAAATGCTTTACCAATATCATCTCATTTGATCTTCACAACAATCCACAAGATAAGGTGCTATTATTGTTCCCATTTTATAGATGAGAAGACTGAGGCAAACAGAGGGTCAATGATGTGCCATGGGTCACATGGTTCATGACTGCCTGGATCAGGATTCTAAATGCCTGCTGGACATCTCCACCTGGATGTCCTATTGGCACTGCAAACCCCACCGTGACTAAAACAGAATTTGCCACTTTGCAAATACACCCTTCCTTCTTTCAAATCTTTCTTTGCAGGAAATGACTGGGAAGAGGGCATCCTCCCAGCTGCCTGGATTTGTTAATGCTTATTCCTCTTCTGACTGTTCCCTTTCCTTATCACCAACTCTCCATCCAATCAATGACCAAATCCTGTTGATTCTATTTCCTAAGCATCACTTGCATTCATCCCCTTCTCTCCACCCCCACAGACATCTCCTTCCTTCAGTTCATCACCACTCCCTTGGACTCCAGAAATAGCCTCCTAATTGGTCTCCCTGCCTCCAGTCTCTTCCCCTTTCCAAGCCATCCTTCACACAGCTGCCTAAATAATCTTCCTAAGGCACATACATATCTGACCATGTCGCTAGCCTACTCACAAATCTTCAGTGCCTTTTTGTTGTCTTTAGGATAAAATACAGATTCTTTAGGCCAACCTATCTTGCTTGCCTTATTTCATATTACTCTTCTTCATTTCATGTTCCAATCATGCTAGTTTACTAGCTGTTTCACTGACCTTCACGTGACATTTCTTGCCTGAATTCAAAATATCCCCCATGCCTGGAATGAACTCTCTCAGCATCTGTACTTTTTAGAATCCTTCTCCTGCCTTCAAGGCTCAGCCCAGGCACCACTTCCCTCATAAAGTCTTCCCTGATCTCCAACCCCCTCCTCCACCTCCATATCTCCTTCATAATTTCCCAGAACACATTGATCTTTCCCTTTCCCCCTTGATCAAGTCAGCTTCCCTCCCTTCCATTCTAATAATCTGTAAACTTGTTCTCTTCTTCTAGAGTACAGGAATTATTTGATGTTTGTCTTAAAATCCCCAGTGCCTAGCATAGTGTCTTGTGTCTAGAAATAGCTTAAAGATGTTTGCTGAATGAAAGCTTTTTGAATTTGACAGCCAGCCTTCAAAAAGATGCTAATTCCTGGTCCACCTAAACCAGAAACAACATCCCTTCACCTACTTCTGATACGATCCTCTATCAAAGTTTTATTAGCCTCAGGTAAAGCTCAAGGGACCAGAATAAAGGTATCTCATTACATAGCAAGGACACTTCAGTTCTATAGGACACTAGCAAAGGCAAGCTTTTCCAAGGGCAGCAATATAAATCAGAAGTTAGGACAGATATTATTTCCTGCTTGTCTCCTCTACCTGGGGCCATCTCCAGTCATCCTGATCTATATCTGGTCACTAGATCCAGATGGCTCCAGAGGAGAAAGTGAGGCTGATGACCTTGCACAGCCATCCCTCACTTAAATCCAATTCACTTGCAAATCATGGCATCATATTCCTGATGTCATGGTCCTCTTCTACAACTAAGGACAAGCAACAACAATCTTCTCTATGCTATATTCTACAGCCATTCTCTCTGTCCTCCTCCCTATTAACATTCGACAAGGATTCCTTTGTTGCTGATGTGGAAAATGATCTGGAGGAGTGACCACTCCATCTCAATTTCTGGTAAAGGAGAAAAAGGCCAGGTACATGGTGACACACCACCCCCCCTCCAGATTTGGGGGAAAACAGCTATTTCAAATGGCTTAGAGAAAGGCCAGATCGCATCCCATGAATGAAAATTCTATAGGGAAGTCAGGCAGAACCAGGAATTACAGAATCTCAAGAGCTGGAAGGGACTGCAGAGATCAAGAGGTCTGGCCCTACCTAACAAGGGACCATCCAGCCTTTGCCTGAAGACCTTACTTCCTCTCAAGGCAGCCCATTCAACGCTGGGATAGCAATGATCATCAGGAAGTCTGCCCTTTCTATTAAGCCCAACCCTTTCTTTGCAACTTCCATCCATTACTTCTAGAGGTGGGCTCAGCGATTAGAGTGTTACCAGTTAGACTGCTAAACTTGGAGTCAGGAAGACCAGAGTTCCAATTTGGCCTCCAACACTTATTATATGACCATGTGACCCTGGTCAAGTCCTTTACCCTATGCCTGCCTCAGTTTCCTCTAAAATGAAGATACTGATGTTGCTTCCCAAGGTTGTTGTCATGATAAAATGTAAAGATAGAAAGGGGTGCTTTGTAAACCTTAAAGCACTAATATAAGTGCCAACTATTATTATTAGTTCTGCCCTTTGGAGGCAAGCAGAAAAAAAAAAGTCAGATTTCATAGGATAGTCCTTAAAATACTGGAAGATGGCTGTCATGTACCCCCTAATTCTTTACAATCCTTTTTGCCTTTTTTTCTGTACGCTCTCCTGTTTATCGACACCCTTTGTAAAATAAAACACAATCCTCTATATGGCAACTGATCGGGTTAGAGTACAGTGCGGCCCTCTAGTACTGGATATTCTATCTTTATATAACCTGAGGAACTTTCAAAAATCAACAATTATATCTTTTAGATTTTTCATTACCCTAGGATTAAGTTTTTCTGGGCCTGGTAACATGAATTCATCAAGGACAACAAGGCACCTTCTTATCATCTCTCTGCTTTATCTTGGGCATCAATTCTAGTAGCCATTCTTGTTCTGACCTTTCCCATTAGATCTTTGTCTTCCTCGGAGGAAAAAAAAAAAAAGAAACAAAATCTGAATTGAGTTAATTCTTCCTGCTCTCTTTTGTCAGTATCATCCTATCCATTTGAGTAATAATGATTCTTTTTATGGTAATAAGGAGTTGATACCCAAGAAAAGTAAATTGAATGTAAGAAAGCATGCAGTTACCTTTGATGGGTTTAAGTCACTAAACCGGGATGTATCCGAGGGTACTCATAGAACTGATCTGTGTGATTGTCTTGCCATTCTGTGATCTTTGAAAGATTATGAAGAATGGGAAACTTGCTGGGGGTCTGGAGATTTTCGAATGTTTTCCTGATTGTCAAAAAAGGGAAGAAAGTGTCCAGTTTAGAAACTATAGGTCATGACCTTAATTTCAATTACTGGCAAAATTCCAGAATATATTAAACGGATGGCTCATGAACATCTAGAAGGAAGCAATGATCATAAAGTCAGCATGGCTTCAAGAACAGGTCATGCCAATATACCTTTACTTGCTTTCTTTATTTTCCCTGACTAGGTAAGTAGAAAGGTAGATTGAGGCAATATCATAGACAAAAGATTCGTAGATTTTAGCAGAATGCTGGATGTCTCACAGTATTCTATGGGACAAAACAGAATATTGACTAGATTATAGTACAGTTGTATAGATCCAGTAAGTTGTCCAGACCCAAAAAGCAATCATTAATGGGTCAATGTCAATTTATTTAAAAGGTCTGCAGTGTCCTCTTGCAGAATTCCGGGGGCTTAGCCCTTGGCTGTTTGACACTTTTAACTAAGACTAAGATAAAGGCAGAGCTGATATACTTATCAAATTTGCAGATAACAGAAAGCTGGGAGGGATAGTTAAGACTCTCAATGACAGGATTCAAAAAGAGATTCTGAGAAGAAACTTCCTGAAATGGATGTTAATTCCAGCACTTGTTTACATTAAAGCCCACTTGTCATTAAAAAAAAAAAAAACAAACAACCCATCACCAAACACTGGGCCTCATCTAATAAAATGAAATTTAATAGGAATAAAGTTATATATTTGGGCCCCAAAAATCAACCTCAGAAATACAATCTGGGGGAAGTCTTAGTTAGAGAGTCAATTAGATAAGACCTTTTCAAAAAGATTTAAGAGTTTTAGTGGATTGAGAGCTCAACAGGAGTTAACAAAGAGATGATACTCCACCCAAGAAAGCTTAATGTTGATCTCAGACTCCAATAAGAGAAATTCAGTGCCCAGAACTAGGGAGGCAGGAGCACCTCTGTAATTGGTCTTCTCAGAGCATATCTAGAGGACTGTGTTCAGCTCTGGATCTAGTTAATTCTAGTTAATAAATGGGCATTGCTAATTTGGACACATCCTTAGGAGGGCAACCACGATGATGGGATGTCACGGAATATTAGGAAGATGCAGGAACTAGAGGATTTTTTTAGCCTGGGAAAGAGAAGTCTGAGGATGGTTATCACAGCAATATTGCAGCATTTGAAGGATTTACTGGATCAAAGATGCATAGATTTACAAGTGAAAGTCATTTTAACGGTTATTTAGTCCAACCCCTTTACTTTGTAGATGAGGATTCCTAGGCCTTGGATTTGTCTAAGTTCTTAACGGCAAAGTCAGGTTCAAGACTAGGTTCATTGATTCCAAATTCAGGCCTCTTAATCTGTTTAATTGAATGCATACACAATAGATGCTAAAAATGCTTTGAATGGTATTTGCTTCCGCCCTCTATTCCTTGTCGGGACTCTCCAAATACTGAAAAGTCGATGAGCTCCAGCAAGAGGACAGCTACAGCTTTCCTTCCTGAGGTTGCTCAATAGGTGGCAACCGTTGGGTTAAAGCTAGAGTGATGGTTTTGAGGGTTACCTGTAATTCGAGGCAGATGTAGTAGGAAAAACATTCCAGTGATTCCCCTAGCTTCACCGTCACCTCTGGGAAAGCCCCTTTCCTTCAGAGTTCGTGCAGGAGTTGGGGTGAAGAGTTTGTCCCTGCTCACTTCAGTCTCCTGGCTTCTCATCTATTCTCATCTAAAACCTCACTTTCTGCAAGGAGCCCCTTCCCTTGCGTTAGGGATGCCTTCGTCCACAGCTGTTTGAGTGGGGTCTCCTCCGTTAGACTGTGGGCTCCTTGAACACAAGGGCTGCTTTTTTGCCCGTCTTTTACCCCCCCTCTCGGTCCCCCCGTGCCTGCCGCATAGTAGGCGCTTAGAAGACGTTGATTAACTCGCCTTGCTGAGCCTGAGCAGCCAGCCAGGTCTCCTGCCAGCTGGCGAAGGCTAGGATGGAGCGGGGGTGGGGGCAGCTACGTCCCGCTCGCCTTCTCCCGAAGCCTCATTCAGTTCTCTGTCCCTGCCTTCCCTCCAAAGCCCCACAATTTCCTCCCATAATCTCTCTTCCTCTCCCGCCCTCCCCCGCAGTGCCTTAATCCCCCTCTTCTACAGGCACTTATCTTCCAGAGTCCCTACCCCGCCAGGGACTGTTAGAAAGAGGCGGGGCTCCAAGCAGAGGGAAAGCAAGCTTTCTCACAGCCCACAGGGGAGCGTTCAGACAAAGACATTCCACAGGCCCTGCCCCAGCCCGCCGCCCGCCCGCAGGGGGTGGAGACACGCGTCCGCGATACAACCTGGTCACGTGTTACAAAAGGCAAGGGAGGGCTAGCGCGTGCGTACTGGCCTTAGGCAGGCTCCGCTTGCGCTCCTCCGCCGGTTTATCAGTGGAGGCCGTCGACGTGAGGGGCGGGGACTTACCAAGGTGCGCGCCGGAGGTGGTGCGCAGGCGCCGTGGCAGAGTCGGGGACTTTGTTCTCGGCTCTGGGAGCAGGGCGGCGCCGGTGGCGGGCCGCGCGTGCGCAGCCGCTCACTTCCGGTGATCTCTTTCGCTCTCTTGTTGGGTCGCTCTCTCGCTGGGTCGCTCTGGTCCGCTCCGGTCGTCTCCGCTCCCCCTCTCCCGCCTCCGCCAACCGCCGCCGTTGCGCGGGCCTCCTCCGCCGCCGCGCTCTCCGTCCCTCAGCCGCCCTCCCGCCCGCTCCGCATTGATGCAGCGCCGGGACAACCCCGTCGCGCGGCTGTTCCGGTCCCTGGGCCGCGGCAGCGCCGTGGATCCCTCAGGAGCCCACCCGCCGCCGCGCCAGGCGCCGTCCCGGCAGCCGCTGCCCTCTCACCGGCCCCGGGGAGGCGGCGGAGGCCCTCGGGGAGGCGGCGGAGGCTCTCGGGCCGCTCCGGCCGCGCCTGCCGCGCCGGCCACGCAGCCGCCGCCGCTGTTGCCGCCCTCCGCCACTGGCGGGGGCCCTGAGGTGGGCGGGGGAGGCCCGGCGCCGGCCCCAACTCCGCTGCTGCCACCCTCCGCCACGGCTGCCGCCAAGATGGAGCCTGAGAACAAGTACCTGCCCGAGCTCATGGCCGAGAAGGATTCTCTCGACCCGTCTTTCACCCACGCCATGCAGCTGTTGTCCGCAGGTCAGCCGGTCCCCCGTGGCGGTGAGCCCGGGAGGGGGCCCAGGCCCAAGCGGGTGAGGGAGGTTTGGGCTCCCCGTGGCTGTAACAGAAGGGGCCCGGGTGGTCTCCGCGGAGAGACCTGCGGCTCCGGTCCTGGAGCACCCTCCCACCCCCGGGCTACGAATCCCAGAGGGAGGGGTGGCACTGGGGAAATGTCACTATTAGGTCATGTGGCTGCGAAGGGAACCTGAGGCCTCAGTTTCTTCACCTGTAAAACCGAGGGGAGGGGGTGAATGAAATACCCCAGAACACTTCTGACCCTCAGTTTCCCCATCTGTTAAAAGAGGGGGTGATGAACAAGATGCTGAGGCCTCGGTTTCTACCTTACTAAAGTGAGGGGTGGGGTGAAGAAGGTCCCTTCAGAGCCCCGGGTCCTGTCATTGTGCCCCTCCGAGGGTCTCCAGCCGTAGCCGGTGCCCGGCTCCTGGAAAGCGCCACTTCGATGCTTTTTGACTGACTGGCCGACAGCTGGCGCCTGAGAAGGAACCTGGATTCAGCCGGTCAAGTTTCTGCCGGCCGCTGGAGGCTGGACTGGCCGCGGGTTAGCGGACTCCTGCGGCGTGTGGGCCCTAGCCGGAGGGAACAAGGTGGTGTGAAGTGGGAGGGGCAGGAGGCGGGGCCAGGCGAGGGCCGGCCAGGGGCGCCTGACACCCGGGGGGCTGCGCTTAGAGCCGCGGTGGTTCTGCTGCTCCTCTGGTGGGCCGAGGAGCCGGAGGCTGCCCGGGGCGATGGAGCCTGGGCTTCCTCTTTGGGCTCATCCCCCCGCCCCCACCCCGGGTGGTTAACGGCGTGGGATCATCTTGTTCTCCCCTCGAGAATCTGGAAACGGCAACAGCCCCAGGGGGATAGAAAGGGCGGGGGAGGGGTGCTAGGCGTTCTCTATTCCTTTATCCCGGAGGAACCGGGATGGAGAGAAGTTGCTTCGCTGCGTCTCGCCGATAGAGCGTGTTGGCGTTGTGTGTTTTGTCCTGGTGGGAGAACTGACTAAAGAATGGAAATGCCCGTCTTTGTTCTGTATGTACTAAACGCTCTCCTTTCCCTGATCCGCACCGTCCAATCACCTGGTAGCTCTGATTTCTCCCTATCATTGTAGCCCATCTGCTTTGTATTAGCTTCTAGTTTCCGGATTCTTTTATTAAGATAAATAGATTTATTGAGTACATTAAAATCCTGAACGTTTGGGGCTGGGAACGTTAGTTTATTTGGCAACCTTAAGCATCAAAAGGAGACTTGAAAAAGAAGTGATTTGCTTTTCTTTGTTCTCTATCTTGAAAGGGGTACCGGCTTTAAAAACAAAAACTGAAACCTGTGATTGTTGGCATCCAAATCAGTCAAGTTTACATCTTATTTGATGTAATGAGAAACATTTTTAGATCTAATGTTGTGTTTAGTGTTGCCCACAGTTAATTCTGGGTTGTGTGGTGTAATTCAGTTCTTTTGGAAACCTGTATGGAAGGGGATGTTCACTTTTTAGATTGAAGTTTACCGTGTTAAGTGACACTTAAGTGTCAGATTGGCTTAGTGTGGTGGCACCAAAGTAACATGCATTGCTTTTCATTAAGTACCTTCTCTTTTGATATGTAAATATTTTTTGAAAATTACTGAAAGTGATGCTTAAATCTGTAACCCATTTTCGAAAAACACTGATTTTTCTGAAAGATGAATCTAATAATTAGTCTTTATATTGCCATTTAGTGGCTCCTCATTTGCATTTTTTAACTACTTAGTAGTTTCTACTAGCACCTCTCATCAACTGCTGAATAGTCTGGGAATTTAAATTTCCAAAAGTGTCTAAAAACAGATCTATATAAAATGCATTGAAAATAGCCTATATTGTACTTTTTTAAAGAGCGTTCAAGCCTCTATGTTTAGAACTATAACAACACAAGTAACTCCTTAATTTGTTGACTATACCAAGTTCCCAATAGATAAATCTGTGTAATATGAGTTTTAAATGAAAAATTTCTTAGAGTAACCACCTGATTTGTATTAATCCTCAAACAACTGAGGTTTTTTTTTTCCCTTTTGTTGGTTTACCTTTTATTTCCTTCCAAGAGAAACTAGGAAACCCTTTTCATTTATTAAGCTTTGGGTTTTCCTTTAGTTCACTTTACTGAGCTGGTAAAGTGTTATTAGAGCCTATTTTTAACCTTTTTCATGTCATGGGCAGTCTTGTGAAGCCTGTGTACTCTTTAGAATAATGCTTTTAAATGCATAAAGTAAAATACTGAAAGTGTACAAAAGAAAGTAATTATATTGAAATACAGTTCTCAAAATATTTCTAAGAAGCAATTGTATGCACCCCACCTTAAGAACCACCGATGAGAAATTGGATTAGAGAAATATCATTGTTGGATAATGGTAAGGATAAGTGGAGATTTTTGAGAGCTATATTCCAGTTCTAAGTTGGGATGCTTTTTGTTAAGATATTTATGAATGAATTGTAAAGGTTCATTCAGAATTTCAAATATAAAGTAAACATCAGGAAGCACCTTAAGGCTGTGTGATTTGGGCAATATAGTGGCAAATGAGGAAGAGAGAGAGAAAATATACTTTTATAAGAATACATTAAGGAAAAAAATAATTCATATTCTATTTACAAGATGAGCTGTAACCTCTTGACAGTGATCTAAGAAAAGAATCTAGGAATGGAGTGTTCCTATATGTACGTCAACATCGAAAAGATTTACAAAATACTGGGTATCATCAGGAAATGACTAGAAACAGAAATGAGAACAATTTTAAAAAGCCTTTCCTGCCCCTTTAGAAAATAATGGCTTGTGTGCACACTTGGAATATATGCAGTTCTGGTCACTGAACTTCAAGTAAGACGTAACTACTAGAAGGGCAAAGAAAATGGATTAAAAGAACATTATAGATAAGAGACTCTTAATGTGAAGAGTCCTAGCTCGAGAGGGATATGAGCACAGACTGTATGATGAAGGAATAGAAAAGGTAAACAGACTTGTTAACCAAATTGTAGAATAGGGAAAAAAAGTAAATAGTCCCTTTAAGATTGAAAAGGGGCCATTTTAGGATAAGTAAAATAAGAAACGGTATGGTATTACTGTTGTATAACAGAACTTGTCAAAAGAAATAATACAGATTAAAAATATTAATTAGGAAGAAAGGATTGGATAAGTCCCTGAATGGTAGATTGGAAATGGGTTCTAAGTGAATTAAGAGATGTTTGTAGTCCACCATAACCTTTTTCTTTTAATATTCTGAAAGCCAGTCTTTTGCCAAAGATCGCTGGGTGCCATTATCAGAGAATAACATGATGGTTCTATTATTGACCTGGTCCCTTATGACAGTTATCATAAACTTTTAGATTAAAGAAATAATATTGATTACATCAGAATTAAGCCAGCTCTGGAGATGTGGGGGGGGGCATTTCATATATTTTTAACCTCTCCTACTTTTAAGCACTTTTCTTTCATTCTTTGCTTATATCTTAACAAATATGACAATCTTCCGGCAGACTGAAGTAGGATGTTAATAGGGTGGGAGGCAGAGCTGGGTATATGTTTAAATTTTCATTTAAAATTACTTTTTAATTGGTTTGCAACCTACTTTTGAGTTCTGGGCCTATTACTTTGCATGACTGCCTATGATTCTCAAGCTGCTATTTTGCCGTTTACATTCCAGTATAAGCAAGACATTCTTTTTCTTTTCTTTTTTTTTTTGCTTTTTGGAGGGCAGTTGGGGTTAAGTGGCCTTCCCCAAAGTCACACGGCTAGTAAGTGTGTCAAGTGTCTGAGGCTAGATTTGAACTCAGGTCTTCCTGACTCCAGGGCCCATGCTCTCTTCACTGCGCCACCTAGCCGCCTCACCGCCTCATTCTATTTTATCTTGACTTGAAAGTACTAACTTTCTGATTTTACTACCAAGCTAGTGAGAAAGCTGGCCTTGTCGTCTTTGAGTACAAGAAATTCAAACCAATAATAAGTCTCCACTGTGTGGGGTAACATTAGGAGCTAGGGGGAATATCAACTCCTGTATGCTTTTTACAAGAAAGCTTGTCAAGTAGAAGAAAGGAGGCATAACAAATATGGAAAGTTAAACAACAGAAGTTGTAATGAACAGTTCAAAATAGCAGTAGAAGAAATGTTGGCTTGTCTTTGAGGATCTGTGATTTCATTGGTATAGAGAACTCCCTTTACTAATGCTGTCCAGTTCCTGCTTCTGCAACCTTTATATAGTTTTAGTTGCTTGGGGGAGTTAAGTGACTTGCCCTGGATTATCCAACCAATGTGTATCAGACAGGACTTGAACCCAGGGGTCTTCCTGACCCAGAGACATGACATGCTCTCTGTTCACTTTGCCAAGCTAATTCTTGTCAACAGAAGAGTTGTAAGCAAGGCATTGTTGGAAAATATTGTGTTGGACAAAGCCAGTGACAAGAACTTTTATGAAAGAATTTTCCAGGAAGCTAATTGTGTAGTAGGCATTCTAAAGAGGGAGAAGTATTTTAATTTAGATTGGATGTAATCAGGAAACATTTAAATATAATTAGGATTTGAGTTTGAAGAATTGGGTAGATGGAGAAGGTAGGGCAGAGCATCCTAGGCACAAGAGATAGTAGGTGTGAGAAAAAGCCAAGTTCCAAGGATTCTGCTGTGTGATTATCACCTACACTTCTGAATATATCCCTCCCCTTCAAACAAAGCCATCCCTTGTAACAGAAAGGGGGGAAATCCCAAAAGCAAAACTATTCATTGAATAAACTGTCTGACAGCATATACAGTATTTCCAGTGTTGCAAAGTGAGGCATTTTCTCAGTAATTCGTTCTTGGGTTTCCTGTAGTAATGATGTAGGTTTTCTCATCCATACTATTTTACTCTAGGAAATGATAGGTTGCCTCTCAGTTTATACCTCCACTGAATTTCCTTTGGTCCATGAGAGCAAAGTCAGAGATTACTTCAAGAAGACATTTGCCTAGGGGAAAGTCATTCTTAGTTGCAGCTGGCTAATTCTTTCCTTAGGTATTTATCTCACACCATTATAACCTATTCCTTCTTGAAGGACAGCTGTGTCAAGAAAAGAATCCTAGATGCAAGGGAAGGTTTAAGCTACCCAATTAGATTAACTACCTTCTGGAAAATCCAATGGATTAATAATCCCATCAATCACTTCTTTCTGTCAAATTGAAATTTTTCATTTGCTCTTCCATATCAAGAGAACAATAGATGAATGTTCTTTTCATAAAAACCCTTAATATAGGTTAAGATATTGAGCAGATCTTTTAATTTTCTGTTCTGTAAGTTAAACAGCTTTAGTTGCTTAACCTTGCTGTCCTTTGAGATCTTTTTTCCATCCTTTTGATCATCTGTTTCACTTCTCTAAACCTCTCCTATTTCTCCACAACCTTTCTAAAAATTAGTAACCAAAACTAGTTATGATAACTCTAAAGTATACTGATGCAGAATATAGTAGGACTCCTTTTTTTGGTACTGGGATGAATTAGAAAGGTGAATGAAATCAAATATAACCTTAGCCTTCCTAGGTTCAAACCCTGTAATCCAACCAGCCTAAAAACTATTGGTTGGAAGTTTTGCCGCCTTTTTGTCATTGTCCCTACATGAGGCCCCTACATGAGACTTTTGGTAGGTGAAAAAGATGGGTGGTGGAAAAACCAAAAAGCAACAGAGAAAAGGGGCACGGAGTGAGGTAATTTGCATTCCTACAAGTTTATACATTCTATATACTTATGGCTACAGTTACATGAAAACAGTAAGGGCCTCCTACAGTTCCTGAAGCTTGGGGTATCAGTTTTTAGTGGGGATTCTGAACAGGAGGTTTGTATGGTATGTGATGGGAGAATGGGAGTGGCAGACAAATGATATATGGGAACTAGCTTTTTTTTTTTTTGATGGTAGTGAATGAGAGAAAGGAGCCTGGTGATAAGCTGCCCGTGAGCATCTAGTAATTACAATAGAAGTTAAATGCAGAATAATTTCATCTGAAAAGTAAGGGACAGGTCTCTGTAGAGGTACTCTACTGTAGGTGATTTGAGTTTGAATGGCTCTGTGTATCCTAGCCTGTGTTAATGGAAGAAAAGGTCCAATGTGATTAGCAGTGGAGAATAGCTTTGTCCAGGAACAATTAAGCAAATTTCACTCAATATAAAGTTTTTGGAGATGCTGCTTTGGTATAAATAGAAGTCTTGAGGTCAAGTACTGATGCCTCATAAAGGTATATTCTTGGGAAAAGATCAGAAACTTGGAGTAGAATTAAGTTTGCCCTTTCTGGTCCCTGGAATTGCACTTCTGTTCACAATTGGTTTGGACTTGACTAAATGATGGTTATAAAACTGCTAAGTGCAGGGATTTATAAGTGATGATGGGAAACTTGGCACTTAATACAGAAAGAAATGTAATAAGAATTTTTTTTGTGGGGGTTGTATTCAAACCTGTGGTTTTTATGAGTGCTTAGAGCACCTTTCCGCAGGTTGATATCTCTAACTTTTGGTCATGCCATGCTAGGGGAGGAGGGTGGGAAAGGTGGAACTCCAAACCCTGCCCTTATCAGTAACATAGAGATTGCTTAAAGCAGTCCTTATATAGATAAAGCAATGAGTGTTCCCTCTGTGGGAGGCCCTGTGCTAACAGGGGATGCTGCTGGGCCTCTGAGTGAGCAAATGAAGGAACTGAGAATGCTTCTTGGGCTGTCCTTAACCATTTTACTATTTTAAGCTGTTACTCTTAAATAATACCTGGCAGCTTGGTGCAGAAAGCCCTTTCTAATGAGGTCTAACATTACCACCTTAACCAGTTCAACTAAAATATGTTGAAAAGCATTCTTCTCTTTGGGCATTTAGTTTGGATTAAATGACAACAGGAGGTTGCCTTTGGAGGGTAGGAGGGTAGAGAAGGGTACTAAACAGTCTTATGGAGGACAGAGTTCAGTCTGTTTAGTCTCATTGGAAATTTTAAAACTTAATTAACTTCCCCAGATGGTTAAAGGAGTGAGTCATTGAGAAGCAGAAAGTTTGTATTTAGAGAATTGATTTGTTTCTCTAATCATATCAACCACATGTGATGAATTCTGACAATGACACCAGATACAGAATTCTTTCTCTCTTTTTTGGAGGATCATTGTCTCATGGGAAATCTCTTTAGAGACTTTTATCTGCTAGGGAGGATACCAAGCAGGACTGTCTCTTCTTCTGATTGAGCTGTTGGTGTAAGTGCTTTCAACAAGATTCTTTCTGAGAGCATGTTGTTTCCAGTTTCTTTGATTCTCTTCACACCGTATTCAAGGTCATAGCTCTGAAGACACTGAAGGAATTTTCCTTTCAAAAATAAAATGATTGTTTATTCTATTTAGAAATCGAGAAGATTCAGAAGGGTGAATCAAAGAAAGATGATGAGGAGAACTACCTGGATTTATTTTCTCACAGGAACATGAAACTGAAGGAACGAGTCCTGATACCAGTAAAACAATATCCCAAGGTAAGGCAGAAGGGTCACCCAGTCACTAATGGATAATTATTGGGGGGGATTATTTCATGATAGTCAAGAAGCTTGTTTCAGCACTTAGAATATTTGATACTTCATTTCTTGGCATTTCTGAGATAGCAAAGAAGGGAGCTGGTGTCATGTTTTTATTTGTTACTAGGGAATTATTTCTTTTTTTGTCTTTGAGTTCCAGTTGTAAAAATAAACTAACACTGAAGAACTAGAACTATTCATAATCAAAAGACTTGCCTATGTTAAGGCTAAATTAGTTATTAAGGCTTAAATAAGCTAAACGTTGCTTTATTCTGAATCCATGGCAAAATCAAGTTAACACTTCTGTAAAGGACATTTCAGAAATGCTTTAGTTTATTTTCTACCAAAAGCACATTTGTGCAGAGTACATTGCAGTTTTTTAAATAGGGTAATGGTTGTAATTGAGTATAATTCTTTTATTAGCTACTAATTCCATCAAATGTATAATTTTAAATAGAATACCACTACTGAAATTCTAATCTGACGCTTCATTGTGACATGGAAATGACCTTAGGTTCTCAAAAACTATGTTAGGGGAATGAAAGCTCTGGGAAAGTCTCTGATCACAGGGACCCAGTGACAAATGTGCTATGGGGCAAGGCTAAGTGCCTTTAGACCCCTGATGGCCAGAGGTACCCCTCTACCCCATATAATGGAAGAGACTGTAGGAAAAGCAGCTGTGCTGTAGCAAATGGGAGATGCTTGAATTTTTTTTAATTAATTTTTAGTTTTTAGCATTCACTTCCATGAGATTTTAAGTAATAAATTTTCTCCCTCCTCTCCACAAGACTGTATGCAATCTGATATAGGCTATGCATGTACATTCATATTAAACATATTATCACATTAGTCATTGTAAAGAAGAATTCGGACCAATGGGAGGAACCACAAGAAAAAAGAAACAAACAAAAAAAGCAAATAGTGTGCTTCAATCCGCAGTCAGACTCCAAAGTTCTCTCTCTGAATGTGGATAGCATTTTCCATCATGAGTCTTTATGGAGTTGTCTTAGATCCTTGCATTGCTGAGAAGAGCTAAGTCTATCAAAGTTAGTCATTGTATAGTATTGGCTGTTACTGTGTACAGTGTTCAGGTTCTGCTCACTTCACTCAGCATCAGTTCATGTAAGTCTTTCCAGGTTTTTCTGAAGTCTACCTGTTCATCATTTCTTATGAAACAATAATATTCCATTACATTAATATATCACAACTTGTTCAGCCATTCCCCGGTTGATGAACATACCCTCATTTTCCAGTTCTTGTCCGCCACAAAAAAAGCTGCTGTAAATATTTTTGTACATGTGGGTCCTTTTCCCATTTTTATGGAGATCCTTGAAATATAAAAATAAGACACGATTAAACTGAATCTCTGTTACTGTTGGGGACACAGATATCTGTCTTATTCTGAGGACATGTGAAAAATTGAATTCACAAAGCAATTGCATCTAATTGTTCTTTCATTCTCTGTCAGTTTAATTTCGTGGGGAAGATCCTAGGACCTCAAGGGAACACGATCAAAAGACTGCAAGAGGAGACTGGGGCCAAAATATCAGTATTGGGGAAAGGTTCCATGAGAGATAAAGCAAAGGTAAATAAGGGCAGCAGACTGAAAAAAAGATGCAGAATCATTTCCAGTTCCAGCTCGGAAACTTGTGTCTTTGGGAGTAAATATACTGAGCTCTCCTATGCAATGTGATGTCTTCAGGAGTTGGGGACAAGCTCTTGTGGAATAAGTTTACACATTTATTGGCAGCTCTGGGAAACCACAGGGACGTAATTTTTTTTTTAACTTTGCTTCTTTTCATTACTAAACAGGACTTGGACATGGCAGAGTATTTCTCAGCAATAGCTCAGAAGCGCCAAAACTTGCTTAGGTTAAAACACAAGGGAGACTGAGAAATAAAAGAAATGTCACCTCTTTCTTGAAAATCAAAAAAGTAGGAGCTAGCAGAGCAGCCTAGTCAGTGCTTTTATTTATTTTTCTTGTGTGTGCTTAAAAATCATTGAGAATATGGTCATGGTGGCCAGTTGTGATAACACTATATGTGGTGGGTGTTTTAAAGAAATAAACCTCTTCACTTCCAAGGATTGGGAAATTTTGTTCTATTGTGGATTTATTTCTTTCCTTTGTTAATTCGAGTATTTCTTTTTGTTTTTGTTATTTTGAACTTGACAGACAGCAAGTTCCCTCTCAGTTCTACTCTCCCTTCTCCCAAGGGGGGGAAAAAACTCTTAAGCCCTCAGTTATCGCTTTCCTACAGAACAAATCCACATATTTGGCATGATATTTTGTGCTTCTTTTTGAGAGGTTTCAAACGTATTTTGTGTCCTTGGTCCTCCGAAGTCGTGATTGTTTAGGTTATTGCATTGATTTGAGTTTTTTATTTATTCAAAAGCTGTTTTTCTTTTCTTTTCTTTTTTTTAATAAAAGCTATTTTTCTTAATGATGTAATAAGTCATTGTATGAATTGTTCTCCTGGTTCTGCTCACTTAATTCTGCATCACATAAGATCTATCTTCCCCATGTGGAGATTAGAAGGTGAGAGAGCTGCCCAGCTTGGGGGAGTAGGGGAACCAACAATGAAAAGTTTAGTACAGACAGATCAGAGATGTGATCAGTTGAACCGAGTCAGCTGAGAGAATCAAAGACAACTTGGCCATGGGAGGCCAGAGATAACAGGAAATTTTTCCTGGAGTTGGGGAAGGAGGTGGAGGTGAGGAAGAGTATCCAGAGAGTAAGATGAGGCAGACAGAGGAGCAAATCACTCAGGAAATATTTGGTAGCTTGCAGATCAGCAGCTTGCTCTCAAAAAAAAACAAAAAACACGTCCCTGGTATAAGCCAGCCCCTAACTCTGCCTCTTCCAGTCAAAGGTAGGTCCTTTCGCTCGATCTCTCCCAAACTACCCCAAACCCACTCAGGAAGGTTATCTAGCCCAGTCTCTGAGGTACTTAGATGGATATTCACACATGTACCTTTAAACTTACGTGGCAAGATTTTCTTTCCTTAAGATTTTCTTAACTTTCTGCTTTTTGGGAGACTCGGGGGCCCTCTGAGAGGTAAAGCAAATTCCAAAGTCCTTTGAAGATGGACACTCTACTTTTCTTACTGAGTGTTACCTTCTCAGATAGCTGAAGAACTTTGGTGCCTTCATTTCACTATTTGTTCACTGCTAAATACAATCTGTGAAGGCTGCCTCATGCCTAAGAAAATAGATTTTGGGGACGGCTAGGTGGTGCAGTGAATAGAGCACTGGGGCCAGAGTCAGGAGGACCCGAGTTCAAATCCAGCCTCAGACACTTGAGACACTTACTAGCCATGTGACTTTGAGCAAGTCACTTAACCCCGATTGCCCTCCAAAAAGCAAAAAAAAAAATAGACTTTAGAACTTCTGGGGTTGTTGCCCCATGGACCTCCCCCTCCCCGATATTGTCATGCAAATGCCACACAATTTCCACATGAATAAGAAATAAATGTCATGTTTGTTCCCCCAAAAAAAAGATATATCTTCCCATGTTTCTTTTAATTTATCCCAAAGGCAACTTCTTAATACTGGAGAAGGTGTAGTGGTACAGTAGAAAGAAGATGAGATTTGGAGTCATCAGACTTGAGTTGGAATCACAGCTCTTTTTTTTTGACTCTGTGATCTTGGGCAAGACTCTTCTCAATGAGCCTCAGTTCCCTTCTCCATACAATGGGGACGTTGTCCTAGATGATCTTCAAGAATCCATCCAGTATCCTGTTAATATTTCATCCTCTTAAAAAGAAAGGAAGAAAACCAAACAAAAACCCCAAGCTCAAACCCCATAAATTATAAATCTCCAGGGTCAGAACTAGGAGTGATTAGTTCTCAGCTAGAATTAAAACAGATGCTCTTTTTCCTTGCAAAGACTTTATCTTGTATTTTTCTTAATGTCTCTCCGATATGACTAGCGAACAAGGTAAAGTACATGACAGCGCCATGGTCACTGTTAGGGGCAGATGTAGCATTGTATAATGAGCAGTGAGTTGGGAGCAGGAGATCTGGCTTCCAATACTGAGTGCCTATGGGATGATGAACAGGACTGTCCCCTCTGCCCCACTAGGCCTTAATTTGCTGGTCTATAAAATGATGACTGGGTAATCTCTAGAGGTATCTTACCAGCTATAAATGCTCAGTCTTTTTAATTGCTCTATTTTGGGGCGTGAGATGTTATATGAAATTATTCATGTGGTTGGTGTTTTTTCTCTGAATACTTCCTTTTCATCTTCTTTCCCCAGTGTCTTATAGTAGGGAGGTGACCCCTAAGTTCCTAAAGGCTATGCCAGCAGAACTCACACTTTTGGAGATCTTCCCAGGTTAAACAGGCTTCATGTGTGGGCCTACTTTTGTGTGCCTTGAGAATAGTCAGACTGTGTTAGGGGAGAGATTTAGCACCTGGGTTTGGGTGCTATCAGATGTTTTGGGCCAAAACAGATCATGAAGATATTTAAATAAGCAGAGTATTCCGTTCTGTCTTGTTGGAAGGAATGATGAAATTACAGATCCTTGAAACATCAACCTGTAGTTTTCCTGAGCATGAATGACTTTTAGGTTGCAGAAATGCTGTATATATACATATGCACCACTCTTTCCATCCCCTCAGGAAGAAGAGCTACGAAAAGGAGGAGACCCTAAGTATGCCCACTTAAACATGGACCTGCATGTGTTCATTGAAGTCTTTGGGCCCCCTTGTGAGGCTTATGCCCTTATGGCTCATGCTATGGAAGAAGTCAAGAAGTTCCTTGTGCCGGTAAGTCCCCTTCCTGGGTCACTCCTAAGTCACAGGGCCATAAAACACAAGGGGTTGTGGTGCCTGTCACATTGCCGAGGGAATATATCTAGGGCCTGGGACAGAGCCGTGCTAAAAGAGAAAGGGCTTAAGGTGCAGCTCTCTGCTCCTGTGGGGGAAACACCCATGCCAGGACAGGCCAAATCTCTTTTCTTTCACTAAGATATAGTAGAAAAGAGTGTCTCATATTTCAACCAAGCTTGTCATTGTTGCCACACTACTGATTTTACCTAAGTTTGTGTCACTGTAGCCCTTTGGCAATCCCTTGAAAGATGTAGCAGGTCCAGTAAAACCTGCTTAATTTCATGCAGTATGTACCCCATTGACGTTAAAATAGAGTCCATTCAAGGAGGAAGCAAAAAATATCTGGTCTCTGCTTATAGTATTACTGCTATTGCTGAAAAAATAATTCCTTTAGGTTCTAGTTCTCTTTTTGCCACTAACAAGATGTGTTGTCTTAGACAGATCTCTTAGTCTCTCCAGTGTTACTTCACCTATAAAATGGGAATGATGGCACCTTTCCTGCCTGAAGACGGGGATGGCTCTCTAGATGACCTCTTTAGCTCTTAAGGAGTATAATAAAGGGTTGGGAAGTTTGTTAGACTTTTCAGCTACAAAATATTAACTTAGGAAAGTTGAAGAAGGGGAGGGTGATGAACTACAGCAGCGGTTCTCAACTTGTGGGTTGCAACCCCTTTGGGGGTCGAATGGGGTCGCCTAAGACCATTGGAAAACATATTTCTGATTGTCTTAGGAACCGAGACACCGCTCTTCTATCTGTCTCCAGGCAGGCCCGCCCACATACAGATATGCCCACATACAAGTATTAAAGGGTCTTAGCTTTAGGAAGGATAAGAACCACTGAACTAGAGGATTTTAGTGTAGTAGAACAACAATTATAATCCATTTGTACCCTTAATTAAAAGCACTCTATATTCTCAGCTAGTTTATCCCAGTGTTCCTTAGTAATTTTAATAAGAAATGTTCAGCTTAAAGTAACAGAAAATGTAAACTGATCTTTTTTTCCCCAGCAAGATTTTTCTCTGTTGCTTGCATGAGATAATTTGTTGAAACATTTTGGAGTAGCTGTATATCCAGCTGCAGTTGCTGGATAGAACAGTGGATAGTAGATGCATGTTCCCTTGCTGTTTTCTCCAGCCCCTTTTTCAGCAGAGGTAAATTAAGAAACCTACCATATAATTGGGCTTTGGAGAGACCTGCCTGGCAGAAGAATCTTGATCACTTTTTGTTACAGTGGCAGCCTGGAGGAATCTGAGCACACAGGCTGACACTGATGACTTTATTCCCCTGTGTGGTGGGTGGGAGAGTGGGGACAGTCCCCCTACCCCTTCCAAAAAAAAAAAGACCTTTTTTTTCCAGTTACTAGAATATTCTGTTCACATTCCTAAAGAAGTATCCACTTGGGAGGTATAAAAATGCATGAAGCACTGAGAATGAATGGTTCTGTTCAGGAGAAATGTGTGAAAAGACAGCTTGGAGTTTGGATTGGCAAATAGCATTTAATGCTTTTCTGGCTCAGGACCAGTTCTCTCATGAAGAAGAGGGAGCCATTTGGGCATCTTTCCCTCTGGAAACATTTAACTGTATCTGGGAATAAACAGTTCTAAATTCTAGGCTAGCCTGGCCTCTGCAGCTCTCTAGCTATATGAGTGTGTTGGAGGGGAAGGGTAGAGTAGAAGATTAGTACCTTTCCCACTTTATTGAGGTTTGTGGGCTCTTTTGGGGAAAGAGAATGCATACATTTTTACTTTGGTAAGGAATTGGTGTCAGTGACAGATATGGTTTGAGGTAGGATGGTAGAGATGTTACCAATTCTTAAGACTTAAAACTTCTGACATCTCCCAGCAGAAGTTCGCAATGTCATCTTTCCTTTTCTTTTTAGGATATGATGGATGATATCTGCCAGGAACAGTTTCTTGAATTATCTTATCTGAATGGTGTTCCTGAGCCTAATCGTGGCCGTGGGGTACCAGTAAGAGGAAGGGGAGCAGCTCCTCCACCTCCACCTGTTCCCAGGTAATTGTTAAGAAGGTAAATACTAGGGAGAAAAGCCTTAAATGAGAGGTGAGCTCTGCTGCTGCTAACTAGAGGTGTCCTGCCAGCACCAAGCTTGTCTTTTTGTGGCGCTCCTCAGGCTGCCCTTGAGTGTCTGGGGCATCTGGAGTATCGTGTCCGGTTCTAAGTGCCACGTTTTAAGAGGGACATTGAAAGGCTGGAGTGTGTCCAGAGAAGGGCGACCAGGATGATGAGGGAATTCGAAACCATTGTCATATGAGGAATGGTTGGAGGCACTGGGGATGTTTACTCAGGCACAGAGAAGCTTTAGAGGGGACATGAACACTGTCAGAGGGAGCAGACTTGTCATTTGTGGCTCCAGAGGGCAGACATAGAGCTAGTGTGTGAATGTCACAGGGAGGCAAGCTTCAGTTCATTGTGAGGAAGAACTTTTTAGTAGGATTCTGCAATCCCGAAATGGACTGCCTCAGGAGGAAATGAATTTCCTGTTATTGGGAGTGTTTCAGTTGAGGCAATTCAGTCACTTGTCAGGGATGCTCTAGAGCAATGGTTCTCAACCTTCCTAATGCTTCGATCCTTTAATAGTCGTATGTGAGTGTGTCTGCATATGGGCGGACCTGCCTAGAAATGATTAGAGGAGGTTCCTAAGACCATCAGAAATATGTGTTTTCCAATGGTCTTAGGCAACTCCTGTGACCCTTGTGAAAGGGTTGTTCAGCCCCAAAGGGGTTGTGACCCACAGGTTGAGAACCACTGCTCTAGAGGGTTTCCTGAATGTCCTGGGTGGGAGATGAGTGGAAGTGATCTCTTAAGTTCCTTCCCATGTTGAGGTTCTGTTTCTTTAGAGCAGTATTGGGGACCTGGTAGGTGGGGTGAATTCAAGTGGTCAGGCATTGATCCTACAGGAACCTTTGTGGGAAGAATCTGAAGTTCTCTGTTGCCCCTGCAATTCTGACAGGCCCCGGCCTTTGTGGCAGGCCTTTTTGTCTGTCCTCAGACTTGGTCCAGATGTGCTTAGGTTAGTACACTTGCCTAACAGTCTGTGGGGTCTTTTGATGCAGGTCCTTCCTTAAGCGCAAACGTCTACACTATATTCCTTCAAATAAAAAGCCGTTCATCATAATGGGCTTTCAGTCCAATGAAGCTGTCAGATTTCAAGGCAGTGGCAAAAGGCCAAATATGGGACTGGCAAACTCAAGCTTGAGCGCTAGGGTGGCCTCTTTTGTAAAAGGCCTCATTAAAAGCCACACTTTATGAAATGGAGCCTGTTCTAACTGGGCCATCGTCTAGCCAAAGTAATGTATTTTGGATGCTTGTGTATAACCTTCTCCCTGGGGCACTGACTCTCTTTTCTTCTCTGCAGGGGCCGTGGCGTTGGGCCTCCCCGGGGAGCCCTGGTCCGTGGTGCTCCAGTGAGAGGGGCCATCACTAGAGGTGCCAGTGTGGCCCGGGGGGTGCCTCCCCCTCCAGCAGTAAGGGGAGCCCCTACTCCAAGAGCCCGAGCCACAGGCATCCAGAGAATACCTCTTCCTCCACCTCCAGCACCAGAGACTTACGAAGACTATGTAAGAAACTTGAACAATGTGTCCCTCCCAGATAAGTGGAGGGCCGCTTAAGTGTTGGCATAGATGCCAGAGAGCTAGAGCAGCTCGGGCTGGGGAGCAAGGATCATGTGGGCAGACCTTGGAGCCGCTCAGTGACAGTTAGCCTTGGGATGCCAACAGTTGACCCAGCTCTAGTAGCAGGTGTCCGCACTTGGTCTTCATTGCTGAGATTTCTCCTCCTTGGGCTTTTTCCCATCTTGGGTAGGATGACGCTTATCCATTCCCCTTAAGATAAACGCCTTGCATTACTGACTCCAGGCTGACTTTAGATTTTTGTGTCTCTTATAGGGGTATGATGATACCTATGCCGAGCAAAGTTATGAAGGATATGAAGGCTATTATAGCCAGGGCCAAGGGTAAGTGAGTAATTCTCTGAGAGCTTCTCAGGCTCAAAGGGAAAGGAAATTGAACCACTGGGAACATTGTTGAGTGCTGAAACTAAAAGCCACCCTGCCTTCCTCATGGCTCACCACAGAGGTGCATGTGATATCTTCTGATTGTTGCCTATGTTTCTTATCCATAGTAGGTGACAGGAATCATTAGGTTTAGTGACCAGAAGGTTCATTTTCTTATTATGGTTGTGAAATAGTTATTTTGATAGAACTTTGGAGCTGTTTCTGCCTTGTTTCTGTGGGAAATGCATCTGAGGTGTCAGTGTTCCTTTACTTTATTAATTGCTTGGCTTCATCTTACAGGGACTCGGAGTATTATGACTATGGACATGGAGAGGCACAAGATTCTTACGAAGCTTATGGTATGTCCTGAATAGAGTGGGTCTGAATGGCATCTGCTCTGTGTTGGCTGGGCCCCAGACATTTAAGGCCAGGTGGTTAACCCCCCATGGGGACGAATTGAGAGCCCACCAGACTGCCCTGAGGCCTTAACCTGGAAGCCAGATAGAGTGTGAGCACTGGGTTATCCATCCAGGTCATAGTAGAGAAAATCTATTAAGAGTTTGTCTGTTGGGATTTGAAGGAAAGGAGATGGCAAGTCCATCTGATACTTTTTTTGTGCAGAAGTCCATTCTACTTGAGTTTGGCTTGGCCAGAATGTTTGTGATGGATAAACTAAAAGGCTCTTTAGCTATCTGCTGGCTTCCTCTTAGATTCTCTTCCTGTAGATGTCAGCTACAGCATGTACAGGGCAGCAGCCAACAGGATGGTAGAGAATCTAGGGGTCAGAATTGGTTAGATTTCCAAAACCTCACTGTCCTAGCTAGATGGGGATGTTATTATTTCAAGTAGCAAGACCTTTCATCTGTTCCATATTGATAGACAGTCAAGAAAAAATAGGACCCTAATTCAGGGAGCCCAGCTGTAATGGGGGAAGCCTGCCAAGAGGCAGCCCACTAAATGAATGGGTATGTATTTCGTAGAATTTTGGAACAGAAGAGGACAGCTTGGTACTATGGAAGGAGAAAGTGTCTACATTTTTTCAGCTTTAAAAAAAATAAGGTAGAAAAATTCAGTGGAGAATCCAGCCTGGAATCCTAGTCCTATTTCTTTCACTAAGTGTGACCTGGAACAAATTGCATCCTGCCACTGGGCCCCAGTAAGTGAAGGATATTGAACTAACTTGGTTTTCAGTCCCTTCTAGCTAACATGCCAGGAGGCTGTGGTATTTGAAGGCTACCAGAGGTCCTAGGGAGCCATTCTTTCTGCTGTAATGGTAGCAAGCTGCTAATCCTCTGGAAGATTGCTCCTTTTTTTTTTTTTTTTAAACTCTGAGCCAGCAAAAAGCATTGCCTTCTCCCACCTCCTTTCCCTGTTTCCTGTGCCTCCTCCCCTTCCTCCCCCTCCCCCCATCCTATCGTAGACTGAATGGGCATTTTTCCAGATTGGCCTCACTGCCCAGTTAAGTTTCAGAATTAATGTGGTTTAGAGGGAGTGCTGTGTAGTGACTTCTGTTGTGAAAGAAAGTATTTTTGGTCCATGTGAGGGTATTTCAGGGAGTCTCAAACATTAAAAGGAGATACACGGTATCTTCTTCACTTCTTAACTTTTGGGGTCAGTTGCTATCACTGGCAACATGATATGATGGGAAAAGTTGAACATCTGCCTGCTTTTACCAGTTTGAGAGCTAAATGAAGCTGGAAAACTGCTATCAGCAATGTTGGGTGTCTGGGATGGCCCAACGGTTAGGAGGGCAATGTTTATGCACTCATGTGTTTCCCTCCATGGGTAAAACAGTATAGAGGGGGATTTCTATTTAGTTAAATTGTTTTTTCTGCTGGATGGGACAACAACAGGCCAGGCCAGGCTGGGGAAGACCAGGCAGTTCCATTGTGATACTACCACAACAGATCTGTGATAGTGCCCTCTGTCATTTCCATTGGTCCCTGCTTTCACAAAAACAGAATTAGAAATAGAAATTGTCTTGCTGTGGTCCTCGAAGGCCACATCCAAGGTGTTTGGAGTGTGTGTTGTGTTGCTGGTTACTGTTCAGAGGGCCTATAGAGATCTCTGTGTCTGTGGGGAGAGTGAGATGTGTTTGAACACCAGCTGACTGAGGGATGTGAATGTGAGCAGGGATTTAAACCTCATGGAGCAGAGATCTCCTTAGGTGCATCTGGTTGCCCATCATAGTTTACTTTGTCATGAATGAAACCAATTTGACTTTCATTTCTGATGCAGTAAGGTCTCTTGGCTCCTGCCTGAGGGAAGTTGCTGATGACCAACCAGAATATGAAGCTGAAACAGTCTGACTGATGGGCCATTCTGCCCCATCCCAGCAGTCAGTGCCATCCTTGCTGACTGGGAGACCTTAGGAAACATAGTCAGAGGCTAATATGGAAATCTGTTTTGCATGACTATACATGTATAACCTAATAATCAGGTTGCTTGCCTTCTCAATGAGGGGAGCAAAGAGGGAGGGAGAGAATTTAGAACTCAAATTTTTAAAACTGAATGTTAAAAATTACTTTTACATGTAATTGGGGAAAAATTAAAAAAGAAATATAGTTAGAGGGTAGGAATGAGGACAAGTGGATTCCCACTGTCCAACCTGGCTTGTGAGAAGAAGAGGCTACCATCTTCTAACCTGAAAGAGAGAGAAGATCAGGCACCTTAGTGAGACTGCCTGCCAAGGTCCACTAAGAGCACGCCTCCCCAGATTAATGGTTATCGGCTAGCTCCAGACTTATCTGGTGGGAGGTGTTGTTCCCTTTTTAGGATATGCCCATGGCTCCCTTGCCTTCTCTTCATCCCCTCCACCCATACCCACTTCAGAAAGAGTCCAAGTAACTGTTGAAATTTGTTTATATCTGTACCTGTTTGCAAGATAGGATTACCCCAGTGGACAGGAGGGTGCTTATGGGGTGGCTATAAGCATCCTGTGGTTTTCTGGCCAGGAGAATAAAGAACAGGGCCCTGGCATGCACACTCTCTGGAAACTGAGAGCTTGCCTCAGCTCCTTAGGGACGTGTTTGGAGACGTTGAGAAAAGAGTGGGAGAAGCTAAAAATGCTGACAATAGTACAGAGTTCCCAGGATGGAGGTAAGCTTCTCCACACCCAAACATGGCAGGCTGCCTTCCGGGTGGCTTACAAGCTCTTCTTGCTTTCCTTCCCACAGGTCAAGACGACTGGAATGGGACAAGGCCCTCCTTGAAGGCCCCTCCAGCTAGGCCAGTGAAGGGGTCATACAGAGAGCACCCATATGGACGTTATTAAAACAAACATGAGGGAAAATTATCAGTTATGAGCAAAGTTGTTACTGATTTCTTGTATCTCCCAGGATTCCTGTTGCTTTACCCACAACAGACAAGTAATTGTCTAAATGTTTTTCTTCGTGATTCCCTTCTTCTCCCCCTTCCTCCATCCTCACCCTGCATTCTGGCTTCTGTATGTAGTATTTTAAAATTAGTTAAAATAGATTTAGGAATATCGAATTAATTTTTTAAAGTGTGTAGATGCTTTTTCTTTCTTTGTTGTTTAAATATAAACACAACTGTACCTTTTATAATAAAAACAGAAGTTGAGTTAAAAAAAAACTTGTTAGTTTCCAAAGTGACATTGCTTGCTTAAGGGTTCTGAAGTTAAGCTTTGTTAAAGTTTTCTTAGGTTTGGTTTGAGGCAACCCGTAAAGTTGTAGTTGCAGATTCCCAAACTAGGCTACATTTCAAAATTCAGGGCTGTTTTTAAGACTTAAAATCATAATATTAACGGTAGTAGGTGCCACCGTTTAAAAGTAAGCTCAGATGTCAAATACATTTCCTTAAAAACATATGGCGGTTGAATCTTAAGTTTAAATTTTTAATATGAAAGATCCTCATGAATTAAATAGTCGATGAATTTTTTTTAAAGTTAATTGATTTAAAAAAAAACCAACAAAAAAATTAGGTTTGTAAAATTGACTTTTTCTTGTGTGGGTTTTGAAATCTAGCCCCAAACATACAGTGTTGAGAGATACTTAGGGAGTAGGTTTTGAAATGGGGTGGGTGGGAGGGAGATTGACAGACTGAATTTCATTTGATGCAAAGCTTTTTTTAGCTAAGAAAAAAATTTTAAATCACTGCATCTAATAAATCCAGTGTTTGAAATCAGAAAGCAAAATATTGCACATGGTTGAGGTTTGCTTTCTGCAAAACCACCAATACTCCTTGGGATGCTGGAGGCTGAAAAATTACATGTTTTAAACCAGATGACAACACAGAGCCAACCCGAATGATGCATTCTTTCAAGTATGTCTCAACACTAGCGTTATATAAAAAGGGACACTGCAGCTGAAAAAAAAGGAAAAAAATCCACTCTGTACATAGGCTAAAGTCCTAATTGGATTTGTACTGTCCTCCCATTTTGTTCTTGAAGATTAAATGCTACATGTGTAAGTCTGCCTAAATAGGTAGCTAAGACTTATGTCAAAATGTCTACAGCAGTTTGTCAATAAAGTTTAGTCCTTTTTTAATCAAAGTAAATGTGATGAATTGTCATTTTTTTGTGGACAATAAAATAGTTTTCTCTCTCAAATAAACTTAAATTAACTCTAAAGTTAATGGTCTTGTTAAAATTTGAAAGCATTCTTTAAAATGGTTGGGTGGGCTGTTTTTTGTTTTTGGTTGTTTTGTTTTTGGTTTTTTTGGGTTGTTTTTTTTTTTTAAACCAAAAAAGTCTATCTCAAGATGTTAAGTTTTAGTTTAAAAGATAACCAAAGCTTTTTCACCCCCTGGAAGTTACCAACAGCAGTTTGATTCAGTTTTGCTAGAGAGAACTGATTTTTGGGGAGGAACAGCCAAATAAGAAAGCTTGGAGTTGTTTCTCTGGACAGGTCTCAGGGCTTAAAACCAAGTACCATGAGGCTAGTTTTCAGCAGAGGCCCAGTGGGCTCTGGCTCTGAATGCAAGTTTCACATATTTAGCTGAGAACTGAGGAGACAGTAGGTGACAGTTGAAAGCACTCTGCATTTGGAGTCATAGGACCGGGGTTGGAGTCCCAGGCCTACCACTCACTACTTGTGTGACCTTGGGCAAGTCACTCTCCATTTGTGGGGGCCTCAGTTTCTGCCTCTGAAGGAGTGAACTAGATGAAATTCTAAAGTCCCTTCTAGTTCTAAATAAAATTTGATTCTCTAAACTGGAAATTGTCCTAAAGCTGCCTTTAGAGATGTCCATAGAGAACCCTGGTTATTAAAAGAAATCTAAGGGGCTTCCTCCCAAGCCCCTGGGGAACAAAGATAATGTCTTTTATCTTTGATCTGGCATTACAAGCTGTCTCTGAAGCCCTTCCAAGGAGTATCTTGCCTGTTACAATTGACTGGTGCCCAGTTGGTCAGTTGTATTCTTTCTGCACAACCTTTAAGGTTTTAAATACGTGCCCCTCTCTACCACCCCAGGGAGCCACCCAAACTGCTCGGGGGTGAAAAACCCGTTCTGGTATTAAGTGGCAACCTGCTTGCAGCAGTGCATGATGGGGTATTTTTTTTCTTTTAAAAACACACCAACAAAAAAAATTGTATTTATAGATTGTGATAAAGTGTAAATAACTTGAATTTTCAACCATGGTTTGGAGTCAGCTTTCAGGGCATTATGTCTTGTTTTGATGAAAAGAGATCACTCTATACCCCCCTTTTTAAAGGAAAATTATCGCAAGAGAATCAGGATGTGTAAAGCTAACATGCATCGCAAAAAAACAAAGGTAACCTAAATGTCTGATTTTAATAGCACATATTTCTCTTTTTACATAACCTGTGACAACTTGCATAAACAATTCTTTAGCTGTTAATTTCAATGTTAAAAAATTTGCAAAACCTGTTTAAAAGTAGTTGTAAAAGACCCTATGCTGCCGTATAAATTAGCCATAACTCTTAATAATCCTGCCCATTGCAAATGAACTGTAACATCATCTGGGCACAGTCTGACATATTAAATGACATAGTGTAAAAATGACAATGATTATAGATTAGACCAACTATGCTACTGCCCCCAAAGCAAAGATTTCTGCTTAGTTATTTTAAAATGTAAAAGGATGACATCCCCCCCACCCCCCCAAACCCCACTATAGATCCCAGTATTTATATTCACAGTGAAATGTTATTTAAAATTCAGTCTTAAATTGCATGTTTCTCTCCTGTATTGTGTAAACTGCATGCAGGATCTTTCTCTCTTGTTTTTGAGTCAGGCTCCCTGTCAAAAGTATTAATCTCTGTCCTCTCCATTTTCAGGCACTTGAAAACTTGTGGCATTTCCTGGAGTAGAATAAATGGCTGCTTGGATGCCCAAATGGGGTAGGTCCACTTAAATTTCTTTTGGGGAAAGGGGTTCTGTATCTAGAACTTAAAATGGGATGGGAGTGTGTGTGTGTGTGTGTGTGTGTGTGTGTGTGTGTGTGTGTGCGTGCTCACATGCGTGCGCGCAGTGGAATCTGTATGTCAGCTTCTGCCTAAATTTACTTTCAGTGTATAATGTACTTATAATTGGTGAGTAGGGAAAGGTGAGGTTTCTTAATCTGGAAAGATGACCAGAAAGTTTTAATTTCATTGAGGAGAAGAATATAGGAAAAACCCAAAATAGGAATGGTCTTTCTGTCTGAATATAGAGTCTTCTGTGGGAATGCTCAGAGTGTCAGGGAAGAAAGGTGGCCCACAGGATGGATGGTACTCTATGGCAGAGTGCTCCACACAGCTGCCAAGATAATATTCCTAAAGGACAGTGTATCATTCCCCTCCCCAAGAATCTTCCGCAGCTCCCTAGTGCCTCTAGGTTTAAGCACATTGTCTTCCATCTTGATATTTAAAGCCTGACTCCGGTTACTTTTCCAAACTTGCTTTGACTCCCTTTTCTTAGGCTTTTTGTGCGTTTGCAAAAAATGTACCCTATATCTAGGTTGCTTTCCTTCCTCAGATCTGCCTCTTAGCCTCAAGCCTGTGTTTTTCAAGGTTTACTTCCTATAAGAATACATTGTTGACCCTGAAACTAGAGGTTTCTATCCATTCTAGATTTGGAATGGCTCTCAAAAGTCTTCTGGTTCATCCCTTTCTTTTTATATGTCAGGAAACTGAAGCCTTTTGTCCACACTCAAAACAGGTAGTGAACAGAGCCTAGATTTGAACCCCGTGCCTTTTTATCTGCTTTTACATATTCGATATTGTAAATATCCCCACCCCATACCCAAGAATGTAAGGGCCAGGGGCTGCTTTGGTCTTAATTTCTGTATCTCCAGCACCTGAAACATTGATTGTTGAGTTGAACCAGAGGCAAGAGCTGTTCCCCCCTGGTGTTCGTGGAGATAGCAGACATAGGCATGGTCAGGGGCAATATGGACTGTGGGCAAGTTACCTCAGTTTCTTCATCTGTTAAGAGTGTATGCATTGGTTACGACATGTGCTTCACAGACTTGTGTAATCATTGTATCTTACCCTTACTGTCAAGAACACCAATCTTAAAATGAGTTAGCCAGAAAATCAGTGGAATTCCTAGAAGGAGTGCAGGTGGCAAAAACCACCCGGCAGCTTTGCCAGGAGCAGGCTCATGCTGTTATCTTTAGGACATTAGGAAGAGACCAGATGGTTCCACTTTCCTTTGGGGCCTAGAGCAAGACTCTTCCTTCGGTTTTGCCAAGTAGCCTTTGGCACCTTGTGTATGCATTTTAGGTTCCCTTTCTTGTATCTTAGAGGTATTAGTAGGCTTGCCTCAGAGCCAGAATTGGGTAAACCAAGATGTGCCATCTTTTTCAAAGTCTTGGGAAATTATCTGGAGAAAGGTCTGGTTCAGTTCTGTCTCCCTATCTACTATGTACTCAGTGAATGACCCTGAAATCTGGGAAAGTCCAGGTTTGTAGTCTTTTAGATTCAAAGCTGAATTTCACTTGAAACTCAACTTCATCTTTATGGGGCAACATTTAGGAGCAAGATCAAGCCTAGAGATGAGTTAGACATTTTGAGTCCAGGAAGCTGCAAAATGAGGAGAAACCTTAGAAGATTAATGTTATCCAGTCTATTTTCCATTTTATAGATGAGGAAACAGAGGACTACAGAAGGGATTTCCTGGTTTAACGTTTCGCAGATTTAACATATTGTAGAGCTGGTCTTAACACTAAATCCCCCCAAGCAGATGCTCTGGCCAGAGTTCTCACAGACTGCTAGAACCCCCATTCTCTGGCTCAGTTCCAGAGCTCCAGGTGTATCCCCAGGACCCTCAAAGACTGTGAGGCTCAAGTCCCTCATACCTCTTAAGGACAGATGGCCCACTCGTAGGCCGGGTAGGGGAGGTAACTGCTGCTCTTTTAGGCTCCCAGGGTCAGTTCTGGAGCTGGTGGACCTCTAGAATACTGCCTGTTTGGGATAGGATCCTTCTCCTAATCCTGGTTGCAAATGAGACACAGTCCCCAAACTTAAGTCACTTAGTCTGTTCAGGGCAGCAGCAGGTAAGCAAGTAGCCAGCCAAAGCCAATTTGAGAGCCAGGTGAATCAGCCCAGCTTCACAGAGAGGAGGAGCACCTAAGCTGATCTTCTGGGGGAATTTACAGGTTTTAAGCAGCTGAAATGAAGAGGAGGAGGAGGCTGGAATCCAGGCTTGGGGGATGGGCTAAAGTGCCCTGCACAGTGAGTTAGGCCAGTGGGGCTAGGATCTAGGGGAGTGGTGTGATCATTGGTTTGGGGGCAGGAAAAAGTCCTAGGGGGGGCTTGGTTGAGAATTAGGACAAACGTGGCAGGAGAGCAGGTCTTAATACCAGTAATGGCAGATCAGAATATGGTGGACAAGGCTTGACAGGAGTGGAACAAGCCAAGGGATATTGTGGAGGTAGAATTGATAAGACTTAATAACTTGACTAGATATAAGAAGTGAGAGACAGTAAATGATAAGATGACCTCCAGGTTCTGAGCTCGTGTGACTTTGGAGGATAGTGATGACTTCAGACAATGTTGAAGGAACTTGGGGTTTCAGGAGAAAAGGTCATAAATTCTGTTCAGGACATATTGGAAGTGACCACAAGATACCCAAGTAGAAATGTCCAACATGCAGATGGCCCTTCAGGATGGGAGTTAAAAAGAGAGATTAGGGCCAGGTATGTGTATATTTGAGAGGGGCCTCTGCACAGAGATAAATGAACCCCTGGGAACTGATTGATTGGAAGTCAGTGAGAGAGAATGTAAAAGAGCAGTGAGCAAGGCCCTTTCCCTGCGCCATTCTTAGCCTCAGGCCCTTCCAGTTTCTATCCTTCTGGCCTCACTGCTAGCCCTAGAAATTATTAAATTGTGTCTCCCACCTCACAAGGCTGTGCCTTTAAAGCTGGTGCTTTCGTTCCACCACAGCACGATGGCTTTATGTTCTAATACTGGTAGCGTTAAGCCTGCCCTGAATAACCTTGTGCCTCTCTCTGGCTGTCAGGAAATCTGAATGCCAGCTTTTCCATCTCGGCCCATGTCCACCCAGACAGCTGTTACCTGAGAGCTTCTCATTGGCTGGGTTACTTTGATGTCACTAGGAACTGGGGTGTGAGGAGTGAAACCCTTAGTGAGCCACTGGCCAAACTGCCTGTGGCCTGTGAGCACAAGATCTTAGAGATGAGACTGTCAACGGCCTGGGTGGGGGGGAAGGGGCACAGACCTTTTTGTTTTCCCTAATTTCAGGGTGACATTGGAAGGCATACCACAGCCCTCTAGCAGCGCAGCTGAGGAGTTGGACACTCCCAGGAGGGAGGGAGGAGTGCTGTCCTTCACATTCTGCCTGCAGCCACACAGTCTGGTCTCTGGATCCCTGCTAGATGACAGGTGCTAAGCTAAAATGTACCTCTCCTCAACCAGAAGGCAAGGTACATCCTGCTAGAGCTGGGGTTCTTCATTTTACAAAAGTCGAGGAGTAGACTTGAGACAAAATTCATGTTTTGATATCAAATCTAGTGTTCTCTCCCTAAGATCAGGGCTGCTCCTTTTGACTGCTATGGCAGTGGTTCTCAACCTTCCTAATGCCGTGCCCCTTTAATACTCGTATGTGAGCATGTCTGCATGTGGGCGGACCTGCCTGGAGATGGATAGAGGAGCGGTGTTTTGGTTCCTAAGACCATCAGAAATATGCGTTTTCCGATGGTCTTAGGCGACTCCTGTGAAAGGGTCATTCAACCCCCAAAGGGGTTGCGATCCACAGGTTGAGAACCACTATGCTATGCAGAGCTACAGCCTCTCGTATGGGATAGAGATTGTGCTGTTCCTGCTCTCAGTTCTGTGTCTGTGTGCTTGCATGCATGTGCGTGTGCGTGTGCGCAGGCTACCTGGGTGGCATAGTAGATAGAGAGGGAAACTTTGAGCAAGGAAGATCTGTGTTTGAATCCAGCCTCAGAAATGAGCTGTGTGACCCTAGACGAGTCACCTAACCTCCCTCTGCCATCATTTTTTCTTCTGTAAAATGTGGATAATAAGAGTACGTCCCTGCCAGAGTTTTGTGAGGATCAGATACCACATGTAAAGTGCTTTGCAAACCTTGAAGTGCTGTATAAATGCTATTGAAGTTTGCAATTCCATCAGCTCGAAGTTCCTGAACTGTATGTATCTCCCTACCTGTTCTGTAATTCTGTGTTTTGGAGGTGATGTGGCATTTCTGACATTTCCAAATACCAATCCTTGTAGGGAACAAGAAGCCACATGAACATTTCCACCTCGTTTTCACATGTGTAGACTAAGGTTTTGCTTAGATTTTTGTTTTTAATTAATAGTTTTGTTTTTAATTCACATCCATTTATTTTCTCTCCCCACCTTGAAAAAGAAAAAAACCTTAAGCAAAACAAATTCCCCACATTGCCCTTTTAATTCATTCACCTCATTGCACAGCTACAACTACTCTCCCCAAAGCGACCAGCAAGTCTCTCAACTGGCAAATTAGATGGTCCTTCCTCAGTCCTAATCCTTTTTAACCTGCATTTGGCACTGCTGACCCCCACGACCCCGGGTCAGTAAAAGGCTTTGCCTCTTGTAGGTGCTGTGTCTTTAGGTGTGGCTGACATTCCTTTCTCCTGCTCGTCTGGTTGCTGCTTACTCTCCTTTGCCTGCTCATCATCCCTAAAACTGAACTCATTGTCTTTCCCAAACCTCTTCCCTATTTGCCTCTTTATGTCAAAGGCCCCACCCTCCTTCCCATGTCTCCTGTTAGTATCTTAGCATTATCCCTTGCTCCTCATTCTCCCTTTCCTCATATATCCAGTTACCAGATCTTATCATTTCTGTCTTTTCAACATCCCTCTGATCCAGCTCCAGCACTTTCTCTTCACTCACCAAGCTCTCACCCTCCTCGAAGGTCTCCCCTTCCTCCCTCCGCCTCAGTCCACCCCACACACAGATATAAAGCAGTTTTCTTTAAATTCAGATCTGACTGTGACTGTCCTAGTCCACCTCCGTGGCTTCTCAGTGCCTCTAGGATAGACTTTAAACTTCTCTGTTTGGTTGTTAAGGCCGTTAACGTCCCCTCTCACATTTTGTGATCCAGCCAAACTGGTCTCTCTGTTTCTCCCTCACAGTACTTTCATCTGGGCACACTTTATCCTGACCTCCACCTTACAATCCCTCTCCTCCCTTAAGATGCATCTCAAGGACCATCTTCTACACAAAGGCTTCACTGTAAAAATGAGTACTCAACAACTTTATTTGGCATAAAATAGCTCTTATTATCGTTTATAATAATAAACATTACTTTTGGGGTTTTTTGTATTTTTCTCACCCCTCCCCCACCTTGCCTGGTACAGTTAGGTGTTTAATAAAATACTGATTGATTGATTGATTCAGTTTGTAAGCTACTAAAACCACTGTTTGTTTTTCACAGTAAATTAAAACAGTTCAGATTTTCCTTTCCTCCCCACACCCCTTTTTGCATAAGGATGAGGCTTTCTATGTATTTCTAGCATTTTGAAGATATGAGGAGATTTCTCCCTCTGTTTAGAAGAGCACAGAGTCTTTGAGTCTGTCCTGTGCTGTCTTCCCCAAGCCTAAGATGCCCTTCTTGCTCCAGGCTGCTGAGGGGACTATTATCAGGGGTTACAGTCTCACTTTGATCTCCCTAGAATTTAAGCAAACTCCGATCTGTGGCCCACATAGAGTCATCTGCATCAGTAAAAGGCCTTGCCTCTTGTTTTCTATGGAATGATAACAAGCCTGGCCTTCTCTCCAAAGGCAATCTCAGGCCCTCAGTGGGAAATGTCTGCCTCCAAACTCTTGATCCCTCCTTTTTTTTTGCCTGTGTTGCTACCCCTTTCTCCCCCACTCCTTGCCAAATTAACAGCCTGTGTGTCAAGCTACCAGGAAGGTAATGAATATTTAAAGACCTTGCACTCACATGAAGCAGCTTGTCTTGGGCAGCTGACAGGTGGATCAGATTGGAAGTTTTATTGCCGCTCCTCCTGCTCTCCATTATCTGTCTGGAGGCCAGTCCTTCCAGAGCCAAGCTGAAAGGGTTCAGGGCTTTCCAAGCCCACTGCATCCCAGAAGAGAATGAGTGAGGTATCCAGTAAATACCAGATCCCACTTTCATTAAAAAGGCCATTTTTTTTCCCTTCTCTTGATATCTGGTCAGGGCAGTGGTTAATTGAACACAATCCCTTTTTTTCTCCCAAGTTCTCTTAAGTTTGAATGTCAGGCTGGAATGTCCACTTGGGGAGGGTGGGGAGACAGCTTCCCAGGTGCAGATCTGCAGTGTGAGGTATCATCCATTTAGTTAGTTTCCATAAGACATTCATTGTGTGCGTTAGTGTAAAACACCAAAGGCAGAAGAAGCTTCCAAGCAGGCAGACTCTCCTGCAAACTTGTTTTCATTGCACCAAGGCCTGGTTTCTCATCACCAAATCTGATTTTGAACTGGACTTAATGCCTACTTTTGCCCTGTTCTTCTGTGGAGTGTTCAAGTGTCTGACTTATCGCCGGGGAATTTTCTTTCTCAGACTTAGAAAAGTTAGTTTTGCTTCTGTTAAAGAGCAGCTGTAGGCTTTCAGCTGTCTCAGGTCGTCCCCAGCTGTCAAACCTTTGTGGACACTAGGGATCTCTTGCTTTTGAAAAAGAGTAATGGGGGGAAGGGGTGTGTGGAGCCTGAGGAGAAGATAATCCAAGAATAGTGACTCTGGGCTTGAAGCATTTCACATTGTTCTGGGTATGTTGGCATCATGCAGACTGGGAAGGGGGAGAAACTGGCTGCAAAGTTCAGGCTAATTGGGACCTACTGGGTCTTATTAAACTTCCTGCTAAGTGAGCCTCCTTTCAGGGCTTGATAGCTAATCAGAAGCATCCATGGTGGCTCTACACCACCATCCAGGCATTTCTCCTGCCTCTGGTAGACTGTTATTTTAAACACTCACTCATGATCTATTGGCAGAAGGCTCGGGGATAGCAGAGCATGTAATCCTCCATCTTCCTGTTTGCAGAAAGAGAAATTTCTGGCCTTTTTTAAGAGTTGTTTTTGTTTGTTCACTTTGTTCTTGCTTGGGGTGCTTAGTAACTGACTGGGTCACCAGCTTTTCCCCATCCCCGCCCCCACTCATACAGTCTGATGGCCCAGGAAACCCTGCCGTGTCAAATCAAAAGGGTTTTTGAGATCTCCTTTGAAATAGCCCAGTCCCATTCTCCAGTCAGAAATCAGTCCCCCTCTATTATTTTCTTAACAGATGGTCCCTGGTTAAACATGTCCCATGACAAGGCACTCACTACCTAGCAGGGTAGCCTGTTTCATGGTTGGTCGATGCTAATTGTCTTATTAGGCTAAAATGTTTGCAACTGTTACTCCTAGTTCTATACACAGGGTTTCAAAGAGAGCAAGTCTTGTTTTCTTCTCAGTGATATCCCTTCAGATATGGAGACAGTTGTAGCTGTACCTATGTATTCTTCAAACTAAGTGCCCCCTTCTCCCCACCCTATCCTGTTCCTACTACCCATCTATGTATGGTTTGGTTTTGTCACCCTCTAGGTTGCACGCCTGCTTGTCATTATCTTGAATTTAAAACGTTCTCGGATTTGGACAGTACTTTGACTCTCAATGAGCATTCATTTCGCTAATGACTTACAGGACAGGTTTCGAGATGGGGGAGGGGGGGCAAAGACAGACTGAAATCGTCTCCCTGAGGACTTTCATTCTCTGGGAAGTGAAAACATACTCATAAGTTGGCAAGAACAGTTGAGGAAGACTGAATGAATCAGGAAAGCTTCTCGTGGAGGGCGAGCCTGGAGGAGCTAGAGATTGCCTGCTGAGGCACAGGAATATCACAGACCTACAAGAGAATCTAAGCTTCCTCTAGCACAGCGGTTTTCAACCTGTGGGTCGTGACCCCTTTGGGAGTCAAACAACCCTTTCACAGGCTTCACCTAAGACCATTGGAAAACATGGCTCCTCTTACCCATCTCCAGGCGGGTCCACCCACAAAAGAGTATTAAAGGGTCTCGGCATTAGGAAGGTTGAGAACCACTGCTCTCGCAGAGGACACAAAGTAAGCTGATGGGAAGCAAGATTTCATCTCCTGCACCTTAGATATCAAATCTAAGATCAGTGGCAGCTGGTGTTCACCTTTCCCATTGTCCCCCAGTGATATAAGATGAGGCCTGAAGGCCCTGAAAAGTCTGAGCGTACATGGCCCGGGAGCGGGAGGCATCCTTGTAACGAACAGACTCCTAAGGGGTGGGAGTCACGATACCTACTATATGTGCCTGCTCTGTGCCTGCTACTACTCATATATTAAACTTTTCAAATGCTGTTTGATTTGCTCCTCACCGCAAACCTGGGAGGCAGGTGCTGTTATCCCCCATTTTACAGTTGATGAAACAGGCAAAGGTCAAAGTGCCTTGACCAGGATCACATGGCTTGAGTCTGAGGCAGGATTTTAATTTGGGTCTTCCTGACTCTGTTACCTAAGCTGATTCCCTTTCTAGTGGAAGTTAGGGCTTCAATGTTGACTTGAGTTTCTTTTTTTTTTTAATCTTTATTTTTGTTGTTTTTTTTTTATTTAGTGTTTTTTTATTTTCCCCAGTTTTATGCAAAAACAATTTTTAATATTTTGAATTCCAAAGTCTCTCCCTCCCCACCATCCCTCATTGACAAGGCAAGCAATTCGATATAGGTTCAATTTGATATAGGTAATACACGTGTGGTCATGGAAAACATTTCCATAATAGTCGTGTTGTGTAAGAAAACAAACCCCCCCCCCC
>CM053588.1:68630843-68647207 GCA_028646515.1 Pseudochirops corinnae | reverse complement strand
ACTGATACAGGCAGTATGATGGAATGGAAAAAATGGGCTGGGTTAGAGTCCTAGCTGGAAAATCTGTGTATGTGACTCAGGACAAATCAGTATTCCTCAGTCTTAGGGCTTGATTCTTTCCTTAGTCCTTAGACCAAGGTCAACTAGTCCTGCATTTTACAGATGTAAAAATTGACACCTAAAGCCACAAGTAATAAATAGCAGAGCCAAATCTTACATCTCCAAATCTAGTACTCATGCCTTTCCTGAGCTTGAGGCTACTTATCTGTAAAATGGGGGTGGTGGGACACTGGGCTATGTGAGGGTGATAGAAAGAGCAGGTGTCCAGGAAGCCTAGTGGGAAATCTCCCTACAAATGCTTGAGTTCTCCTTTCTCCTGCCTGTGTTGCCACCCCCACCCTCAAGGTGGTTAAAGTAGGTATAGTGTATAGTAACTTCATAGTCAGAAGACAACCCCACCCTTAAACTTGGTCTCCAAAGTTCCTCAAATAGATTGACCCATCTGATCTTCTTTTCAATCAGTAGTCATAATTGGGTTCTCAAGTAAACAGTAATTAAGTGCCTACTATGTGCCAAGCAAAATACTGGAGTTAGGAAAGAAAGGCAAAAGGAATCCCTATTGTCAAAGATTTCACACGTAAACAGCCATGTACAGACAAGACATATACAGAATCAGTGGGAGATAAGCTCAGAGGGAAAGCCCTATACCGAGGAGGACTGGGAAGAACTGGCACTTGAGGGAAGAGTGTTTGAGGCATGACTGAAGAATGAAAATACCTGGAGTCAGGAGAAGGAGGCCAACATTCCTGGATCAGAGAGGATGTGGAAGTGAGGGGAAAGAATGCTGGACTTGGAGCTGGGAGATCCAGTCCCTTTGATTCCCCTCAGTTTCCTCATCCCTACATTTAGTAGGGTTGATGTAAATAGAGCAATGTGTAAGAGGTGCCATAGAAATAGGACTATTTATTAGCATAGAATATAAATAGGAGAGCCAATTACCCTATAGTCACTGGGACCCTGGGATTTGTGAATTCTGGCTCTTGACTCTGAAGAGAGTGACTTCTGTTTCTTCCTGGGCTGACATGGGGGAAACAGGTGTTCTTACTGATTTCTTGTCTTGTGTGTTGGCAGAGAGCAGAAAGTCGCTTCTTGGGGAGTGGGAGAGCTCCAGGTGCTGCTGCCTGGCCAGATGGACAGCACTCCTCCTTCTCATGCTTCAGACACAGCCGAATTGGACTGAGGAGAGGGGAGCGAACCTGCAGGTGGAGCCACTTTAGATGCTTGAGCGTGGATCCCCTCCCAACCTTCATCCCTTTCTAAACATTGGTCAGAGCACCCCCAGAGTCTTTAGGGCTTAGGCTGGACAGTGTTGAGGACTCATTGCATGGGAACATTTTTCCCCAGAAAGCTACCAGGAGTAGAGATAATGAGCTGTCCCAGTGGTGTGGGGTGGGGTATATGCCAACCCAGTGTAATCAGTGCTGTCTCTGAGACTTCCAAATATGAATAAACCTTGCTGGTCTTGCCATGCGTCTCTTCTCCATGCTCATCCAACCTCTAGCCATTGCCAGGGGGGTGACAAACCTCTTATACTGCTTTCCTTTAGGCTTCAGAGAAAGTGGCTTTAAACCAGGTTTGCTTGGGTTAATTGATATGACAGAGTTGGGAGGGACTTAAAAACTATTAACCTTGTGACCTTGGGCAAGTCACTTCCTTGAGCCTTAGTCTCCTAATCTAAAATGAGGGTTTGGACTCGGTGCTCTCCAACGTCCTTTCAAGGTCCAGAAACATAATCCTTTGATTTCAGAGTTAGTTCAATCCACTCATTTTACAGATAGGGAAATCAAAACCTGGTAACTTGCCTAGTACCCCACAAATGATTATCAGAGGATCAGTTTGAACCAGAGTCTTAGGTTTCCGAATCTCACCCTCTTTCCACTCCATTCTGCCGTGAGACTTTTAGGTTTCCCCACCTACTTTCCTTGTCCCTGGAGCGCTGATCCTTCCCTCACCCCCAGGATGTTGGGGTTAAGTGACTTGCCCAGGATCACAGAGCTAGTCTAATGTCTGAGGTCATATTTGAACTCGGGCCCTCCTGATTCCAGGGCCAGCACTCTATCCACTGTGCCACCTACCTGCCCTTTTGGCAGTGGCATATAATGTCAGCAGGAGGCTGCCCAGGGTGAAGGTGAAGCACTGGGGGTTGTGTGTGTGTGTGTGTACACATAGGGCAGCCAGAGTAACCTCATTTGCAGAGTGGGCTTGGGGAGAAGGCTGTCTGTGTAAGGTAAGCTGCAAGGGAACCCTGTCATCCGAGTTTGTGCCCATGGAGGTCTAAGAATGGCATGGAAAGCTGGGTTGTGCCTGGGAGGAGGGAGGATGATCTAATCTATCCCTCACCCCATCCCCATTGACTGAAAAACCACCCCACTTTGCTCCCTACTCTGTGTGACCTTAGCTAAGTCATGTTATACCTCCCGCGTCTCTTGGAGAGGTTGTGCTAGAGAAGCCTTGAAGCCAGATCTATGAGCCCCTAGTAAGTAGCACTCCAGGGATTTAAGTCTAGACTGCAGGCCCCCAGTTCAGTGCTCTTTCCACTATGCTTAGAAAGTTCATTGTAATAGAGAATGGCAGATGTAGTGGTAGTAGCATTGTAAACTTAAAAAATGATTTAAAAATGGAAATTGGCCACCATGGGCAAGGCCCTGTCCTGTCTAATGGGGAGAGGGATTCAAAGACAGCCCCTGTCCTCAGAAATTTCTACTATGATGCATAGGATTAAATGTCATAGAACAGGTATAATTTTAAAACCAGACATTTTTAGAAATCAGAGACAGTGACCACCTTCACTGAAGGAATCAAGGCAGACTGAATTCATGGAGGAGGCATCCTTATACCGGAGGTACAGGATTTCCTCACAGCTGTGAAAGGAGTGTCAATGAGATGATTATGGCCAGGTACTGTTGGATTTAGGAAGTTAGAAGACTTGGGTATGAATCCCACTTCTGAAAGTGTGTGACCTTGGCAAATCACTTGACTTCTGGGCCTATTAGGTAAAATGAAAAGGGTGTCACAGTCTCTAAGGGACCCTTCAGCTCCTGAATCTATGGGGGGCTTGTACTACTTACTGCCTTTTCACCAGCTATGAATTTAATGGTTTTGTTCAGTGACTGGCCCTGTGTGTCTCTGGACATTCTAGAATGAATTCCCTGTTAGAGAACATCCCCATGGCTCCTCTCAGTCCTGCTTCTTTGGCCAGCCCTGGAGGCTGGCAGAACTATTTATTCCTACCTCCCTCTCTCTGTGATCTGCTGGGCAAAGCTCCCCGTGCTAGAAGAGGCCCCGAGGCCTGAGCCAGCTCTCTTAGCAGGTGGGAATTTGGTTTCAGAGAGATCTGGTTAACTGGTTGGCCTCTGAGAGTGGAGGGGAGGTGGTTGATGTGGGTCCACAACCATTCTTTTTTTCTATGAGAGGTTGGGAAAGTGATTATCCTTCCCCCGATGGGTACCCTGAGGTCCTGGGACCTGCCCACCTGTTATTGCTTCATTCTGGGGTGGCATGTTAGTCACAGATCATTCATAAATCATAGCAATCTTTAAAAAGTTTAGAGTTTTCTTAGAGACAATCCTATGAGGTAAATAGTTCAAGTATTAACTGTGTTTTACAAATGAAAGAATTGAGGCTTAGAAAAAGTTCCTCCTTTTTATTGATTTATTCCTTCAACAAGTATTTCTTAGACACCTACTGTGTGCCAACCTTGGGGCCAGGTCATTGAAAGGCAGACAAAAACATAATGGCCTTTCCCTGTCAGACAATTTACATCTGACATTCCCGGCTTAAGTCCTGTAAGAAGTCCCACTCCTGGAGCTTGCAGGTTTACAAAGTACTTATCACTGCAGCCCTATAAGAGAGGCATTGAAAGTCTTAGGAGCTCCATGTTATAGATGAAGAAAATTAATAGGGACAGTAAACAACTTTTTCTAGTCCCAATCTCCAGCTCTTTGGGGATTTGAGCTGCTGGTGGGGTCTGCTTGTTTGGGCATCCCACAAGACTGAGAAGTCCTGTTCCTGGGTCCTGGAACATTAGGCCACTTCACTAACTTGGGAACCCCAGCTTTCAAGCCCCCCCTCCCTATTCATGAATAAACCCCTTTAACCATTAGGGTTAAGAGAGGAGCTGGCTGCAGTCTTCCCCACCCCCTCCCCTTTCCTTTGCCGCCTGAGTGAGTCTGGGGATGTTACTGAGCCATAAATATTTCAGCTCAGGCTTTCTCAGGGCGTTGCCAGGGTGATGAGCTGGGGGGATGGGGGTGCTCCTTCCCAGCTGCCCCTGGGACTGGAAGTAGGATGGCAGCTCCCTCCCCATTAGGGAGCCTTTGCCTTAGGCTTGTTTTTGAGGGTGGGTCAATCCCAGGGGTGGGGGATGGGGCGTGACTCTGGGAATGGCTCTGTCCTGAGCCGCCTGCTTCCTGCTACTGTTGCCTGTTGCCTAGGTCCCCCTCAAGGGCCCCAGGGTTTCTCAGATTGCCAAAGCTGGAACCAGCTGTGTTGGTGAGAAAGATGAACGCTGCATCGGTAGCAGGGGCTTTGTCAGTACCAAAAAGTGAGGAAATGTGTAGGTCTCACTTTCCCTCAAAACCTGAGAGGCAGTGGGCTTTGCCCCAAGTCCCCAGCACTTGTAGTGTACCTGGGCCAGTATATTGATAACACAAGAGTAGGCTTTGGTAAGACCGGGGTTCAAGTCTTGTCTCTGACCTATACTGACTGTGGGACCATGAGCCAATCACTCAAGGTCCCACGTGCCCCGGGCAGTTCAATTACAGATGAGCTGGTAGTTTGTATTCACCTGCCTGGGTACTGGGTCTTCCCCCTCCCTGAGGTAGTTGGGAACTCCTCCAGCATTTTTTGGGTTGCATTCCTTGTGAAGGGCCAGAGGAGGTGGGTATTCATCATCTATACTCTGTAGAAGAGGAAACTGAAGAAGTGACCTAATGTCACCGAGGTTTTTGAGGGCTGAGTTGGAACCTGAGCCCAGGACCTCGACTTCCAATTCCATCGTGCTTTCCCAAGCCCCACGCTCCCCCAACCAAGTGTCCAAGCTGGAATTGATCTTGACTAAAAGATGCTTAAACTGAGTGTTTGGCACTGCCTCCTTATGCTAGCACACACACATTCCCCAGCTGGGCTGGGGTATTCTCCAGAGTTCTCCTTGCTGAAGGCCAGGTTCTTCAGCGACCTTGGCCTGCTAGGATTTTCCATGCCTTGGTCCCTTCAGGGAAAAATAATGAATGACTACAAACCCCTAAGGGTCTCTCTCATATTTGCATTGGCTATTAACATCTGGCCTATTAGAAGTTGGCCTATGAGAAGGCAGAGGTCATGAGTCTTCCCCCTAAGAAGCTGTGTCTCCTGCCTAGCAGTCCTAGGAAGGTATGAGAGTAAGACTGCATGATGGGGATGAAGGGGTGGGGCCAATGGGGACAATTCCTGGTTACCCACTACCCTCTGGTGGCTAATACGTGCACTGCACAAGATCTGGCTCCCCCTCTACAAACCTGAGGACCTGAGAGGTCTGTCTGTCTTATGAAGACTCAGACACACTGGCTGTGTGACCCTAGGCAAGACACTTAACCCTGTCTACCTCAGTTTCCTCATTTTTAAAATGAACTGGAAAAGGAAACGGCAAACCACTCTAGTATTTTGGCCCAGAAAACCAAAAATGGAGTCATGAAGAGTCAGACACAACTGAACAAAAAAATTCTACATAGATCTCAAAAGTCTCATACCCTTCTATTCCTACTGCCTGTCACATCATGGTTGCCTCTTTCTTAGTCCTATTCTTAGGCTATATAACCTCCTAACCTCACCAGTTCAATTCAACAAATATTAAATACCTATGGTGTTCATTGTCTCTTAAGATTACTTTGTATTAATATCAACTCTCATGTTTGCATATCAGTGTACATCTTATACAACTACGAGATCTAAGTTCCTTGAAGGCAACAGTTGCCATTTTGTCTTTGTACATCTCCAGGGCCTACCACCATGCTTTGCATATAGGAATGGATTAAGAAATGCTCATTGACCTCCAGTAGTGTACAGTCTGTGGGGCGAGGCAAGACCACGTAGTAGGAATAGTACTGTACTGAGAGTTAGGGGGCCTGGCTTCAAAGTAAGACAAGCCACTTAACTTGCCTCATTTGCAAAGTGAGGCTGTTGAACTAGGTTATCTCTGGTGGTTCAGTCTAGTTAAGACACTTAATTTTCATTGTATCCAACTACATTAGATTGTTGTTCAGTGTGTTAAAGAGGTCAGAGATGTCTCCTGAAGGGAAGGATCACTTGTAGCTGGGGAGGTTCAGAGGAGACTTTCAAAACCCATTCTCCATCTTCTAAGTGGTCCCAGCCCTAACTGTCCAGTTCCTGAGCTTGAACTTCAAGTGACATGTATGAGGCTGGTTTATCATACTTTGAAGGGCAGTTCCTGGAGGAGGAAGTGTGAATGAACGCTAGTTTCTGTTCTGTGGGACCTGAAGCCCAGGACTCTACCTCTCTGGAATTCTTTGTTTCTAAGGGAGGTCTTGAGGGGTAGCAAAGTTGAGGTCATAGTCCTCTTCCTATGACCCTGGCGGCTGAGTGGTCAGGTCACTTCCTTTCCCCCCCTCCTTCCTCCCCTGCTTCCCAGAGGATCTAGGGTTGTGATTTCAAAGGAATGGATAGGTAAATCTTACTGCCCCAAATGTTGTTAAAAAGGGGAGGGGAAACTGGCCTCCATCTGAGGGACAAGAAAGCTGGAAAGGAAAACTCAGATCGTAACACAATGGGTGTTCTGTCAGCCCCCAATGGCACCCAGGCTGCTTTTTTTGATGTTCTTATGAACCAGAGCATTTATGGCAACGTGCCCCATTCTGAGGGCCATGTCTACAGAAAGACTTTGGGGAGAGTCCCTGTATCCAGAGAAAGGTGTCAGGGGTGATGAAAGGGGGAACCATCATAGGAGGAACTGGTTGAAGGAATAGGGCATGTTTCCTTTGGAGCAGAGAAAAGGACCAAGTTGTGAAAGTCAGGGGGAGGGGACATCTCAGTCCCCTGTATGACAGAACTTCACAACAGACATAATTAATTGGAGGTATTCAAAGGAAGGCTGGATCTGTTAGGGGCGCTCCAAACTTCTACTCTTCCCTAAAGCAGAGGGATTCTTAACATTTTATGTGCCTCGAAACCCTTGGGCAGTCTGGTGAGAAGCCTACAGAGCCTTTCCCAGGGCAGTGTTTTTAAATGCATAAAAATATATAAGACTACGAAGGAAACCAATCGCATTGAAATAGTTACCAAAATTAAAAAAAAAAAAGGTCTTGGGATTCCCGGTTAAAACCCCCCTGCACAAAGGCTCCCTTCCCTAATGTGAAGGAAAAGGCTCGGATTTCCTTTGCAGAGTGATGAGATAGAATCCTAGTGGGTGTGACGCACTGGCCCCGACGAAGGCGTGGGAGGCTGGAGATCTGGGTTCTAGTCTTCCATTCTGCCAGTAACTTGCCATGGTCACATAATAGGCATAATCCTTCAGAATCCTAGATTTAGAGCTGAGAGGGGTCCTTAAGATTGTCACCATCTTGGGGCTGTTAGGTGGCGCAGTGAATAGAGCACCGGCCCTGGAGTCAGGAGGACCTGAGTTCCATTTACTAGCCGTATGACCTTGAGCAAGTCACTTAACCCCAATTGCCCTGCTTTCCCCCTCCAAAAAAGCAAAAACAAAGAAAGAAAGAAAGAAAGAAAGAAAGAAAGAAAGAAAGAAAGAAAGAAAAGATTGTCACCTTATTTTACCGACGAGAGAAACTGAAGTCCAGAGAAGGAAAAGGATTTTGTCTAAGTCATCGGGGGTGTGAGACAGGAATCCAGCATTGAATCCCCAGGACAGCCTTATTTGATCCTTTGTAAAAGAGGACTGGACTAGATGGTCTCTAAAGTTCTTCCCCGCCTTCTAGTTCATTCAAGCTATGCCTCTGGGGCTTGTGGAGAGGGAAGGGAAAGAAGTGGAAAGAGGACTTTTCCCCCCACAGCCCCGCGGCTGTTCCTTTAAGGCGCGACCCCGTCTCTCTTCCTTCCCTCCTTCCTATGCAAATAAAGCAGCCGCGCGGGGCGAGAGCGCGCGCCTCAGGCCCAGGCACGGGGTTGCGGTGGTTTGTCCCCTCCCGGCCGCCGTCGCCGCCGACATATTGTCCGCAACAGCGGCGGCGGTGGCGGCGGCGGCGGCGAGGGAAGCGCCGGGGGAGGAAATGGGTGAGTGGTGTCGAACCAGGGAGCAATGGACCGGACTGGGTTAGGTTAGGCTAGGGCTGGCTGGAGCGGAGATGAGGACCTTGGGTAATTGGAATACTGAACCAACGCCCTCCTCAGACCCGAGTCTCGAGCCGGGTGTCGGGAGAAGGAAGAAAAGGGAAGGGGAGGGGAGGGGAAAGAAGGGAGAGGAGCGTGCTCCTTCGGTGCGGGGGCGGGGCTTAGAGATGGTGGGCGGGACCTTGAACGGGAGCGGCGCGGTGGGGGCGGGGCCTCTAGAGTCCTGGCCGCAAGAAGAGGGGGCTGTGCTGACTTTTGGGGCGGGGGTCTCAGAAGGGGCGGGGCTTCGGTGCTAGTGTTCCAAGGGGGCGGGGCTGCTCCTGCGGCTGCCCCTCCCGCCCCGGTGCCGGCCGGTGCCTTTCAGGCTCTTCTCCCGCAGAGACTCAAGGTTTTCCTCTGTGTTTGGGGGCACAGGAGGGCGGAGAGGCCCCAACAGGACGTCCTACTGCCGAAACCCACTGTGCGAGACGGGTCCGAGCGGCGGGCCGGGGCACGCCTCCAGCTCTTCTGTCACGGGCGTCCGATCCAGGGCTAGGTGAGCCACGAGGGGGCCTCCCCAGGGCTGCGAGTTATGAGGGGGGGGGGGTGGAGTCTCTGCTCCCCGGGCAGGCGCTAGGAAGGAGCTGTTCTTATCTCTTAAGATAATAAGTCATCTTTATGTAGCTCTTACCGCCAGCTGAGGTGTGCTGAGTATTTTACAATTAGGATCTCATTTGATTGTTTCCGTAACTCCGGCCTGTGATGCCAACCTCGCCTCCCCCTCACAGGGCACCCAGGACCTTGGGCCAGGCCTCCCGTGGCATCCAGGAGGGAGGGGGCTGCTCTAGGTGGCTCCTTTTGCCAGTGTTTAGGCAGCCACTATGTGTGTCTCTAAGGCAGAAAGCAAACGTTCAGATTCAGTGCTTTCAGCGGATAATATGTTAAGTGCATGGGGTGGGGGGAATCCTAGAAGTCCTACAGGAGGTAAAGTCTGAATTGGACTTAGGTAGGAATTCCATACACTTAAGAGAAAGAGGGAGTGTGTTACACGAAACACAAAGAGAAGGCACAGAAGGGCCAGTGCACAGGACGTTTTTGAGGGTACAGATAATGATTTCATTTGTGTGCATACCATTCATTCTGTCCCCCTGAAGAGGAGTAATAGGAGGTTAAGACCAGAAAAGTGATGTATTGTAGAGGGGCTAGCATTTGGACTTTACTGGGTAGAAGATAAGGAGTCCACTACAGAGATTTGAGCAGAGATGACTTGGGCAGATCTACAAATAAAGCTTGTTGCAGCATGGAAAGAACTAGAAAAATGCTCTTTTTTGTTGTTTTTGGTTTTTTGGAGGCAAGGCAATTGCCTAAGGTCACACAGCTAGTAAGCGTGTCAGGTGTCTAAGGTAAAATTTGAACTCAGGTCCTCCTGACTCCAGGGCCAGTGCTCTATTCACTGTGCCACCTAGCTGCCCCTAGAAGAATGTTCTGCGGCAATGAGAATTAAGCAACCAGCACCTACTGTGTGCCAAGCCGTCTGATAAAGAACCTGTAAGTAGGGGGGTAGAAGAATGAATAGGATGATAGGAGAGATGTGGAAGTGACTTAGAAAAGGTTTGATACCTGATTTGATGTGAGGAGGTGGGGAAGATACCTGTACTGCCAAGGTTTTTAACACGTGAGACCGGGTAAATGGGTGCTTATACCACAGAGTGAAATAGTGAAACAGAAGGAGCAAGTTTCAGGATAAAGACTTTTGTTTTAGACATGTTGAGTGTTGGGTGCTGGTGGGAGGTATGTGGAGATGACAGTTGGATTATGGACCTCCAGCTCCAAAGACAAGGGCCACTTGGGAGCACAGTGGAGAGAGCCCTGGGCCTGGAGTCAGGAAGTTTGGCCTTAGACACTTACTAACTGTGTGACTCTGGGAAATCACGTAATCGCTCTTTGCCTCAGTTTCCTACAAGGGTTGTTGTGAGGATCAAATGAGATAATATTTGTAAAAGTCTGGCATACAGTGGGCACTTAATAGATGCTTATTTTCTTCCTCCCTTCCGTATGCTGCTTTTGGGGGCTGTTCTCCACACAGGGATAACTTCTTCCCCTACCCCCCACCCCTTTCCCCTCTTCCCCCAAGAGATCATGGCTTCCTGGTCACCCTCCCTAATGTTGACCCCCCTCAGGAGCAGCTCAGGCACAGGCCTCTCCAGTCCCCCTCTGGCTACTCAGACAGTGATCCCCCTGCGTCATTGCAAGATTCCAGAGCTGCCTGTCCAGCCCAGCATCCTGTTTGAACTGCAGCTCTTCTTCTGCCACCTTGTGGCTCTCTTCGTTCACTACATCAACATCTACAAGACCGTTTGGTGGTACCCGCCTTCTCACCCGCCATCACATACCTCCCTGGTAGGTTCCTGCTCTGCTTGGGTTTCCCTTCTGGATGTCTTCCTGGAGTCTCAGCTTTCACTTTCCCTCTCTTCTCTGATGACTACTTGAGGACCAGAAGACTACACTCCCCACTTGTTTGGCTCTGTGCTTCCCTCCCTCAGAGCTGAAGGCTGATAGCCCTACCTCAGTTTCTTCCTCTGAAAAATGAGGGACTTGGACAAGATGATCCCTAAGAGCCATTTCAGCTCTGATGTTCCGTGTGATTCACTGACATGAGGCCTGTGTAGGGAGTTGTATAAGGGCCACATCCCTATAGAATATATTTTATGTCCTTCTCCACCTGATCCCACTGTATTCTCAACCCATTTTTATTTGATGAGTAGGACAACTATTACTGCCATTTAACAGGCCCCAAAGCAATGTGTCATCTAAAGATGACGGAACCAAAACTCTAGACGGGGTTCTAGGTTCCCTTCTCTGCCACTGATTTGTGAAGTAATCTTGGACAGAGTGTTCCTCTTTTTGGGTATCAGTTTCACCTTTTATAAGGTGAGGGCTGTAACCTGGGTAATCTCTTAGGTCCCTTCTGGCTTTATCGCTTTTTATCTGATTTTATACCTGGAGCAAGGTGCCCAGCACCTGCCTTATACTGTGGTTGGGAGGAAAGCATCATACAGGCCCTAAACAGGCATGTGAATGAATGGGAGTTGTTCCTGTTGCTTGTGGGAAGGAGGGCTCCAGGCACTGCCCTTTGTAACCATTGGACTTCTTTACCTAACAGAATTTCCATCTGATTGACTTCAACGTATTGGCCGTCACCACCTTGGTGCTGGGTCGGCGGCTCATCGGGGCCATCGTGAAGGAGGTGATTGCTCTGTAAAGGGTTGGGACCCTTATTATCCATGGCCGTGTTTTCATCTACTCTGATCCACCTTTAGCCTCTCTACCACCATCCCCAACCCTGATGGGGAATGTGTTTCCAAGGCAACTGCCACAGTTCCCACCACAGCCTTCTACACTGGGACCTTTCTCCAAAGCCTGGTTTCGCCCACTTCCTCATGTGGTTCCAGCCATAATCTTCTTCTTCCCTTCTGAGCTTTTTTGGAGAAGAGCTAAACAAGTGATCTCCATTTTTAGGACCTCCCATCAGCTCCATGGGCTTCTCAGAGGAGAGCTTATTGCTGTATTGGACGAGCTTGTTGGTATAGGAGAAAGAGCCTTGGGTTTAGAGTCAGAGGATCTGGGTTCAAATACTGACTCTTCTACTTGTTAGCACATGATGAAGTTACTTAATCGCCTAGGTCTCATATTTCCCCATCTTTGAAAGAGTCCAACATGGACTCAATATCTCTGAGGCTCTTCCTTGCTCTAAGTTCTATGATCAAGAGGGTGGAGATCATCCACTTTCCTTTTTTTCCTGATTCCTTTGGTGTGGGGCTATTTAGGAAGCAGGGAAGATGGGAAATTGAAATATACTCCCAGACACAGAGAAGACTGGGCAGCCCTGGGAGAGGCGTCCCAAGTGATGAGCTTGCCTTCTCTCCTCACACTTGCCAGGCTTCTCAGAGCAGCAAGGTCTCCCTGCCACGCTCAGTCTTCCTGGTCATCACACGCTTTGCCGTCCTCACTGGGACGGGGTGGAGCCTGTGTCGTTCCATCATCCATCTCTTCAGGACCTACTCCTTCCTTAATCTCCTGTTCCTCTGTTACCCGTGAGTGACCCTTCTCCCTTTCCCAGCTCTCATTCTCCCTGCAGGGGAGTGTTCTCTCCATGGAATAGATAAGAACATTGAGGCCTGAGAACTACTTTAAGACCCCTAGCAAGTCAAGGTTGGGGGCAGGATCTGTCACAGGTCCTGGTCGGGAAGTAGGAGTGGGATAAGGAGTCAAGGCAAGGGGAATCCCTAGAAGGAGGCAGGGCAGTGTAGTAGGAAGGGCTTTGGACACACAGGGCTTCAGGAGGATGAGATGAGGTCATAAACGTCAAGGCCCTGTAGAAATATCAGCTCTTGTTATTATCCAGAGTCAGATGATGGGAGTTCAATCCCTAGCAAAGGAACTTACTGAGATGAATGGCCTAGGCCCAGTTCCTTCACCTTTGGTTTTTAGTTTCCTAATTTGCAAAATTAATATTTAGGATTAGGTGGTGTCTAAGGTTAGTCCCTCCGGTACAGTCTCTTCTCCTCCCTCCTGCCACAGGTTTGGAATGTACATCCCATTCCTGCAGCTAAACTACGACTTTCGAAAAACAAGCCTCTTCACCCAAGTCGCCAACATTGGTCCTCGGGAGGCAGGAGGCAGTGGAGGTGGCCCTCCTTCACGGGGCCGGGACTACCTGACAGTTCTGAAAGAAACATGGAAGCAGCACACGCAGCAGCTGTATGGTGCTGAGGCCATGCCCACCCATGCCTGCTGCCTTTCCCCTGATCTCATCCGCAACGAGGTAGAGTTCCTCAAGATGGACTTCAACTGGCGCATGAAAGAGGTGCTGGTTAGCTCCATGCTCAGCGCCTACTACGTGGCCTTTGTGCCAGTGTGGTTTGTGAAGGTAGGTGCAGCCCTGGGCAGCAGGCGCTTTCCTCTTGGGAGGACATATGAAAAGACACTGTGATTATGTATAGGAAGCTTCCCTCTCCCCCCGCCAGTGGCAGGTGTGCTCCCTTTGCTAGCCCACTCAGCAGTGTCTGGTCTCTTCTTTGAGCTAGCTCATCATTCAGGGCTCTGTGGCACTTTCAGATTCCAAAGTCATGTACTCACAACCAGCCTGTGAGGGACAGGTAGGAATAGGAGCATTAGCCCCATCTGACAGATGAGAAAACAGAGGCTCCCGGAAGGGAATTATTGACTTAGTCAGGTAGGGTCACACAGCTCTCTCCCCTCCGTCAAGACAAGGCCATATCAGACAACTCCAGTTGTCATGTCCTTTCTTTACTAGATTAACCAAGAGCAGGAAAACTATTTGCCTAGATTTCAGTAAAGCCTTTGTCAAGGTGTCTCATGCTCTCTTTTTCAAATGGACCCCACAATCAGAATCATAGAGCTAGAACTAGAAGGGGCTTTAAGGATCATTTGGTCTAAACCCTTAATTTTACAAATGAAGAAACTGAGGCCCAGAGAGGTTAAGTCATTTGCCCAAGGTAACATAGTGCAGAGCCTGGGGCTTTGAACTCATGTCCAAGCATTCCAAGTTTACGTTCTAAATCTAGTGTTCACTATATCATTTTCTAATATTCCCTTCCCCTCTCCTCCCCAAATACTTCTTTGTAATCAGGGTAAATTTGAACAGAATCCACCCAACAAAGGAACTTTGTCTGACAGTGCATGTGGCATTGCAGAGTTCTGGTTTTTCTCTCCAAAGATGTGTGTTTCATGATCTATTCTCTTGGATCAAGATTGGTCATTTCAATTCATCTGAATTCTGAAACATTTATGAGTTATTATCATTTAAATGATTATTTTAGTCCATCTTTTATTGTTCTTTTGGTTGTACTTTCTCTACTTCTAAATCAGTTCATACAAATTTTCCCACATTTTTCTTAATTCCTGTCAATAGGCATCCAGTTTATTTCAAGTTTTTCGATACAGCAGAGTGCTGCTATTAATATTTTGTGCTCCATGGGCTCTTACTTTTTGTCACTGACCTCCTGGGCCGAGTGGTGGAATCACTGGGTCCCAACTCAGTGATCTTTCTTGCATAATTCCAGTCTTTCCAAACAGTGGGACCTAGTTCAGAGCTCCACCAGCAGTGCAGTGGTATGGTTGTCTGCAGATGACTTCTCCCCTACTGATTGCTTTTCATCTGTACTGGTTTTCTGGACATGAGGTGAAATATCAGAGCTGTTTTAATTTGTATTTGTCTGATTATTAGTGATTTAGAGAATATTCTCATCTGCTTCTTGATGTTTGTATTTCTTTCACGTTATCTTTTTTAAAACTGTTTGTATCCTTTGACCACTTAGCATATGGATTAGCTTTTAGTCATAAATCTGTCAATTCCTGATATGCTTTAGATGTCAGTTTTTTATTAGAGGTATTTGAAAAAAATATTTTTTCCCAATGTTTCTCTTTTTCTAGTTTCATTGGCTCTGCTCCTGGAAAAGCTTTTTAAATTTTATTAAGTCAAAATTGTTTTGTCTTTTGTGGTGTCTTCTGTCCCTTGTTTGCTTATGAATTTTTCCCCAGCCGTAGATGCTGAAAGGTGCCTCCCTCTCTTTTCTTCTCATTTATTTATAGTGTGGCCTTTTCTGCAAAGGCCATTTATTTATTGTCGTATTATCATGGTATTTCAATCTCTTCTTGATAGACAAAGTGGAAAGATGTGTCTAAATAATGGTAACAGGTGTTTTCAGAATTGGTTGAATGACTGAACATATCGATGAATTATTAGCAGTTCAATGTAATCTTTACTTAAAAAGAAAGGTGTTTAGGTGGAGTGCCTTAGTACTTGATCTTGTACTTGACCCTGGGCTGTTTACCATTTCAGTCAGTAACTTGGAAAAAGGATATATGGTGGACACTGCATCAATTGTGCATGTGATACAAATCCAGGAGAGTTTATCCAGTTGTTTTTCCAACAGTAGGGATCCAAGTAGATTTCAACAGGCTAAAACTTTCTTCTAAGTTGAAAAAGATGAAACTTAGTAGGGATCAATATAAATCATATCCTTGGGCTCAACAGAGTTAGTTTCACAGGGAGCTATGAGAAGAGACAGAACCAAAAAAAACCTCAAAACATTGGGAAGATGTAGTCATCATTTCCTCTGATGAAGATCTTGGTCAGGGGTTGAGTGGGTCAGTAGGGCTAAAGACTTGTAAGCTGAATAGATGTCAGCCATGTCAGAAGGGGAGAAGTCTTTGTATCAAATATCTAATAAAGGTCTGGTAGCCAAATAGAAGACAAAGGGCCGTTTCACTTAGCGATCTCATCAGCTCCCATGGGTTTAATGACCATCTCTATGCTGATGATTCTCCAATATGCTCACCCAGCCCTATCCTCTCTCCTTACCTCCAGATTTGAATCTCCAGCTGCCTATTGGACATCTCAGATTTGATGTCTCATTAACATCTTAAACTCAGCATATCCCAAACTGAACTCATTTCCTCTCACCCCAAACCTTTCTCTTCCTAACTTCCCTGTTACTGTTGAAGGTACCACTATCTTCTCAGTCATCCAGACTCAAAACTGAGGTATCCTCCTGAGCTGAGGAGAGCCAGACTCCTCATTCTCTCTTGTTTCCCATAGCCAGTCTGTTTCCAAAGATTACTGATTTTATCTTTGCACCATCTCTCAGAATATGGCCCCTTCTCTCCTCTGACACTGCTGCCACCCTGATGCAGCCTGTTGTCACCTCAGGCCTGCTAGTGAGTCTGCCTGCCTCAAGTTTCTCCCCACTCCAGTCCATCCTTCACTCATTTCTTTTTTTTTTTTAATTTTTTTTATTTACTCATTTACTTTTAATTTACAAGATTCAGTTCCACAATCACTTGAGTTTCAGATTTTCTCCCTTCCCTCCCCCTCCCCCCCATGGTGGCGTGCAATCACGTATAGGATCTGCAAATACTTTCACATTGTACAATAGTTTGGTCATATAGAAGGGTTGTAACCAATGAGTGATCACTGGGAAAAGGGAAAAAAAAAAAGCAAAACCAGACATGAAAGAGAACGA
>CM053588.1:68595907-68630343 GCA_028646515.1 Pseudochirops corinnae | reverse complement strand
TGTTTTGGGGCGGTGGGTGGGGGAAAGATGGGGAGAAAATATGTAACTCAAAATCTTGTGAAATGAATGATGCAAACTAAAATAAAATTTAAAAAATAAAAATTAAATAAAAAATAAAAATTAAAAAAAAAAAAGAAATAACTCGCCCAGGGTCACACAGCTAGTAAGTAGCTTAATAAATGATCCCTAAAGATCTGGAATAAAAGGAAGGATTTCAAATCCTAACTTTGGTAAGGTATGATTTGGGAGCCCTCTTATTCTCAGGGGGATGGACTTCTAGCTCTAAGCACTATGGTCCTAAGAAGTAATTCTTTGTGGTGGATCAGAAAGGCGAGAATAAAACCATACTTGGGGTTTTTTTTTCTTTCAATCCTGCTGTGCTCCTTCTTCCTCCCACAGGACGCGGCCCCTTTAAGCACGCCCTCGATACGTAACTTAAACCAGTGAATTCCTAGAGCGTTCCAGCACCCGATCGAGGCTGAGGAAGTTTGTCCACTTGGGGCCGCCGTCGCGCCGCGCCGCCATATTGTCCGCTGGAGCCGCCGCCAGAGCCGCCGAGGTGTCCTGAGGGAGCAGAGCTGCGCCGGGATGGGTGAGTGCGCGCGGGGGCCGAGGAGGTCGGGGGAGCCGAGAGGCCCCTCCCCCCACGGGCTGGAGGTGCGACTCCAGAGGTCCGGGCCCGACGCCGTGTGAGGAGAGACCGGGCCTCAGGCCGCGCCACAGACTCTGGAGCGGAGCCTGGGCTGATCCGGGGCCGGGTCGGACGCCCCTTCCTTCTCTGCTTGGTCTCTTTGCTTCCCCTGAGGGGGCCGAGGACGCCTCGCTGGGCGCTGACAGAGGGGGCTCGCAGCCGCCGGGACCTGCCTCTGTCATCCCGGCTTGGGGGAGTGGGTGCCATCCCCCTTAAGCCTCCCCGCCCCTCGCTGCCCCGGACCCTCCCCTGAGGCAGCGCCAGGTTCTCGGCCCGGACCCTGCTGGCCCTTATTAGTGCATTAGAGTCACATGAGAGGAGACTGGTCAAGCGCCTAGCCCCGTGCCTGGCGCTTGGTCGGCGCTTAATAAATGTTCCTTTCCCTCGCATCCCAGTCCTGTGGGAGACCTGTGGCTCTCCCTTCCCCTACCCGCCCCGCTTACACTACTGCCACTACTAATGCTGCTGCTACTGCCACTACTACTCCTAAGCATTTATAGAGCGCTTTAAGGTTGCCAAGCACGTTTGTGTGGGCTAACTCATTTGAACACTCTCCGTCCTCTCCAAAAAAACAGCCCTGTAGGGTTGGTGCTGTCAATAGGTGGCTGTAGTGGATTGAGCTCCCTCCCTGGAGTCAGGAAGACCCGAGTTCAAATCCAGCTTCAGACACTTGCCTGTGACCCTCGGAAAGGCGTTTAGCCTCTAGCAGCCTCATCTGTAAAATGGAGACAATAATAGCACCCACCCCGCAGAGAGGATATATGTATATGATGTATATACACACATGTGTGAGTGTGTATATGCTGTTTGGGTTTTTTTAATTCTCACTTTATAGATGAGGAAACAGAGAGGCTAAATGACTTGCCAGGAGTCACCTCCTACCTTGTATACACGTCTTCCTGGGAGCCCTCACCATTAGATATGTTCAGGCACAGAAGCTGAAGTGTGATGCTTTGGTTGGGCCAGGGGAGATAGATTAGTTGTAGCTGGGGGTTCCTGAGTAATTTAACTAAGAGATTGATCCCAGCTCTGATATTCCTGGTACCACTTAGGTGAACTAATCTTCTGGGGTCAAACCACAGTACCTCGTACATACCAGGAATTTTAAGTGCTTGTTTGAGTTTAAACCTTACAGGTAAGGAGAATCTAGTCAGGTGAAGAAACTAGCTTAGGGTCTCACAGCATTAGTGACAGCTGGGACTTTAAAGCAGTCCTGTTGACTCACACTTTAGTTTCAGAACCTGAGGAAGAAACTTGTTAGTGTTCTTAGACCAAATATAAGGTGGGCAGGCATGACTAGACCAATATAAGTCATTCTGAAAAGGATCTGGGGGTTTTAGTGGCCTGCAGTTTCAATACAAGTTAGTAATGTCACTTGTCAGCCAAAAAAGTTATTCCCTTTCCCTGACCCTATTAAGAGAGGAATAGCCTTTGAGAATAGGGAGGCTATAAACATACTGCACTCATCAGACCTTATGTGTGCAATACTGTATTTAGTTTTGGACACTACTATTTAAGAAGGATATTAGTAAATTGAAGAATGTTCAGAAGAAGACAAGTCAGCTAAGGAAATAAGGAGAAATACATTTATTAAGTGTATCGCAGCCCTGTAGGTAGATGATGATGTTAGCACCCATTTTACAGTTGAGAAAACTGAGGCAGAGTTAAGTGACTTGCCCAGGGTTGGATTTGCCTTCAGGTCTTCCTGACTCCAGGGTCAGTATTCTACACACAGGCTGCCTCATTGCCTATGAAGAAAGGTTAAGAAATAAGGCACGTTTAGGAAAGGTTGAGAAATAGGGAGAGAAGTTTTGGGGGACATGGTGTATCTTTTCAGGCATGTGGGGGACAGATTAAAATTTGCTGTTTGACCTCTCAGAGGGCAGAAGCTTCTGTTTAGCTTTAAAAACCCTTCATAAACTAGCCTGTTCTTACCTTTCTAGTCTTCTTACACTTTTGTAAGTGTAAGAAGGTATGGTGGACTCCCCCTCCTTAGAGACTTTCACAAATTAGCTGTTTGTTTTGTGAATTGGTCCAGGTAGATGACTGGTTCTGTGATTCCACTTCTTAATCTGTCCTCTGAATGAGCAATGGAGCCTTTGGAAATACGGAGCTGAACTGGGGAAGGACTGGGAAAAACAAATCCAGTGTAGACACAACAGGTTGTGAAGATGCTTCACTAGGAGGGAAAATTGAAATGTTCTACCCCTGCTCTTTATTGGTACAGTCATTTTAGATTAAAATCTTGCAGAAGTTAAGCAGACATTAAATTGGATCAGAAAGTATTTACTTTTCCTTGAGAGTGGAGGGGATATCTTGGTTCTCTTAACTTGGGCTCCTCTTGCCCATCTAGTTAGTCAGCAAGCATTTGTTAGGCACTCACTATGTGCCAGGCCCTGCACTGAGCCCCATGTGCAGAGAAGAGTAAAAACACGTTCAGCAAGTAGACCAGTATGGCTGAAATATAGCATTGATGGAGTAGGGGTGAATCAAAGCATCAGAAGACAGAACAAGTAGACAGGGACCTGGTTGTGAAGGGCTGCCAAGACAGGAAAGTTAGCTTTCTGGCCCTCTGCAGGACAAGCACATTACCACCCAGGAGGCAGGTTTAAAGCTGGTAGCATAGTGCCATGTGTGTACAGGTATATTGATTAAGTGGTTACATTTCAGTCAGTAAAATCAGCTAGCATTTAATTAGGCTGCTAGTGTGTGCCAGTAACTGCTAAGTACTAGGGATACAAAGGAAGGGAAAAGACAGTTACCTGCCCAAAAGAAGCTCACTCTGGGGGAGATAACATGCACACAACCATGTACAGTTAGATATAGACAGGATAAATTGAGAATAATCCTAGAAGAGAGGCATGAAGATTTAGGAGGACTAGATAAGGCCTCTTGCAGAAGGCAGGACTTTAGCTAAGACTTGAAGGAAGCTAGGAGCATACCAAACATGGGGGGCAGCCAGTGAGGAAAACGCTTTGACGCTCAGAGTAGGGAAATAGAGGGTCTTAGTGTTCAAAGAACAGCAAGGAAGCGAGTGGCTGTGGATTGCAGAGTGTATGAAAGAAGTGATAAAGTGTAAGAAGACTAGAAAGGTAGGAACAGGCCAGTTTATGAAGGGTTTTTAAAGCCAAACAGAAGATTTCATATTTGATACTAGAGGCAATATGGAATCATTAGAATTGCTTGCATGGGGGGTGATATGGTCAGGAAGACTCATCTACCAAAGTTCTGGTCCAGCCTCAGACACTTACTAGCTGTGTGACCCTGGGCAAGTCACTTAATCCTGTTTGTTTGTCAGTTTCCTCAACTGTAAAATGAGCTGGAAAAGGAAATAAACCCTTCCAGTATCTTTGCCAAGAAAACCTCAGATGAGATCAGGAAGAGTTGGACACAATTGAAATGACTAAAGAACAACTTGATCTTAAGAAATATCACTTTGACAGCTGAGTGGAGGGTGGGCTGGAGGGGGAAAATCTTGAGACTCTCAGGGAGACCGGCCAGCAGGCTATTGTAATAGCCCCTTTGAGAGGAGAGGAGGGCTTTCACCAGGGTGGTGGCAGTGTCAGGGAAGGAAGGAAGCTTGTATGAGAAATGTTTTTAAGAAGGTGGAATAGAAAGACTTGACAGTTGATTGGATATCAATCACTTAATCAGTAAGCATTTATTAAGCACCTGCTTATGTGGCAGGCACTATGCTAAGGGGCTAGGGATACAAAAAAAAAGTCAAAACCTGGGGGTCTCGACTCCTTTGGGGGTCGAATGGGGCTGCCTAAGACCATTGGAAAACACATATTTCCGATGGTCTTAGGAACCGAGACACCACTCCTCTATCCATCTCCAGGCAGGTCCGCCCACATGTAGATACGCCCACATACGAGTGTAAAAGGGTCCCATCATTAGGAAGGTTGAGAACCACTGAGTCAAAAGATGGTCACTGCCCTTGAAGAATTCACAGTCTAGTGGAGACAACATGCAGACAGCTGTAGACAGGATAAATGGGAAATAATCAACAGAGAGAAGGCACTAGAAGTAAGACTGGAAAAAGGTTTCCTGTAGAAGGTGGGCTTTAACCTGGGACTTGAAGAAAGCCAGGGTATCCAGGAGGTAGAGATGAGGGGGGAGGCCATGCCAAGCGCCTGCAGCAGAAAAAATGTGTGGAGCTGAGAGATGGATTGTCTTATTTGAGGAGCCACAAGAAAGCCAGTGCCCTTGGATCAAAGAATATGGCATGTAAGATGTAAGAAGACTGGAAAAGTCAGGGCTGGGGAACTAGGTTATGAAAAGCTTTGAACAGCAAACAGAATTTTGGAGATGTTAGGGAGTCACTGGACTTTACTGAGTAGGAGAGTGACATGGTTGGGCCTACACTTTAGGAAAAATACTTTGGAAACTCAATAGATAATGGCCTGGAGTGGTGTGGAGACTTGAGGCAGGCTGACCAGCCAGCAGCATATCACAGTAGTGCAGGCATGAGGTAGTGAGGACCTGCACTGGGGTGGTGGCAGTATCACCGAGACGGGGCACATACAGGAACAAAGTTGAAATGTACAGGCCTTTACAGCAGATTGGATATGAGGGGTGAGAAATAGTGAGGAGCCAAGGATGACACCTAGGTTTTGAGCCTGGGGAACTGAGAAGATTCCTTTTAGCAGTGACAGGGAAATTTGGGAGGAAAGTTAAATGAGTTGTTTAGAACCTGTTAATTTAAGCTACCTTTTGGACATGTTGGGTTTACATTTCGGGGGAAAAGACTTAGGAAAAGGAGCTTAAAAAAAAAAAAAGGAGGGATGTGGCAATGAGTCCAGAAGTCAGAAGCAAAGAGAGCCCAGAGGACAATAAAGGTTGGTCATCCTGGGCCTCTTCCCAATCAGAGTAGGAGGGCTACATGGCTGAAAGATGCTGCTCTTCAACAGGTAGACCCAACACCCTAAAAGAGGGTCTAGGGTGAGACAACAGCTGTGTAGTTCAGAAAAAATTGCAGCTATATGTATTATCAGTTAAGTATATAGAACTGGATGTTATGCAGACTTCCTGAAGTTACGTTGTCATTGGAGATGACATCTCAGAAGGAAATATTATTGAATCATAGACTCTTACTTGGAAGGAACCTTAGAGTCTGTTTCATCCAACCCTGTCTGAATAAGAATTCCTTCTACAACACTCAAATAATCAGACAATTATCCTTTCCTTGAATACTTTACTACATTCCTCAGTAGCCTGTTTCACTTTTAGTCACTTCTAATTGTTAGGAAAATTGTATTTCTGTTGTTCTGAAAGGTAATCTTTCTGTATTTCTACCAATCAGTCCTACTTCTTTCCTCCTGAGACCAAAAAGAGAACAAATATAATCCTTCTCCCACATTTGCAAATAGCTATCGTCCTTCCCTGCCCCTCACCCCCTCCCCAATTTTTCATCTGTAGGCTAAACATTTTTAGTTATTTAAACCAGTCTTTGTATGGCCCTTTCCTATCTTGGGCTCCTCCTCTGGACTTGTTGATGTCCTCTAGCTTAACAATGTCTTTCTTAAAATGTGCCCCCAAAATGGAATATAGTACTCCAGGTCTTGTCTGTACCAGCAGAAGACAGTGGAACTCTGTTAAGGACACTGCATCCTTTAATGTAGCATATGAGTAAATTCACTTTTTGGTTGCCATGTCATGTTGTTTATTGAGCGTTCAGCCACTAAGACACCACTCCCTGTGTTTTCATGTCAGCCACTTAGGTACCTCTCCCCTATCTGTACTTGTGCAGCTGTTACTTTTATCCTAAGTAAAGCATGTTAAATTATCCCTCAAATTTCATTGTGGTATATATTTGGCATGTTTTTCCAACTTGTCCAGATCTCTGTCTCAGCAGTCACCCAGATCCAGAGAAAGGCATTGTGGACACACTTGTTGAGAATTTACTTTATAGGGCAACAGATCAATACCAGTGTCCTAAAGGCAGGTTTTAGTTTAGTGGGGCAAGCTGAATCAAATTGCAACCCCTCCTCCTTCCTTCCTTTTTTCAAACTTTTTCCTTTAGAGGGAAGACAACATCACTAATTAGGAATGAATAGTGTGTACCTTCATGTTGCCTTTAGGTAACTTCATTTAAAGACACCATTTTCTGTTAGGCTCAAAACTCAGACCCTCAAACTGTTGATTTTCTGTGGTGTGTTCTCTGTTTTGGTTGTATTGAGCACCAGGCTCTTAGGAAAGAGGAAATTTTTCTTCTCTTTGTCAGTTGTAATTTTTTTTTTTCTTAAGCCTGGTCTTCAGTCCAGACTCAGTACTATCTTCTAAAGTCAAGTTTGACCAGACTTGACTGTCCTTTATGCAGTGATCTCATTGCCCTCATCAGCACTAGCACCTGAGCTCTGTTTTTGTTGACTATCATGGGCAGAACTGTCTGGGACTGTTGAACCAAAGATCTATGATTCTGGGATTATTGAGGGCCATTTAGGCCACACCTCTGGCCACAGCTCCTTTCTAACCCCACCTAGTGTCTATGGAGAATAATAGCTGACAGATCTCTAGCTGCTAACAACAGTTAGCTGGGTCGCCTCACTTAGATGCTCTGCTGGCATTTCAAACTCAATGTCCAGAACCAAATGCATCATTAGGAATTTGTGTGGTTCTAATCCTTAGTTCTGCTGCTGACTTGCTTTGTGACTTTAGAAAAGTCATTTAATGTCTTCAGGCCATAGGTTCCTCATTTAAAGCAAGGTGGTTGGATTAGATGATTTCTATAAATGCTCCAAGCTTTAAATCCTATGATCCTGTTAAATTGCTTTATTTGGATCATGTTTTTATGGGTTTGAAATTAGAGGTACCAGATTAGATACCGAAAATAGTGAAAATGCCATTTTCATATTTGTGTGTATATGTGTACCCAACAGACTTTAGCTCCATGATATAATTGGTATAGATACTTTGTAAATTCCCTCTCACCACCACCATCACCTGTGTCTCAGGAACTTATAAAGAATGTGTATTACCACAGGAAAAAGATCACCTGAGAGTGAGCCTCAGGTGACAAGACAGTACATTTCAGTTGAGTGGCCTTCATAGAGTCACCTCCACATTGTAGCAAGGCATTGGAAGCCTTAATGTTTATTTGATGTTAAGTTTAGGTGAGAATTAGTGTTAGCTTTGGTAGCATCTAAGAAAAGGATCCTAGATTGGTGTTTCTCTGGTTCTATGAATTGAATAAGGGCTTATTCAGCTAGAGTTACAGGTTAGCTTCTGAAAGGACTTTTGGGGCCTGTGGTAATCTTTGCTAAGGCAGGCTTCAGGATGGATTCCATAGGGCTCCCTGTAGCCATGTAATCAGAATTTAGAGCTAGAAGAGACCTCAGAGATTATCTAGTATAGCTGCTTAGGCAGTTAGATGCTCCGTGGATAGAGCACTGGACCTGGAGTCAGGAGTTTGAACCTGAGTTCAGATTTGGCCTCCAGTGCATAGTAGCTGTGTGACCCTGGGCAAGTCACTTAACTCCTCTTTGCCTTATTCCAGTGGACAAGAAAATGACAAACTGCTCCAGTATCTTTACCAGGAAAACTCTTTGGAAAATATGTCCGTGGGGTTACAAAGAGTCAGACGCAACTGAACAAGTATAGTAGTTTTCAAACCTTTTGGTCTGAGGATCTCCCAAAGAACTTTTGTTTATGTTGCTTATATCTATCTCTTGCCATATCAGAAATAAAAATGTCTTAGTATTATTATAAAAATAGTTTTGACCTCTTAGACCCCCTGAAAGAGTCTTAGGGACCCCTAGGAATTCCCTAGACCATGCTTTAACATCACTATCTCGTACATCTACTAATATTACTTTTGAGGTCCCTGAGGCCCATACAGACATTAAGTGACTTGCCTCAGGTCACACAGAGCTGCAATTCCAGGTCCCCAAGTCCAAATCCAGGAGTGCTCCTTGCTCCATGTTGCCTTCTGTAAGAAGCCTGTCCTGTTCTCCCTTAGTGCTAGTGCCTTCCCTCCAAGATTGTCTCCAGTGTATCCTGTCAGGATCTTGTTTGTGTATCATTGTTTATATGTTGTCTTCCCAGAGAGCAAGAACTGTTTTGTTTGCCTTTCTTTATGGCTCTACAGCTTAGCATGGTGCCAAACACGTAATAAGTGCTCAGTAAAAGCTTGTTGACTTGACCTTTGTAGGGTACCAACCAATATGACTAGGAGGCTAAAATGTCTTCTGCTAATTGAACAAGGGATAAAATTAGGGGAAATAATTTTCTGTTTCTGTCTATAATTCTCACATCAGATGAACAAGAGAAAAGTTGTGGAAAAGTTATTTATAAATATTGTTCCCAAGTAACCTCTTAATTTTAAACAGTTGTCTATCAAATCATCATTTCCTAGTCATTGCTGTAAGCCCTGTGATGACAAAGCCAGAATGTGTAGTACCCTCTATTGTGGACTGACCCAGTTATCTGGGCAGAGTAGTGATTCCCATTGTCTTTAGGGATTGGCAGTGTTGACTAGTTCACAGATAACATTCTGGGTGCTTCATGCTGTCAGACTTGTTTCTCACTGCTTTCTCCTTTATAATAGCTCTAGACAGACTGGATCAGGATTCTAGAAGCTGAAAAAGACATTTTCAAAAGACTATAGGAGCAAATATTCTGACAGTTTAGATCACTTTAAATCAATCATCTTGTTTTCTTCCTCCCTCCCCCTCTCCAAAGTAGATTTTATTTAATTCTCATCTACCTCTCCCTCATTTCATAAATGAGGAAGTTGAGGCCCAGAGAGGGAAGTCACTTGTTCAAGATCAGTGTATTCTCTCAAAATTCCTTTGGGAAAGTCTTTCCCTGAACTACATTAATATAGCCTGTTTGCCTCCATTACCCTGATTTATCTCATCTTTTCTCTCTTTCATTTTAAACTGACAAATACCTTTTAGCATCTGTCCCTTCAGTCATCTTACTGACCCTGCTTTTCACAAATAGTATTGCCTGTAGTGGAGAGAGCATCAGTCAACTCAGTGAATCATCTTACTGGTAGTCATAGAATCATTAATCCTGAATTTAGGAGTAGAAAGGGATTCACAGGATGAGGAACCTCAACCCTAAAGCAGCCTTTTTCACTTTTGAACAATTCTAGCTATTGGGAAATCTTTCATGTTGAACTAAAATCTACATTCCTATGGCTTTTGCTCCTTGGTTACAGTTATCATCTCTGGTACCAGAGCAAGTCAAATCCTTCTCCTATATGAGTGCCCCTCAGTTATTTTAACATAGCATTTGTGTCCCTACCATGTCTTTTCTTCTTTGGGCTAAACATAGAAATGAAGCCTAAGAAATCTGATGATCCAACCTCTTCATTTTATATATGAGGAAACTGAGCCAAAGAAATAAAGTTACTTTCCCAAGGTCACACAGATAATGTCAGTCAGGTTTTGAACCCAGGGTCTCTGATTCTGATCTGGTATTCCTGTATGTAGTTCCATCAGAGATTCCTCTTCGACCATAGTTCCTCTTGGTCCTGTCAATATAACGCTTTCTATCTACTGGACATGTGCCAGCTTGCCAGTCTCCTTTTTAAAATATAGTGCTCAGAGCTGGATACAATTCAGTGTTATAGTGGACCTTTGAACTTTCAGAAATTGTAGCGGGCACTAAGGTGAACAAAAAATGACACTACCCCCTGTGCATTATGCTTGGCACAAGTTGTCAGCAGCTAAATGCATGGGGAAGAGAATAACTTGGGGACTGTCGTAGGTAGTCAAGACCTTTGATATATCAGTTCCTTCCTGCCTCTCCTGAAGTAACCAGGATTTGGGTGTAGTGAAAATATATGTAAAGGCTCTGCTCAGAAGTGGAATACTCTGGATGTGGGAGACAAGGAGAAGCAGCTTGGAAAAGAAAAGAGTTAGGGGCAAGACATTTGTAGGCAAGCCACTAGACTTACTCTCCTTGACCCCACAGGGCAAAGCTAGGAGCAATGGAATGGAAGTAGCAGAGAAACCAATGTTAGCTGGGAATAAAGAGAAAAATCAAAACCATTATCATTGTTTAGAAACACCTCCAGAGCTTCTGACACATTGTTCATCACCGGAGTTCTTCAAAATAGAGTCTTGCTAAGAAGTTGTAGAAGACATTCCTGTTTAGGAGCAGTCTAGATTAGACATCACTCTGAAAAATCACTTTCACTGTGTAAGGAAAAGCCCAGGTTAATTTATTGGCATTCACTGGTGCAGGTCTTGTCGTGAAGACTGAGGAAGAATCCTGACCTGAGCTTGGGCCTGTTTCAGAAGGGTAGGAATGATACTAACATTGATGTGGTACCTAATTCACAGAGCGACTTGTGCACATTCTCTTCATAATCCTTTTGGAGGAAGAAGCCTAACTATCTAGATTTTCCCCATTTTGCATGTAGGGAAACTGAAACTCAGAGTGTGACTTGCCTTATGTCACAAAGCTAGTAAGAAAGCATCAGGACCAAGATTCAGCCAAGGTTCCTGACTCTCCTCCTGAAAAACAGCAAGGGCTGAATGCCAGGTGCTGAGTGGTCCTGGGCAAGTCACTTCCCTGCCACAGGTTTCTCATCTATAAAATGGAGGTCACATTAGCACCTGCCTCCCAAGCTTATTGGGAGAGTCAGATGAAATTGGGTATGAAAAGCACTTCTAAGTCTAAAAAAGTGAGAGCTATAGAAATATGAGCTGTCATTAGCACGACTGCTGCTGCTACCCCATAATAGATTGGTCGGAGCTTAATGGAGGGGCTGGGCAACTTCTCAAATATAAGAGTATTTGAATCTCAGTGTTAGACTTAGCATAGGCATTTGGAACATCCCACTTCAAACCAAAACTATTGAACACCACTATGGTTGTAGTGTTGACTACTCTTCTCTCCTCATTTCCTAAAAAGAGATTGGAAGACAGCCTTGTTGTTGTTGGTCCTTTGTTTTCAAAGAGGCCTATGACCTCGGGAAGGTGACAGCCTACCCTGAAGTTGACAAAGGAACTGAGACAGGAGCTCAGTTGATACATCAATCCTTTGCTGCCTCATGAGAAGGAGGCCCTCCTGTGCCAGGCACAATGGGAATATAGCAGTGAATGAAAAGCGTGATTCCTGCCCTCCGGGAGTTTTCAGTCAAGTTTGGGCAATGAGACATACATGCTACTATAATGGAAGGTAAAAAATGTTATACCCTGCCATAGGAGAGATAAAAGTTAAATAGATCCCCAGTTAATAAATGGTCAAAGGATATGAACAGGCAGTTTTCAGAGGAAGAAATTAAAGCTGTCTATAGTCATATGGAAAAAATGCTCTAAATCACTATTGATTAGAGAGCTGTAAATCATAACAACTCTGAGGTACCACATCACAACTATCAGATTTACTAACATGACAAAACAGGAAAATGATAAATGTTGGAGAAGATGTGGGAAAGTTGGAATTCATTGTTGGTGGAGCTGTGAGCTGATCCAGCCATTCTGGAGAGCAATTTTGGAACTATGCCCAGAGGGCTATAAAAATGTGCATACCTTTTGATTCAGCAATACCACTTCCAGAGCTGTATCCCAAAGAGATCATAAAAAAATGGGAAAAGGACCCACATGTACAAAAATATTTATAGCAGCTCTTTTTGTGGTGGCCAAGAACTGGAAATTGAGAGGAATGCCCATCAGTTGGGGAATGGCTGAACAAGTTGTAGTATATGAATGTAATAGAATACAATTGTGCTATAAGAAATGATGGACAGGTGGACTTCAGAAAAACCTGAAAAGACTTATGTGAACTGATGCTGAGTGAAGTGCGCAGAACCAGGAGAACATTGTACATAGTAACAGCCATAGTGTGTAATGACTGATTTTGATAGACTTAGCCCTTCTCAGCAATACAAGGAAACCTAAAACAATTCCAAAGGACTCATGATGGGAAATGCCAGCCACATCCAGAGAAAGAAATACGGAATCTGAATGCAGAGCAAAGCAGACTGTTTTCTTTTTTTGTTTTGTTTTGTTTCTTTCTCGTGGTTTCTCCCATTTGTTATAATTCTGTTATACAGCATGACTAATGTGAAAATAAGAATGTTTAATAGGAATGTATATGTAGAGCCTATATCAGTTTGCATGCTGTCTTGGGGATGGAGGGGGAGAAAATTTTAAACTTATGGAAGTGAATGTTGAAAACTAAAAATAAACAAATTAGCTTTAAAAGAAAAGTTAGAGAAGAGAGGGAAGGTACTTCCAGCTGGGAAAAAAGAGATGGCATTTTAGCTGAATCTCGAAGGGTGGCATCCACCCTATTCTTCCAGGTGGAAATTTAGGGATAGGAAGGATATTACAGGAGTTTGGGAAGGCAACTTAAGCCAAGAGGTGGGAAAGGAGTCCAGTTCAGTGCATAGGAGACTTGAAAGGGGAACCGTTGACAGATAAGGCCAAAAAAGTAGACTGGGGTCAGATTTTGGAGAGCCTTGAATGCCAGCCTGAATATATTTGGTAGGTAGTAGAGAGCTTTTGGATTTTTCTCATTAGAAGAATGACACAGTCGCAATAAAAGTAGCATAGAATGGGGTTCCCACCCTTTTCCACTGCCACCCCTGGTGCCCCCTCCTCCCGCCTGCGCAAGCCCCCCCTTCCTAATTCCTTTCCCACAGTGCACTATGCTGGAGGCAGTGGTTCTGTGGTTCTGCACCCCTGCACCCCCTGCTTCTGCCTCTCGCCCCAAAATGGCCAACACAATGGAGCTGCACCGGCTTGCCCTGAGGAGCTCATGAGAAGAAGCCTCCCGGCCCAGGCCAAGAGGAAGGAGAGGAGGAGGGGGACAGCGAGCCAGCCGCCCCAACTCTCCTTGGACGTTGCCCCATCCCTCGGGGCCACCCTCCCTCCTTCTGGCCCCTGACTCTGCCGCAGCCTCCTCGGCTCCCTGCTGGGCCCTGGCGCCATGAAGCTGACGGACATCATACAGCAGAGCTTCCACCTGGCCAGGGTTGTTCCGAGAGAGCTTGGACAAGATCAGCTGCTTCGACTTCATCCCCAGTGGCCAGGGGGTCATCTCTAGCAGCTACAGCACCTCCATCATCCTGTGCAATTGTCAGGAGGGCAAACCTAAGAGAACACTGTACTGTAAGAAGTATGGAGTGGACCTAATCAGATACACACATGCAGCAAACACTGTTGTATATAATTCTCACAAAATAGATGATACAATCCGCTACCTGTCCTTGCATGATAACAAATATATCCAGTACTTCCCTGGATAGTAGCCTTGTCCATGTCACCAATAGATGACACTTTCATCTCTGGGTCCCTAGATAAAACCATCCCACTCTGGGATCTTCGGTCTCCTAACTGCTAGGGCCTAATGCATCTTCAAGGAAAACCTGTTTGTTCTTTTGAGTCAGAAGGATTAATTTTTGCTGCTGGCATCAATTCTGAAATGGTTAAACTTTATGATCTTCACTCCTTTGATAAGGGGCCATTTGCTACCTTCAAAATGCAGTATGATAGGAACTGTGAGTGGACAGGCTTAAAGTTCAGCAATGATGGCAAGCTCATCTTTATATCTACCAATGGCAGTTTCATCCTTCTGATTGATGCATTTAAGGGAGCAGTAATGCATACGTTTGGGGGGTATACCAACAGTAAAGCTGTCACATTGGAAGCCTCCTTCACTCCAGATTCTCAGTTTATTATGAGTGGCTCTGATGATGGTAAGGTTCATGTCTGGAATGGAGAAAGTGGCATAAAGGTGGCTGTGTTGGATGGGAAACATACTGGTCCCATAACCTGTTTGCAATTCAATCCCAAATTCATGACCTTTGCCAGTGCATGTTCTAACATGGCATTCTGACTGCCTACCATTGATGACTGATCATTTGTCAGCAGCGTCTACACATTGAAGGGCAGCCAGTAAGAGGAGGAAAGGGACTGAATATTGTGATTATGTTGTTCTCCTGACGTGAAGCATCCTTCTAACTAGCCCTTCTCATGGATATCAGTGTACATCCTTTTTTAAAAAACAAACAAACTCCTTTGCTGCATTCCTTCAAAAGGACTCTTGATGCTGCAGACCTGAAGTTGGATTCAGATTTTCTAGTTATAGCCTGTATCAAACTCCTCCTGAGGGGTGAGTTGTGTCAGGCTCGTGGGCATCAGTGCGGACCCTTGGCATAGCTCCTCTTTTGAATGTATAGGGAGCCTATAAAATCTCGACTTCACATATCTTCTTTCCTGCACCCTGTCCCCATAAATGCATGAAAATCTAAAAAAAAAAGTAGCATAGAATGAATTGGAAGTGAAAGAGACTGGAGGCAAAGCTAGATACCTGTTAGGCTGCTCAAATACTCTAGGTTAGGGAATGGAGTCTTTGAATGAGAGTGGTATCATGAGGAATGAGAAGTCTGTGCTTGAGACATAAAGCTTGAGAACCATGTTGGAAGTGTGGGGGCAAGGGAGAAGTAAGATGACTGAGGTTCTCACCATTACATTTAGTGCTTTTGTCAAGAGTATGCTACCAGTTAACACATATTTGAAATAACACAATCTCAGCTGCTTTTTAGAAGTGCATCAGATAACAGAATTTACAATGCTCAAGTCAAGGGAAGTAATGTGTCTACTGTATTAGTCACATCCATGTGTTAATCAAGTCACATCTAGAGTCTTGCCCATGTGTGCCACATTTCAAGAATGCCTTAGAAAAATTAGAATGTTCAGAGCAGGGTGATTAGGATGCTGAAGGGTCTGACAGCCACATCATGTTGAAGGAGCTGGTGGTATCTGTCCTGAAAGAGATGATACTTGGGATATACAGTAGGGGCCTTCAGATAGTTTAGTGCTGTCATATGGGCAGGCTAGAAAACTTAATCTTTGATTTGGAGAAGAGAACCAGGCCCAATATGTAGAAGTTTACAGAAAAGCAGATTTTGAGCTTTCCAAAAAGACTGACTGTACTTCAGAACAGTTCCCCGTCACTTGAAATGTTAAACAGAGTCTGGATCTAGGATTCTTGTATTAAGGAAAGTTGGACTAGGTGACATCTAAGGGACCTTGCAAGCTCTTAAGTTTCGATTGTTCCATATACAAAAGTGATAAGTTTTACAGGTAAGACCACTTGAAAACTGAACTCTCCTAGTCCAGTTGAAATGAATCCATTCCATTTGAAATAATTGCATTTGGGGAGAAAAGCGAGAGAACACTAAAATTCTCCCATCCCCTGAGATCCTTGTGTATTTCAGGACCACATCCTTTGATCATAAAAAGATCTGCAATTCGAGCATAATAGAACCCTAAAACCAGCAAATTGATATAGTCATAGCCATTCCTGTTAGAAACCAATCTACTTAGGCAGCCATGTTTCAAATTACTATACAATAAGGTTTTACTAGATGGTCTCTAAGGTCTCTTCTAACTCTAATGAAACATGATTCTGTCATTGCTTTAGTACCATAATGACTCCTAAAAGGATGAGTTGTCCCATTCCAAAGGAAATTCAGTAACTAGAGTGAATTTCTTAGAAATAGGCCTGTGAGTGATGTTGATATGACTGGTGCCTTGTTTCATAGGTAGAATCCATTTTGGCCTCCATGAGGAGGCAGTAATAAGGATTTAATCTGTCCTGGTCCAACATGAGGGATAGACTGAATAAACCCTCAAATTATAAGCAAAAGTAATTTCCTTAAATGCAGCTTCTCCCCTCTCTCCTACTAAGTTACCTGGAAATTTATTGATTTATTGTTTTTAAGTGAAGTCTAGGAAAGCTTTCCCCACTGGGGAGTTAATAGATTTTTTCAAGAGATCTTTCAGAAGGTAGTTCCTAAAAGAAGATCAACAGACATTTATTATTTATGTAAGTACTTATCATGCACTAGGTTTTAAATAAAAAGATGGATGATGAAAGCAGTCCCTACTTCATAGAGACTCAGTATATTGAGCCCTGAGCCTGCTGGAGTTAGGAAGACCTGAGTTCAAGTCCAACATCAGACACATACTAGCTTTGTGACTTGGGCAAAAGAAGGGCAAATTTCAGGGGGACAGAGGATGATGAATTCTGTTTTGGATATGTTGAATTTCAGATATTTTTGGGATGCCCAGTTTGAAATATCCAGTAGGCAATTTGTATTGCAGGACCAGAACTACAGAGTCTAGGACTGGATATATATAAATCCTAGAATTATCTTGGGGGCAGGTAGGTGATACAATGGATAGAGTGCCAGACCTGGAGTCTAGAAGTCTTATCTTCCTGAGTTCAAATCTGGCTTCAGACACTTCCTAGCTGTGTGACCCTGGGCAAGTCACTTAACTCTGTTTGCCTCAGTTTCCTTATCTGCAAAATGAGCTGGAGAAGAAAATGGCAACCCACTCCAGTACCTTTGCCAAAAAAAAACCCCAAAGGGGATCACAGAGTATCACACATGACTGAAAACAGCTGAACAATAATAACAAGGAATTATCTGCATAGAGATACTTGAACCCATGGGAACTGATGAGGTCACCAACTGAGATTATAGAGAGGAAAGAGAAGGCGGCTCAGGATAGCACCTTAGAGCACTCCCATAATTAGTGTTTATGACATGCATGAAGATCTAGTAAGGGAGCCTGAGAAGGAGCTGTCAGACCAGTAAGAGGAGACCAAGAGACTGGAATATCACAAAGACCGAGGTGAAAATGGTCAGCAGTGTCAAATGTTGTAGAGAGGTCAAGGGTGGGAGCTGATAAAAGAACTTTTGATTTCCATTTAGATCATTAATAACTTTGGAAAATGCAGTTTCAGTTAAATTATGAGATCAGAAGATTTAGAAGAGAGGAAGAAAAAAGGAAGTAGGGACATATTAAGTGTAAAAATGACTTTTTCAAGGAGTTTAGTCAAGAAAAGGAGAGATATATGGTGACAGCTAGCAGGGATGGGGATCTAGCTAAAATGGGTTTTTTGGGTAGTTGTTTTTTTCGGCATTGTTTGTAGGCAGCAGGGAAGGAACTAAGAGATTGGAAAGAAAGTATTGGGGTTCCTATCAATAACTACTGCTATACAATATCAACAGTGTCTCTAGCCTTTAAAAGAATTTCCACACCATTGTTTCTGTTGAAGCATCTGTTTGCTCCAAACTCCAAACCAAGTGCAAATTTGTCTAAATATAGACCACACTCTGCCCCTCTACTGTCCCCCCAAATTTGACTAGTATAAAACCAGAAGATGGCATATACTCATGCACATCATTTTCTGGCTCTTTTAGAGAGTTTAACTCCATACCAAGTAGAAGAATTAAGCTGTTAAGTTACTCTGTTTTGCAACTAGATTTTAACTTCATGGAAAGAAAAGTTTTCAAATCTGTTATCTGAAATTTAAAAAAAAAAATACTGTCTTTCCCATGTATGTGATTGTAGAAAAATATTCTGCTGTGGTATCTTCTCGATCTTTCTAAAACCAAAGTGATGGTGACTAGTGCCTGTTAGAGTGCAGATGCTTATTGAAAACATCTATATTCATTTAAAATGAAGAAAACATCTTTATGTGGATGAGAAAAAATATAAAATTTCACAGTAGATGTTTTACATAGTTAATTGTGTAGTTTTTCACTGTTAACACCTTTTAAAAATCCTTTTGAAAGATACCATTCTAAAGGTTCAACCAGTATTGATACCAGTACAGTTTTATTGCAATATCAAATGTTGTCCTCCTAAATTTACTGTTTGTTCCAGTGGTTCAACCCCCAGCCAATTTCTGTTCTGGTTTTTAAGGAGCATGCTTGCTGTGTGATTTTAGGTAAGTCATCTTCCGTTCTTGTTTATTTGTAATGAAGGGATTAGACTAAATTATCCATAAGGTCCCTTACAGCTCTGAAGAAATCCCTGTGTTGGGGGAGCCTCAGAATAGGCACTTTGAAGAACACAAAGGTAATGTAGTTCTGTTCCCAAATAGTGTGTTTTTTAACTTGTAGTAGACTTCTGACATAGTGAAGAGATAGTTGGCCTAGAGTAAAGAGCTAGGTTCAAATCCTGTTTCCAGCACCTACTCGCTGTGTGACCCAAGGCAGTCACTTAAAATGTCGTACATCCTTCTCAAGGAGAACCAATGAAATCACAAGGGTGATGTCTTGACTTGCCCATGAATTGAATTTAAGTAAGGCAGAGCTGTACAAAGTGGCCAGCCTCACTCACTTCTCCAGAGTTATTGGAGTCCAGTGGCAGGACAAAAGTCTTGATGATGGGTTATGGGAAGCTCCTTAGAGAGTAGAGACTTTATCTTTGTATCTTCAGCACTTAGCACAGGGTCTGGCCCAAGTAGGAAATTAATAAATGTTTGTTGACTAACTGCTATCTTAAAGACTAGCTAAGTGTTCCACCTATGCTTTTGTTCAAGTCATTGATTAAAAATATTGGGCATAAATCTAAAACAGCTCTGTGGAGCATGCTCCTAGAGTGCCCTTTTTATCAGGTTGCCATTCTGTTAATCACTACCTCTTTGACTTCATTAATTCATCCAGATCTCTTTTAGTAAATGCCTTAACCAAGAGCTAATTGTGTCTGCTAGTTGACTGTTAGTGGAAAGCACCTTGATAGTAGCTTAAGAACTATAGTGATAGAGGTGAGTACCCCCTTGAGATTATGGGTACTATGTTTTCTTCAGTTATGTTAATGTTGTACCTTCCCTAGCCAGTTCTGTTATATAACAGTAGAGTTGGAAGGGCTCTCAATTTAGAGCTGTCAAGGACTTTCTAGGTCTTCTAGTCCAGTGCCCTTTGAAAAAAAGAAACCAAGGGGGGCCAAACATGGCTTTAGGGGTTTTGAAACACCCGCATTCAGGCAGCACACTCACACAGGCTCAAATGGTACACTTATGTGGTAGACTAAATAGCAGTCTTTGAGAAAGAACATTTGGTAAAAATGAAATATATATTTGGTATTAGCTGTCTGCATATGAGTATTTTTATAGAGGTTATTTAATGAAGGAATTAGCAGCTGGAAAAACCTCTCTCTTTGGTTTACTTTGTCAACTTTGGATAAATATTTGGTAACAACTTTTAATTGTCTACTTGTTCCACTGTTCTGCTGTTCCCCAGTAGCTACAAACTCTGGATTGGGTGCCACTAATGCTCAAGTGAAAACAGTAATGAAGAGTAGATTGCCAGGGATGCCAGGGACTGAATTTTGAGTCCTACTACTAAGGCAGTGGTTTGTTAACAGTCTCATTAAATCAGACTTGAAAGAGTTTGGCTTATTTGCCTCCTTTTAAAAGTCTATGACTTAGCAAACCTTGGGCCTAATGTTCTTCCCTATTTCATTCCAACAAATATCTACCAATCACCTTTTATGTATAAGGTCCTGCCTTGAGTGGGAACATAGAATTGAAAAATGATACAACATCCCTGACTTTAGGTTATAAGTACCTTACTGAGAGAGGAGTGTGATGTACACATCTAAGTATAATTCAAGGCAGAGTGAGATAGAGACGAAGGGAGAGAATACTTCAGCCTGGACTGTTGATGATCCATGAAGGAGGTGACACAGAAGAAAAAGATTTGCACAGGCAGAGAGGAAGGAGGCAGGAGTACTAGGCATAGAGAGTAGATGGCCTGCTCCTGTGCAGGGAGGAAGAAATTGATGTGCTTTGTTAAGGGAGCAACTAACTGGAATGCTTGAAGGAGGAGGAATGTAGAATAAGGCTAGAAGAGTTAGTGAGGGGCTCAAATGCTAGGCTAAGGAGTTTGCCTTATCTTCCTTGGCAGTAGGGGAAAACTACTGTAGTGACAGATTGAGTTGAAGGTAAGACATCAAGGTGATGGACTGAAGATTGAGAGTCATCTGCAGAGAGGTGATAATTAAACTATGGGAATGGATTGAATCACTAAGAGAAAATATATCAAAAGTGGGCCAAAAATAGAATTTTGGGGGATACCCACATTTAGTAGGGACCAGATCGATGAGCCAGAGAACATGCTCTCTGTTCTACCCACTTACAATTCCCTTTTCCCCAGTAAATATTTCCATATTTGGAGTTGGTTACATACTAGGGCCAAGGAGTCCAAACCAGCTTAGAACCATTTCACCTTGTTATGTAACAGTGAGGCTGTTATTTAATTAGCTAACTTAGAGCAATGCTGTCTCAGCAAACAGCTTTCTATTGATAACTGAGCTGTTTGCCCAAGGCTTTACATAGTCCTAAAAATTACTGGGGAAATACAGAGGGAAAGGAGGGGTAGACAGAAAATCGGTGACTGAAAGCTTGGGGAGGATGTTTAACGGTCCTGAGAGAAGAGTCCAGATGTTAAGCTATCTGTCGATTAAGGGGAGTTCTTCATTTGTTTCTCCCATCTCTTTCCTAATGCCATTAAATAGCCATTAGCTTATCATTATGAAACCTACAGCCTTCCTGCGCTTCAGAGATCCACAACATATACTTAGCAATCAGTCTCCTTGATTTAAACCCTTAGTATTCTCTGGGTTGAGTGCAGCAAGTGGTAGCATTTCATTAGAAAACCTCCCTTTTCAAGAAGGACCTACTGAGTTTGTTGCCTGGGTGATGATCATAATTAAAGAGACTGATTGGTTTCCTGTTTATAGTCTCCTGGCCCAGCCTACCCTTCTGGGAGATCATCCTGTCATTAACTGGAAAATTAAAGCTGGTTTCCTTATCTCCTCAGTGCAGCTGTTTTGTACCCTCCGAGGCAAGCTTGCTTCAGATGATTGCTTCCTTGATGGAAATAGGTCACATTTCTAAAGCCCTTTATGATTATAAAGCACGCTCCTCACGGCTTTCTGTGCTAGGTAGTACAGATATTCCCATTTTTCAGATACAGAAAACTAAGGCTCAGAGATAAAACAAGATTTTTCTAGGATCACATGGCTAAATAAGTGCTGGAGCCAGGTATTTATAGGACTTCATTAGAACAAGAATTTTAGAGGTCATCTAGTCTAATTCTACTCCTTTTATAGATGAGGAAACTGAAGACCTGAAAGTTCAAGTGACCTGTATAGGGAGCAGGAACAGAACCAGATTGTGAATCCAGGGGCTCTGACTTCGGGTTGCAGGCTCTTTACATTGTACTGCATAATGGAGAAATCACTTTTCACAAGGGATCACAGCATCCTTGATGGAGGGAGGGACAGCTTAGGTGGGCCAGGAAGAGCTTCATGGGAAGGGAGAGATTTCTTCATGGATAAACCATCAATTTCCCAACTGTTTTTAATGTAGATTGTGTGCATTTTTTGCTGTCACGTAATATCTGTAAACATCTTTTAAGAAATCTTTCCTTTGGGGTGGCTAGGTGGCATAGCGAATAGAGCCTTGGAGTCAGGAGAACTTGAGTTCAAATCCGGCCTCAGACACTTTAACACTTTCTAGCTGTGTGACCTTGGGCAAGTCACTTAACTCTAATTGCCCTGCCTTCCCCCTCCAAAAAGATTTAAAAAAAGAAAAGAAATCTTTTCTTTTTAAATTACTTAAGAGTATATATCTAATATTAGTTTCTTCAATCAAAGAGTATTTATCACTTTTATAATATTTGTTGAATAACAATAGATTGCTTTCTTGGAGACTGCAGTGATTTACATTGTCTCCAGCAATGTACAAATGTCGGTTCGCCTAAGTCTTGCCAACATACTTTTATTTTTGTTGTTGTACCACACTGTATTTGTGTTAGAAGCATATCCTGTGTATAAATTGAGCGGTGCCATGAATGTGCAGTCAGATGTGGTACTTCTAACTTAAGTTAGATTCTCAGCTCTACCACCCATGTGGCCTTGAACAAGTCATTTTAGCCACTTTGGACCTCAGTTTCTTCATGTGTAAAATTAGTGATTTGGACAAAATCTCTAACTTTCTTTCCAGCTTGCCTAAAGGTAGTAAGATCCTCTGGGTGTGAAGTACTTCACTGAGGTAAACAGGTCCTGTTTGTCAGAGATGTGCTATTTTGACAAGCCCAGGAACACTCCAGTACCTCATTGCTACAGCCTCTCCAGAGGTTAGCTAATTATCCAGACTAGAAAAAACATAGAAAGGAAGAACTAATGCCATTCTGGAGTGGATCCTCACATTCTCATTCCTACAGGTGCTCCTTCTGGTGGTGAAGATGGCAGCCTCTACATCCTCACCTCTCTCTCTGTGGGATGTGTGTGCCCTGGTGGGACACTCATACAGGATTAGGTTATCTCCTCTTCTCATTTAATAGCCAGTCACCTACCATTCTGATCATAATTTCCCACATTGCATTTAGGAAATTATAAAGTATTTTCAGTTATCGCAGTCTCCTCTTTGACAAAAGCCAACTTCTCTTGTGTTTTTTTTTTAATAATTTTTTTCAATTAAGGAAAATCTGGCTTTGCACTCCCCATCCCCATTGAGAAAAAAGAAAAAAAACCTATCTATACATCTGTTACAGAAAGGTATGGTTGAGTGAGACAAATTCCCACATTGGCTACGTCCAAAAAAAAAAAATGTGCTACTTTGTACTCTTTGAGTCTATCAACTCGATGTCAGGAACTGAGCACCATGTTTCATCAGTCTTCTGGAATTGTGAATGCCCTATTTTGTTAACATCTGTTGCCTTCTTGTTGTGATGCTGGTAATCTCTGCCATGAATTTTGCCCTTTGGCCAAGGTGGATTACTTAGTATTCTTTATACACCAAGTCCTATGTCCCACCTCCAGGCCTTTGTGCTGGCTTTTGCCCTCATACCTCTTTCTCTTCATGTCCAACTCTTGGAACTCCTCGTTGCCTTCAAAGCTTAGCTTAAATATTACCTCATTCAGAAAGCTTTTTCTGATTCTCTTTCTTGGTTGCAGGGCAGCTAGTGGTACAATGATTGGAGACCTGGGTCAAGAAGACTTGTGTTCAAATCCAGCTTCTGGCACCTACTAGTTCTGTGACCCTGGGCAAGTCACTTAACCTCTATTTGCCTCAGTTTCCTCAGCTGTAAAATGGGGGTAATAATAGCACCTACTACTCTGGATTGTTGTAAAGATCAAATGAGACGTTTGTAAAAAGCACTTAGCACAGTGCCTGGCAACATAGTAGGCACAATGTAAATGCTTATTCCCTTCCCTTCCTCCTCTTATTCTCTTAAGTTGTTATTGTTTACCCTCTCCCCAAAACTATTATCTCTATGTCTGTTATTCATCTATGACCAGAACCCCCCACCCCAGTAGAAGGTAAAGTCTTTATGGGAGCCTGGACTGTCTGTCTTTGTATCTCCAGTGCCTGACACAGAGCGAGTACTTAATAAATTGACGTTAGGAACAGCATCCAAATTATTTTTCCCTAATTTAGGGTTTGGAGTTTTTTTTGTTTGTTTGGGTTGGGTTTTTTAGGGTTGTTTTTTTTTTTTGCTTTTTGGAGTGGGGAAGGCAGGGCATTTGGGGGTTAAGTGACTTGCCCAAGGTTACACAACTAGTAAGTGTTAAGTGTCTGAGGGTGTATTTGAACTCAGGTCCTCCTGATTCCAGGGCCAGAACTCTATTCACTGCACCACCTAGCCATCCCCTAATTTATTGACGTGACTTGTCACTTCACAGATTCACTGAAAATATTTATCTGTTTTCTCTTATCCATGTTGATGCCCATCGAATACTGCAGTTTAATGTAGAAAAAGCAGTTATGATACATCCTCATCTTCCAGTTCTTTTAGGTCTAGTGTAAATCCTAGTCAGCATCCTCCTGAATTGTCCTGTCTTTGTGAGGACAATTGTTTTGAAAAGCCACTCTGGCACTTGGAACTTGAACCATTTAACACCTTTAAAATAATTCCCTGTGTTCCAATCCTGTTTCTGTTGGTAACTAACCTTCCATGTCTTCCCTCTGTTCATTGATTTCCTCTTTGTAAAATACAGTTGTTAGATCAGGGTGCTGGATGTGGAGTCAGAAGCCTAATTTCAGACTCAGAATTAGCTATGTCTCTTTCTTGGTAAAGTAGGTCTGCTAATACATACATTACCCTCTCTCCTCCAAGGGCAGTTGTGAGTGAAATGTGGGCACCATCTCTCTTGATGTCAGTGTTGTGTGATGGAGGCAGCCAAATGGGAACTGAGTAACAGAGCTGCCTGGAGCCTCTCTGGCCACCAAGGGCCTTGCTCAGCAAGAGGTGACTCTTTTGATCCGCTCAAACTCCTAAACAGTCCTTACTAAAGTTCAGAAGGATGTTCATATATCTGAGAGGAAAGAATAACCCCATTGTGAAATCTTTCCAAGTAGCTAGCAGTTTTATAGAGCATTCATTAAGGTTTGAAAAGAGCATTACACATGTTTGTCTTGTGTGATCCTCACAATAGTCCTGGGAGGTTAGTACTGTTACTATCCTCATGTTAACAGATAAGGGCACTGAGGCACACAGGATTAAGTGACTTGCCCAGGGTCACACAGCTAGTATGTATCTGAGGCTAGATTTGAATTCAGTTCTTCCTGACTTCAACGCTGTATGCTAAGCCAAGCTGCCTCTTGAAATCTAATATTAGGTGGTTTCTGAGGTCAGAGTAATAGAAGTAAGAAACAGCTTGGTACAGAGGCAAAAACACAAGATTTGGGGTCAGAGGACCTGGGTTTGAATGCTACTTCTGCCACCCACTAGCTTGAGCAAGGTTGCTTCGTCTTCTTTAGATGTAGGTGTTTCTTCTTCAAAATGAGAAAGTTAAGCTAGAGGCAGAAGCAACCTCAGAGATCATCTCAGTTCTGAAATTCTGTAGTCTTTCTGCGCACTACCATCCACCCCTCCCATCCCAGCCAGAGAATCTAATCCCCATCTGTGGTTGGACAATCTCCACAAAGTCTGTCCCAAATGCCCCTCTAATATGCAAGAAGAAAGGTAAGAAAAGGAGTCTGTTTCCTAAACAGACTTTGGCTAAAATTCCCAGTGTTGCTGAATCCCATGAAAACAGGAAGTTGCATTAAAGGAGGGGGGAACTATTGAATCCTGAGGACCACGTTAAATTCCAGCATTGAGATCTTTGAAATATGGATGGGCTGGGGTGTGCTGATAACATTGGACTTGGAAATGTGCTTTATATCTATCTTCCCTCTCCACCTTATCTTCCTAAGAATTGTGCTTTGTTAAAGTTGGAAGCAAGATGGGCTAATGCAAGCCAGTGGTAGAGAGGAAAGGAAAGTCATACTGAGTTTCACAGTGGGGAAAATTGAGCTGTTTTTAGTGGGGTTTTTTTAATGCTAGAGTAACTTCAAAACTTATACAGAAGGTTTTAGAACTTTATAGCAAAGCCTTTGAATACTTCTGTTTCTCTTCTGCCGACCCTCACCCCTTCTCCCTTCTTCCAAATGACTCTTGATACCCAAGCATTATATTTCATTTCAGTGTCAGGTTTTGTTTCTTCTGAACTTTCTAAAGTTCCATTGTATGCTTGCTTATCCTACTGAATTTCTTCTCTTTTAGAGAAGCCTGGTTGTTAAGGTCGTTTACCCCTCATTTGCAGACCAATGTGCATTCATCATTATAAGACTCTTGTATTCTCTACCAAAAGCTCTTTCCATTGATTGAGAGAATCCAGATTCCCCAACAAGTGAGGTGGAGGAGCTATTGTCAGTCCCAAGCCTGATGGGCCGGAGTTCCACTTTGGGCCTCAGATTTCTTACCTCATTATGGGTTAGAGTGAGGAGAAATATCTATGGTTCAAAACTGGCTTTAGACGAATTAGTTTAAGTCATAGACTCTGGGCTAGGTTGCTGACCATGTTTTTTTGGTTTGTTGTTTTGTTCTTTTGTGAGACAATCAGGGTTAAGTGACTTGCCCTGGGTTTGAATGCTAGTAAGTGTCAAATGTCTTGAGTCTGGATTTGAACTCCGGTCCTCCCAATTGCAGGATTAATGCTCTATCCGCTGCACCACCTAGTTGCCCACCATGTTAACTCACCAAAGAACCATGAGTAGAGGCAGAAACTGCTAGGCAACCCACATTTGATCTGACTTGAATATACTTTGGATCTATTTTCTCACCCTGACCCCATAACCTGGAAATTTTCTTTGCTAATTGTGCTTCACATAGATTGAAAATAAGCTGAACCTGCACATGTAGTGACGGAAGGGATGATGGGGTACCTGGTCCTATTCTATTTCACTGTCACATATTCCTGAACAATCAACAAGGATTTATTAAGTTTCTACCAAGTGCCAGGACCTCTGCTAGGGATGCAAAGACAAAGTAAAGGCCACACCCTCTATCAGTCAGCAAGGATTTATTAATACTTGAACAATTCATTAATGTTGGCACTAGGTGAAAGCATGCTGGGGATACAAATACAGTGAACGAAGTAATACCTCCACCCAAGGAGCTCCCATCCTGATGATGCCTGCCTGGCTTTACTCTGATTCCTGTTTGCTCCACATGTCCTAGCATCTGGTACAGGAGCCTATTAAATGTTCATTCATTTTTCAGAAATGTTTAGGATCTTGAGAGCCTCTCTCCCACCGTCCCTCACCAAACTCAACAATTACTCCATGAAGAAACCTTTCCCACTAAATGAAGAGAATTTGCATTCCAGAGACAGTTTAGGCTAAAGAGTGTTTTTAGGCCTAATAATTCTAAAGGGAGGGCCTAGTATATAGACTGGTCCCCTGACTCAAGTGTGAGACCCTATGTTGATATGGTCAACCTGTTCACAGAAGTTTAGAATGCTGAAGGCCTAAAACTCCTTACTGTCACCTGTGCCTTTGCACAGCCTTTCCCCAGATCTGTCATGTACCCTTTTCTTGCCTAGAATTCCTAACCTCCTTCAGAGCTCAGCTCAAGAGCCAACCACCTCCTCCTCTTCTATAAGGTCTTTCTTGGTTAGTGTAAACCCCTCCGTCCCCAACCACTATTATGTTTGTTGCATATCTACTTACATAGATACAGCTTCATTCCTCGGATAGAATGTGTTGCCAGGAACTGCTTTGTTTTTGTCTTTGGGTCTCCAGCTCTTATCATTGTGCCTGACAAATAGAAGGTGCTTAATAAATGCTTGCTGATTCATTTTTTAAATAAATGATTAAGGCCAGGGATTCTTGCCATACCTGTTAAAGAAAGGTTCCAGACCGGCATGAAGTATAAAATCAAAATTCCGAGCCTAACACTGTAGAATGTAATATGAGTATTAGTATACAGTACTGACCTTACCAGGAGGGAGATAAAAAATTTAGATAATAGAATCCCTGTCCTTCTGGAATACAGAGTCTAGGGCAGGGGTTCTTAACCTGAGGTCCTTGAACTTGTTTTTATTTGTTTGCTTTTTAATATTTGCTAATTATAATTCAGTAAAATGAATTTCTTTTACACTCCTAAGTGTTTGTGCATTTTAAAGCCTTATTCTGAGGACAAGTCCCAACTAAAATCTCACCTTCTACTGGGAGCCTTTCCCAAACACACTTAGTTCTAGTTCCTCCTTTCTCAAGATTATTTCACTCTTTATCCTGTATATAGCTGAATTGTACATATGTGTTTGCTTATTGTCTCTCTCATTAGATTGTAAGCTTCTTAAGGGCAGGTACTGTCTTTTGCTTCTTTTTTGTATCCCAAAAAAAAGTGCTTTAGCACTATAACCGAGAAGAGGTTCATAGCCCTCACTAGATTACCAAGGGGGTCCATGATGCAAAAAAAAAGAACTGTTGAGCTAGGCCAGTGCTTCTTAAACTGTGGGTTCCTACTAAATATGGGGTTGTGAAAAATTTGACAATAATAAAAGGTTTCTGAATGCACAACAACTAAAAATTAATTAGAAATCTAATGGGTAATGAATTCTAAGTGTTTCTGGCAGGGCTTACCTGTGTTGCATCTCACAACTCAGCTGCAGCCTTGGTTCTGAACACAAAGCAGGACACTTTGCCCTCAGGCCAGGCAACACCAGCAAATGCTGCCTAACCAGGAAAAGGGGTCAGGAATGGGAAAAAATTTAAGAAGTCCTACTCTAAAACATTTCTGACAAGTACATACCCAGCATTAGGATGAAGATCTCCAGTCAAGGAAAACCCTGCTACCTTTGAAAATAGTCTCTTTCATTCTTGGAAAACTCTAATTTTTAGGAAGCTTTTCTTTGTATCGGTACAAAAATCTGTTTCACTGTGATCTCCTGCCATTCATGCTGGTTCTGCCCTGTGGGACTAAGAAGTACAAATTTATCCTTTTTCCATGTCTTCAGCTAAGCAAAGAAGGCCAACATCATCTCCAAGTGAAGCATCTGTAATTCCTTCCTAACCCTCATGTGGCATGGTTTTGAAGCCCTTTCCTGTCTTGATTGTCATCCTCTCAATCCTTTCTGGCTTATTTGTTTTCTTAAACAAGTGCCCAGAACTGAATATAATATTCCAAATGTGATGTGACCAGGAAAAAAGGGAAACTCTTCATTCCCTTATTGTGGATGCAATGCTGTAGCCCAAGATCTCATCAGCTTTCATTAAGCTACTATTTTATAATGATATTTCATATTCGGTTTTCTGTCCCCTAAATTCTCAGATCTTATTCAGATGAACTATCTGGATATACCTTCCCCTCCTGGTTTGTTGTTGTTGTTCATTCATTTCAGTCATGTCTGACTCTATATGACCCCCATTTGGGGTTTTCTTGGCAAAGATACTTTAGTGGTTTGCTATTTCCTTCTCCAGCTCACTTTATAGATGTGGAAACTGAGGCAAACAGGGTTAAGTGACATGCCCAGGGTCACACAGCTAGTAAATGTCAGACCAGATGTGAAGTCAGGAAGATGAGGTAACGTAAGGTCCTTGAAGACAATGGGCTGTTTGGATTTTTTTTTTTTTAAGATAATCGTGTGGGTTTTTTTCTAATCCTTCTTTTAAAAAAAAAGATAATGTTCTGAGCCAAAAAAATAACTAATTTTAGTCTATTTGGCTTATTGCTTTAACCCATCTAAGATCTTTTTTGGATCCTGACCTTGTCATCAAGGTCTCTTTCCCACCTTTGTGTCTCCAGATTTGCTGAGTGTGCCGCCTTTATCTCATCCAAACTATATCAGAATATAGCTTCTTGCCTCTTTTAAAGCACACTTAAGCCTAGTTAGTGGCAAACATAGTAAGTGCTTGATAAAATACTTGTTGATTGATAGTAAACAACACAAGATGAGAATGGAACATTCTGATAGAAATTTCCTTCCAAATTGATAACCATCTGTTAATAACTACTTTGGGGAACACTCAGCCCAATCCAGACCTACCTGCCAGTACTGCCATGTAGACTACATTTCCCTGTCCACAAAGGCTAGCTGGAGAGCATGATTTCCTTCTCTCCCAACATTTTACACCTAAAGAAACTGAGACCTAGACATCTTCTAGATAGAAGGTACCTAAATATGACTCAAGGAGGCTTCCTTGGCGCATGACATAGGCACAGGCACAGATCTAAAAGGAGCCTTTCTGATAATGTTTCTTCCTTTGGACCTTGTTTTGAGGTATTGTTTTTCACTTAAGGTAATGTTTTCAATGTGAATTCCTCCTTTCTAATCATTATAACTCCCTTTCCTGGATCCTCCAGTGAAGTCATAAGCCAGTATTTGTGAGATTCCCCCTGTTGCCATGGTGATGAAAATACAGTCATATAATTACCCTTCTAGCTCCCCTTTCAGCTCTGTGCCAAGGCAAGCAGAGGAACAGCCACCCTGGATAGATCTGGATCTCAGTCATGAAAAAGCACCTGTCAGGTAATGAAACTCCATAGGCAACATGGCAACCTTTTGTTACCCTTCTGTACTGGAGTGTCCAAAGAGTATCACCAAGCTTCCTTGCTTTTGTATTAGATTGACATGCACTGTGCACAGTGTGGCTGTGAGTTTGACACATTCTAAGAACTTCGTAGAGGGGAGAATCCCAGGGAGGTCCCAGCTCAGCTTACCGGATAGCCAGTCTTCACCTCTCCTCCACCACAGCCTCATTGAGTGTCAGCAGCTCATTTGGATGTCCTTCATATTATTGTACTCTGTTGGCAAAATAGCCTTCATTCCTATCTGCCTAGTCTTTTCACTTTCTATTTTTAATCTCACATGTTCATTTTTAAATCCCTGGAGCCCTGAGACTGCCATAAAAGCCATAAAATTACAGGACTCCAAAGTTGGAAGATGCCTTAGTACCTTTCTAGTCCAACCTGTAAAACTAGAAAAGACTCCTCTAAAACATATCTAGAAGTAGTAGTCCAGTTTTTGAAAACTTCCGTTGCAAGGGAACTTACTACCTCCAGGCAATCTGCTCTGCGTTTGTATCATTCTAATTGTAGGAAGCTTTTCTGTGCAGACCAAGCCTAAACCTGCCTCTTTGCAGTTTTCCCTTCTACCCTTCCTTGCTCCTTATTTTGCTCTTTGAAGCCAAGCAGAACAAGAGTAATAATCCCTCTCCTCCTCACAGCTGTTATATCCCACCCAGGGCCTTATTCTCTTGTATGGACTCAAGGCCCTTCATCATCCTGTTCCATGCTTCTGGGTAGTCTCTTTTATCAGTGCCCTTCCTTAAATGTTGCACTTGTAGTAGTGGTGGAAGAAGAAATAGTAGGACTACCAGCTACTAGCACTTAGCACTTTGTATGTGGCAGGTATCTTGATAAGCCCTTTATAAATATCATCTCATTTGACCCTGGGAGGTAGGTGCTGTTTATTATTATCATCCCCATTTTACAGTTCAAGAAACTATGACTGACAGAAGTGACTTGCCCCAGGTTACCTCAGGCCTTCCAGCACTTTAATGGAACATAATACTCCAAATGTAGTCTTGACTGGAGTATACCAGCCAATTGGACAAGTGTGAAGTAAAATTTAAGTGTTGTTTTCATTCACATTTCTTTTTTGTGTTATTGATTAGGAAATTTTGATCACTGAACCCTTTTTTTCTTGAAGACCAATACTTAAACACAAATCACTGACTCTCATTCATTGGCCAACCAATCGGTCCCAGCCCAAGTCCCACCTGGTTATTGTTTGGGCCCTGAGTGGCTCAGAGTGAATGTAAATAGCTATTATTTCTGTTTTGACCAGAAACCCTGAGGATCTTTTCTTCCCAGATTGATTTTTTTTTTTTTTAACTAAGTAAAGAAGCCATTCTCTGCCTCATTTCTTATTAAGCTTCAGTCACTGAATGGGCATTGTCTCAGTCAAACTGAGACCTGTCAAAGACCTAAGCTTAAAAAGGCCAAGGTCCCCCAAAGCATCCTGGGCCATCTCCAGTTGTCCTGATCCATATCTGACCCAGAAGGCTCAGGAGAAGAAAGTGAGGCTGATGACTTTGCAAAGCCTCCCTCACTTAAATCCAGTTCACTTGCATGTCATGGCATCACCTTCCTGATATGGTCCACAGCAACAACAGTGAGACTGCTCATCCAGCTGTGCCCCTCAGACTTTAGTGGCTATTGGCTACCTTCTCATACTGTTGTGGAATCATTGAATTTTCCACTCCCATATTGCTGCTATCTATTCATACCTCCTCTATCTTACATGTACAAAGTTCATTGTTTCAACCTAAGTGTTAGACTCTACATATATCTCTATTAAATTTCATCTTAATTAGATAGTGTTCCAACCTATGAATGCTTCTTTTTGATTTGGACTATCCTCCAGTGAGTTAGATGTCCATCTCAGTTAACTCTATGTCATCTTTAGATTCAACGACCATGCCAGCTACACCTTTATCCAATTTGTTGATGATAGATTTCTTTCATTCACAATATCCACTAAAGTAAGAATTTTCATATACACAATAAAACAGAAATAGAAGATTGTACATGAAACCTTGAGCTCTGTTATTTATAGCCTGCTTTTCTTTTTAAATGTATAATAAATCGTTGATAAAAAGGTTAAATGGCATAGGGTCCAAGTACAAATTCCTGGGTTTCTCTGCTGAAGATCTTTCCAGTTAACATTGACGTATTAAGGACTGTTCATACAAGATTGTGCCAAATTTTTGTATTCATCCTCTATTACCTGCTCTAGCTACTAGTGTATATGTTGAGATGTTATGTTGGTTGACGAATTCCCTGTATTATCCTTATTTGTCTTTTTTTTTTTTTAAAGATAACTTCCCTTTTTTCTTTACTGGATTTTTCCCTTCCTGTCATTACAATTTCATCAAATTTGTCCACATAATTTCCATAGGATAGATCTGATGTGGGCAGCCTTTTACAGCACTGGTTTGTATCCGCCACACAGGTTAGAGAATAACTAGAAATAAGAAGACCCTCAGTTCAACCACTGTGCTTACATTCTCATAAGGTTGTTGTAAGAAAAACACTTTGTAAACATTACACTGTATTCTATATAAAATTCTAAGACTTGTTCCTGTGACGCCCTTTCTCTTAAGCATTTCAGGATATTTCTTGAGTATATCTGTGTAGGGAGGGAGTTAATGTGGTGGTGGATTTGAAATCTGGGGACCTGAAATAGAATCTTAGCTCAGCTGTTTACTGTCATTGTGATATTTTACCACCATGGTAAATAAAATCTCTAGACCTCTTTCCTCACTTGTACAATGAGGGGCTTGGACTAGAAGATATCTAAATTTCCTCTGAGTTCTAAGTGCTGTGGTCTTATTAGTAGAGGCATCAGTCATTCTCAATTCGTGGAAGACAGAATTTGATTTGAACCTGGAAAGATAAGCAGGCAAAAGGAAGAAGGGAGGGCATTCTAAGTAAGAGGAAAAACATGACTGAGGACAGACAAGAATAATGTTGGGATGTCCATGTAGGAGACTGTACCCATTTGGCAGATGGGAAAACTGAACTATGATGCTCTTTGTCCAAGGACAAGCATAACTGGGACTGAGGATGAGGTCTTATGATTTCAGTTCGATGCCCATGAAATCTGGGTTTCTGTTCAGTCATTCATGAATGTGTAATGACAGTGGATGACAATAAGACAAACAAGTTGTATGCCATGTGTATGGTTATTGTTTCCTTGTTTTGGTGGGAGCCATGTCCATTGACCTAATTCCTATACTAGTGGGTCTTTCCTTTTACAAGGAGCCTTTTTCCTTCTTTGGATTGATACCACAGCCAGGAAAAACTTGAAGCTATTTGGAATTTCAACACCTTTTAAAAGCCTAGGGTCCAGGGTGTTTAAACATTGTTTGGTAACCCAGAAGGCAGTTTAGAAGTTATGGACTTCAGGTTAGAGAGCATCACCTTAAGACCAGTGGTTCTCAACCTTCCCTAATGCCATGACCCTTTAATACAGTTCCTCATGTTGTGGTGACCCCCAACCATAAAATTATTTTCGTTGCTACTTCATAACTGTAATTTTGCTACTGTTATGAATCGTAATGTAAATATCTGATATGCAGGATGTATTTTGATTGTTACAAATTGAACATAACCCACAGGTTGAGAACCACTACCTTAGACACAGGACAAGATCTTCCTCACTAGCTGCCTAAACTATGACAAAAATCTTCCCAAGTCCCACATGCAATCATGACTTCATCCCTGTTAACTAGGATCATTTTTCTGTTGCATAGGTCTGGCATGGCATATCAGTTCAAAATTCTTGAGTGGATCCTTTTGCCTCCATACTAATGTACACATTCAAGGCCCCTCCCCCACACCTTGGCACTGCGCTACTTTACCTATCTTCCCATATTTCTGTTCTCCAATACTCTACCCCCTAGCTAAATTGTTCTATTATCTGTTACCGTTCACACCCCCACACCCAGGCTAATTGTGCCTAGCATGGCCTTCCTCCTTCTTGCTGCTAATAGAAATCTTTTAAAAGACACCTCAAGGGGCACGGAGCCAAGATGGCGGCATAGCAGCAGCAACATATCGCAGCTCTCACATAGCCACCCCAAAATACCCATAAAATAGGACTCTAAACAATCCTAGAACCCCAAAACGCACACAAGG
>CM053588.1:68506978-68595407 GCA_028646515.1 Pseudochirops corinnae | reverse complement strand
CCAGTGGGGGTGGATGACGAGGGAGAAAGAGAAAGAATCTAGAATCTAAAGTTCTATAATCAAATGTTAAAAATATATATGTGTGTGTGTGTATATATATATATATACACACACAATTATTATTATTATTATTTTTATTAATTACATCCAACTGGAACTTGAGATACACAGGCACTGTGGTTGGGAGATCCATCCTGCCCTACCTAAAAGTCAGAGGGGTGAGGGGGGAAGACATAGGAGAGAATAGATTGGGGGTGGGGGGGATACACTGGGATGGCTGTTTTGGGGTGGTGGGTAGGGGAAAGATGGGGAGAAAATTTGTAACTCAAAATTTTGTGGAAAGAATGATGTAAACTAAAATAAAATAAAAATCAATTAAAAAGAAAAAAAAAGGAATGTAAAAAAAAAAAACAAAACTCTTCTATAAATCCAAAGCTGTTGGTAGAAATACTGTCCACTTCCAGAGAACTGATGAGAGTCTGAATCCAGATCAAAGCATACTTTTTAAACTTACTTCATTTTTATACTTGTTTTTTGTTCAGTGTTTTCTTTTGCAACATGGTTAATACGGAAATATGTTTTACATGACTGCACAATGTATATAATCTATATCAAATAGCTTGTGTTCTCAAGGAGAGGGCAGGGGAGGGAGAGAATTTGGAACTCAGTTTTTTAAAAAGTTTAGAAATTTTACATATGATTAAGAAAAAATAAAAGAAATGGGAAAAGAAACTACTATAACTCTTCTTCCTTTTAATAATATTTTCAACTTATGTCTTCTGGGAATCTGTATGTTTATTGGCTTGTTTTAAAAAGTGGACACTCTGTTGGTACCTGAGACAATGAGAAGAGGAAACAGAAAAATCTTTTTAAAAATAAGAAGCTTTGGGGCAGCTAGGTGGCATAGTGAATAGAGCACTGGCCCTGGAGTTAGAAGGACCTGAGTTCAAATTCAGCCTCAGACACTTGACATTTACTAACTGTGTGACTTTAGGCAAGTCATTTCATCCCAATTGCCCTGCCTTCCCCCCTCCAAAAAAAAAATATTTTAAAATCTTTTTTTAAAAAACTTTTTAAAAAATAAGCAGCTTTGTTTGGAGGTGAATGGAAATGGCCCTTGATACCCCAGGTACCTCTGGAATATGAAGGTGAAATCATCCTTTTCTGATTTTGCTTTCAGAACCAGGGCTGCTGTCTTGTATCTTGGAGGTGACACTGGTTTCTCCAAGGCTGTGTAACAGAACACAGGTTCTGATTGAGCCTGCCAAGCTGGAAAGGCTCTAAGCACAGTCCAGGCAGCAGGTGCACCTGAAATAGTCCTCAGCAAAATTGAGAGCTTGTTATTAGCAGAAGAGTGGCCCCTAAACCAAGAGTTGCTGTGGCCACAAAATTCATGAAGTAGGTGAAAGTAATAAATTGTTCCTTCTCTTCTATGCAGGACCCTTACTCTTTCTTCAGGGACAGTGAGAAAATAGTGGGGAAGATCCCCAGAGGATGGTAAAGTCAGTTTTAGACCATCCGCAAACATTCCTATAACTGTAGATCTTTTAAACATAGGTTATCTGGCCAAGTAGTTACACTGCTGAAGAAATAAATCATATTCACTCCATGACAAGCTAGGGTCACATTTTGCCTCAGTTGGTTATAATTTATCGCCGTAGGGTTCTTTCAAGCTAGAAAAATAAAGTTACATGCAAACCATTTGTTGAGGATGGTTATAGAAATTTTTTGATGGAAAGAAATCAACATAGGCCATATCTAATCTTTACTTTAAGCAATGTGGTAGAGCAGGTAGGAGAGCTGAGTTCAGATCCCATTCCCCCTTCCCCCCACACCCACACACTTCACAACTTCACACCCATGTGGCCCTGAGCTCCTTGATGAGTTTCCTCATCTGTAAAATGAGATGGTTGGATTCAGTGGCCCATAAGGTTCCTTTCAGCTTTGAATCTATTATCTATAAAACAAAAAGGTTGGACTAGATGATCTTTAAGATCTCTACTTCTGATTCCAAAGACTAGATGAACTGTATAAATGGGGAATGGAGAGGGGGGCTTCTGCTTCCCCTCCATCAAAACCATCATTACCTAGTTCCCTGGTGGCCTTTACAAATAGCCAGGGTTAGGGAGAGAGGGAAGGGAAAGGCTGTTTTTAGCCACTCTTCCAAGGACAGAGAAGATGAAAAGAAGACTATAGATTGCAAAAACAGGAAAGGGAGAGTTACCCAAACCTTGGACTTTCTGTAAAATGGATCACAAGTCAAAGCTAACAGCAGATAGCATCTGTTGTATACTGGAAGTTTCAGGACCTCTTCTTACCAGTCAATGCAATTAGTTGAGCAGAGAAAGTTAGGTAGATGGGTTGGGGGTGGGGGCCAGTGGGAGGAGGGGACTACTTAGTTCAGACAGATGGCTCCTCAGGTGAGCACCTCTCCTCTCCCTATTCTGGAAAAGCCCCAGGTGCTCAGCTCTGGACTTGGGCCTAAATGCTAATGGAATTTAAAATCCTTCGGGTCTTCCTCTTTTCCAACCCAAAGAATAGCCAAAGAACACAGAAACTCATTCTTTCTATGGGAGGCAGCATGAGATGGTGGAAAGAGCACTAGTCTTCAAGTCAGAAGACATGACTTAGTAATTACATGGCCATGAATAATTATTTATTTTATTAAATATTTAATTAAACCTTACATACTTATATGTATCTATCTAGGCATTTCTCTTAAGATTCTTGATGGAAATAAAGTCAGGATGACTGATACTTAGGGCCAGTCAATTCTCTGTATATCTAGGTGGGAATTTATTTTATTATGTAATCAGATGCTGAGATAGGTGATGGGGATACAAAACAAAAGCAATGTATTCCCTGCCCTCAGGTGACTTAACATTCTTCTGGGGAGGCATGCAGCCAACCAAGTTCCTTGATAAGTAAATACAAGATGATGCAAAATAAAATACAAAGTAATTTCTGAGGAAAAACATTAAAGATTAGAAGAATCAAGTAAAGGCCTTTTCTCTCTTTCTTTCTTCCTTCCTTTCTTTCTTTCTTTCTTTCTTTTTTTTTTTTTTTGCCTTTTGGAGGGGAGAAAGTAGGGCAATTGGGGTTACCCCAGGTCACGTGGCTAGCAAGTGTTAAGTATCTGTGGCTGGATTTGAACTCAGGTCCTCCTGACTCCAGAGCTGGTGCTCTATTCACTGTCCCAGCAAAGGCCTCTTGAAGGTGGTTTTATTTGAGCATAACCTTAAGAGCCAATAAATGAGTAAGCAGTCCGAAAAGGTAAATTGGAGATAGATTATGAAGGCCTTAAATCAGCGGTCCTCAACCTGTGGGTTATGTTCAATTTGTAACAATCAAAATACATCCTGCATATCAGATATTTACATTACGATTCGTAACAGTAGCAAAATTACAGTTATGAAGTAGCAACGAAAATAATTTTATGGTTGGGGGTCGCCACAACATGAGGAACTGTATTAAAGGGTCGCAGCATTAGGAAGGTTGAGAACCACTGCCTTAAATGCTAAGCAAAGGTGTTTCTACTTTGATGTGGAGCCCCTGAAGCTTCTTGAGTAGGGGAGTGATAGAGTAAAATCTGTCTTAGAAGTGTCTCTTTGGCAGTTGTGGGAAGGGTGAATTGGGACAAGAGAGGGACTAGATTCAGGAAGACCAGTTAGGAGACTGTTCTCGTCGTCCCTGTAAGAGGTGTGAGGGCCTGATCTGAGGGGTAAGATTTAGGACCTGTTGAGGATCTGGATGGAAAATGGAGATGTATTTATCATGGAGATAACTGAAAGAAAGCTGGTAGCTGCCTTCAGGTGTTGCAGGGGACTTGTTGTAGACAGCCAGGTAGCAGAGTGTTTAAAGCAAGTCAGATTTAGACTTGATCTAAGGAAAAACTTCCCAAAATCTTATCTGAAATGAGAATGGGCTGCCTTAGAAAGCAAGGGCTTAGAAAGCACTTGAGATGTCCAAATGAGGTAACATTTGTAAAATGCTTAGCACAGTACCTAGAACTTAAGTGTTCCTTTCCCTTCCTTTTCCGTAAAGGTCTTCAAACAAAGATTGAATAACCACTGGAATGTTGTGGAGGAATGAAATGGACCTTTCACCTCCAGTTTGCTGTCTGTATCTCCTATATACATAATTGTTTGTGTTTTGTCTCCCCTATTAGAATGTGAATTCTTTGAATTTTTTTCATTTGGTGCACTTTATTTTATTATGTTTCAGGTGTCGGGGATACATTGTGCTTATTTAGCACAACATTGTATGTAGTAAGTACTTAATAAGGGCTTGTTGACTTGGAGGTCTTTAGCTGAAGCCCACAGAATTTTAGTGACTTGTCCAAGGTACATGGATGAATCTAGATAACTCTTGCCATCCTTTCTGATTCTCCAGTCGTATGATTCTGTGACGGTTTGTGCCTGAAATATACTTGGTCCACACTTTGAGGAACCCCTCCTTCCTGTTCATTCCTTCCTCTTAGCTATAATCAGTGAGTCAGTAGGCATTTATTAAGCACTTACTATGTGTGAGGCACTGTTAGACTCAGGAGCTAGAAAGATAAAAAGAGAAATATCCCCAGTCCTCAGGATTTGACTCTTTGGGAAACAACAAATACATGCAGAGAGTGCCAGAGGTGTAGACAAGGTTATTGGGGAGGGGGAGATGCTTGGAGACACACTAGCAGCTGCAAGTGTCAGGTAAAGCTTCATGTACAAGGTGGCTTTGAGGTGAGCCTTGAAGGGAATTAGAGATCTCAAGATACAGTTATGAGGAGGAACAGAATGAGCAAGGAGAGCTTCATGAAGGAAGTAAACATGAACTGGGCCTTGAAGGAATCACAGAACCCCACACACATGCAGATGGGATAGCAAAGGTCATCAAGATCAGTTTGTACCTGACAAATGACCTTGGGCACATCGTGTGAAATGATCTTCTCTGGGCCTCAGTTTCTTCATGCATCAAAGACATGGTAAGGTCAATTTGGCTGAACTATGAAATGTGTAAAGGAGAGGAAGGTGCAGTGCTGGGAAAGTAGAATGAGGGCAGGTTGTGAAGACCTTTAAATGCTCAACGAAAAGTTTGTGTTTGATTCTACAAGTAATAAGGACTCCCTAGAGTTTATCAGACAGGAGGATGACATGGTCATAGCTTTGCTTTAGGCAGCTATATGGAGGGGGGAGAGATTGGAATGAGGGGGGAAATGCAAGCAGTAGTCATTCTGTGGAGGGTTGTGGTAGTATAAGTAGAGAAAGGGGAATGGATGTGAAAGAGGTGGTGGAGAAAGAAACAGCAAGACTGGCACCTGACTGTATATATGGGGTAAATAAGGAGTCAAGCTTGACAACCACATTGTGAATCAGAATAACTGGAGGAATGGTAGTTTCCCTAGGAAATAGGGGAGTCTGGAAGAAGATTGGATTACTACATAGATAAGATACTTAATTATAGGAATGATACAAAGCTGAGAAGGATAGTTAACCTATTAGATGACAAAATCAGGAGCCAAAGGGGATTTAACAGACCCAGACTTGGAGCTGACTATATGAAAGATGAAATATAATAGGAAGAGACGTGTAGTCTTATGCTTGAGTTCAGAAACTGAACTGCATAATTGTAAAATGGGACAGACATTGCTAGACGGTTTGTCTGTAAAAGGTCTGGAGCTGAGTTTAGCCTAAATATTCATACCGAGGAAACCAAGTGGATGAATAATTTAAAATATGACATAGAGTTGGATAAGCAGCCAACTAAAGAGTTAGTTCATCAGTACATATATCTTGGACAGATGTTGTAGACAGACAGTGAGCTCAGTCAAGAATTGAAGAGGATGGAAACCAACCTGAAATTGCAGTGCTTTTAGTGACACTTTTCCCCCTCCCCCTGAATTTGTCCCTAAATCAAAAACCCATCTTTTCTGATAACAGTATTTTTCCAGTGATGTATTCTATCAAGTTGTAGAATACCTCCATCTAAGATTAGAAGTTACAGGCTGCCCAAAGGCCTACCCAAGATATGCAGTGGGCATGAATAGGTTGTAACATGTTACCAACCAAAAATTGCCCAAGAGGAATAATGTTTATCAGAGAAATGTATAACTAGCAAAGAGGGTCCATATCCAATAGACGTATTCCATTGGTAGTCTAGGCTTTGGGCATGCCTGGCAGGCTTTCTGTGAAAGAATCACAGGAAGTTATGAATAAGAGTTGTATACACTGAGATGGTATGAATAGATGGTGATCTGCATCTTTCGAGGGTGTTCCAGCATTGAGATCATGATTCCATTGAGCTGTTGAGAGAAGTGATAATTGAAGGAAAAATTTCTCATCAGACTACATCTAGAGTACTTCGTTCAGTAAAGGAGGGGTGCTGATAAACCAGAGCTTCCAAAGGTTGTCAGCCAGGATGGCAAATGACTGACCGTACCATACACAGACTAGCCTGAAATCTGTCCTGTGAAAGAGAGCCAGACTTGCATCGCTTGGTCCCCGAGGGCAGAATTAGATAGCATTTTCAAAGAAGCAAATGTAAGCCGGTCATATTGAAAATTAGCATTGTTAAAGTGGGATGGGTTGCCTTAGAAGACAGTGGATCTGCCTTCATTAGAGCACTTCAGACAGAGGTTAGATATGTATTGTTGAGTATTTTAAAATGGAGACAGTTTTTTAGGGCTAGATTGGCCTAAGGTATGCAAGATATCTTCTTGCTCCACCTATGATCTTCTATGATTTGAAGGATTTACTGCTGATATATGGCAACTGAAAAAATACAAGGAGCTCAGTTTGCTTTTTCTGGCTTAAAATGTCAGCTCTGTATTTTATCTCTGTAGAGAGGCCATGACATGGACAAGAACCAGAGTGTCAACAAAACATTGTTTCTGTTAATCATCTGGTATATAAAGAAAAACTTTTTTTTTAACATAGAATGCCTTTCCATCGAAAAGCATCATAATTTAATGGGAAAAACACTCAATCTGGGATCTGAGGTCCTGCCAGTTATTATTACATGTGAGATATGCAGATTGAAATATTTAAGTGTCCTACCACGCAGGGTTATTGTGTCAGCCACACTCTATAAATGTCAGCTATCGTCATTATTTCTGGATTTAAGAAAAAAGATTTTACCTGTCCCTTTGATTTGCAAATTCTCCAAGTATGAGTTTTTGTATAAGATTACTACCATTATTGCTCCTTATTTTTATTGCATTATTTCTTATTTTCTAATGTCAGAAAGCAAGACCCATACCCAGTGGGAGCATCTGGAAGCAGTCTGGGGGTGTTCTAGACTTGGCCCATTTAGGGGGATGGAGAGCCAGGCGAGTCTATCTCCTCTTATAGGTAGTGACTGCCATTCTTTCATTTCTCTAGAAACCATGGCGAGCCCAGGGAAGGACAATTACCGGATGAAGAGCTATAAGAACAAAGCACTGAATCCAGAAGAAATGAGAAGGCGGAGAGAGGAAGAGGGAATCCAGCTCCGTAAGCAGAAACGAGAGCAACAGGTAAGGGTGGAACCTGTCACAACCCTTCTGCAAAAGTGGAAAAAACAGTGGGGAAGGATTTGCTGCAATCTCATATTAAAAGGGACAGGTACGGGATATTGCGAAGTGAGGAAGAACTTTTGTGTTGGTTCCATCTCTAATCATGCTTATTCCCATCTCCCTGCAAAGCAGCCTGTTGGTGGATGGAAGGAAGAAAGATACCTGCCAGATTAGTCTACTCCTTGAGCCCTCTGAACAAGCCGTGTGCTCACCTTCCTCTCTTTTTTTTTCATACCAATCCCCAACTTGGGCCACCTTCCCTGCCTTGAGTCCTCTTGAGTTGTCTGTTTGTTACCTGACTTTTAAAGTTTAGCACTAGTCCTACTTCTTAATGAAAATTTACTAAACCCTCATGGCTCCAAGTAATTTCTTTGCCCTCAGAACTCATCTAGAACTTACTTCAGAAGCATAGCATGTAAATTATTTTCATGTATTTGTCTCTTCAAATAGTCTATAAACTCAAGAGCTGTGGCCATGTCTTACATATCTTGCATATCTGTTTATGGCCCCCCTCTCTTGTCAATTTTTTCTATGCAGATATTCATTCATAAGATTGAAAACAAAATTACGTTTAAACTCTCATCATCCCCACCACCTCTAGTAACTCCCAGATCTATCCTTTCTGATGCTATAGACAGTGCTGGTAATTCTGATTTCAATTGGTTTCATCATCTTAGGGCTTTCCCACCAAATGAGGTTCTTCTTGGCCCTTGGTATGAATTTGGAACCTATTAAGTTATATGCCCCTACACTTATCAGTTCTGTCCAAATTGGTTCATCTTCTGGACAGATTGTCTGACTATCATTGACTAGATACAGACAGATGTCCAAAGGGGAAGGGCTGGTCCGATTTGGCCTTGGATATTATGTATGAGTCTGCTAATAAACAGATATATTTACTATTTACCTTTTAAACTTTTACTTTCAGCTTTTTAAACGAAGAAACGTAGAACTAATCAGTGAAGACGCTGCCATGTTTGACACACTACTCATGGACTCCTATGTCAGTTCCACCACTGGGGTAAGGCCTGAATGTACAATATTAGGGGTTTCCTATGATTGGGCATGTCATATAGGTTCCTGTTAACTCCCATTTTTCCACTGGGAGAGATTATTTTTTGTTGTCACCATGGTCTTTTTAAAAAAGCATAATGTTAGGCCAGGTGTCATCCTAATAGTCCTTATAGACCAGCCACCAAGGGAAGTCATTTGAAAAGTAGTAATGATTGTTCTCCATCCCAGAATCCTCAAGAATGAGAATAGAGTTCTGAGCATCCCAGATTTTTTCTCCTCATTAAGCTGTGTGGCAGCAGTAGATGAGATAGAATTTCTCATGAGAGGAATTGTCTCTGTTGAGTGATCTTTATATCCTGTGAATTTCTCTATGAAGGGAGTAGATAAGCAGACAGAGTACTAGGTTTGGCATGAAGGGACTGGGGTTTGTTCTGCTACTTAGAATTGGTTTGATGTTGGCAAAGGCCTAATTTTCTGTTTTTTATAATGAGAGAGTTGGACTAAATGATTTGGAATGTGACTTCTAACATTAAATCCTATAATAGTATTTTTATTTGCATTTTCATACTACCCGTAAGAGCCTTTCCATAGTAGCTGCTGGGGGATTGAGCCCAAGGGGGCTCTGGGGACTTGGAAGCTGGATTTTCTGGTTACTCATCAAGTCCCAGCTCTATCCTTTCCCTTTAGGATAGAGTGATTACAAGAGAGATGGTGGAGATGCTCTTTTCTGAAGACTCTGACCTGCAGTTAGCAACCACCCAGAAATTCCGCAAGCTGCTCTCAAAGGGTAAGATGCTCTGGAAGAAGACTCAGGAAGAAAATAGGGGCAGAGTTTAACAAACTAGAGATATTAGCATGGAAGAGAGAAGCCAGGTAGCCATCTATAAACCCCTCAGATACTAGAAGGGCCAGACAAGCTAGGAGGATGGCTCCAGCAGGGAGATTTCAGCTCAGTAGTCATCAGAGTTTCCTTTCACCTGCCTCAGGAGGTTCTCCCTGCACACCTTTAGCCAAGGGCTGAGTGCCCACTAGTCAGGAAGATTTTAGAAGGCATCCTCACACAGATCTGGTTTGTACTGGGCATCTTCTGAAGCCCCTCTCCAGCTCTGAGCTTTATCAGGCTGTGAAATTCCATCCTCCTCCAAGATTCCTCTCTGGGCCTGATACATTCCATTAAGTTCTGCTGGTTCCAGAAGTTTTTCTGGGCCTTGAGAGCAGAGTAGTCACAAAGAAAGGAATGCTATCTTTCAGGGCCACTTTTCTGAATGATAGTCAACATTTCTGTGGTATTACCTATGAAGATAGAGGTAGCCAAGTAATATCCCACATGGCCCTCACAGATGGGAAGGGGGAGAGGGATTTGGTCATGCAGTATGCAAGTGCTTGTGAGTCCTTGATATTCCTCATTCAGTTTAGTCACCTTCCCCTCACTTTACCCACATTAGAACTTTTTTGGTGACCTGCTCACATAAAACTGCTTAGTGGTGACTGACTATATAGAGCCCAGACATTTTACCTATGAAGAAACTCAAAATTTTGTTTCAGGCTCGCATATGTGTGTTACTTGAGAAAAGGACACCTGAAGTGTTGCCATTATCATCATATGGAATGGAGGTGTCAGCCAGGGAGTGGGTGTAGTCTAGACCTCTCTTCATTCTTGGCCTTTCTCCACAGAGCCAAATCCACCCATAGATGAAGTGATTAATACCCCTGGAGTAGTGGACAGGTTTGTGGAATTTCTGAAGAGGAGCGAGAACTGCACATTACAGGTGACTACAGGGGAGGTCTTGGGTACAGAGACCCAGCAGGGTTGTTACCTGCCTCAAGTGCTGTGTTATGCTTTGGATGGTGGGTGGGGGGAGCGAGAGGGTGTGACAGGGCTTTCCCCCAAACCCTTAGGCAGCTGGCAAGAAATGGGATCTGCCCCCTCGCCCTCAAGACCACCTGAAACCAGGCAGCCTCGAGTGGGAGGCAGCGTGGTGTCATGGAAAGAGCACCGGACTGGGAGTCAGGAGACCTGGGTTCGAGTCCTGTAAAATGAGGAGGTTGGGCTGAATGATCTCTAAGGTCCCTTTCAGCGCTAACATTCTGTGATTCCCCAGCCTGACCTCTAGGGAGGGTCCTACTGCATGTCTGGCTTGGGGCTCCTTTGGAGGAAGCAGACGGTTTCTGTCAATTCTTGATCACCAAGCTCTGGGTTCTGTTCCACATAAAGGGGAGGGATCCTCCTGAACCATGGGATACAATTAATGGGCACGCCCTATCCCACAGCTTTCAGTTCCAGTCTCCCTAACGCAAACACCAGTAATCCATTTCCCACTGTACCTCTTTCAGTTTGAAGCTGCCTGGGCCCTGACTAACATTGCCTCAGGAACCTCGCAACAGACTAAAATTGTCATTGAAGCTGGAGCTGTCCCTATCTTCATAGAATTACTTAACTCTGACTTTGAGGATGTACAAGAACAGGTAATGAGCTCATTGGGGGTTAGTGGTAGAGCAGAGTCCAGTGACAAGACAGTCTTCCTCCCCTAGTTTCTGACTGAGGCTGTGACCAGATGTTTCGTCACTCCTAATTGTATAGGTCTTGTTCAAGGGGCTCTAAAGATGCTGCTACCAGGCTGATCTCCCTTTCATTCAAGTGAGATCTGGACTGTCTTTGGAATTACTGAGGTTTAGAGAAAGTGGTCAGGGAAGTGACTGGGCCTGAGAACTAAGCCGTATGGAACTTACTATGGCCTTGTGAGCTGTGCTTAAATGCCTGTTTACGTGGATACTGTGGTGTTCATGGGTTTGAGTCCTGGTTTGAATCCTAACTCTACTTATTGCCTGTGTGTCCTAGAGCAAATTATTCCTCCTTCTGGATTAACGAGTCCTTGTCCTCTGACATAAAATGAATCCAAGACCAGATGACCCAAATGTTCTCAGTAGCCAGACAAGCTGTGTTGTTAAGAATCTCATTTTATTCCTTTCAGGCAGTCTGGGCCCTGGGAAACATAGCTGGTGACAGCTCTGTGTGCAGAGATTATGTCCTGAACTGTGCCATCCTCCCACCATTGTTGATGTGAGTAACCGCAGACCCCTCAGCCCAGGGCATCCATGGACCTGTTGAATAGTGGGCAGCTGGGTGGCCTCTGGTTCTTAGGATGGAAGAGTATACTGTGCAGGCAAAGGTTTCTGGATGTGGGGAATTCTAAGAGGCTGCATGGTGTGATGAGAAAAGAAAGATTTGAAATACAAGGACCTGGTCTCAAGTCACAGTTCCCCTGCTTGCTTCCTGGGTGATGTAGAATAGATCACTTCACTCCCTTGGGTCTCCATTTCTTAATGGATAAAATGAGGGCATTGAGCCAAATGACTTCTCCAGTCCCACTTGGGCATTCTGTAATTCTTGGAAATTGTCATTATGGTTGCCAGAGTTAGTCTGCTTTTAGACTAAACAGGTGGGGGATGTTTATGCTTATTATGCAAAGCACCACCTTCTTAATCACATCTCTTTATTGAATAAGATTCTGAACCTGAGTAGGCAAGAAGTTCTGACAAGTCTCAGGGGGCCCTTTCTTTCTTGTGGTTTCAGAAACGATCATTTTGTGCATGTGCCCTAAGACCAAAATGCTCTGTATAATGAACTGTTCCACTCAGCTGAAAAGACCTTGAAAACAGGCCCAGGGAACAATTCTATTTACCATCTAAAAACTGGCCTAGCAAAGAACTGAAAGGCATAGAAGGTTGGCTACCAAGGAACATTTTTTGTCCATAGCAATTCATGAGGCCCCCTGCTAAAGCATAAAAAGCTGTGATTTGGAGAAAGCTGTGCTATAGTGGAAAGAACATGATTTCTGGAGTCAGAGGACCTGGGTTCAAATCCCATCTGTAAGGTTTACTGCCTGAGTGACCCTGGGCAGGCCACATCACTTTCCTCATTTTCCTTAGATATGAAATGAAAGTTTTGTACTTTGGAAGATGATCTCTTGGGGTCCCTTCAGCTCTAAATATATCCTGTGATCATTCTTCTAGCACCCATGAAATAACAGCAGCATACAATTCCTTATGTAGGCAAACAGTGAAATGACTAGGCACATCTGAACTACCTCATAAAGTGAGAATGTGGGGCTGTTACCCCCAAGATCTCTGAAGACCAAGCTTTTGTAGCCTCCCCTGTCAGGTATAAGGTGGCAGTGCCGCTCAGCTCAACTTCCTGACCCATTTAGAGCTTGGTCATACTGAGTTTGTGGAATAAAATCCTCATAGTCTCCTTCAGGCTTTGTACCCAGGCCTAAGAACCCCAGGCTTGACTTCCTAATGTTGCACTTCCCTCAGACTCCTCACCAAATCCACACGTGTGACAATGACTCGCAATGCTGTCTGGGCCCTGTCAAACCTGTGCCGAGGAAAGAATCCGCCCCCAGAGTTTGAGAAGGTAAGCCCTTTTGTGCATCTGCTCTCCCTCTGACCTCCTACTTAGAGCCAGACTGGTGTCAGTTTTCTGTGCAGAGGAGGCTTTTCCTTGGCTACTCTATTGTATTGTCAGCCTTGTTCATTAGGTTTTGGGGGGAGTTCCCAAAAAGTCCTAATTCCAGAAAAGGGTCTTAGCATGGTGGGGTAGTGGTGGAAAGAAACACTAGTGTTAGTCAGAATAAGTTGTAGAAAATCCTGGCTCTGTGAACACTTAGCTGTGTAACTTTGGGCAGGTCATCTCAATTTCCTAAACCAGTTTCCCTTTTCTCATCTGTCAAGTGGGGAAAAGAGAAGAATCCTGTCAGTTACAGGGTTGCACAGGAAGCATGTGAGAAGCCATGAAGGGCCCGTCAGGGGGTCATTCTGCTCCTAAGTGATAGCTTGGGGCTAAGCTCTGGTCAGAGGGCAAAACAGATGTTTGCCAGAAGTGCCTCGTGGCCTTGGGCCTACCTGCTTCACCACCCAGTCTGAGCTGCTCTCCCTGTGCATTCGCAGGTGTCTCCCTGTTTGCCTGTGCTGTCCCGCCTGCTGTTCAGCAGTGACTCAGACTTGCTGGCAGATGCATGCTGGGCCCTCTCTTATCTGTCGGATGGTCCCAATGAGAAGATTCAAGCTGTCATAGACTCTGGGGTGTGTCGGAGACTGGTGGAGCTCCTAATGTGAGTGCCGGATAGCCAACCTGACTCTCAGCAAAGAGACGTCATTCGTTAGGCTCCCCTGAATTGGTGTGTGGCATGCAGGACACCTCCCCCAGACTACTTGTAGCTTCAGATTGGTTATGAATGGATGGAGCTTCTTGTCTGCATGGCTCTGGAAAATCCTCCCAACCAGTTTCTTTAGTAGAAAGGATACTGATCTTGAGGTCATCAGGCTCAGTCCCAGTCCTGACACTGTTGCTTTCCAATTATTTGACTGTGGGCAGATTACTGAAGCTCTCTTGAGTCTAAATTTTGCCTTCTGTTAAATGGGGATAATAACATTTGTTCTGCTTTCTATGAGGTGCTAGTAGTTTTATCGTTGATGGTTACTACTGGAGGAGCAGAGTATTTAGCCTAAGAAGAGAATTTTTAAGTTCCTACTATGTGTCAGGTCCTGTGCAGAGTGCTGGAGATGCCAAGACAGAAATGAATCAGTCCTTACTCTCAAGTTTACCATAACAAAATAAATGCCACGCATTTTAGGGAGGGGAGGGAGGACACTCACTCTAGAGATTCTAGAAGGAGGGGCATGAGGGCCTAAAAAGGCACAGAGCTACGAGGAGATACCCTCAACCTGCCCCTTTGTGGAGGTGGGAGCCCCTCAAATGTCACGCGTTGCATGGGTTTGAAGACTTTTTCAATGTTTGGTTCAGTTATACTGATTTTTTTTCCTTCTCTAAAAAAATACTATTTGTTATGAGATGGGGAGAATACTTGGGATAACTATGATGATATAAGAAATAGAAGATATCAATAAAAACTTAACTTTAAAAAAAAGGAAAGAAAAGGCCCAGAGATGGAATATGAGAAACAGCCAGAAGGCCTGTTAAGTTAGAAAGGGAAAAAAAAGAAATAAGATGCAGGACGTCCCCAAAGACTTTAATAGCTGCACTGAGACTTTTGGGACACCCTATATAATTGGGGCCAGGGTTGGGTAGCTGCTTTAGATGGGCGTGTGCATTTATTCTAGAGGCAACTAAAGCCATGGGGATTGGAGTGACATGGTTAGACCTATACTTCAGGAAAAGCACTCTGGAAGCATCATAGAGGATGAATGGGAGAAGGGAGAGGCTCAAGGCTTGGAAATCATGTAGGAGTCTTTGAAATAGCCCGGGAGAGAGATGATGAAGACCTAAGCTAAGTAATGAGAAGTGGATAGATCTAAGGAAAACTGGAGGTAAAAATGGCCAGGTTTGGCTACTCATTAGATATAGGGGACAAGTGAGAGTGAGGAGCCGTGCAGGACATCAGGGCTGCCCACCTGGAGAAGTGAGAGAAAACTTAGGGGGATTTGTGTCTGAGGAAAGCGCAAAAAAAAAAAGTAAATGACATAATCCCTAGAAAGCACTTAGCCAGCTTTAAAGAATGTAAGTGCTGCCTATTCTCCATTATTAAATGGGTCAAGTGACAGCTACAATTGCATACAAGACAGATTTCATTTCATTTTGAGGTTAGAGCTTTCCTTTCTGGATGGGGTAGTGAGGTACCTGTTACTGGAGATAGAACAGCAGCCTGGGGTCTCACAGGAAGGTTGTAGGTTGTCAGCTGCGAGGTGTAATCGTTGACCTATGAATTTGACTTGATTTAGTGGAAAACTCTTTAGATTCGGAGTCAGGACCAGGATTCCAATCCCAGCTCTTTACCTTTGCAGTGTTGATCAAGTCATTTAACCTTTGTAGACTCAGTTTCCTCATCTCAGAAATAAGGTGATTAGGTGATTTATAAGGTCTTTTTTTTCTCTAGTCTAGATTCTCTGATTGTTTGGGGTTTTTTTTTTTCTTACTACCTCATAAAGACAACAAAGCTGTGCCATAGATCTTTATCCTAGACTAATTACAGTCTCTTTGGGGCTTGTCCTTTCTCTACAGGCACAATGATTACAAAGTGGCCTCCCCTGCCCTTCGAGCAGTAGGCAACATTGTCACTGGTGATGACATCCAGACCCAGGTAAGGAGTAAAAGCCTCTGCCCTGTCTTCCTCAGGCCATCCCCCTGAGAAGAAGACTTTACAAAGGCAGGGCCTGACAGATAAAAACAGTCCTGAGCCTGGGATTTCTTTTTGTCCTGAGGCACTGTGACTATCTGAGTGACAGATGCAAATTGGCCGTACTAACTCTGTACTCTTCTTCAGGTGATTCTCAACTGTGCAGCCCTACCTTGCCTCCTCCACTTACTAAGTAGTCCCAAGGAGTCAATACGGAAAGAAGCTTGCTGGACAATTTCAAACATCACAGCCGGAAACAGGGCCCAGATACAGGTAGAGAAGACAAAAAGATTCTTGTTCAAGTATCGAGACTAGATAGCCTCAAGCCCCTTATAAGCTTTTGATTCTGTGGGAAGTCCAAGAAGAGCCTTCAGCTGTTTACTTCCAAAGGGCAGAATTTCATCCTTACTCTTAGAAGTGAGGTCAGGGTTGAACCTAGTGGTCCCTAAGAAGTAAGCCAGGTAGTCTGCTGCTCTTCCTTTTCTGTGTGAGAGTTCATAGTTGAGAATCTGCAGGGATACAGGCTTCCTGATTGGCAGGGTCTATTCTCTGTTCCATTCTCATGACTAAGGAAGTCCTCACCAAGAGCTACTGCCCACCTCCACATGGTGCACTTTCTTCCCCCTGCTCCAGGCTGTCATAGATGCAAATATTTTTCCTGTATTGATCGAGATCCTGCAGAAAGCTGAGTTCCGCACAAGGAAAGAGGCTGCCTGGGCCATCACCAATGCCACATCAGGGGGAACTCCTGAGCAGATCAGGTGTGTGGCGCTCCTTTTCCCTTTACCACCACCCCTCTCCCCCCCATCCTCCAGTACAAGGCAGTGTCCACCAGGACAGCCATCTGACATCCCGTCAGCACATACCTCCAAGCTGCCCTGGCCTGAGAAGCCCTCCTCCATTCTAGCTTAAACAAGTCTAGGGAGCAAAGGCAGGCTGGATTTTCATGGGAATCCTGGAATGAGTCTCCCACTAGAAATGGTGAGACCGAAGAGATTGTTGGGCTCTGTACTTTCCCAGTGACATACTTGCCACAAATGTTGTTAAATATTCTTCATCTTTTGGACAGTTAAAAATGGTCAGTTTCACATTAATGGGTGGAAAATATACTTTACATTTAGCGTAGATAATATCCAGCAAGCCATGCAATATGCCTATCTTTGACAGAAGCAAATGCCTTTTTGTATTCTTAAAATACACCTTGTGAAGTGGTCAGCGAAGCAGCCCAGAAAGCTGCTGGGGAGAATCGGGGTGAGACTCTTTACCTAAAATAGTGGCTCAGTTTCCTTGCATATAATTGAGAGTTGACACTACTTTCCCATGATGGGTCAGGAATCTGACCGCCCACAGGAGGAATTTTAGGGAGCCTCAGGAGGCCCATAAGCCAGAAACTTTTGGTGTGTTGATGCATATTAACCTGTGGCATTTGTCTTACCATTGGCTCCCAGGTATCTGGTTACATTAGGCTGCATCAAACCTCTGTGCGACTTGCTGACTGTGATGGACTCTAAGATCGTCCAGGTTGCCCTCAATGGCCTGGAAAACATCCTCCGGTTGGGTGAGCAGGAGGCTAAGCGGACGGGCACAGGGGCCAACCCCTACTGTGGCCTCATTGAAGAAGCTTATGGTAGGTGGCATCTCTAGCCCTCCTTTAGTAATACTCTGAAGGGGCTTTGTGGTCATTTGCATTTGTTTCCTCATAACCCGGGTGAGTATGTTTTTGTTTTTTTACAAAAGAAACAGGAGCAAATAGAGGCAGTGTTACCTGCCTAGTAAGTCGGGATAGTGATAGCTTGCTTCCTATAGTTCTTATATATTTACAAAACATTTTCCTCACACCAGCCTTGTGAAGTGGGTAGTTTTTATCTGTAACTGCAATAATGAGGGTCAGATAACAAAGTGACTTGCCCAGGGTCACCTGGCTAATGAGTTTCAGAGCCATGACTAGAACCCAGGCTGAACTTCCAGGTCAGAATTCTCTCCAATGTGTCCCATTGCTTCTGTTCTAATGGTCCTCCAAATTTCCATTACCTCTGTAGATAAGGCCAGGGTGACTTTTCCAGCCTTTCCAGGAATTTTCTTTGTCAGGACTCATCCATATAGCAAATGTTATTTGGGTCTGAGGGAATTCTTAAGTGTGGTCCTTTTCAGGGGGGTCAGAGTTCAAAAAAGGCCCAGGAAGAACTATTTGTGAAGTTCTAGCATTTGTTGCCAATCTCAGAGATAGGGCTTCTGCCTTCTGAAGCAGTTAATATATAAAGGAAAACATATGGCCTGAGTTTGTTTTTTTAATGCCAAGATGATGGATGAGTGTACATATACTTTGAGGGAATGTGAGGAAATCAGTCACCTTCTTAATCTAGGAAGAACTTACATAAAACAGTTATTACCCTTAAGGGTTAAAAGGATAGCAGGCCCTTGTAGGCTTGAGGTGTCATGTACCCAGAGTCCCACATTACCCTTGAGGGAGGCCCTCCATCTGCCACCTGCCCTTTGCCCTGGTCATCCCTCACCTGGAGAATTGTCTGTTTCTGAGTCACATGTTGGAAGGCTTTTTAGAAAATGCCACCATTGATGAGCAGACTGGAGACGGTCTTAAGAAGATCTGTTAGAAGAACCAGGGGACCTTAGTCTGGAGGAGAAGGGGCACTTGATGTACATCTAAGTTTCATCATGTGGGTGAGATTTGAGATTAGTTCTGCTTATCCCTGAAGGTAGACATTGGCGTGCTGGGTAGAACTCCCAGAGACAGACTTGGCTTCAGTCAGGGGAAACTTCCTAACTTTTACAACATTTGTCCAGAAATCGAGTCGACCTCTCCTAGAGATGGGGTGACCACTTGGCTGAGAATTTGGGGAAGGGGGGGCATGGAAGCTCTTCCTGGGTATGTAGAGGCTGGGCCTCTGAGGTCCCTTCTAGTCTGAGTGTCTGTGGTTTCTGTTCAAGTGGAGAACGTAAATTCCACTTTCTGGCCTTCTGTCCCACCAGGCTTGGACAAGATTGAGTTTCTCCAGAGTCACGAAAACCAAGAGATCTACCAGAAGGCCTTTGACCTCATTGAGCACTACTTTGGCGTGGAAGATGAAGACACAGGCCTGACTCCTCGAGTGGATGAGACACAGCAGCAGTTCATCTTTCAGCAGCCTGAGGCCCCCATGGAGGGCTTCCAGCTATAATGCCTGCCCAGGGGAGGGGAGGGGAGGGAGAAGAGAGGAGAGCACCACAGACTGGTCCATACAGTCCTTGACAGTGGTGGTGGTGACAATGGTGGTGGCAGCAGCAGCAGTGGTGGCGGCAGGGCGGGACAGCCAGGCTTCCTGCCCTAGCCCTGGAGACTGCCCTTGCTGCCCACTTCCTCCCTCCCTTCCCAGGAGGCCCCTCTGAGGACAGGCCAAGGCCAAGGCTTTGCTTTCGTGGAGAGAAGGGGGCTTGTTTTTCCTCCTTACCCACTATATTTTTGCTGCATACCTGTCTAACCCAGGAGCCCAGGGTGGAAAAAGGAGGACCGAGGTAACCAATTTGCACCTTTTTTTTTTCTTTTGTGGTGATTTTTCTCTTTGTCCTTCCCTTCCACCCTTCCTGGCCCCTGCCCCAGGCTGTGTCAGTCTTACTTTTGGGTACTTGAGCAGATGGAATATTCCAAGGGAGGGGGGGTTGGGAGAAGAGGGGAGGGAGAGAATCCAAAAAAAATAAGTGTTCATGCTCTGATGGAATATTAATCCTGGATGCTTGGATTGAGTCATTGAAGCTTTTTCTTTTTCCTTTTGCACATTTTACTCATATTATATAATTCCTCCTGGCATTTCGGGGACATCCTTGGGTCTCTAAGAGTAGGGTACCTGACTCTCACCAGTGGCTGGTACACTATGGCCATGATGTTACCATTCTGGTTGCCTTCCCTTCTGCCTTTCTGCCTCCCTGGGGCTGGGAGGCCTTTGGGGAAACCAGTTCCACCTTCTCTGGTCTGGGAGATGGGCCACCTTATGATTACAAGGTTGGCCTCAGGAAAGGGGATGGTAAAGGCCCTCAGGTGAAAAGACCCCGATGTAGCTACTGATCCTGCTTTCCAAAACTCCCTCCACCCAGCTGTCAAAATGGTGCAACCCCTAACTTCATTGTTTACTTGAAATTTGTCCTCAGTGGTGGGACCTGCCCTGAGGTGGCAACATTTTCTCCTGAGTTTGTGGTGGGTGATGGTCTCTTTCCTCTATTGGGGAAAAGGAACAGGCCTCAGCCTGGTTTCCCACAGAGGGAATGCAGAGATGGTGACACATGTCGGGATTGCTGGAGACTTGTGTCTTTAGCCTTTCTTGCTCCTCCTCCACAGCTGGATCATGTTAATTTTACTTAAAAAGGAGAGAATGTCAAAGCTCTGTATTTTTTATATTCTATATAATAGGTAGGTGAGTCTTAATTGGTTTGGGGAGGACAGATCTATGAGCCGTCTTAATTTCTATAAATAGGATGCTGTGAGGCAGACAGAGCCTGGTGACGGTATCTCCCTCTCACACTTGATAAGTTCCAGTCCTTCTCGCTTCTTGCCTGAGCTCTAGGGTCCCAAAGCCAGATCAGGCATGAGTTGCCCCAGGGTTTTCACCTAGCCAAGCACATCAAGATGGCCTAGGGCTTGTAAACAAAAGGTCTTAGAAGGAGAGGGAGTAGGGGAGGGAAGAGAAGAACTATTCTCCATTTTAATCTTGCTGGACTCTTAGTAACCCTGAGGTCAGAGACAGAGCTGGGGGTCTTAACCAAGCCAAGCTGCTGATCCAAGTAACCCCCCCATCATACAGTGACCGTAAGCTCCCACTCTCCTGGTCTAGAAGCCTTCTCCTTGCAGTCGTAAGGAAAAGGAGATAGGAGTGTTCCTCTCTTGGTTCCCCCAGCATCATTCTGGTATTGATGTGCTGTGGCAGTGTCCTTCAGGCCTGTTTGTGCACTTAGCACCTAGAATATACCCTAATATACTCTGTGGGAACAGTTGCCTCTTTTCTTCTCAAAGCATAATCCGTGTTTCTTTGCCTGTAGCTGCAAATAGGAGACATTTGCTGCCAACCAAGTGACTCTGAAGTAGTAAGGGCAGGGAACCAGGACCCCAGGAAAGGGCTTGGGCTCTCACCTCTGTAAGGCTTTGTTGCAGCAAAGGCAGATGCCAAGGAAAACTTTACACTTGGACTTGAGAACAAGTACCTTTAGCAAGTTCGATTTAGTTGATCGGAGTAAACACTCTCTCAAATCGATACCTTCTCCCACTTTGAAAAAGAAAAATGCTTTTGCACAAATTGGTCATTTTTGTTGCTTTTGAGCGTAAGACCACAAGCAGTTATGTACATTGCCCCCTCTTTCCCCAGGCCCTTTTAGGCAAGGAGGCACCTGCTATCTTGACCCAGGAAGACCAACGAGAATCCATGTGTCCTCCTCTCACATCTTAAAGGGAGGTGTTTCATTGGCCATTGGCCTTTTTTTCCCTCTCCCTACCCCAAGATACATTGCTCTGGCGCTATACTAAAAGTTATTACACTGGTAGCTACAGGTGAGACACAAATCAAAGATTTCCCTACCATTTTATAAACCGATAAATGCTGAGCTCTTATAGAATCCAGCCCTGGAATCCTGGGGGTGACTGCCCAGTTGCCTGGAAGGTAAGAGCACTGGAATTCTGTTTCAAGAAGCCTGGTGTCATTCACAAGATTATCTTTCCTCAAATCAGGAGAAAAGCCTTTTTTATTGGTGTTTTTGATCTGAAGAGTGACAGTGTTTCAGAAGAATTCGTGACAAGCAGCATCTCAGCCTCTGAAACACCTTGTGATTAAAATATCCGTCTTGGAACCCAAAAACATGTCTGACTGTGAGCCCAATGGTCCAGAAGGCAGGAGATTTGCATGGTCCTCAGACCGTTGCTCAAAGCTAGGGAAACACTGACCATAAATTGACTTTGTCAGGCTTTTCTTTAGTTTTCAGCCGTTCTCATGCTCCTTTGCCTTAGGAAGGTAGTGACTCCATCTTTATTCCTTGCTTGTATGCTCCCAAACCAGAGAAAGGGAATCCCTTTGGTTTGTCTCATGCCTCACTTGACAGATGACTTCTCTGAGAGTTCTCAGCCCTTCTTAATTTTTATTTCTGACAAGGTTCCTGTACTTCCCAAAGTAGTCTTGCCTGCTAGAGCCTTTCTCTCTGCACCTCGAACTGGTTTCTTTGCAGCTTTGACTCTTAAGGCCCTGGTCTCCAAACCTAAGTCTACAGTCTCTGAATGAGTCTGAACTTGGGGGACTGGAAGGGTGATGACATGGAAGGTAAGGAAGTGAGCTGAGGTGGGATGTAGATCTGCAAACCTTTTATTGAAGGGGGAATCAAAGCAGCTGCTTTTGCAATCAGCCTGAAGCATTTTTCAGGACTTGAATTTTGGTTTGGCTGGTGGGTGACCCATAATCAAAGACTTAGGATCTAAGTTTTTATGTTAGTACTCCCAGAAAATATACACAAGGACTGAAGAGGGGTAGCATGATATCCCTTAACTGAATGAGCCACAGAATGAGCCATCTCATCTCTGGTCCATCCAGCCCTAACGGTCCAGTTCCAACCCCTTGGTCATCATGTCTGGATTCCTGAGGTCCATGGCCACCCTCCTCAGATCACTTCACACCTTTCTTTAGATGCAAGTAGTGTTTTGTGGACTTTCTTGGCAGCCCCATCTCACCTTCTTTCAGGACCTGTACTGATTTTGCCTTTTGCAAGCAGGAACATGTGCCAAGGTTTCTCTTACCTCCCCATGGACCTAGGAATCCCTCTACCCCAAGAGCCCTTTGAATTCTTAATTTATACTGATTCAGAAGTTTTTGCCCACCCTAAATGTTGTTTCTGTACTAAACTATCTTCTCAACTTGGGGGGCATTATAGAGAGATTGTGTTTATGGAAGAATTAACATGTTCTTCCTCTCTGGGTCAGCAGTGTTGGCATGTACAAGTCCCCAGATGCTTTTGTGTCACGAACTAGAGAATCCGTTTGGTATGACGGATGCAGATGCTTTGGAAAATCCAGCCTGGGTGAGGCTTTCAGATTCTGTGCTAGAGATGCCTCCAACCCCTCTAGCTGCCTGGACTCCATAAATCACCTCTTCCTTCTCCCTTCCCTGAGTTATCTGAGAAAAGGGACAATGGCCGAGGGCTGTGGGGGATCCTTGATTCCTACCTTTGGAGCCATCAGCATCTGTCTTGTGCCAAAGTCACCAGCATGTCCATTCTGTACTTGACTGCCAGTGCCATTCAGGCTTCTCCACATGACAGACTGGCCCTGGGCCTGGTAGGGACAGGGAAAAGGGAGATGTGGCTATAGCGTGTGTGTGTGTGTGTGTGTGTGTGTGTGTGTGTGTCTGAGTGTCAGGGATTGGGGGGTTGATAGTGATGAATGCACTTGCATTCTAGAAAGATCATGGACTTAAGGCAGGTCAATTGAGCAGGGACCTTCTAGAAGCAGAAGTGGAGTATGTTTTCAGCTCAGTCCTTTTGCACTGATCCAGTTTCTTCTATGTCTTAGCTTTGAGTTCTCAAATCCCATGGCTTCTGCCTAGTAGCCCAGAGTGACCACCTTGTATCCCACCTTAAGTTTCCACCTGCATATTTTGCTCCAGATTTGTTCATCAAGCATCTGACACTCCCATCCCTAGCCAAGGCAAGAGGTAAAGAACAAGCAAGCAGAGAAGCCTTTTACCAAGGTGATCAGTAGAGGAATTATTGATTGCTTTAAGCAGTAGAGTAAATTTTCCTCTGCTTCCCACCCTACCTCAGGGGTCACCTCAGGTGGCTTATGATAGGCATCTGGGGACCCTTAAACCTTTCTTCCTGCCAGTGCAGGGTAAACAATTCATACTATCCCTAGGGGTCTGCAAAATCTATCTCTGAACAATCCCAGGGTAGAAGTAGGATCATTATTTCAAGGGTCAAGACAGATTTGTTTAGGAAGAGATATATACACACATCTGGGACCCTCTGCCTCACAACTGTCCAAGTCAGAGCTTAGTTTTCACAGACTTATTCCGTACCAAGAGAAGAATCAGACTCTGAGACCAGTGTTGGCCAAGGAATGGGGACTGGAGTTCATTGTTACTGGATATGTACTTACCCCAGTCTATATCATCTTCCTACTACAAACCACTAGGGGAGAGGAGAGAGTGAAACAAGCTTGTGCTCCAGGCAGGTTCCCTCCCTTCCCTCCAGAAAATGTTGGCTGGTTTTCCCTTTATACTAAAATGTTTATTTTTCCCTATGGTTCTTCAACACATCTGGCTATCTTACTTTCCACCCACAAACCCCAAATGTTCTTAGAGGCCCTTTGGCATTCATTAGCCACAGCTGGGAAATTCCAGACTGGACACAGGGCAAAGACAGACCATGGAGTTGAGCGCGATGAGTACAGACTTAACAAATGATATTTATATACACATCAATTTGAAGAGAAAAAATGTATTTCTTTAGGTTTCAAACACTGTGTAACAAATATAATGCAAAAATAAAGACCTGTTGAAAAGTTTTTAGTAGTCTCTTTTCATTTAGGCCCTTGCAATGCCTTTGGATTAAGATTGACAGCTTGTAGTTGGATGAAGCTGACCTCGGTGAGTAAGCTGGCTGGTGTGCCTGGAGAGGGCAGTACCAAGCTTCAGGTCTGCCATGCACTGGCGTTAGAGACAACTAACCTCCCTTCTGTGAACATTACCAAGAGACCTTTGGGGATCACAGATCCCACTTAGATCCAGATCTCAGGAAAGACTTTGAGATATTCTCTCTAAAAACATTAACCATGCCTCACCTCTCAGGGGAGGGCAGCATGGTATAATGCAGGAGTTAACCTTTTTTGTGTCATGGATCCCTTTAGTAATACAGTGAAAAAAATCATAATTGAAGAAAATGCTAAACTTCTATTAGAAGTTAGTGACAATAAAGGTTTAAATTTTTTCCATAGAAATACCTGGACCCCCTGAAATCTATTTGGACTCCAAGTTAATTAAGCACCTTCTGATAAATTAAGAATAACACACTGTGTGTCAGACCAGATTTGTTTTGTCTCTGGCCTTGTATGATGATAAACAAGTCACTTAGGATCATAAATAAGATTTTTGAGCTAGAAATGAGTTTAGAAATAATCTATTCCAACTTCACAATTTTCTAGATGAGGAAACCGAAACTTGGAGAGATCCAGAGGGTTCCCCAAGGTCACAGAATATAGTAAGCATAATTTTGAGCTCAAACATAGATCTTCTTACTCTGTCCATTTCATTCCATGCCATACCATGCCATGCCAACTTGAATTCTCTTGTTTTTATCCATCTAAAAAGGCAGTGCTAATATTCAGATGGTAGTGAGTTCCTCCTCACTGAAAGTATTCAGGCATAGGCTGAATGACCACTTGTCAGATATATTTGAATTGGTTTTCCCATTGGGACTAGATGACCACTAAGTTTTCCAATTCTCAGATTTTTTAATATTCCTATTTCTTTCCTCTAGAGATATTATAAAGACCAAATAAGGTACTTTGTAGTCAAGCACTATAAGACTGTTGGTTGCCCTGCTCCCTGGTGTGAAAACATTGGCATGGAGAGAGGTTGATGTTGATATCCCTAGTGACCAAGAGGGAAAGTTAGGTGAATGAACAGGCATGGGTGTCCACACGGTCACTGGGAAAGCCAGGGACTCAGATTTCCTGGTTCCTGATCTTTGCATGGCCCCAGTAACAGACAGTTAAGAGGAAGGGAAGACTGAAGATAGGGTATAGATGCCCTAGTCGTGAGGACCCCTAGACCAGCAGCAGCTAAAGCTTACAATACCCATATCAGCCACTCCTCTTAGGAGAGAAGCTGTTTCTGTCCCCTTACATTACACACTTGGACACAGCCTATGGAAGTTGGGTTCAGTGGTTCTAATCCCAATGAAGTAGCTACTTTGCCTTTGCAGCAGAATAATAAGTCTTTGTGATAACTCCCCATCTGGTGGGGGTGGCCCAGGATAGCCAGTGCAGATCCCCTGGTACAAAGGGTCTGCATCCATCCAATAGGAAGAGGGACCTACAGGATAGGAAAGAGGGCGGCCGCCAAGCTGTGGTCTGCACAAAGCCATCCTATTGGGGAGAGATGGGCATTAATCATAGTCTCAGAGCCCAGTGGCATTTTTATCCAATTCCACTGTATAGAGAAGGCAACTGAGGCTCAGAGTAAGTCGTAAGTGAAAAAAAAAATTTGAAGCCAGGTCTTTGCTTCCAACCTGGGTTGCCACAATTCTGTACTTAATTAGGTTTTTTCCATCGCATAAATGAAGCAGAGCCTCTTAACATTGTATTGGCCTTTTGTGTTGATTGTGGGGAGAGGTTATATGCAAAGTTAAAACTAGCAATTTTGGCATGCGGGACAGTCTGTAAGACTTGCTCCCAAACCCCCTTCACGATAGGGAAATAGTACAAAAAGTACATCAGGCATTCAGCTAAGTGGGAAAGGGAAGTAGTCACTGTGGCAACTTTGATGCTGCTAGAGGAAAGTTTATACCATTTTTTGCACTCTTGAACTATTAGTGCCCTGTGGTAAAGCTCCATTTGCCATATTCTGTTTACAGCTCCAGGGTTGGAACCTCACCTCTGGGAGGAACGACAGTACATTCAACTTATCTCATTCCAGAAGCTGATAGGATTCCAGTGCTGCGGCAAGAGCTCTGGGCTTGTAGCTAAGAGATCTGGCTAGCTTTATCATTTACTGCATGATAGTAACTCAGTTGGCCCCACTGGGTGTCTTTTTTGTCTTCTGTCAAATTAGAAGAATTGCATTAGACAGTCTGGAAAGATCCTTCTGACTTGCTTATTCTGGACTCAGCAGATATAACACAGAACTTCTACTTTTCCCAACCCCCTTGAAGTATAGATCCATGAAGGATTGAAGTGTGGAGTCAGAATCCTAGCCTCAAGATGAAACAACCCTGCTATTGGGGACTGTCACTTCCCATGGGGTGCTTTCTGAACCTGAGGGGAGCTTGCTGTGGTCTGCAACAGATGGTTTCCAGTCACAGCACCATTACTAACTTCCACTCCTCCCCCTACCAGTTTCCATTTCCTTCCCTATAAAATGAACATTGGGCTAGAGGAACTCATCTCTAACAAGGAGTGTATGAGAAGTTAAGTGGCCACATAAGAACCAGGCAAGAGACGATGGTGATAACCGTGAAGCCACCAAGCATTTTATCATGCAAAGCATGATGTGGAAAGACCCATCAGTATTTTGGAATTACGGGACCCAGGTCTAAATTCCAGTTCTGTTACTAGTTATATCTCCTAGAGCAAGTCATCTCCCTTCTCTGTTTTATTATCTATATATTGAGTTGGTTAGATGGGACCTAAGATCCCTTCCCTTACCTCCCTCATGTTCTACCAAAGGACTTTCTGGGGCTCAGATGGGTTAATCCCATACCACTTGATTCCTGCTGCCTGCACTACTTAGGGCAGAGACCTAACAGCCCCGAAGGGAACACAAAAGGTTTGGGTTGATTTTCTTGGATCCTCTTCTCGTTCCATTTCTGCTCCCCCCCCCCAAAAAAAGGGGGGGAAGGTGTGTGATAATCTGTGTTTATGGTATTAACACATTTACGTAGGTCTGTGAGGTCACTTCCCTTCACATCTCTCAGATATGCCCCTTCCCTCCACTCAGAGCTACTGCTCTCCTTTAAGCTCTTGTCTCCTCTTGCTTCCACTCTTCCTTTTTTCTATTTTTTTTGCCTCAACTATTTTGATAGCCTTATTAGTTTAATTAGTCTTCCTCAAATCTCTCCTTTCTGATCCATCCTTCACGCAGCTGCCAAAGTGATTCTCCTACAAGTATAAGACCAGTGTCTTGGTACGTTTTAGTCCCCTTTGTGCATTTACAATCCGGACTCTTTGGGGTTGTTCCCACGCAACATTCTCCCTCCCCTCTCCGTGCCTTGGCACTGGCTGTTCTCCATGTCTGGAATGCTCGTTTCTCCCCAGCTTAAGAAGATTTCATGGAAGAGGTAACACTTGAGTTTTGAAGGAAGACAAGACCCCCAGGCACAGGTGAACAGGGATGTTGTTTCAGGAAGGGAGAGCAGGGGAAGCTGGCCTCAGTCAGGAAGACATACGTTCAAGGCCTGTCACTTGACTTGTGCTGGCTGTGAGACTCTGGGCAACATTCTTGACCTCTCTAGGCAACTTTGTATGACTACAATTTGCAGAGTAGGTGCTGACCTGCATTGGTAAAGGGCATTTATTCACCTGGGAGTTCCATATATCACTGGAATGACAGGGCCAGGCCCTATTTCATATCCTGTGTGCCAGGCGCTATGCTAAATAATGAGACTACCAACAGAAAAGATACAGACCCTGCCCTCCAGGAGCTGAGAAGCGACTATAGAGGCCTACAATACAGAGGTCAATAAATAAGTCGATACAAAATTATGTGAGGGGGAGGAGCTCCTCTAATAACTGGGAGAAACAGAAAAGGCCTTATGTTGAAAGAACCTGCATATATACCCACAGCAATGAAACCATAGGTCTTTAAAGTCAGCACCATGTTTTATAGATAGTAGGCACTGTGTGAATGAATAACCACATCTAATTCATTATGAGCTAAGCTTTCATGCATCATATTAAACACTTAGGGAAAGCCGCTGGTGGATACAAAGACAAAAATGAAAAAATAAAAGGAAACCTTCCCCAAAGCAGCTTGGTGCCATGCCTGATGCATAGATACCCTTTAATAAATACTTCTCCATTGGCCAAGAGAACAGGGAGAGACAAGATGGAGAGGTAGAATTTACAAGTGGAGGGGCGGCTAGGTGGCACAGTGAATAGAGCACCAGTCCTAGAGTCGAGAGGACCTTAGTTCAAATCCGGCCTCAGACACTTAACACTGTGACCTTGGGCAAGTCACTTAACCCGAATTGCCCTACCTTGAAGCCCCTCCAAAAAAACCCAAAACAAAACAAAATAGAATTTAAAAGTGGAGTGGGAAGGTAGAGGATACATTATTGGTGGCATGGCTTAAAGGGGGTGGGAAATGGTGTCCTGAGTCTAAGACCAGACAAGACAAGGTGTTTGCCAATCAGAGCCCAGGGTTGCAGTCCCATGGGAGGAGACAGAAGGGGTAACCACAGAAGCAACTAGGTGGCCTACTGGATACAGCATGGAGTTGGGAAGATCTGAGTTCAAATACAACCATACTAGCAGTGTGACCTTGGACAAGTCCCTTAACCTCTGTTCGCCTTGGTTTCCTCAACTGCAAAATAAAGACAACACCTTACCTCCAGGAGTTTTGTGAGGATCGAATGGGATGATATTTGTAAGATGGTTAGCACAGTGTCTAATACATAGGCATTTTATAAAATGTTTTACCTCTAAAACTAACTCAGTCATTCAGTGTTCAATAAACTCCCAGACATAAAGAACTCCTTATTTAGCAAGAATTGCTGGGAGAACTGGAAATCGGTCTGGTAGAAATTAGGTTTAGATCAACATACCATCTAGCAATCAATTCAAAATGGATTATATTGTTAGCTCACTGAGAGCAATGATTATTTTCACCTTTGTATCCCTTGTGCTTAACATAATGACTGGTGCACAGCAAATATGCTGACTTGACAACAGTCTTCTTTTTCTGTACCAGTATAGAACAATATGTGACTTAATAGAGGAACTAATCCTAAACAAAAACAAACTGTAGGGATGGACAGATATATTTATAATTCTTCTTGAAGTGGTAAGGAATTGGAACCTGAAGAGATGCCCATCCAATGGGGAATGTCTGAAGAAGTTACGGTATATAAATGCAATAGATTGCTATTACATTGTGTTGTAAGAAATGATGAAGGGGATGATTTTAGAAAAACCTGAGGAGACTTTATGAACTGATGCAGAGTAAAGTGAACAGAATCAGGAAAACAACTTACACAATGATAACAATATTGTAAAATAAACAATTTTGTAAGACTTAGATATTCAGATGGGCATAATAATGACCCACCATGGTTTTGGAGGAAGAATAATGAAACACACAACTCACTTGCTGATAGAGGGGTGAGAGACTCAAGTTACAGAATGAAATAGAAATGGTTTTTCTTTTAGACATTGCCATTATAGAAATTTGCTTTGTTTGACTATACATATATATACATACATACATACATATATATATATATATATATACATATATATGTTAGTAACAGTTTTGTTTTTCTTTCTTAATTGGGGGAGAGGATGGAAGAAAGAGAAGACAAGACTTTTGCCTACTAAAAAAAAAACCTTAATTTAGAAAACGGTAGATGATATAAAAACAAGTTATCAAAATGTGTGTTAAAATAAGCCACACACAGTTAGTGACTTCACTGCTCTGTTCCTTAACACCTTGAATATGGCTTTTCTCTAAATTGCCAGATTTAATGATTTCTTAATCTGCATCCTTGACACCATTGACCATGCTCTCTTCCTTGATACTCCCTTTTCTCTGACTTTTTGTGGTACTGCTCTCTCCCAGTTGTCCTACCAACTGGTCTAACCACTCCTCCTAAATATTCTTTGCTAATTTCTTGTCATCACACCCAACCTAAGAATCTCTGTCCTGAGCCCTCTTCTCTTTTCTCTCTATACTTTTTTTTTTTTTAGCGACCTCATCAGTTGCTATGAAGTCAATTATTCTCTCTATGCAGTTAAATCCCAGACATGTCTCTCTCTTCTGCACCAGTTTCACATCAGAAATTCCCTACTAGGCATTTCTAACTGATATGCCAAAGGCGAGCCAAACTCAGTAGGTAGAAAATTGAATTCATGGGCTTTCCCCTTAATCCCTCGCCTCATCCATTCTTCTCTATTACAGCCTTTCAGTTGACAATCTTGGTGTCTTCTTCAGCTCTTCATTTTCCCTCTCCCCATATATCCGGTCATTTACCATATCTTGTCATTTCTATTGACATAACACCTCTCCTGTTCACACTTCATATTATCAGCCTGTTTGTTCTACCAACCTCATGCTTCTTTCCACTCCATCCTCCCACACAGAGGCCCAAATGATTTGTCCGAAGTGAAGGTCTGCCCCTGCCACTCCTCTCTACTAAATAAGCTCCAGTGGCTCCAAAGTATTGCCTCTAAGACTAAATACTGTGGGGGTGGCTAGGTGATGAAGTGAATAGAGCACTGGCCCTGGAGTCAGAAGGACCTGAGTTCAAATCCAGCCTCAGACACTCAACACACACACACACACACACACACACACACACATACACACACACACGCTGTATGACCTTGGGCAAATCACTTAACCCCAATTGCCCTACCTTCCCTCCTCCAAAAAGCAAAAACAAACAAAGACTAAATACTGTCTCCTTTGGTGTTTATGGCCAGCCCCATTCCTATTGAAGCGGTGCTTCTGTATCATTTTGGGGGGAGCTTTTGTACCCCAGTTTGTAAAAATCTTACTTGTGGTTGGGTAACTGTGTATATAACGTCAGTTTGTAACAATCCTGTGCCATTAAGCTGTAAAAGTCACACTTTCCTTCAGCCATAAAGGCATTCACTCTGTCCCCCTCTGCCCCCAGCCTCAAAGTCTTTTCCCAAAGTCTGCTAGATAGTTTCCCATGAATCAATCACCCAAGTATTCTTAGAGAAATACATAACCCCTTTGTTCTTAGCGGCCAACTGCTCTTCAGAAACCTTGAACAATGTTATCAAGAAGATAACTCCCTCCTAAGATGGTCTCTAATCAGTCTAGCTTCCAAACTTGGCACATCAAGCCTATCCTCCCAGCAGCCATATTGGACTTATGTCATTCATCCTTGACCAAAAAGTTACCTAGTGACGTGTCAAGGCAAAAACCACACCTCTCCCTCCCCATCCCATTAGATTTCTCCCAGTGAATTATGGGCAATACTCCAGCGCAGTTGATATTAAAAATGCATGGCCTTTTAAGCACTTAACCACTCCCAGACTCCTCCCAAATACCACCTTTGCCCACCTAGTTAGTATAATGAATCTCTGACAGTTTTATGCCTTTAAAAGATGCATCCCTATCTCCAGCACTCTGCAGGCTTTTTCTATCACAACCCCTGCCCGCTGAAAAGCATCACACTAAATCCTCCCCTTTTGCAGATTTGCCCTCTGACCCCCCTGCCTGCTGAAAAGCATAACTTTATAACTTTGTCTTAAATCCCTTTCAGCTTGCATCCCCTTGCCTCAGTGTAACAATAAACTTTTATGACTCTGCCAAAGGACAGCTGGGTCCAGTAATTCTTTTTCAGACAACGAACCTAGAAAGGATTTCATTAGAAATCCTCCACCCCTTCTCCCTCATCACTATCATGGCAGTCTTTGTACATCATTTCCACGTGGCCCCCTGCTATCCAGCCCTATTAACCTAACATGGTGAAGATGTTTCCCATCCCCATGCCTCAGATTCCGTGGCTTCCTTTAAGTCTCCAGCTCCCACCTGAGGCTTTTCCTGACCCCCTTATTGCTAAAGCCTTCCCTTTCTGATGTATCCCTTGTATTCCTGGTGCATATTTATACATGTGAAGCCTGCAGGGCTACATGTATGTATGCTGTAACCCCTAATGGTGGGGAGCGTTTCATTTGTTATTACTGGGAGCCAAGTTGTTGGCGGCCAGGTGGCACAGAAGTGGGGTCAAGATTCGAGTTCAAATTTGACCTCAGATAGTTACTGAAGCAGTGTGACCCTGGGTAGGCACTCAGCCTCAGTTTCCTCATCTGTAAAATGGGGATGATGATAATGGTACCCATCTCCCAGGGTTGTTGTGAGGATCTATTGAAATGTAAAGTGCTCAGCCCAGTGCCTGACACACAGTAGGTGCTTAACAAATGCTTGTTTACTTCCTTACAAATTGACAGGGTTAGTAATACAGTAAGGATATCTTTGGAATGACCGAATGTTGATGGGCTTTAATTTTCTCTTTTTTTAAAAGATACATTTTTTTTTTACATCATCTCCAGCCTATAGATACATAAGTGAAGTCCACGAGGTAGGGCGTAGGCTTTCATTTGTGCATGCTCTCTCTTCTGTTGGAATGCAAGCCCCTTGAGGGAAAAGAGGGTTTGTGGTTTTTTGAGGGGGGAAGGCAAGGCAAATGGGGTTAAGTGACTTGTCCAAGGTCACACAGCTAGTATGCCAAGTGTCTGAGGCCGCATTTGAACTCAGCTCCTCCTGACTACAGGGCCAGTGCTCTACTCGAGTGTTTCATTTTTGCCTTTCAGCACCTAGCACACAGTGCGTGACACACGGCTGGCGCTTAATAGATGCTTGTGGGTCCGCTAAATGGGTTCAGTGGATTCTAGACACACTCCCTCAGTCCTCCTCCCATAGAGAGAGCAAAAGCGCTCAGCCCTGCTGCATCCTGGGATTGGTTCTCAATCCGCACCGCAGAGCGTGACGGGATATGTAGTGTCCGGCTCTTCCCATCTCATTACTTCCCAGCTCCCCTCCGCTGAGGCCGCCACTGCCTCAGCCTTCCCGACAGGCCTCGCGAGACTTCTGGTTTCTGATTGGCTAAGGCCGCGGGAGGGGGCGGGCATCTCCACCGGCAGCCGTTGCCCGGAATTTCCGGTGTGAGGCCTGAACCGGTATCCCTACGCTGCGAGCCTTGTTTGGGGGAGGGGGCGAGGGGATCGGCCGCAGAGGAAGAAGAGAGATCGGTTGAACGGCGGTGGGAAAGGCGAGCGGGGACAGAACGGGATCGCAGCTTGCCTGACTCACAGGCCCGGGAGGGGCGCGCGGTACGGAGCGCGTGGACGCGGGGAGAGGAGGGGGAGAGGTCGGGCTTTGGCGAGGGGGGGCGGGGGGGAAAAAAAACCATGCATAAGGGCGCTAGCGCGCTTGCGCGGGAGCATCCCGAGGGGCACGAGGCAGAGCGGGGCGGAGCCCACGTGGGATGCGGGACTGGGGTCTCCCGGAGTGACGCCCCTCCCCCGGCCGCCCTAGGAGGCGGGGACTAAGCGTGACTGGGCTACGTAGGAGGGGAAGCCCTGGGACGGGACGGCCTGTGAGTTGGGAACTAGGCCCAGGCCGCGGGGTGGGAGGGGACCTCCCCGTCCAGCCTCGTAGACACATCCGAGGACGCTTGCCCCGTGCCAAGCCCCGAGCCCTCAGGGACATCCAGGAAGGGAGCCAGACCGTAGAGGGGTCCTGGGGCCGTATGTCAGGCGCCTCCCCCACCCCCACCCCTGGGCCTGGCTGGGTTTGGGAGAGACCCCAGTGAGGGGCTTGGGTTGCCTCTCCCCTTTATGTGAGTCTCGATTAAAGTTTTGGTTTGAAAGTTCTGAGCTCGTCCTGGCACAGCTTGACCCTGGGGGAAACAGCTGCCAAAAACCTGTAGCCCTAAACCTCGGTGCTTTTATTTTTAAAGGTTGGTTCAGACTTGAGCATCCTTCGGCGTGATGAAGAATCGGGACAAAGAGGGGGGCGCTTCGAAGCTGCCAGCCAGCCCATCCAAAGCAAAAGCTCGAGTGGGACCCCCAGAAGCCAGCTCACCCCAGACCCCAAAGCCCGAAGACGCCCAGGATCCCCGAAGCCAGTGTGCCCCCAAAGCAGACGGAAATGCAGAAAGTCCCCCCAGCCAGGCCCAGGACAAGAATGAGGGTATGTGCCAGGTAGAGCCCCTGGAACAGTGGGATGAGAGGGCAGTGGTGTCCCCAGCCAAATCAGAGGGAGCTAGGAAGGTTCTCCTGCCCAGCCATCTGTAACCACACATGTTTCCAAGGGGTTTAGGGTTTGCACACACACTTCCTCCCCGCAGCAGCCCTTTTGGTAAGGGAGCATAAGGATTATCGTTTTCATTCTATGAGAAAATGCTTTAAAAGTCATAAGATCTCTATACCTGTGTCTCATTTTACAGATGAAGAAACTGAGGCCCAGAGAGGTGGTGATTAGCTCATAGTCACATGGCTACACGTATAAGCACATCAAGAGATGGGTGTTGGAGCTCCTCGAGAGCAGCTGCTGTCTGTGCCTCTCTTTGTATCCCCAGCACTTAGCACAGGGCCTGACGCAATGGACTGACTGGCTATAGTACTTATTATTAGCCTGTATTTACTCTTCTCTGCCACGTCTCATTGTTTTAAGAGGAAGTCCAGACTTAACAAGATTAAATGTAATTAGATAGTTCTAGAAGTGGCATTGTTGGGCTGCCAAGTGGAGCAGGATTCAGCAGCCTGAGGAACTTCCTTAGGAAGTTTACCTGTTACTTTTGTGCCTGTTTGGGAGAATATGTGAGCAAGTGGCCAGATTTTTAGAAATCCTTGGGCACATTGCACTTTAAGGAAAACAGTTTCATATACTAGAGAAAAGGTTGTGTTTGTAATCAGGGCCCTCAGGAGCCACCAATTCCTAGTTGCATAATAATGGCTAACAAAAAACTGCTCTCAATTTCAGTGGTTTCCTCTAGAAAAATGGGAGAATGATAATCATGACACATGTTTCACCGAGCTGTTATAATAAGGAAATCATTGGGCAAACCCTAAATGGAACTATTAGTTTCACTTTCTGCCCTATCTTTTTGTTGCAGGGGGGCAAACCAAGAGTTCTCAGTCAGGGCCTGTTTGTGATGTCTCAGAGGAGCTGAGTCGGCAGCTGGAAGACATACTGAATACCTACTGTGTTGATAGTAGTCAGGAGGGACCAGGTGATGATGGGGGCCAGAATGAACACACGGAGCCAGATGAGGTTGAGAAGAACAGGAATTATTCTGCACGGAATGGAGAACCAGAACCGGGGACCCCAGAAGTCAATGGAGTAAAGGAAATCACCAAGGGAGAGCCAGGTGTTGAGGAGATCCGGGCAAATGATGAGAGTGGGGACCGAGACCAGAAGCGGGCCCAGGAAAAGAAGAAGGCCAAAGGCCTGGGTAAGAAAGATGGAAGCCCTGATACATTTGAGTGTCCAGGTTTTATCACATTGTCCCTGGTATCTTCTTTGTCTGTGAAGCTGTTAGATCTCTTTCTCTACTCTGCCTTAATCGTGTAACCTCTGTGATAGCATAGAGTTTGTCCTTTGCCATATTTGTATCAGAGGCACTGAACGTAAGAAATACCTCCTTGATTGGTTATAATTTTAAGAGATGAGAGAATTTGGAGACCCTGAGCAAGTCACTTAAATCCCAGTTGCCTCCAGAAAAGAGAGAGAGAGAATTTGGAGTAAATGTCACTTGTGCCCTGTCCAGTCTAGAGGTTCTAAGTGGCAATAGTTTCGTGTATGCAGATCTTAGGGTACAGGCTCCACATGACTCAGGCTTCAGCTGCTGGGAATTTTACTTTGAATGATGCCACTTGTTTTCTCTTTAAAGAGGAAAAATCTACAGATCCTAGGAAAGCAACCCACTGAGTTGCCAGGAATGTGCCAGGTCTCTGAGGGAAGATTCCTCAGACTGCTGTCTGGAAGAAGGAAGAGGAAGGCCTGAACTGCTTCCCCCCCGCACCCCCCCCCCCCCGTCCTCTCCCCCTTAATCTGTGTGGCAGACCTTGGGTCTGAACTGACAGTTGGACAGTCAGAGGAGTGGGCATCTGGGGCTGAGAGCTAACCTTAGTGTCTTCTTTTGCTAGGAGGCATATGTAAGGAAGAATCACTCTATGTCCCTGTGTCTTCCAGGGAAGGAGATCACTTTGCTGATGCAGACACTGAACACCCTTAGCACCCCAGAGGAGAAGCTGGCTGCGCTGTGCAAGAAATATGCTGAACTGGTCAGTTCTGGGCCCTTCTCCTGTTTGTGGAATCTGGGTGGCCTCAAGGTTGACATGGGCCTGACCCTCAGGAGGAAATGCTGGTGACATGTCCCAACCTGGAGACTAAACCAGGTGACAGGGCAAAAAGGTCTCTTCTAGTCGCTCATTGGTTACTTGATAAAGAATGTGGAGGCAGAGTTAGGGGGAATTCCCTGGGGTCTTTGAGAGAAGGGAGAGAACATTTGTAATGTTCTTAGGAGAATTGGCTGCTGGGTAAGTGTCTCCATTTAGGGGTTGTCCCCCGACTTTGGGGGCTGTGATGAATCTCTAGCGTGGATGGGCTTCCATCAGAAATGACTGGGGGCTGGCTTGCTGGGGCACTTTGCTTCAGATACTCTGCCAGAGACATCCATTGTTTGGCAGCTGCCCTGGGAGATGGGGAGGTGCTCACCAGGAGCTGAGGAGGCAGGCTCAGAGGTGGTTCAGTGACACTGGTCTTCCTCCCAACATGACCTGGAACTTTGAAGGTGTGAAATGTCTGTCTTCAGCCTCTCTGGCTACTTTGCTGTGGGGGAAATGAGGGCTAGTGAAGGCGACTTCAGGCGTTTCCTGCTTCTCCAGCCTTGGCTCCTTCATCTCTAGAGGGGGTGGCCCCTCAGTGGGAGACCTGGCTCAGATAGATGCTGCCTTGGGCAGGGCCCTCCTCATTTACCCGATGTGCCCCTGCCTAGCTTCTAGGGCTACAGAGGCATGTGATGGTCCTGTCATAAGCAGGTTTGGTTACTCTGAGGCAAGGTCGTCGTTGGGCTTAGTGGGATATTAATTCTGTTGTCCTCTGTAAATAATAACCCCTTTTTACAGATGAGAGATTGATGTTCCAGGAAGTCAAGTGACTTGCCCGATATTCCCCAACTTATAAGTGTTGGAATGAGGGGGAGAGAGGCAGGAAATGGAGAGGTTGGATTGAATAGGAAGAGAGACTGGTTCAAAGATGGTTCCCTGGCTCTTTGGTCCCTGGTGGTCTCTGCATGACCAAGGGCAGGGGGCTGTTTCCCTAAAGGATTGCTCTTGTCTGTGAGTCTTCACCTGTTGAATGCCTCACACTCTGCTCCCCGTCACTTGCTGCTTCCTTGCCCCATGCTCCCTTGTTTCTTACAGCTAGAGGAGCATCGCAATTCCCAGAAACAGATGAGAGTCCTGCAGAAGAAGCAGGGTCAGCTGGTGCAGGAAAAGGACCACCTGAGGAGTGAGCATAGCCGCGCTGTCCTGGCCCGCAGCAAGCTAGAAAGCCTGTGTCGGGAGCTCCAGAGGCACAACCGGACCCTCAAGGTGATCCTGGTGTCTGTGACGTGGCCATCCCCGAGGGCACTGCAACGGCCAATTTGGGCTTGTTAGAGCTGGGAGGGGGCTGTCTTTGGAAAAGCTTACTGCTGGTATTTAGATGATTCCTTTCCATGGATAGGTTGGTTTAGATCAGGAGTGGGGAACCTGCAGCCTCAGAACCACATATGCTCCTCTAGGTCCTCCGGTGCAGCCCTTTGAATCCAAACTTCACAGAACACACCCCCTTCGTAAAAGGATTTGTTCTCTCAAACCTGGACCCAATCAAAAGGCTGTGACCAGGGACCTAGAAGGCCACATGTGCCCTCAGGCTACAGGTTCCCCTCCCCTGGTGTAGAAGGATCTGGGAGCTTTTCCAGATCATAATTTGGGGTTACTTCTCAGCCTTTTAATTGCAGCCATTGTTCAGAAATCATTGGCAGGTCTTCTGACATTCCAGCTTCTGGGGAGCCCTTGGGGGGTCATCAGGACACAGCAGCCCCTCTGCCCCAGGGAGCCTGAAAGGGGCCTTCCAGCTCACGTCTGGTGGGCTCCTCGCCTGCATCCCCCCTTGCTCTGTAGGAAGAAGGCGTTCAGCGAGCGCGAGAGGAAGAGGAGAAGAGGAAGGAGGTGACATCCCACTTCCAGGTGACCCTGAATGACATCCAGCTGCAGATGGAGCAGCACAATGAGCGCAACTCGAAGCTGCGCCAGGAGAACGTTGAGCTGGCCGAGCGGCTGAAGAAGCTCATCGAGCAGTATGAGCTCCGGGAGGAGGTGTGCATGGGGGTGGGGGGCGGGAGGATGACAATGGGGATGACCCCTGGAAACCCTGGAGCACCCGAGGTTCTGGGATGGGGCAGGAGCAGAGGGCCCAGGCTGCCCTCCCAGAGGGGCTGAGGGGGCACTAGAGCCCTTTCCAGGCTGAGGGACTGGGCGGGGGACATACTTGGGGGCTGCAGTTTGCTGTTTCTGGGTGTGGCGGCCTCTTCACCCACAGCTTCCTAACAATTAGATTAACCGTGGCATGTTATGTCAGCTGAGGGCTTTACCTACAGGCCCCATGGACCTCACTGCTGTAGTCAGAGAGGTCAGGTGATTTGCCTTGCATCACACCAGCCAGTCAGTAGCAGAAGCAGGGTGTGAACCCAAGTGTGTCTTGGCTTTGAGTCTAGTGTTCCTCACTACCCCAAAATGCTTCTTATTGTGGTGAAGTTCATGGAGCCTTCACTAACTTGGGAAGGGGCTTTGAAGATAGGTCATCTGCTGTCATGGGGAGAGTACTGAATGGGAGGGAGATGGGAGCATCAGGTCAGACTTGGGTGACTGGGAGTGATTGACAGCTTCCCAGGCCAGCCAGAAACCTCCCTTTGCTCCAGGACTGGGCAGGGCCTAGGTCCTGTATAGCACTGCCCAAGCATATGGCATCCCATCAGGGCACTGGCCAGGCCCGCTCTTGTCATGACTTGGGCTTCTCTTGGCAGCACATTGACAAGGTCTTCAAGCACAAGGACCTGCAGCAGCAGTTGGTGGATGCCAAGCTCCTGCAGGCCCAGGAGATGCTGAAGGAGGCTGAGGACAGGCACCAGCGAGAGAAAGACTTTGTAAGTGTCACCCTGAGGAACAGGTTCCCTCACCTCAGAGGAGCTCCCGTGAAAACTGCCTCAGCCAGGGAGGCTGGGCTGGAGATTCATTTCATTAGCCTTTGGTCTCATCTGTAACCAAAGAACTTACGTGTTAAAGTCTCTGCCCTCTGGGACTCGGGCGGGGGGAAGGAGGGGTCAGGAATGCTACATGGAGGCCTTTGAGGAGATGGTGAGGCCTGGAGGTCACAGGATGCTGGCCTTGGAGTTCAGGCTTTGATTCTACCTGTTCTCTTCTCTGGGTCACAGTTTCTTCATCTGTAAAATTTGGGGGTGATACGTTCACAAATAAGGGTGGGACAACAAACAGTGGGGCAAAAAGGTTGGTGTTGTCTCTGCAAGGCCTTGGCTGAGATGCACACTGCACCCCGTCATGAGAACCATTGTTGCCCAATGGCCTCAGAGCTTCATTCTGCTCTGCCTTTACACTGACTGGGGTGGGGGGTCCTCTCCTCCTTGTCTTTGGAACAGCTGCTGAAGGAAGCAGTTGAGTCCCAGCGGGTGTGTGAGCTGATGAAACAGCAGGAGGCCCACCTGAAGCAGCAGGTAAGGTCCGAGACAGCTGGTGCTCCTGGCAGTGGGCAGGCAGGCGGGTGGCAGGGCCTGACGCCCAGGCTTTGGTCTTCACAGCTTGCGCTATACACAGAGAAGTTTGAGGAGTTCCAGAACACTCTGTCCAAGAGCAGCGAGGTGTTCACCACGTTTAAGCAGGAAATGGAAAAGGTAACGTCTTTAGCCCCTCCTGGGAAAGGTCACCTTGGCACTCTACAGTACAGCCCCTGTTCATTAGCGTCACTTCGGGCAGGCCTCAACTTCCCCATGTGTCTGCTCTCTGTAACATGGAAGTAGCCATCCTTGACCCGCAGGCTTTCGTGGGAATCATAGGGACATGTATGATGGGTTTTTTCCCAGGGCCAGCGGCCAGCTCGCTGACTCCACTTTGGGGATAGTAGTTTCCCAACTCCCACCTGCCTTTTTTTCCTTTTTTCTTTTTTAAGTTGGAGTCAGGGTGGATATATCAATTCTTCCCAATGAGGTAAAGAAGTTATGTGGACAAACAGCTTTGGGGAGAGATTCCAGATCTCTAAACACGACTGTCACCGCCAGTAGTTGTGTTGGGCTTAACCGGCCTTACTCCCTTTTTGGTATTCGGGGCAATGACCTGACCCCCGTGTTGTCCCACCTTCCCTCCAGCTCCCATGGACGTAGTAATGGTTCCCTTTTATTCCTCACGTGACAGATGACCAAAAAGATCAAGAAGCTGGAGAAAGAGACCACCATGTACCGATCACGATGGGAGAGCAGCAACAAGGCGCTGCTGGAGATGGCCGAGGAGGTGTGTGGAGGGAGGGGTGGTCACCCCGGAATTGGTAACCTCCTGCAGGGGCTCCACTCTGCCCCTTGTTGCTGGGCCCTGGCTCTTGTTGCTTTGTCTGTTCCTTCCCTAGGCTGGGGAGAGAGAGAAGCTGTCCTTTAACAGGGAAAATGGCTCTCAGGGCAGTGAACGCCAGGGAACAGAGTGGGAAAGGAAAGGGAAGAGTGAAAGATGTTATGGAGGCCCAGCAGACATGTGAAATGTGTGTCATGGGGGGAGAGGATGGGTGGGCACAGGCTGTCACCTCAGGGTCACTCTCCTGCTTGAGGTGGCCACTCCAAGCATCTTTTTCAAGGCTGAGGAGGAGTATGCCTGGATTTGCACATGCAGGGGGGCAGGCCTAGTCTTTGACCTAGACACCTTGAAATTCAAGCTGCCCTCAGAGAGGGGCTACACAGGACTGGGTTCTTCTGTTGCTTAGTTCTAAAAAGGCACCTTTTCTTCCAGAAAACTCTTCGAGACAAGGAGCTGGAAGGCCTGCAGGTGAAAATCCAGCGGCTTGAGAAGCTTTGTCGGGCCCTGCAGAGTGAACGCAATGACCTGAACAAGAAGGTGCAGGACCTGAGTGCCCATCCCCCACCGGGTGAAGCAGACACCCCAGAGTCCCCCAAGGGCCCACGGAAGGATAATGGTGCGGAGCCACTGGTGGAGGGCTTGAGCCCTGAGGGCCCCCAGTCTCATCACATAGAGGCTGCCCCCCAGGGCCTAGAACTGAGCCCAGGTGTTTCAGGCCAGACGGAGACTGACAATGCCACCCCTTCTGCAGACTAGAAGGACCCTGGTGGAGGGAAGACCAGGGATGCCAGGAGGGGGCTAGTGAATGTTACAGGCCCGGCTGCTGTTTCCCTCTCAGCTTAGGGGCTGCCATGGGGAAGAGCAGGGGCCCATCAGGCATTTGACACTTTCTGATTTAGGTTCTTGAAGATGATTTTTATATATATATGGCATATAAAAGTGTGTGCCATGCCCCATACTTTTATATACATACATGTATGAAACAAGCACTTGCTTTCCCGTGCCTTGGTGCACAGAGAGACGTGTGTGACTAACAGTCCCTCGGCGGAGGGCTCCCAGGGCAGGTTATTGGGCTGTTCCTCCCTCTGCACTCCAAGTCCTCTGGGATTGTAGGGGGCCTTGGCTTCGCTGGTGTCCCCACATAGGTGCACGTACTCTCCTGTTCTGGTGGAGAGAGTCGGGCTGGCTGTGGCTCAGCTCTCCCCATGCTGAGAGTGGTTCTGGGCCTGTGCAGGGTTCTCGAGACAACGCTTCAGTGTTTTCCAGTGGGGAGAGAGGAGAGTGAGGAGCCCATTTATTTAAAGACCCACCCAGCGGGGGCCTCTTGAGCTTTCCAGTTATGCCCGAACTAGGCAACGCTTCCCAGTAGCCTTACAATTCACAGTTGCCTCTCCCTCCAGCACAAGTGGGTTGAAAAGAGATCATCCAAAGGGTTGTTTGAGAAGGTGGTTTGGGTTGTTGGGTTTGGGGGGGTTTGCACATGAGTGTTATTGGTGAGGAATTGATGAGGTAGGAGGACTCAGCAAAAGACTGTCTCCTTTATCCTTGTAGCTACAGCCCCTCCCTTCCCTGCCCCAGCTTTGGGCCTGGAGCTGAGTTGGTGCAGTGGTGAGGTTAATGCTTCCCTTAAGTGTTGCCCAGGACATGTGCCTGTATGACTACAGGGGCTGTAGGACCCTGAGGACTGCCTCTTGTTCCTGTAGCAGCTCAGCTCTGGGACCCCACTCCGCCCATATTTACATGGACTCAGAACAACCCACAGCCACTCCCTAGGCTTCCTCTGATGAAGCCTCTCCCCATGAACACTAAGCGTTCCTTGGCTGAGCAGAGGTCTAAGGACGGCCTCCTGGACTTCCAGAGTCTGTGGACTCAGGGCTATAGCTACGCATCAGTCTCTACACTGACCAAGGCCAGAGGGCGCAAGATTATTTCCCAAAAGCCCATTCCTGGAAGAGGCCAGAAATCTATAGCTGGAGAGCTGTCTCTCCTCTGATGATCCTGGTGGCAGGGAATTTTTCCTCTGTCCTTGGGCTGTACCCTTGAGGCACTACCAGTATATGAAGCAATTGCCCATAGGACCCAGCCAAGCCCCAGCTGCCTGGCAGAGTGACTCCAGGACCTCTACTGTGTTGGCCTTGGTGGGACCAAAGGAGCTACAAAACCTGCAGGATAGAGTAGACAAAGGGAGCTGCCTTCACAGCCGTTCTGGTCTCCATCCATCCCCTCCTTTCCCTTCCCTGACTTTTTTTCCTCATCACTGAGTTAGGTCCTACCGAAGGCTAACCCTAGATCATGTTCTTACAGACCTTGTTCTCCAGTGTCACAGTCTTTACTTGCCCTTGTGTTCTGACTTCTGTCTTTTTGGTGGCCCTGGCTTGAATCTTCTCATTCCTCTGGGAGAGCCTCCCCCAGACCTATACAGGACCCAGAATAGCATCAGCTGATTCTTTGTATGTGCTAGGCTGCCCCCTGGAGGTGAGGGACTGGGGCAGTTGTCAGGACCTCGGCTGCTGGAGGTGGGACGGGCTGACTGGGTGCGTTTTCCCTAGAAGGGACCTCCCCTAGGCCCCAACCAACACTTGGTTTCATTTGCATTTTCCCACTTCTGGGTTAGAGTAGAAGGGTTTGCCTTGCTCCTATTCCATTGTTCTTTTTCAGTCTTCAGGGTGCCCTTTCTTGCTCTCCCCTTCACTTCTCTATGAGTGCTAGCCCAGAGCTGCTGCCCCAAGACCAGAGAGAGCCTTTTGGGTAGTGTTGGTTTGGACTTCTCTCTGCAAAAAGAGGGCACGGATGGCACTCATCGCCCAACTCAGTTCAGCTACCTCTAAGCTGCTGTAGGCGTGGGACTACAGGAGCAGCCGCAGGCCCTCAATGTTGGAGCCCTTTGCTGGGAAATGAGCTAATGGTGAGCCCAGATGTCTCTCTGGCCACAGACTGTGACGACTCCATCCAATACCCAGTAAACTGTTTCAAGGATTCAGTTAGTGCTGGATCTGCTCCCCTTGGCAAACAGCAGCTGCAACATTAGGGCTTCCTTTCCCTCCTTTGCCCCTTTTTAATTCTTAGACTTTCTCCCACTAGTGACCAAATCTCAATTCACCATACCTACTGCTGGCTGCCTCGCTCCCGAGGGGGCTGGTCCAGGCTGCAGCACCCTCCTTTTAGCTTCTTGAAGTGGATGTTTAAACCTGGGCAGTGCAGGGGCAGGCTGGGTTATACCAGGAGCTTGGGCAGGTCCCAGTGGGTGAGGTAATCGAAAGAGTACTGTACTTGGCCTCTTCAGCCTTGGGCCCAGAAAGCTCTGAAGCTGATGGCTTTTGTTTCAGGGATTCAGTCCCATGCACTCTCTCTTTGCTCTAGCCTGGGGTCCTTGTCCTGAGAGCGCATCCAGCCCCATCGGGCCATAGGCACAGAGCATGTGATCATGTGTGCCACGGCATTCTGGAGTTGATTCTCCATGGGTCAAATTTGGGCATTTTCTGTGAGGGGCCAACTCAGAGTTTGGGGCTAACACCCCCAAGCTTGCCAATGGCACAGCAGGGTAGACAGGGTTTGGGGGAAGAGTAAAAGGGATGGCTTCCTGCCTGTTGAACCCTCCAGGCAGCCTGGATCCCATGGAGGCTGGAAGCTGTATGCTAACAGTTGTTTTTTTTCCTTTTCACAACAGACGGGGGTGGGGGTGATTTTGATGTATTTTTAACCACATTAAATAGTCTGTTGCCTTAACTTGATCCTGTGTCCTGTGATATGGATTTTAATTGATTCAGGAGCCAACTAGGTGATTTCCAGCCACATCTTTTGTCCCTCAGCCTCCCCTACAAGTACTGACGTATACAAAGTTGTCTGTGGCCCAGTCCTAATCCTGGCCCAACCTCAGGGACTTGATAATATAGTACACGGTTAAAAGAGAGGACAAAACCAGTGATGTGGTGGGAGAAGTGCTAGCACCATGAGGCCCAAGGTTGTAACTGGTCAGGTATTCAGGGAAGGGTCCCAGGAGCAGACCCCTTTTGAATTGGACTTCCAGTATTCAACAGGCAAAGGACAGGAAGGACACTCTTGGCCTAGGGAGCAAGGGTAAGTAAAGGCCCAAGGATAAGAACAGAGAATGTGTTTCTGGGACAGCCCAGTTGGAGAGTGTGCAGGATGTGACCTGGAGAGAAAAATCATGCAAGATTTATTTTACACAGGACATCAAGGCCCAGAAATTAAGCAACTTGCCCATTATGAAATGCCAGTACAAAGGCCTGTGCTTTTCTGTATTCCTTTAGGCCTTCCTTGTTTATGCTTGTGGAGTGACTTGAGACCTTGTGGTCTCTGACTAATCGGTGTCTGCCCAGCCCTCAGCTTCTCACTGTTCTTGGGGTGTGGTCTTATACATTGCTGGCTTTCTGAATAGTGCAGCAGGTCCTGAGACAGGATGCTCTAGGACTGGGTGAAGGGGGTTGTCAGGCTTTGCCTCCCCAGGGTAGGGGAGTGAGAAGTGGAAGTCAGAAGGCCTGCTCAGCCTTGTGACCTGGAGCCCAGCATTTCCTCCCCAGGGGCCAATTTCCTTACCTACAGAATGAGAATGTTAAGTTTGCATGAGGACCACTGTTGCATTGAAGGCCCTTTCAGGGACAGGCAAGGCCCAACACTGCCAGCTATTACTTCTGTCTTTTCATTAGCTCCAGCTCAGCTTATGTGCCTGGGCAAGGGGTGGGGGAAACTCAGTTTCCTGCACTCTATACCTTAGTTACTTTAGACCAGTAGAGAGCTGCATTCCTATTGCTTACTGGGGAGCTAGGAACTCCACCCTGGTGATAGAAAGCTTCATTTTGCAGCAGGGCAGGGCTTGGCTTTGGCAGGGCAGGGCTTGGCTTTGGCAGGGCAGAGACTTAGCTCCTGGCTTGCTGCTCTCAGGCATATTCTTTGTTCTCCACTCCAGGGTAGGGTTAGGGCAGTGGGCAGGAGGGACAGATCAGGCCTCCCAACAGAGGGTCAAGTCAGTGCACTGGGAGATCCCATTTCAGGCCCTAATGGGAAAGGAGAGGTAATATCTAACCGCAGGCCTCTTTCCCTAAGGGCAGAATGTTCTCACTGAAGGACCTGAAGTGTTTGTATCCATCCCCAGTCCTACAACTTCATTTTATAGAGGATGAAAATCGGTTACTTGCCAGAGGTCACCTGGTTATGTAGCCAAACCGATGTTCCAACCTAGGCTTCACACCACCTCAATGAAGCCTTCACTGACCTGGGGGAGGGTCCCATCCCCAAAGCTGAAAAGGCTCTTCTTCCCATTTCCAAGAACAGGGCCAGGCATTCAGCAGAGGTATGATGAGCACATATGGCTGGCACATAGTAGGTGCCTTAATACATGTTTATTGGTTAATTGATGTGTTGAACTGTGGGAGAGGGCATAAAGGTTAATTGTTATGGATAGACTGAATCCGGGCTCTAAGGGAACTAGAGACAAATCCTCCCAGGACCTTAAAATTTTCAGTACAGCTGATGGCTTCTTGTTCCCAGAATCCTTGGAAAATGAGAATAGGCATTAACCAGCTAGGTCCGGAACCGATAGGAAGGGCTGGAGGCTAGGGAGAAGCCTCTCTCCTGTGACTCTGCATTTCCTCATTCTTGTTTCCCAAGCAGACAACAACCCCTCTTCCCTTCACAAAAGTCCTACTGGCCAGTCAGGTATTAAATTCAAATCCTGACTGACCCTAGCTAAATACCCTGGCAAATCATATAGCCTCTCAGTAACTCAGGCAAACTCTCCAAGACTTGGTAGAAAAGTCAGATAGGTGTGAGTTAGTGTATAGTTACTCAGAAACGTTTGTAGTGGGTAAAGAACCTCTTCCTTGAGTGGGAGAAGTGAAAACGTCTCAGACTATACTCTAGAATCTAGTAAAGCTTTTCATGGGAAACAGGCCCAAGTGTCCCTTCCCTGGAAAAAAGGGTCAGAAGTGGGGTCGGGGAGAATTCCACATTAGGGCTTTATAACTTCGCCCTCTCCTTTTGTAAATTGCTTCTCCCTGACCATTTGTCAGGAGGGTGGCCCTTTCTCAAGATCACAGTAACCCATTCTTTTCTGCTTCCTGCCTTGAGAACCTCTGAGTATTGGGTAAGGATCACTGTTGCACACAGTTTTTGGAGTGCACACATCTTCAACAAATATCTTTGATCCAGCTTTCCTATTGCTATCCCAGCCCACATCTGATGGGGTACAGGCTCTGGAAACCCCCTTGAACTCTCCTTGAATTTTCCTACTTAATCAAGTCTCTGGTTTTTGCCTGAGGCTATAGTCCTCCCAGCTGGCCTTTCGAGGTCAAAGCTAAATCTCTCAATTCTCTGTTACCCCTAACCTAACCCAGCCCTTCATTGTCTGTTACCTCCGGATGGCTACTTCTCACCTTTGATCCTATCTAGACCCCATTCTCTTGGTCCAGGTGTTTGACTTCCAGTCACCTCAGCCCACTGGTCACTCCCATCAAGACCTCTCCTCCAATCACTCCAGACTACTTGGCCACTCCTAGATCCCTCTTTCTGTACACAAGATCCATTAAAGTGCTCAGATTCAATCTGGCCCCCTTGCATCAGCGATATAAATGTTCAGATTCTTTAAGAGTCTGGCCAATATGGTGGATCTTTAATAAACCTTATTTTCTTTGTCTGAAATAAGACTTGGATCGAATTCATTCCAGGCAGGACTTCGCATGTTGCTATTTCAGGGTCCCAGCACCCCAAAACACCAACACATCCACAGCTGTCAGTAAAATGTCTGTAAAAATGTCAATTAAAAAACACCTGGTTGTTTCAACGTGTCCAAATGGAGCTCATTCTCTTACCCTCTCCTATCTCCCCCTTCGTCCTAACTTTCTGTTGAGGGCAATGGTCTTCTTCCAATCACCCAGATTCATAAACACAGGAGTCATCAACATTGCCCCCTCCTCCTGTCTCTGTGTCTCCCTCTCCCTTGTCCTCTCTTCTCCTTTCTTCTGTCCGTCTCTCCCTCCCTGTCTCTCCTTCTCTGTCTCTCCGTGTCTCCCTTCCTTTCCCTCTCTCCCTGTCTCTATCTCTCCCTATCCAGTGCAGTATTCCATACATGGACAGCTGCTGATTCTCTCTCCACAGCATGGCTCACATCCATGCTCATCTCTCCACTTGGTTCAGACCATCCCTACCTTCCTGAATTTATCAAAATTACTTCCTAATTAATCTCCCAGCTTCCTCTGTCCCCTCTCCAATCCCATGTCTACACAGCTACCATACTGAGGGCATTCAAAGCACCGGTCCCTCAATAAATTCCAATCTACCTTACCAGACATTTCCCATTACTTCTCTCAAACTGTGTCCCCACATTCAGCCTCCCACCCTAGTGCCTATGTACAGGTTGGATGAGCCCCATGCTCAAAATACTCTCTCCCTGTTCTCACCTTAGGCTGCCAGAATCCCTGGCAGGGAATTTGGCAGGTTTGATTGGTCCAGAGGAGGCTTTTCCTGCTCCCCAGCAGATGGTCAGTGCTCTCTCCCAAATGCACTTTGCATATAAATTGTATTTACTTATCCATTTTCCCTCCTAAAGGTAGGCACCTCAAAGGGAAGGACTCTTGTCTTGGTGCTTAATAAATCCTTCCATGATATGACTAAATTGAAAGCATGATGGTGCATGAGACCATTCGGAGAGCTGGCCTTTCACCAGCTACCTCTCAATACTGTTGTGTGGAACCATAAAACCCTTTACGGGCTGTTAGGTGGCCCAGTAGATAGAGCACTGGACTTGGAATCCAGAAGACCTGAATTAAAATCCAACCTCAGACACTCACTAACTGAATGACCCTGGGCAAGTCACTTAACCTTGATCTACCTGACTTCCCCCTTCTAGCACCCACCTCCCAGGGTTGTTATGAGGATCAAATGGGGGGAGGCTAGATGGCACAGTGAATAGAGCACCAGCCCTGGAGTCAGAAGGACCAGAGTTCAAATATGGCCTCAGACACGTAACACTAGCCATGTGACCTTGGGCAAGTCATTTAACTCCAATTGCCCTGCCTTCCCGTCTCCAAAAAGAAAAAAAAAATGCTATAAAAATGCTAGCTACTGTTATTATTGTAGGATTCAAAGTTGTTGGCATTATCTGTGGGCTGCTGTGTTGTGTCTAACACCCCTAACAGGGTTATTGTTCTCCAAAGTGGAACTGACTGGCCCTTGTGGTTTCTGGGAAACTCTGCTGTGAGAAAGGGCAGTTGTTGTGACCACCAGTCCAGGTTCAGGTTCAGGCTAAGACGGGGTCCTCTTCCCCTCCTCCCAGAGATCTTTCATGCATTCTTAAAGGAGAGCTTGAGTCAGACCTCATAAGGGAGGAGCATCTCCATGTTGGAAAGCGTGGGCCTGCTCTAAACAGATCAAGCCTGGGAGCACCGAGAAGAGGCGTCCCCTTTAAATGCAAATCACTCCCAGCTCTAGATACACACGCACACATATGCACACACACATCTCTGGGAGTGGGAGGCGGGGGAGCCTAGGCCTGCCAGACCACTGCAGCAGCGCAGGCGGGTAGCTTCTGCCGGATCTGTCCAGGTCAGTCTTCCTTGGATTGTTGGGGATGGAGCTAACGGGGTGTGAACGTGCCCTTTCTGAGAGCTGGTGCTGGGCAGAGCAGAGCAGAGCGTTCCATTTTGGAATGCTGAGCTGAGGGCTGCACTCGCCGGCCCGGAGATAGAGATAGCGCGTTAACCCAGCCCTGGTCTAAGTGGGGCAGGATGTCCCGGGGGGGGGGGGCGGGCTGTGCTCAGGCTGCAGGCTGCCCCGCCGAGGCAAATGCCAGCAGACATGGCCAGCCACCCCCACGCAGACATGAAGACTTCTCTTCAGAGATGGAGAAGCACGAGGCCAGAGGGAGGGAAAGCTGCTTGAGAGGCTGGGACCACTGCCCTACTAGGCTCTGGATCCCCCGGAACCGTGCCAGCCATAGAGTGCCTAAGAGGTTCTACTAGAGGTGCCTAGGAAATGTTTGTTGACTAATAATAACAGATGGCTGTTCTAGAGCACTTTGGCGGTTAAAAAACCACATTGTCCACGACCACCCAGCGTACGGCCATCTCCATGTTTGAGGTTCAGAGAATGATTTGTCCAGGATCCAGGATCGCACTGCTAATGGCTGGGTCCCTCTGGAGGTCCCTCCTGCCTGTGGTGCTAACATCCTTTCCACTCATTCTTTCCACTCTTTCCCCAGTGCCCCCAGCACCACGCCAGCCCCTGGCACATACACAGCCAGTCACACAGAGACCCTTCTGTAGACAGCTGATAGCAGTTCCTCCCCCTGAGTCAGAGGGAAGGAAGGGCCCAGGGCCAGGACTGGGTGGGGAGGGGCCCTTTTAACTTGAGCTGGGCAGCCTTGCCCCCTTCCTCAACCTCTCCTGCCTGTAGAGAACAGTAGAGGAGATTCCTTGAATGGGGAGGAAAAGACACACTGAAGATGGGTATTCTGGATGAATATTCACACACACACACACACACACACACACACAGAACCCCAGGAGTGGGAGGCTGGGAATTGAGGCCAGCAGGTCCCCAACTAAGAAAGGAGATCCTCTGTAGAAGGCCAGAGTGCCAGGCACAGCACCAACACTTTATTCTCTGTAGATGACCTGGCAGCCTTGGCACAATAACCAAGGCACCTCCCTCATGCCTCTCCAAGCCTCAGTCCCCACTTTACTCCAGGCACATTTGTTCTCCCCAACATAGGGACAAACTGCCCCTCCTCCTACTTGTCCTGGGCTGATTTCCCCCTCTTTCTGGGAGCGTAGGGAAGACCGGGCACAACCTGAAACAGGACTTGGAGAAGTTCCCCATCCAGAGCTCCTGAAATGGAATGCCCCTTCAGCCTGCCCCTTTCACCAAAGCTTCATAAATAAGCCTTGAGGCTTATTAGGGAGGGCCGAGGTAAGCGGAAAGTGGGGCAGAAGAAAAGCTGGCTGAGACATCCCTGATCACCCCCACAGCATCAGTGAGTCTGCTCAGACCTTCTCCCTGGTCCTACCTGCCATGGGCCCAGGGCTCTGTTTGCCGCTGCTTCAGCTGGACAAACACTGAGCCAGACGTTCCCAAAGTGGATGATACCGCTGCTGGGGGATGGGGGGGGTAGGGCTCCCCACTGGAACAATTGGGGTAGGGGTGGGGCAGGCCGTAGTAGCCTTAGTGCAACTGGGGGGCACAGAGTAAAAATAACATGGTGGTGGAAACATAAGGAAAGAAGATAAAAAAATTTTGAAAAATTGTTCGTACATGTTTCATCTGTTGCGTTAACGGAGTTAAAGTCATAGTGATTACATTATTTTCCAAATAAACACACAAAATGCAAGTTATAACCCATCAGAGGTCAAGTCCATGATGGCCTTTACTAGCAAGTGCTGGCAGGGGATCGAGTAGGGCATTGTTGGGAAGTCCGGCGTGTAATGACTTGTTTACAATATGGTACTATACAGTTACATGATGTAATACTGCCTCATCGAAATTCCAACGCATGGAAAGAACCACAAATTTACAAGAAATCATTAAATTTAAGACGCATCATTTAAAAAATATGTATTTTATATATTTTTTGAAATGACACAAATTTTTTTTTTAAAGTAAAATGGTTAAAGAAACATTTCCAGGGGGATGCTGAGTAATTTTTAAAAAAATAATTTATTTTTAGTTTTTAACATTCACTTCCATAAGATTCTTAGTTTTAAATTTTCTCCTCCCCCCTCCCCAAGATGGCATGCAATCTGATATAGGTTCTACTTATACATTCATATTAAATATATTTTCACACTAGTCATGATGTAAAGAAGAATTAGAACTAGTGGAAGGAACCATGAGAAAGAAGAAACAAAACATGAGTAATTTTTTATTTTTTTGAAATGAGGGCAGTAGGCCAAATAAGTCTGGGAACCTTTGCACTGGCTATGACCCAGGCCCTGTCCTTGAAGAGCTCACAAGAATGTGTGTGACCCGAGTAGTGATTTAATGTTTGTAGAGTTCTAGCTACACAGTAACCCCGTGGGGTTGTTTAACATATTGACACACCCATTTTTACAAATGATGAAAGGAAGGTGCAGAAGGGGCCAGGAATCAAATGCTGGCCTCCTGGCACCAAGCCAGGGCTGCTCTCCATTGTAAGCCCTGAGTCTGACAAGGACAAAGGAGTACAGACAATGGGCTAGGAGAAATCTGAGGAGGGGGGATCCCTCTCAGCTGGGGAGAGGCTTTTAGGGAGGAGGAGACAGACACTTTTTTTTTGGTGTCTTTTCCCCAGAATTTATTTTTAGTTTTCGACATTCATTTCCACAAGATTTTGAGTTCCAAATGTTCTCCCAATCTCTCCCCTACCCTCTACCCCAAGATGGCAAGAATACTGATTACTCCTTCCCCCAATCTGCCCTCTCTTCTATCCCTCCTTATCCCCCCCCTTACCCCTTTCTTTCTTGTAGGGCAAGATGGATTTCTATACCCTATTGCCTGTATATTTTATTTCCCAGTTACATGTAAAAACAGTTTTTTAACATTTTTTTTAAAACATTGAGTTCCAGATTCTCCCCCTTCTTCGATCATCATCCACCCCCACTGGGAAGACTAGCAATTCAATAGAGGTTATACATGTGTAGTTATGCAAAACGTTTCCATGGTAGTCGTACTGTGAAAGACTGTAACTGTATTTCCCTCCATCCTATCCCGTCCCCCATTTATTCTATTTTCTCCTTTGACCTTGTCCCTTTTCAGAAGTGTTTGCTTCTGACTACCCCTTCTCTCAATCTGCCCTCCCTTCTATCATCCCCCTCTTATTCCCCTTCCCCCTATTTTCCTGTAGTGTAAGAGACACAGTTGAGTGTGTGTTATTCTCTCCTTAAGACAAATTCAATGAGAGTAAGGTTGATCCATTCCCTTTCACCTTTATGTTCTTCTTCTCCATTATAATAGCTTTCTCTTGCCTCTTTTATGTGAGATAATTTACCCTAATCTATCTCTCCCTTTCTCCTTCTCCCAATATATTCCTATGTCACCTATTAATTCTATTTTTTTAGAAATCATCCCTTCATATTCAACTCACATACACACATACATGCATATACACACATATATATTCCCTTCCTCTATCCTACTACTGACAAAAGCCTCATGAGTTACAAATATCCTCTTTCCATGTAGGAATGTAAACAGTTCAACTTTAATAAGTTCCTTATGATTTCTCTTTCTTGTTTACCTTTTCATGCTTCTGTTGATTCTTGTATCTGAAAGTCAAATTTTCTGTTCAGGTCTGGTTTTTTCATCAAGAATGCTTAAAAGTCCTCTATTTCATTGAATGTCCATATTTTCCCCTGAAGATGAGACCTTTTTAAGAGAGGGCCCCACTTCAGCAGGGTGAAGATGGCGGGATAAGGAAGAGGAAGGAAAGGGGAAAAGCTTTAAATTCCTACTGTGCACCAGGAACTGTGCTAAGGGCTCTCTCTACCAACATTATCCATGCCTGGCATGGATAGTGATATGGGTGGTCTAAAGAAGGGTAGGCCAGACTGGTCAGTACATGGAGAAGAGCAGCATGAAGAAGGCTGGAAAGGCATTTAAAACCAGGTTGTGGAACCCTTTGACTCTCTGGGTAAGAAATATTGTGCCTTAGTCAGCAGGAAATGTTCTTCTCTTTCTCACTGGTCCTCAGTTTCACCATGAATACAGCACAGCCAGGGTTGGACCAGGGCCCCCCTAACTCAGAGTCCATTCTGGAGAAGATGAGGTAGGGGTGGGAAGCCAGCTCTGTGGAAACTCCTCTTGGCGATGAACCCAGGATTCCTGGTCCCTGGGACAAATATGGAGTCAGCCTTCCAGGCCAGGCCAGGAGGGGCCTCAGAAGGTATCTAATCTAACCTATACTTGAATGAGAGTCTCCTCCCAATCACCTCTGATCGATGGGAATCTACTCAACTTTGAGACCTCCAATGATAGAACTCACTACATCATGGGGTAGCCAGTTCTCCTTTTGGAGGGCTTTGACGATGCCTCTCCAGAGCTTCAAGTCACTGCTTGTTCTCCCCTCTGGGGTCAAGCTAAAGTCTCAGCCCTTTGTCCCATGCCCATGCCACTGGAACAACTGATCGTGACTGTAGCCCACAGGTCTCTCTCTTCCCCAGGCTTACTCCCCACGCGCACCCTGATCCCTTAGGAACCGAGCCTGGATGCACACCGAGATGGAGGACAAGAAGAGGAGGAGGAGCCCCAAGCCCTGCCTGTCACAGCCTGCACCCCCTGCCAGCGCCCTGCGCAGGGTCCCAGTCCCTACAAGCCGAAGTGCCTCCTTCTCCTTAGGTCTCCCCCACCTTCCATCCCCAAAGCAGCGGACCAAGTTTAAGAGGTGAGGTGGTCTGCTAGGGACTCTGGGCTCAGCTCCAGCGGGGGCGCTAGTGATGTCCCACTTCCCCCTTCCCACAACAGCTGAGGGAAGCATCAGGGACAATTGTCCTCATAGTATAGACAAGAAGACCAAGGCCTAGAGAAGGCCAATGACTCGCCTAAGAGTCACATGAGGAAGCAGGGTGGAGCTGGGACCGAAGTCTGGCAGTGCTGCCTCTCAGGACTCAGGATTGGAAGTTAGCCCTACCACCTTTCAGACATCTTTGAGCTCGCAGGTCTGTAGCCTGGAGGGATTGAGGGACAAGCTGTGTGCAACTGACCAGTGGCTCTTCTGCCCTCCCCAGGGTGACAAAGGAGAAGTGTCGCCCTGTGCTGGCTGGTGGAGGTGCCCCGGCAGGCACTCCCTTGCAGCACTCCTTCCTGACGGAGGTGACTGGCGTCTACGAGATGGAGGGAGGGCTACTGAACCTACTCAATGACTTTCATTCTGGCCGGCTCCAGGCCTTTGGTAGGTTTGTAAGGGGGATAGGGGTGGGGTGGTGGAAGAAAGTGGGGCATTATGGAAGAGGGCTCTTTTTGGCCCAAAGTCTGGGGCATCAGGGATTCAATTTATTCTGAGGAATTAGGATTAGAATGTAAACTCCTTGATAGTAGGGATGAGTTCTTTGTATCTGAATTCCCAGAACTGTGTCTAGCACATGGTAGGTGATTATTAATACTTGTTGATCGCCAGGGCTTTAAGGGCTTTAAACCTTCCCCACCAGGTTGTGAGATAGAGCCAAGGATGTGGGACTGAGCCTCCTGGGTCAGAACCTAAATAAGACTGGCCTTGTGGGAAGCTCCCAGGGTGGTATGGTCACCCTCCTTCATTGGGGCCAGGCTGTGACTGGCACTGGGCTCCTTGGCTGGGCAGGGAAGGAATGTTCCTTTGAGCAGCTGGAACACGTCCGGGAGATGCAAGAGAAGCTGGCTCGGCTGCACTTCAGCCTGGATGTGTGTGGGGAGGAGGATGAGGACGAGGACGAGGCTGAGGCTGAGGCCGAAGGGCTACCCCAGGAGCAGAAGAAAACAGTAGCTGATAGGAACCTAGACCAGCTGCTTAGCAATGTGAGCTGGGAACTGGGACTGCGGGGAGGCTGGGAATGGGAATCCTAGGATCCTTCTGAGCTGGTGGGTACCTTCATGGGTCTCCTGGAGATGTGGGTGCCAGTTTGATGCCCATCAAACTCTTTGCCTTGACCTGGGACCACCAGGGAGTGTCTCCATGACTCCGGGCTCAGGCCCACTCCTCTGACTCCTCTCTCCCTTTGCAGCTGGAAGACCTCAGCAACTCTATGTATCCTTCCTTAGAAGGGGGGAAGGGCTCTTTTAGGATCTTCCCTTCCACCTTGGAGTGATTTTTAAGCCAGTAGGTACTGAACTGGACCACAAGATTTAGAGCTAGTAGGGACCTTAGAGTGCCCAAGGCCACACCATGACAAAAACAGCATTCTAACTCAGCTCCTCTGACTCCACCTACCCATGGATGTGGGCCCTCCCTTCCCCCCAAAACGATTTGCTAAGCAGGCAAATCTAGAGGGTGAGATTGGAGGGGGGGGGGCAAGGTTTAACCTGGCCATAAGGATGATTTTCAAGAACTTCAGATAATCGTTTCACATCAGAAGTAGCCTGGAATTGGGGGAAGGACAGAGCACTGAACTTTGATTTAGGTGACAGACTTTGGTTCCAATACTGCCCGGTGCCTCCAAACCTAACTGCAGCTTGGGGATACCTGCCCCAGAGAACCTTTGGTAAACGTTTTAGCTTATAAGAAATGAGTGGAATCATCATCACCATCTACGGAGAGGAAAGGGAACATCTAGTCCTACCCTCATTTATCAGATAAGCACGCTGAGGGATCTTCTTGAGGCCACACAGCAAAAGCTGGCTGTGGAGACAGATGAACAGAGACCCTCTAGGCCAAGCAGTCATTCTGGACAGGAGTGCTGGACTAGGCATGCCATGGCTGGGGTCCTTAGGACACTGGGGGGTGGGGAATGTAGGCTCCCTGGAGGGGCTGGAGCCCAGGCTCAGATCTGCCACCAGCTTCCCTTAACTTCTCCTGCTCCAGACAGAAGCTGCACCTGGCAGAGAACGCAGAGCCTGAGGAGGCACCCACCGCCTAGTGCAGGCCCCTGGGTGGGACCCTTTACAACGTGCTCTCAGTCTGTTCCCCGTGATGGCTGAGGCAAGCAGCTGGCTTCAGATCTAAGGGGATGAGAAAGGAGCCCAGACCCCTTCATGACCCTGATTCTGTGACCTTGACCATGATCTGGCCACAGCCCCTTGGAGCTGTGTGACCCCAGAGACCCAGGGCTATGACCCTGGTTTGCGGCTCCAGGCCCTCTGACCTCACATGACCCTGACTTCTGACCTAGGCTGTGACCCCCAGGTCCTCTGACCTCACATGACCCCAAGCTCTGACCAGACTATGCCCTCCGACTTTACGCGACCTTGACCTCTGACCCAGGCTGGGATCTCCCCTGGCCCCGCTGGACCTGTCCAGGCTGAGCCCCCGGCAGCTGAATTAAACCTAAGGATGGGCGGATGCGCACTTGGTTTCTGTGTCTTCCTTGGATCCTCCCACTCCACAGAAAGCTCGTCTCGGTCAGTCCGCTGACGGAGATCCGCGCTCCCCTTTGGGTCGCGAAGATCCGCCTGAGCCCCTGAGGAGGGAGGGGAGAGGTTCGGTTGATCCCGAGATGGGGGCGGGGCATTCTTGCTTACTCGGGGGCGGCCATGACGCATTTTCCCCGCAGATGGGCGGGAGGGCACGTTTCCCAGCAGCACCGCAGCTCGAGCGTCTCAGTCTCCATGGAGACGTGGGCGTGGCGATGACGATATTTGTGAGCGCCGAGAACGGGCTGGACGGTTGGGGATCAGGACGGACATGGAGTTTCCGGAGCTGGTTCGGCGTGTGACGCTGCTGCAGGTGGGGAGCGGGCCGCCATCCTTCCCGGATAGACCCCTCTCCGGGCGGGCCCCAGGATTCTGCTCCCGCCCTGCGTGACCCCGTCCACCTGTCCCCAGGCATGTGTGAGGGGCCGCCAGACCCGGCGGCGGCTGCAGAACTTGAGAGCCGAGTACGAAGAGGTGGTGCGGCAGGTGGAGGGCAGCCTGAGCGGGCAGCTGCGCTGGGTGGGACGCTGGCTGCCGAGGCCCGTTTTCTCCCCGGAGAACCGGGTAAGTGGCTAAGACGTCCCGAGGACTGAGCCCGGCTCTTTGGGCCTCTGGAAGCCTCCCCGGGGGAGGGCGGCAGCTCTGGCTCTCACTTCCCCCCTCCCCTGTGTGGTCTCCTGTTCTCCGGGTGCGGAGCCCCGACATCCCCCTTCTCTCCGCCCAGCTACACCCTCGCCTTCCTTCTCCCTGCAGGGGGCCAGGAGGGAGGGAGGGATTTAGGAAGGACCTCTGGCTCTGTCCTGATTGCCCGACAGAGAAGAACCTACGGCCCCAGGGAAGGAAGAGGCAGCAGCCCCGGCCCAGGTCGGGAGCCCCCCAGCAAACTCGGGGGTGAAGAGCCCCTGAGAGATGGAGGCCGGAAGGAGCTGTGTCCAGTGAAGGACCCTGAGCAGGGAGCTAGTCCTGGTCCTCAGCACAGCCTCATGGTAGAGGATGGTGACAAGGCGCCGACAAGAGACCCAGGTAGCTCCTCTTCCCTCCTACGACCCCATTCAAAGGCTCTTCTCCCTGATGGACCCAAGATCCCCATTTCCAGGCTAGAGCTGAATGGGAGCAGGGGGCATTTTTAGAGGACACAGATATTTCTGGCCAGTTTGGAGGCATTCTGTGACACATATTTCAATGTCTCCACATACACAGAGGCCCTGAAGCTCACACTACCGTCCCAGCCTGCCCAGCTCCAGAGACTTCGAAGACATTTGGCCATGGAAATGCTGTGGCTACAGCAGGCCATCGTCAGTCGAAAGAAGGTAAAGTCCTAGTATTCCACTGCTTCCTGTTAGCTTTCCCCGGTCTCCCTCCTATACAAATGCACTCCAGGACATTCTCAATTTCCTCTTGCTTCCATCCTCCCATGTCCTTTCCCACTTTTACATCTCCTTCTTTAACTTTTGGGCTGAGGAGGAAAGGGTAAAGCCCCAGAGAAGCCTTTGGCTTCACCCTGATAGCTTTTTATCTTCCACAGTATCTGCTTCTCAGGCAAACACTGGATCACCCAGAAGATTAGTTGGAGAGGGCTGTACCTCCAGTAATGGGACCACCGGAATGCCATTATCTGAGTGACCAGGCTGCTGACAGGACTGGGCTACTTCCTAAGCTGGGAAGCAGATACTGCTGGCAAAGGCCTTGCTGTGGCTCTCTACTGCAGACTTCTGTTCCCCAACCTCTCCCAGTGGGGCAGAGTGACGTTGAAGCATAACTTTGGCCTTGTCCTCCATGCTGATTGCAGCTCTATACACCAGGATCTCTCTTTCTCCATCTCCTGGCTAGAGGACAGGGACTTGGTGAGAATTGGAGGGGAGAGTAAGCAAATCAGGCCACTGGGTTATAGGAGGAATAAAACTCCTTCCATTTGGGAACTTGGGTAGTCTGTTTGGTGTGGCATTTCTGTGTGTCATGAGAGGACCTGGAGGGCCTCATGTGGCCTTGGGGCCACAGGTTCCCCACCCCTTGGTCTAGATTCTAGACCATTCTCCTTTGACAGGAAAAAAAACTTGAGGTCTCTAAAGGTACAGGGATTTCCCAAGACCAAAGTTTAAGAAGCAGAACTGACGTTTGAACCAGCTCTTAGGGATGGTATAGAGGGGACTGTTGCTCAGATAATGATTGGACTGGGTAATCAAAGTCTCCTAGTCTGCCTTCCAACTAGAAGGCTGCCACTTTTGGCTTCTCAAGACTGACTAGAATGGGGAGGTATGAGTTAAGCCTCTAGTCTTTAATAGTCACGGCTTCTAGCTCCTCCCTTCTCTGCTCTGATTGCCTAGCAACTGCTGAGCGTCCCTGGCCAGCATAGGTCAGCAGCACCATGGCTTCCACTGCTCTTGGGCTTCCTGTGGTCAGGAAGGTGGTGGTTTACCGGAATGGGGACCCCTTCTCCCCAGGGCGACAGCTGGTGGTCACCCATCGCCGGTTCCCCACTTTCGAGGCATTTCTTAATGAGGTGACGACTGTGGTCCAGGCTCCTCTGGCCATTCGTACACTCTACACCCCCCGGCACGGCCATGTCATCACTGATTTGTCAGAGCTTCAGAGTGGTGGGGAGTATGTTGCTGCTGGCTTTGAGCGTTTCCGGAGGTTGCCGTGAGTGGGGACCAGGGGACCTTTGGGGCAGCTAGAGGTTATTACCCATTACCTGACTCAGAGCCTCTTTAAGTTCTTCTTGACTCAGTTCCATGTCTCCCATCATTCCCTTCTTCAGATCACAAGGCACTGCTTTTATCTGTGGGGTCCTGTCCTGTCTCTATTTTAGACTAAGAACTCCCCAAGCCTAAGACTGTTTCTTCCCCTGCATATCATATGCTATGTGATTGGTGTTGGCCAAAATAGGGATCCATGTGTGGAGGGACAGGCTGGCCATGGATGACCCAAAAGCCACCCTCACTGACTCTGAACTGTTAGGCTTTTCCACCTTTGGAGGGGGAGATAACTGGAGGCCTAGGCTTCCCTTGATTTAAATCAGAGAACATAACTTAGATTAATACTCATTGCCAAAACCAGATGTGGTAGCAACACAGTCCAAGAGCCAAAGAGAATCAGGTTGCAAGTAGGTGAAAAATTCATCAGGAATGAAAAAGACTGAACAGGACTGTGCCCAGACCCCTATCTGATGTTCAAAGGTTCAGGATTCCTCTCCTCCAATCCTGGGGGAGTAAATGTGACACAGTGGTAGTGCCAAGGGACTAAGTCACGTGACTGTAGAAGGGAGAATAGGGAGAGGAGTGGATGGTATTGGGAAGAGGTGCCATGACCCAAGAGGTGACTTCATTTTCTGTGTCTTCCAGCTATATTCACCTTGGAGGGGAGAAACCAGGCAGGAAAAACATCAGGTTCCTGGTGGGTTCTGGGGAAGAAATTGTTTGTACCCTCCCAGACTCGGTCCCCCAACATTTTGGACCTAGTAGGCTCCTGGGGCTGTGAATATGTGCCTGCCTCCCTGTGTCAGGCACGGCTCTAACTTGCACATGGAAAAGCACTGGCTTTGGAGCAAGGGGGACAAGAGTTCACATCCTAATGGTGGCCACTTCTTTTGTGACCTTGCACAAGCTACTTAACCTCCGTGGGCCTCAGTTTCTTCATGAGGGAGTTATAAAATGAATACTGTTGGTTGTCCTTCCCTGCCCCAGCTTGCCAGGCTTACGCTGGCCATGAGCAACAAAGCAGAATGAGTTAGGGAGCAGGCTGAGCTACAGATTCTTTTGGCCTGGAACTTCTCAGGTTTGGCTGATTAGAATCGGATGATGGTTTTGTATATTTTAACCGGGAGGAACCATCCATAGGCTACTAGAGGCAAGGGATTTGCCATAAGTTAGACTGGCCCAGCTTAGAGGCCCCAGCTCCTTGCCAACCTCCTTTAGATGGGAGGAAGCATATGATCTGGCAGAAAAGGCTCTAGGTTTGGAGTCAAGGCCTGTGGCAGAGTCTGTGGTGATGCCACATCCTAGCTGTGTGACTTTGGTCATATTCCTTCCTTTCTGTGACATTCAGCATCTTCATTGGCAAAATGGGGATGCACTAGTTACCTCTGAGCAATGTTGTGAGAATCACGGATTTAAGACCGTGAAAGAGACCTTAGAAGCCGTCTAGTCCAAATGCCTCCTTTTACAAGGAAAAAATTGAGGCCCAGAGAAGTGGCAAATGTGACTCTAAATCCACTGCTTTTCCCTCTGTACCAGGCTGGGCCAAAGAGATGATGTAGGTAAAGCCCTTTGCCAGCCACAAAACACCATGTAACTGTCAGCTGTCACTTATAACAGGCTCCTCCAACTCTCCCAAAGCCCAACTACAGGTCTCCTGGAAGGAGGATCCTAGCCTCTGCCTCCTGCACAATTCAGTGAGTGCTGAGGATACTTTGGGGGCAGAATGGGAATTAGGGCCAAAGGAAACTCTGCTAATAAGTTGGCAAACTCCCTTTTCATTGACCCATCAAGGGTCCCCAAACTCTGTGCCTCCCTCCCCTCAGGCCGATTTAGAGGGCCCCTAAGGCCCAAAGGGCAGGACGCACAAAGCTTTTTGGGTGGGGTGGAGGGAAGGGAAAGGAGCAGGAGTCTTTCCTCACAGACTCATTACGTTCTTATCCTAGGGTGTTCAGAAACGGGGACCTGCTTAGCCCCCCATTTAGCCTGCACCTGTCCCTTACCTCTCGTCAAGACTGGGGATCAGTGTTGAGGCAACTGACTGAGAAGGCCAAGTTGAAGGGTGGGTCTGTAAGTAGGTAAGTGCCGGGCCAGGCGGGGCCTAACAGTTTCTTTGGTGACTCTCATGGACTTGGGTCCTGCCACCTAATGGCCAGTAAAGGTACAAATGAAGAAACTGAGGCCCAGAAAAGTGAATTACCCAAGATCACTAATGAACTAGAGACCAGTAAAGTTGGGTTTCCAGACTTCTCTCATTACTGTGCTGCAGGGGCAAGCACCAAAGGATCCAGAGCTAGAAAGGACCTTTGAGTGATCACATTAGTCTAACCCTCATTTACAAATGAAGAAATAAGATTTGAATTTGGGTATCTTACCCTAAATCCTAAGGGAAAAAAGCTGTATAGTCCAGTGGAGGGGCTCTAGCTGATGAGTCTAAGGACCTGGGTCCAGATCCTGGCTTGTGAGCAAGTCAGCAAACTCCAGCGGCTCCCTATGGCCTTAAGAATCGAATATAAAATGCTCTGCTTGACATTCAAAGGCCTTCATGACCTAGCCTTCTCCTACTTTCCAGTCTTCTCACACCTGACTCTCCAACTCGTACTCTTGAATCCAATGACATTGGCCTCCTGGGATCCACCAGTGATCTCTGGTCTTTGGGCCTTTTCTCTGGCTGTCCCCCATGGCTGGAATGCTCTTGCTCCAAGTCTGACCTCCCTGCTTCCTTTAAGGCCCAACTAAAATTCCACCTTTTACAGAATGCCTTCTCCAACCACCCTTAATTCCAGTGCTTTGCTAATTATTTCCTACTTATCCCACGTACAGCTTGCTTTCCATATTTTTTTCCCCATCATCTCCCCTATTAGATTATAAGCTCTTTGAGGGCAGGTGCTGTCTTTTGCCTCTTTTTTGTATCCCCAGCACTTAGCACAGCACCTGGCATATAGTAGGCACTTAATAATTGCTTGACCTCTGAGAGGGTTGGACTAGACAGGCTCTTCCAGCTCTAAATCTGATCCCAGTGGTGTGGAGAATGCTGGCTCAATCCCAACACCAGGACACCTCTGGGAAGGATTTCTCTGGCTGTCTTCTCAGGTATGCCTCTGCAAGGCGGGACCCTTTACTTTCTCCCCTACAGACTCTACACACTGGAGGGGGTGCCAGTGTTGGGCAGAGAAGCCCTGATGAGTGGTGGCTACTACGTGGCTGTATCAGAGGAGGAGTATAAGGCCCTGCCCTACCTGGAGCTTCTGGTGCCGAGCCCCTCCCTGCCTGGTGGCTTCTGGTATGTTAGGGTTCAGGAGGTATAGCCATGAGTTGGGTAAGGATGAAGAGGGCATGGATGGACAGTGAGGGGAGAGATCCTCATCTCAAGGCTGTTAGCTTTTCCAGTCTCCTGCATCTGAGCAGCCTGTTCAGATCATTCCCTTCTGTGTTACAGGCGCCCACCAAGACTTGAACCCAGAGCTTACAGGCAGAAGGTAGGTTAAATGAGACAGTAATTGAAGGGTGGAAAGAGGATGAAACTGATAAAGCAGAGAAAGGTCCTGGAAATTCCTAGAGCCAAATCACTTTACATAGGAGGAGACTCAGAGCAGGTCACACACTACAGTGGTAGATACAGGTCACAAGCTTAGCTGTACTGAGCCCTAGTCCGGGAGCTGCCTTTAATGTCATCCCTGTAACTGAGGCCACCAATATGGATGGCACTTAGTCCCTATCCAAAGGCATAGGAATGACCCCTGCAAAGATGCAAAACAGGACTGTGGGAACTGGAGAATAGGTAGAGGGGGTTCTGGCTCTGTCCCAGCCTGGTCACAGGAGATACACACCAAGGTCTCCCCTCCCCCAGGCAGACATCTTCAGGGCTCCCGTGGCCCAACTCTCCAGGAAGGAATCGTCTGTTTTCTTTGCCAGACCTAGGCTGGCCCGACCCCATCTGAGAAGGGGTCCCCTACTTCAGCCTGGTAAGCTGTCCCTTGATAACCCATGACAACCTTGTGAACTAGGTACATGAGAGGCCCATTTTACAAATAAGGAAACTGAGGCTTGGAGAGGTCAAGTTACAGGCTAGTACCATACCAAGATGGAATTCAAAACCGAGGTCTTCCAGACTCTTAAGTTCAGTACCTCTGACATCTGCATCCTATTCTTCCCCTCACACACTTACCTTGAAGAAGGGAGGGGGAGAGGAGGGAAGGGGATTTCCAGAAATAGGGCTGATCTGGAAGGGAGCAGTTTGTCTGGGTCTGATCCCGAAGGTCTCCCTGTGCTTTATGTCTTTGAGCATGGGCTGGGAAGGGACAGCGGGCCCCAAGTTGTGTTGCAGTGGGGGACTGCTAAGCTTCTCTGAGGCTCAGGCTCCCCACTTTCGAAGCTACTCTGCAATTACCCTGGAGGGGTAGTGAGAAAATGTGTCACCTCTAATGGTGGGATTTCAGGGGCCTGAGAGGGGCAGAAGATACTCTTTGGTTGTGGATATAACCAGCGACTTAGACCTCTTGTTTCTTAATCCCATGAGACTCTTTGGTGGCCAAAAACATAACTGAGAGAAGCAGTCAGGATGGGTAAGGAAACAGTTGAAAAAAGACTAATTTAGAAAGAAAGGAAGAAAGAGTCATTGACTGTGGGCCAGAGGTAAGGAAGGGAACCCAGTGGCTTGGAGAGGAGGAGAGGGAATCCTGGCCACAGATGCTTTTCTAGCTCCTGTGTATTCTCAATATAGGGTCAATATGTACCCCCTTCCTTCTTCACAGGAGAAAGGGGTGTATATGACGCACCCTGCACCAGGAGGGAACTGGCCAATACCCAGGAAGTAGAGGAGGATGGGGCTACCTTCACAGAGGTCCCCTTGGATCAGGTATGAGGTCTATGTCCTTACAATAGAATACCTGCAGATTCTGCTAGTAGACAGTCCCACAACCTAGCCAAGGTGAAGCAAAGTGCTTAAAACTTGGTATTGAAAGATCTGAGTTCTAATCCTGACTGCTACCACACTCAAATGGATCTACATTCTCATCAGCTTGGGAGTTCCCTTCAGAGCCCCTCTGGTGAGATGTGGGTATCTTCCCAGTTTCACCGCTAGGACTCCTTTCTGGTAGAGGCCATTACAAGGGTTCCAGCAAAGTGCTCTTGCTGTCTACTGGGTCCTGTCATCTTGAACAAATAATCATCTTTCCACAGTGAATCAGTTCCTTCATCTCTACAGTGAATTTGTGAGCCAGATGGTCTCCGGGTCCCTTTGCAGCTCTGACAGGCTAAGAGGTCTCTGCTTTGGGACCCAAATTGGCTCCCTTCTGGCTGACTGATCTTTCTCTTCCAGAGGGCTGCAGAAATGGTAGAAGCAGCCTGTTTCTTGGAAAATGCTGCCTAGGGTAGGTGGTATGGAACTAAACTTGGATACCATTCTGGAAAACCAAGAAGCCCAGCCCAACCTCCTTCCCTCCCTCCCTTTTCCCAGTCCCCAGCCAGCATTTCATCAGCAGCCATGGCACAGCCTTTTATTGAACTGACCCATCCTCTTCTGCTGTGGCCCCCCCAGCTTCTGCCAGGATCTTGCTGGAGAGCTCCACAGACCTTTCTAGTATGCCTGGCCCATGAACCTGCAGTGAGCCTGCCTAGGGAGAGGGAAGTCTCTGCTACCAGGGAAAGGGAAGGGTTACCTTCCCCCACCCTGTAGGGCCTGACACAGGGTGGGTTAGGGAGGACAAAGGGGCATACATGATTTTGGGAGAGGCTTTGGCTTAATAAAGAAAATAGTTCTCTGCTTCTGGATTATTTCAGCCTTGTTTACCCATTGCTCTAGATCATATCCCACTCTATAGCCTGGACCAGGAAAAAGTTAGAGGAGCAAAAGCTTGTGATGAAGCTAGCCTCTCAGCTTAGGGCACAAGGGGCCCCCTCCAGGGCTGCGGACAGGGAGGGGAAGGAAGGCGTCTAACTGACTGCAGCACGTGTGGGCTCTGACTCACCACCAGCCCCAGCCCACATCAGCTCCCTCCAAGGCTCCAAAGGCCCTTAAGTTTGAGCTTGAGGAGTACTCTGCACAAACCACAATACTGGCTAGAGGCCAAGGTCATGAGAGAGGTTGGGTCACACAATGAAGGGGGAGGGGGAGGGAGTGTTCAAGGCATGAAACTTTGGGTTCAAAGTGGTGAAGTCTTTGAGCCCCACTTCTCCCCATTAGGCCTCACTGAATCACAGAGGAAGAGGCCACTGCCAAGGGGAAGTCAAAGACAGCCTTCTCAAGGAAAGCTCAAGTGTGGGTGGCTCAAGATCCCCCAGCCCAGGGTTCCCTGCTCCAATGCTCCGTTGTCTCTGGCTGGGGCTGGCCACAGGATCCTGCCGTTATTCTGTCTTGCCCACTGAACTTGCAATGCAGAGCATGATTCCGGAGACGGTGAGCACCATTCCCAGGGCAGGCCCTGGGTCAATCAATCAATAAACATTAAGCACCTACTGTGTGCCAGACACTGGGCTAAGTGCTGGCTCAGGAAGGAAAGGGACACACGATGGGATCTTCTCACGCTAAATGACTCCCTGCCCTGAGTGCAGGGAAAGAAGGGGAAGGTGTGCTAAGAGGGATATCAGATACTGGCTTCTCATCCCCCCAAAGACTGTGGGTTTTTGAAATGCACAGAAGAGTCTGGCAAGTGATTTCTCCCCGGCAGCAGTCTTACTTACATTTTCCACCAATGTCTTCCCCAAGGAACTTCCCGACAACCAGGGTGACAACAAGAGCCAGGGAGTTACTGATGGGCACAGCCAGGGACAGATCTGGAGGGGAACATTTTGATATTCCCTGGGGTCCACTCTAAAGCAGGAAACATGTTCCCTGCCAACAAAGGTCTTGTTCTAATAGGGAGGGTGTGGGTGTTTATCTAGCTTGGAAAGACAAAGTGATGGACTTGAAGTCAGAAAGACCCAGGCTAGGACTCCTCCTCAGACACCCATCTCTGGACAAGGTCTTCTGGGTGAGTCACTTAAACCTCCCTGAGCATCAGGCTCCCTGTCAGCAAAACTGAGATAAGGACAGCACCTACCTCAAAGGGTGTTGTGAGGATCCGATGAGTTACTGTGTGTAAAGTGCATTGCAAACCTTCCAGAAGCTACAGAAATGCCAGCTATACTTTTTAGGTTAAAGACAGACACATACAGAGCTTTGACAGTTAAACAACAACACAACAATGTAGAAAACTCAGTCAACAGGAGTGTAGCTGAATCCAAGCCTCATTTATAATTTACTCTTGGGAGAGATCAAGTCGTTAAGAATACTAATGTTTTAAGAACTCACGACCTTTTACACTAAACACTGAAGTCATATGGTGCTCACAGTCTCTGAATTCAGATTCTGCAGGGCAAATTAGATAATCTAGACATAATAACAACAGATTCCACCCCCCCCCCCCCAGACTCACCTCATCCCAAAGGGAAACTAGAAAGATTTAAGGCAAGGTATAGTTAGAAAACCGGCCTAGCCAGGTATATCGTGGGGAATGGATGCAGCAACTCGTAAAAGTCATCTCCTAAGTCCTGGAAGGAGTGCCCCACCACATTAATGAAAGGGATCTTTTAAAAGTAAGAAAATGTGCTACAGTCTTCTAGGGGTGGAGGAATAATTTATGCTTTTTGGTTGACACCAAAGAATAAAGAAAATGACAAGAGTGAACAAAACATTGTCAATAAAGGACCTGAATAATGTGAAGAAGGCCTGGGTGGCATTATTTGCTTGCATGTAAGTCAAATGGAAGGGTAGGAGATCTGTCCAAGAAGCAAAGAATTCTTTAGTGCTGCCATCATGCCCTCCAAATATTCAATGGATCTGTGGTCCCATGAGGGTATTCTCCTCGATGATGTAGATGCAACTCAATCCTGCCTGCCTATCCCGTACGACCCGTACAACCATGAACCCATCCCCTCCTGCTCAACTGGTTTTTCTTCCCTTTGGCTAGAGGATCACAGATTTAGAGGTGGAAGGATATGAGAGGTCACTCCTAAAAAATGCCCTCATTTTACGGGTGATAAAATGGGCCCAAAGAGGTTAAATGTCATGCCTAAGGTCACACACAGTAGCAGAAATAGGATTCCAACTTGGGCCCCCCTATGCCAAATGCAAAGCTTTGTTATGTGCCACACTGATAAGACCAAATTGTCTAGTTCAGGACGAGATCCATCTCTCATACATACAATGCCTGTGTATTGCCAAGGTTACTAGGTGGGAAGCCCAGGCCCATAACATAGCATAGTTATAGTTGCTAAGGAGGGAGGTGAAGAAAGAGAAATTAGACTGCTAAATGAACCACTCTGGAAGGTGTCTTGAAGCCCCTGTTTGATGCCTCTTAGCCGTACCCCACCCAGATGACCAGCCCTCAAAACAGAGACACACCTACCTGTTGATGCCAGGGTAAGGTAGTAGATCAGGGAGCCACATTGGTTGAGGCAAAGGGGTATCAGATACTGGGATTGAGGGTGAGAGAAAAGCTAGGGTCAGTAAACACAGGCAGCACAAAATTATTGGAGGGACTGTCTTTCAGTCAAGGGAAATGGAAAGTCATGCTAATAATGACACCCTACTTCCAGATGGGAAACGCAGGCATGGAAAGAGCCAGACAATTGAAGAATTGCAGACAAACTCAGCCTCACAGCTGGTCAAATGCAGTGAGTCTTTAGGCAATTAGGACTGTAGAAGTTAGAGCCGGGAGGGGCCTTATGATGGACCGGAGGCTCGGAGAGGAGAAAAGCCTCGTCCAACATCACACAGGTGGTAAGCAGCAGTCACAAATCCAGGAGGAGCCAGCCCTTCCTCCCACACACACCAGGGCTCCTTACAGCCCCGTCTTGTGCACCTTCTCTTTCCCACCAAAGGATCAGGACCCCGGATGAAGCTGGAAATCTCCCCGTCCCGTGTATGTCCCCTTCACGTTCCCCGGGCCCTACCTGGTAGTTGAAGAACAGGTACTTCATCTCCTGCAGAAGCTGCTCCAGCCGGTTCCCCTCCTGCACTGGCTCCATGTTGCCCGTGGCCCTCTTCAGCAGTGGGTTGGAGCCGCCCCACAACACCGCCACCAGCACCAGGGCACAGACTTGCCCTGGGAGACGGAGGGGCGCCTGTCACTCACCCTCCAGCCATCCCAAACCCAGAGACCCAGACCCTCTCCCCCCATCTCTGGCTAGGGGAGCTCGGAGCTGAGAACAGAGCGATGAAGGGGGGGAGGGGCGCTTCCGAGACTAGCTACCTGGGCCACCCAGGGCCGGCCAATGAACCTCAGTTTCCCCATCTGTAAAATGGAGGTAATAATAATCCCCAAGGAGGCTTCATCCAAGGGCTCCTATGAAACACCTGATTAAAGCGCTCTGCGCCAACTGTCATTACTATTACAGAGGAAAAAACTGAGATAGGAAACAGGTGGGGGGAGGGGTTCGGAATTCCTCACCCAGAGTCGCCGCCATGACTACGTCGGAAAAGGAAGGCTTCCACTTCCGGCGCCGGCCGGCATCGTGACCCGGAAGTCAGTGCCGCTCTCTTCCGGTAGGTCCTCCACGCTGAGGCGCAGATCTGTGGTCCCGGTGAAGTCCCTTCAGTCGCCGCGATGGTAAGTCAGGTTGGGGAGGGCGAAGCAGGGAGGGACGGAGACCAAGGGGTCAGAGCAGGGCTCCCCGCACAAGCCTGTGCCCTGACATTGTACCCCCGCCTCTCCCCCGCCCCACGCGCCGTCCTCAGAAGCCGATCCTGCTCCAGGGCCACGAGCGGTCCATCACGCAGATCAAGTACAACCGCGAGGGAGACCTGCTCTTCACCGTGGCAAAGGACCCTGTGAGCATGCGTGGCCCGGGAGCGGGGAGGAGGGGGAAGTCCTTTGCGGGGAGGGGGCGGAGCAAGGGAAGGGACTAAGGGAGGTGTGGGCGGGGCTGGAGGAAAGGGGCGGGGCTATAGGAATGGGGCGCAGTTAGGGCGGGGCTGCGTGGGAGATGGGAGTAGTGGGGAAATTGAAGCACTTCTCCCTTTTAATGTTTGGCGTAGGCTGCTCTCGACCCTGTAGGTAGAGCGCTGACCAAGTTCAAATCCAGCCCTAAACTTCATTAACTCTGTGGCCCCCGGGCAGGCCACCCAAACTCTGTAAAAGGGGCCCAGTGACCTCACTTCACCTCCACCAGCTGCTTTGCTTGGTTGTGAGGCTTGAATGAGACCATGTGTGTAAGACATTTTGCAGACTACAGATGTTATCGTCATTGACCCTCTGTGCCCATTCTACAGATTGGAGGTCTGCGAGTCAGGTCTAGAGCTCTGGTCTCCCGATTTTTAGGTTCTTCCTACTGTACAGACCTTCCCCATTGCTACTTGGGTTATGCCGCCCTTCTAGTTTGCTCATAAACACTTAACACCATCGTTACCCACCTCCCACCCATCTCCAGTATCATCCCAAACTGCTTACATGGGGAGAATTCCTCCTCTTTGGGCATAGATGATGGCTGACTTGTTCAGCTTGACTCGAGAAGTCTGGGCTTTTTTAACCTTCTCTTGACTCAGAGGGAGGGCTGGTATGGTGCTACCTGAGGAGGCTGCTGCCCTCTGCAGAAACGGGGCCCTTCATGTCCCTGGAGGAGTCAGTGAACTGAAGACTGGGGGGGTCAGACTGAAGAACTAGGCTAGAAAATTTGCCTGCTGAAGTAGAATCAGCATCAGGTAAATGAAGTTGGCTGAGGGAAGACGTGGGAATGGTTTGGGGGACCAGGAAGATACATATGTACCTGAATAGCTATAAATATACAAAATTTGTATCTTAGTAGCTATTAAAGCTTGAAAGTATATTAAGACTTTTGAAGCACCCCGTTCAAGACAGAAAATTGTTCTCAAACCATTTGTTTGGGGCAGGTTACAGGATGTAATTTGGTCTTAAAAGCCCACTCACACAGTCTTTCACAAGGACTTGGTTAGGGAGCTTCCCTAGAGGGGAGGCAGGAGTGAGAGAAGGGAGAATATGGAAGACTGAGAGAGGGGGAGGCTAAGGGAAGAACAGGCTGGAGGCTGCTGGAAGACTCCCAGGGAAGAGAGGGTTTTTGCTTTTTTTCTGGTTACTCCTTCCATGGGGTGGGTACAAACTAACTAATGTCTTTGCTTCACTAGATTGTCAATGTATGGTACTCAGTAAATGGAGAGAGGCTGGGCACCTACACGGGGCACACTGGAGCTGTGTGGTGTGTGGATGCTGATTGTATCCTTTAATGTTGCTGTCTTAGAAAAAGACCTGGTACTTTCTGCTGATCAGAGACAGAGATGCCTGGCTGCAGGGGTTGTCTGGATGGTTTAAAGAACTTCAGACAGCTGTCCCTGCCTCCCTTTCTCCTCACCAAGTAGAAAGGGTGGCAGATGAATTTGGTAACATTCCCTAACAACTTCTCCAGGGGACACCAAACATGTCCTTACTGGTTCTGCCGACAACAGCTGCCGCCTCTGGGATTGTGAGACAGGTAATCAATGCTCTGGTCTGGTAACTGAGTGGAGTTGGTCATTTGGGAGCGGGCTTCACTAGTGTTAAGGGGGTGTTGGGTACCAAGTAGACTCAGAGGATGTCAGAATTGGAAAGGGACTTGGGAGTTCTGCAGTCCCACTCCCTTCTTTTATGAAGGAGTAAGCTGAGGCCCAGAGAGGGAGGAGTGACTTGGCCAAAGTCACAAGGTTAGCAGCAGGGCTTGGCCCAGAAACCATTTCTTCTTTCCCACAGATCATGCTGCCTTCTCCAGGCTGATGTATTTGATGCCTCCTTTTTCATAGCTTGAAGCATCAGCTTAAAGGCACTGCCCATTCTGGAGAGGAATCTTCATAGATTACTGGGTTACTTTGGCAGGCTGAACCTATTCCTTAGATGATTGGTCAGAAAGTTCAGGCTTCCTGCTCCTGGCATTCCCCTCCCGGGCCGGATGAAGCAGTTACCTAGTGTAATCTCGGGCTGCAGGGATTCATGTCTGGTGTCCAGTAGGAGAGATACAGATTTTACCTCAGTTTAAGAAAAAGCTTGTTAGTGTAAAATGGGCTGCCTTAGGAGACCTGGAAGGCTTCAGCATAGGACAAATAGTCACTAGTCAGGGGTCTGGAAAGCATTGCTGCTCACGTGTGATTTGGAGTTGGTAACCTCTGAGAGTCTTTGATAAGAGTATGAGTACTTGAGGCTGGGGGGGAGGGAGGCGGGGATTCAATGCTGCCCTAGTTCTTACTTAATCTCTTGTTCTCCAACCTGAGCCCAATCTCCTGAGGAGTTATTTCCACCAATGGAGCTGTAGAGATGGGTAGAGATGGAGCTGGGGCTTATATGGGGCTGAGGAATGGGAGGAGCAGTTAGCCAACCTGTACCCACCCCTAGGGAAGCAACTGGCTCTGCTGAAGACCAACTCAGCTGTCCGTACATGTGGGTTTGACTTTGGAGGCAACATCATCATGTTCTCCACAGACAAGCAGATGGGCTACCAGTGCTTTGTCAGTTTCTTTGACCTCCGGGACCCCAGCCAGATTGGTAATGATATATGGATGGGGATACAGGAACTCGGAGAGTGGAGGTGGGACCCAGTATAGCCTGGAGCCAGTCTTCACCATCTACCTGCTCCTCATTCCCAAACAGATAGCAATGAACCATACATGAAGATCCCCTGTAATGCTGATGCTAAGATCACAAGTGCTGTGTGGGGACCCTTGGGGGAGTGCATCATTGCTGGCCATGAAAATGGGGAGCTCAACCAGTACAGTGCTAAGGTGAGGGCTGGGGAGATAGGGAAATGGAAGGGGTGAGAGTGGGAGGATCAGGATCTGGGGAGAGTGGCTGGGGGCAGGAGGAGCTCACAGCTGCTAGTCTCCTGGGGGTGGGAAGTGGGGTCATGTACCCTCTGCCATGCCTTCCCCACAGTCTGGAGAAGTGATGGTGAATGTCAAGGAGCACTCAAGACAGATTAATGACATTCAGACATCCCGAGACATGACGATGTTTGTCACCGCATCTAAGGACAACACAGCCAAGGTGGGTGTGAGGCTCAAAGCAGACCTGAATGCTCCAAATCAGGGGTCTTCCCTTCTCTCATCTCTCTTTCCCATTTTAATATGTGTTTTTAGCTCTTTGACTCCACTACCCTTGAGCACCAAAAAACATTCAGAACGGAGCGACCTGTCAACTCAGCTGCTCTTTCCCCCATCTATGACCATGTAAGGCAGCCCCTGGATTCCCTGCTCACCCATCAGTCATTATAAAGGCTGGTGGGGTTGTTTACAAATGGTAGCTCTCAAGGCCACAGCAAAGGAGCACGTCAGAGGGAAGGGGTTGGGCAGTAGGCCTAGGGGAAGCTCCAGGGGAAAGGCTCCCAAGTCTGATGGGGGAAGAGATTCTCAGTGTCTAAAAGGTGCACAGATGACGCTGCCCTAAGGGGCCTAACCCAGGTCTGGGCCTCCTTTCTGTAGGTAGTCCTGGGTGGTGGTCAGGAGGCCATGGATGTAACCACAACCTCCACTAGAATTGGCAAGTTTGAGGCCAGGTAAGTGGGGAGCCAGTTTCCTGGAGGAGGGTAGTCATGAAGAATTTACCTAAGGGTGAAGCTTTGATGTCCATGTGTGTCCCTGTTTCCCATCCCCTAGGTTTTTCCACCTTGCCTTTGAAGAAGAGTTTGGAAGAGTCAAGGGTCACTTTGGCCCCATCAACAGTGTTGCTTTCCATCCTGATGGCAAGAGGTAAATACCCTTTGGGGTAGGGCTCAGACAAGGGTGAGTAGACCTTTAAACTTACCGACTTGCATCTGCTCTCTCTCTCAACTTCTCTGTTGGTAAGGGGGGGTCCTTCAGTGCATGCACAGGCCCATCTGATTGCTGTCACCCTCTCCTTGCAGCTACAGCAGTGGTGGGGAGGATGGCTACGTCCGAATTCACTATTTTGATCCACAATACTTCGAGTTTGAATTTGAGGCATGAGGAGTCGCAAGTGGAGTCTCCTGAACCTCTGGCTCTGATTAATAGGTTGTGGACACTAAAAAATAAACCAAATGGAATCTGGTAATGGTCTTCTTGTCCTTTGAAGAGCTGTGGATTGGGCAAGGCTTACCAGTCAATAGGAAAATGCCCATCCCCTTGTCCCACTGAGACTCCAGGAAACAGAGTACAAACATAGGTCCGTTTATTGTCAGCTTTTTCTTCTACTTCATGGCCCGGAGAGTGAAAGGGTTTGGAAGTGCCTGCACCTGTACATTGGAGCTGCTGGAATCCATGACTACCTCGCCTTTCATTGTTTTAGGCAGCCAGGCAGGGAACCTGGCATGTGGCAAGCCTGAAGCAAAGACTGGACATGGGGATCTGGAGCAAAATCCCCACCTTGAGACTGGAGGCTTCATAGGGTGTCTGCTGCCTCTTCCTCTGTCACTATTTTCCAGAGCTGTTCCCATGCCTCTTGGGCAGGCTCAGGTGGTCGAGTCCAACGTAGGAAAAGACCTGGAAATGGGAGTGGGAAGGAAGCCAGTTAGAGAGCTGAGCCATGGAGAAGAACCTGTACTGAACAATGGCAGGCAGAAGCAGGACACCTTACCTGCCCACAGCTGAAGGCTCTGGGGCTCCACAGAGGGCCACAAGGCCAGGGGGGTGGGTGAATAGATCGGGTTGCAGAGGCGCTTTCGCTCCTTCGGTTGGTTCAGACTGGACCAGAGGGAGTGAGTCTTTGTCTTCACCTCACACAGGTACCTGGTTAGGGAGCAGAGCAGATTAGACAGGTTTTTCAGAGCCCTGTGGGGTTGAGGTTCCAAAGAGGGAGACCAGCCTTGCTTTTGAGGGGGACCAGGCACTATCTTCTGGGGCAGAAATGGAATAAGCCCCAGGCCTGACAGGCCATATGGACAGGAGGTAGGGGGGAGCTGGAGGCTGAGTTAGGAAGGCACAGACAACTAAGTACAGTCATCACTTTGCCCAGAAGTACAAGGACCAATGCCAGGGATTGTGCAGCAGCACATGGGCCTCCCCCTCCTCAAAGCAGGCTTCCAAGGACTATTAATGGAGTACTGGCTGACAGCTTCCCAGCAGAGAAAGCCTTGAACATGGAGTCAAGAAACCTGGGCTCCCATCCAAGCTCTAGTCCTTAACAGCTGTGAGACCTTGGGCAGGTCATTTCCTTCTTCCTACCTGGAAAGATGGCTGAGAAAACCCCCCAGGCCTCTAGTTCTTTGCCTTCCTTGCCTCCCCCCTGCCACCCGTAGGAGATCCTTGGAGAACTCATAGAGACAAGGTCATCTGACCTGATCCCCTCCCTTGTCCCCAAGATCACACAGTAAGTAGAACTGTGGGGAATGCAGGTCAGTATTAGCCTTATATTTATGTTTTGTAGTTGTTTTTAGTCACGTCCAACTCTTTGTGACCTCATTTAGGGTTTTCTTGGCGAAGATACTATAGTGGTTTGTCATCTTCTCCAGCTTATTTTATGGATGAGGAAACTGAGGCAAACAGGGTGTAGGGACTTGCCCAGGGTCACCAAGCTAAGTGTCTGAGGCTGGATTGGAATTCAGGAAGAGTCTTCTGCCTCCACGCCTGGCTCCCTGTGCACTATGGCAGCACCTGATTGCCTTCATGTTACATGGGAGATTAAGAATGGCTCCTGTTTATGCAGCACTTTGGAGATTTGCAGAGTTCTCTCCATAGCTATGATCTCATTGAATTCTCTCAGCAGCCTTGTGAGGTTGCTGCTGTTCTCAATTTGCAGGTGAGGAAACTCAGCCTGAGAAATTTAAGTGTCTTGCTCCAAGTCACACTGCAGATTAGTAGCACTGGTGATTGGGACTGAGGATTCTCTCCATGGCATCGCAGGGCCAGCTGCTGTCCTTCTCTGGGCTTGAGCTAGGTCCTTGTTTGGGTGCCCTTTGAAGCCCCTTCCTGCTCAGCTCCTGAGACACTGTGATTTGTGGCCATTTGGCCTTTCAGCCTGTTTTTCTGAGGCTGTGACACCAAGCTTGGCTTGGCAGGGATGGGGAGGAGAGCAAGCTTTGGACGGAGGGGTCTCCCTGGCTCCACATCTGGGAGCAGGTTATCAGAGAGAGCTGAATTGGAGTTTAGAGTGTGGGAGCCTGCTCTGTGAGCAGAAGGGAGTTGGATGGGAAGGGCCCAGCCCAGCTCGGTCTCACCTCTCCTTCTCGCTGTTGCAGAGGAAGGTGCCAAAGGGTGAGGCATAAGCATGCTCAAATAAGGCCAGGAGCATCCCTTCCCCAAACTCCAGGGACAGTGGGAACTGACGGCTCAGCTGCCACACACAGTCCAGGAACAGCAAGAAGATGGGTGCCTCGTGTTTGGGGCGGCCCTGGGCATAGGCTGAGTGGGCACAGCGCTGCTGAAAAGGGTGGCCGGCCTGGGGAAGAGGGCAAAGGGGGGGTAAGCAGAAGGCAGCTTTAGGGAGATGGGCCAACATCATGGGCTCCTGCTGGGTCCTCTTACCTGGATCCATTCCCGTTCTAGCAGGCTTTGGAAGCCTTGTATTGTCCGGCACTTGGGATCCAGGATGAGCTGTGTCAGTGAGGTCACGAGGAGGGTGGCGTCTGTGCCCTCAGCCCCATGTACCAGGATACAGACCCCTTCCCTGTGTAGACCCAGGAGGCTCCATCAGCAGCAACCCCTTGCTTCCCCATGGGGTGCCTCCCCATACCTAACTGTGACAAGTCAGGGGGATTCTGTCAGGGAGTGATAAGGCATGGTGTGCGCACGCACCACACACACACACACACACACACACACACTCACTCTCTCTCTCTCTCTCTCTCTCTCTCTCTCTCTCTCTCCCTCCCTCCCTCCCTCTCTCCCTTCAGGAGAAACAGAAATGCTCTAGGGACATTGGTGGAGGGACAGAGCCCAAAAAGAAAGCTTCATGGAGGGGCCACGCCAGGATTGACCCTATTATCTACAGCACCTCATGTCCTTCCCTGCTCTGTTCTCATTGCCACTATCCTGGTTCAGGCCCTCTCCTCTCCTACTATTGTAATGACCTTGTAACTCATCCCTGGCCTCCAGCCTCTCCCCTCTACAATCCCTTCTTCACAAGCTGCCCAGAATGGGCTTTAATGCACACGTGACCAGCGCACTGCAGCTCTCTGGGGTCCTCTTCCTGGCATTTAAGCCCCTCTCTAGTCTGACCTTAACTTCCCTTTCTGGATTGATTTCACACTACACCCCTTCCTATGCTATTTGGTCACACAAGTGCTGGCCCAATCTTATCCTGTTTGCTAGCATTGCTGGAGGCTAGGCCTCCAAGTGGGAGCATTCCCTTAGCATTTTGGAGGCATTGTGCTGTTGCCTGGGGCTTGGGGTTCTCACTGTAGGATGCTAAGCCTAGGGCATGTCCCTCCTCCCCCGGGGCAGTCATGGTCCCCCTGCCTTCTGAGCCTTACCTGTCCATGCCCTGGGCTGCCAGGCAGGCAGTGGTCAGTGCTTCCTTAACATGTGTCAACCACCGACTGCCATCTAGCCGACTGAGCCATCGATCCATGCTCAGTGAGGGGTCTGTACAGGCCTCTACGAGACGCACAAAACTGTCCTGAAGGGGCCGACCCCTGGGGGAAAAGGCAGATTAGTCACCCCCATCCCCAAACCTGAGAAGCCTGCTCTTCCAAGGGATCCCCAGCACCCCTGCCTGCCTCCTCCATTCTGATCTTACCATCTTAGGTCTACCTCTTCTTGGGCACTCATCCCTAATCTGATGACCCCTGACCCACTTCAGGTCTGCTCCAACTCATCCAAGGGTAACCTATCCTTGGAACTTTTCAGCCAGTATTTTTCCCAATCTGTTAGCTTTTCCAAAATATGACACTCTATCCATTGTTACCTTTTACACTGGTGGTAACTCCTATTCCCCTCTCCCCCCGCAAATCTCTAGGCCAAGAGGAGGAATAAACTCCCTACTCCCCACTGCAGTTTCCTTGAGGCAGCTAGGTGGTATGGTGCATAGAGAGGTACTATGTGCCTGGAATCAGGAAGACCCAAGTTCAAATGTGGCCTCAGAGGGCAGCTAAGTGGTGCAGTGGATAGCACCAGCCCTTGAGTCTGGAGGACCTAAATTCAAAAATCCAGCCTCGGACACCTACTAGCTGTGTGACCTTGGACAAGTCACTTAACCCTGTTTGCCTCAGTTTCCTCATCTGTAAAATGAATAAAATGGCAAAATTACTCTTTGCCAAGAAAACTCCAAATGGGATCATGAAGACTCAGACACCACTGAAACAACAGCCACCATCCTGGCTTATGGTCTTCTCCATCTTGTCTCCTGGGATCTTCTTCAGGGACCTTAGATCTAACAGTGTGGCCACATAATTCCTCAGTCTACTCCACCCTAGCACCTTCACTTTCCATCCCACTGCCATGATCTTTCTTTAGATCCCACCACCTTTCCTTTCAGAATGTTATCACTTCAGAGATTGAGGAGTTTAAAGTTCCATTCAGCAAAAGTGGATGAGAATCCACCCACCTGTCCCACACTAAGCCTATTTCTTTAAGCCCTGCTCCGGGCCTTTAGGCCCCTCCCCATTGCCCTCTCCTCTCCAGCCCGATTTCATTTTCTCCAAACAGAGATTTGCTGCCCATTGTGCCTTAGGAACCTCTTCATCCTGCCAGGCCCTATCAGCCCCAGCCTGTATCCCTCAGTACCCTCTGCCCCTGGGCCCCTCCCATGGGGCTCCATTTAAGATGGCACTGTAGACAAACGGCTGGCGCCTGAGCCGGCTGTTTCCCGCCTGGCTGCATGCCTCTCCACCACGCCCCTCCACATGTACCACCCCCCCCCCCCCAGCTTCTTCTTGTGTGTTGACTCCCCGGCACCACCTTTTTCACAGTTGTATTCTCAGCTCATCGTACCATCCTTGGCACATAGTAGGCGCTTAATAAATGTTTGTTGACTTGTAGTAGAACCACCTGCCACCTGGGATCCCTTGTCCCTGTATCACAAATTCTTATCCAAGCACGAAGCCCCATCCTCCCATTTCTTGGCTTTCAGAGTTGTTGAAGGAATCATGAAGGCCAACAGAACTGGTGCGACTCGGCTATTTACCTCTCCAGGGGCCGGTGCAGCCGCTTCCAGCCCGGGTAGGCGGCCTTGGCCTCCGTGCCGCCCCCGGTTATCCGGGCCTGCTGGACCGCCTGGGCCGAGCGGGTGTCCAGTACTAAGCCCCGCCCCCCGCCCAGGGCCAGGGCTGCCTTCAGCAGCCCCTCGTCCTCCGCACAGCGTCGCCGATTGGCCCCCTGCAGGGGCTGGCTGGAGCGGAGCATCACCTTGGAGTGGGATGAGTGACCCAGCTTAGGGACCAGCCCCAGGGCTGGCTAGCCCAGGGGTATGGCTCCCCGTCTACTGGGAGTGAGGGCAAAGCGGGAGCTGAGGAGGCTGGGGATGCCAGGGAGAATGCTGGAGATCAGATCAGGTAGGAGTTGGGCTCGAGTCCATCTGGGAACCTGGAGGGACTGAAGGTGTGAGGGGAGAAGTCTAGGCTCGGCGTGGGTTGGGTGAGGCAGGGATTCCACGTGGGAGTGGGGGCGTGGATCGGGTGTGAGGGGAGCCAGTGGAGAACAGTGGGGGCAAGGCTGGGAGCAGAGCGGGGGTCCGGGAACCGCTTCCAGACTCACTGTTCTGTTGACGCTATGATAGTAGCAGAGTACAGGGAAGCGGCCACCTTGGCGAAAGCGGGCGCTTCGTGCCAGGACCTCGTCCCCTATCCCGAGGGGCACCACCAAGGCTGGCGGATAGCTGGCGCACACGGAGAAGTCCCTGTTCACTTCGCTCAGGCGCCAGCCGTTTGTCTGCAGGAACGGGGTGGGAGTGGGGGAGTCTCTCCCAAGCTCACATCCCCGGAAGGCTCCCTCCCGCCACAGCTAGGGGTACAAGCCCTGTCCCACAGCCTCCACAAGTTCCTCCTGCAGCTGCCCTCAATCCTCCGTCACCGGCACCTACCTCCAGGGCCACCTGCTGATAGAAGTGGTTCGGGGGGTGCAGGTACTCGGCATCTCCCAAGCTCAGGCTCTGGGGCCTGTAGAAGAATGGATAGGAAGTGGTGACAGATTCCAGCGAGGACAAAGCCTTGAGGGGAAAGGCAAAAAAAGCACTTCTGGGGACTCCAGGCTCGACATGCAAAACCTCTTCATGCCCTTGCTGCCGTTCTCACCCCAGCCCTCCTCTGCCCTCCCCACCCTTTGGCAGTGCCCAAGTACCCCCCTTTGCATTTGCTGCCCTAATTTCCGCACGCCCTGCCCACCTCGATGGAGCCGGCAATGTCCAGAGTCTCCTCCAGGCCTTCGATCTCCAGCTGCAGAACGTTCAGGTCCTTACATTTCAGGGTGATGGTGCCCGAGTTTCCTGCCACCCTGGGGGGCGGGGGCGGGCAGGAGTTAGTGGGCTAAATGGACACGTGGGAGCCAGGGGGGACAGATACTGGTTTAGTAAAGGAGGGCAGTACTGAACACAGGACAAGTAGAACATACGGGGATCGGTAGGGGAAGGGGTCGCATGAGGCAGGGGGGAAGAGATCAGAGAGGTCTTTGGGGAAGGAGACAAGTTCTTTGAAGGGACACAGGAATCGGTGGATTTAGTGAGGGGAGAAGGGGAGAAGGAGATATACGAGGGGTCAGTGGGACAGAGGGAAGTGGAAGACGCATAAGAGAATATGCCCAAGGGAGCTCAGCTCTCCTTGGATAGAGAGGACTGAGACCTGGAGAGCCATGTGTGCCTTCCCAGCCAGCATTCAACACGTCGGCTCTCAGGGCTGGCTGGCTGGCTGGCTCGAGGCCCCATGTATTTCCCGGCTAAGCAGTTCCAGATCTTCCGGGGATACGCCTCGGCGCTGCTAGCCTCTCCTCTCCCAGGAAGCACCCTCACTCACACATACACAGTAGCGTCCTCTCCACCCCGCACCACACTCTCTTGATGCTGGTAGCCCGCTCGTCCCCCTGCGCCTATCTAGGGAGGCTGCCGGGACCCCTTCTCCCCGCTTCCTCTCTTCCCTGCGCCCAGCTTGGACGCTGCCGGGACTCCCTTCCCCCTCCCCTCTCTCCTGCGCCCAGCTAGGACGCTGCACAGTCTCGAGCCCCTCTCACCGCTTTTCCACAGCATCCACGTTGCGCAGCAGAAGCCACAGGTCACTAGGGCTTCCACGCCCCGCGGACAGCAGCAGGTGGTGGCTTGTGATACACAGAGTGCCCCGCACTGAGGACTGCCCAGGACCAGGCAGAAGGAGCGCCTCCGCCCGACCAGTACGAATCAGCTCCGAGAATTCCATTCTGGAAGCCCAGGGCGCGGGGGTGCTGGGGGTGCTATGGGTGTTGTGGGGTGCAAAGGAGAGGGGTGGGGTCCCAGGGCGTTATAGCCCCAGGGCACAGGCAGTCCCCTACACCCAAAGGGAGGATTGGGGCGGGAACCCGAGGATCCGGACGGGGGGGGGGGAGGAGGGAACAGGAACTGCCCCCAGGACGGGTGAAGCTTGCAAGATAGGGCTGGTTAAGGTGGCCCCAGAGGGGAGGGTTCAGGATTTTTCGAGATCTAGGGGGCTTGAGGTGCTCAGGTTTGGCACTGTCCTTATTGTGGAAGGCAAGAACATCTCGGGCTTAGAGCCCAATTGTAGACTTAGATATTCTCGAACCCAGTGCACACATCCCACCCACTCCCAAACAGCTCTCTTCCCCTCAGCCTTGTTCCGTGAAATAATCTTCCAGGGAACTGTATTTTACTCTCCTCCTCCTCCATTCCTTGGCTCACGTCAGCCCTCTGGCCTTGAAATCAGAAGCCTTGGGTCAGAAGTCTCGCCACTAATTATTAAATTAATGCATTTTTGGTATTACTTGTTTTTACATCACAGTCATTTCCAGATACATCCCTTTCCCTCCACTCTCCATGAACCGTCCTTCATAACAAAGAAATGCGGTTAAGCCAAAATAACATTCTTTCTTTGGGTCAGTATCTGAAATAAACTTTAAAAATTTCTATATGTTCTTTTCTTTTCTCTTTATTAATTTATTTAGTTTTAGTTTTCAACATTCACTTCTGTAAGTTTTAGATTTTCTCCCCCTTCCTCCCCAAGATGGCATGCAATCTGACATAGATAGACAGATACATTCCTATTAAACACCTTTTCGCATTAGTCATGTTGCAGAGAAGAATTATAATGAGTGGGAAAGAAAAAAATAAAACAAAACAAGAAAATAGTCTGCTTTGCTCTGCGTTCCATCTCCATTGTTCTTTCTCTGAATGTGAATAACACTTACCATTATGATTCCTTTGGAATTGTTTTAGATCCTTAGTTTCTGAGAAGACGTAAGTCTATCATTTCACACTGTGGCTGTTTCTGTGTAAACGATGTTCTCTGGTTCTGCGCACTTCACTCAGCATCAGTTCATATAAGTCTTTCTAGGTTTTTCTGAAGGCCACCTGTCCATCATTTCTGATAGCACAATAGTATTCCATCACATTCATATACCACAACTTGTTCGGCCATTCCCCAGCTGATGAACATTCCCTCAATTTCCAGTTCTTGGCCACTACAAAAAGAGCTGCTGCAAACAAAATAACGTTCTTGACCATGACAGACAACATGTGAGATATTTTGCCCACCTCTCCAAGGAAAGGGAGGAGGGGGAGAAATGCATTTCCCTTTCCCTTCACTTAGCCCTCAGTAAGGTGTCTTTTCCCTTATACTCTTAGAGTCAGTATCTATGACCCTTTCTTGGCTTTGATTACTTCCCTTTGTATCAGTTCACACATGCCTTTGAATTCCTTTTATTCCTTGTTTCTTACAGGGGGATGAGGTTCTGTTACAATTATATGCCACAGTATGTACAACCCCTACCTCCCCACCCAATGGGTGGACACATCATGTTTGTTTGTTTTGCCCCTGGCTAGTCCCAGGTTCTTAGGAAAGTCCTCTCCCCTCTCTGCTCCTCAGTCTCCTCTCTGAAGTGACACATATGGCCTCTAAGGTCCTTTCCAGGATTTAAATTCAGTCCTCTCTGTTGGGTGCTCTCAGGGCCTCCTTAAATGCCTGAAGGTATCTGTCAGTTTATCTGGTGGTCATTGGTTAAGGAGCGCCCCCTGGGGGCAGTTGGCTCTTCACTTAAGTGCCCTAGTCCTTGGTGCCTAGGGTACCAGAGGGGAGTCCACCTTGAAGCCTCTCTTGTAGTTTCCCAAGGCTCAGCGCCTATCTCCTCCCAGAATTGCATCTTAGAAATCTACTCTGAGTAACCCAATGCAACCAGTACCTCCCACTGCCTTCCTCCAGGCTGGGATCTCATATATTTATGTCCTCCCCCCAGGCTGGGACCCCATAGCCTTCACAGCCTGTCTTTCTTCTCTAGCCTAGGAACTCACATTCTGCCTCCATCAAATCTAGGATACTATCTCTGTGACCCCCAGCTAGGCATCCTACACTCTCTACTCCCTCACTGGCATCCAATACTCAGCCACCTACCAGGCTGGGACTCCTCATTCTGCCCCCTGATCTAGATTGGGACCCCACACTCTGCCTATGCCCCAATCTGAGGTTTGGAGCTATCTCCCTCAGTGGCACCCACTCAGTCTGGTTGGGAGAGGTGGAAGGGGAAATAAGGAGATGCCAAGGGACAGAGCCAACGTCCCCAGCAGCTCCCTGGCCCTGGTGAAGTTTTCTTTCAAAGAAAAGGGTGTCCTTTTGGGCAGAGACAATTAAATTTGACCCTGAAGCCAGAGAAATTGAAATCCTGCTCCCCCCTCCAACTCCCCATCCCTTTCCTCTGGGGGTCACGTGAGATCCCATTATTATGGGATTCCAGGGAAATAAGCCACACACTCAATCTTACACACTCACCTCCTACTTTGGCATACTTATCCATCTGTCCCTCAACGCAGGGACAGATATACACATCGTACCTCTCTGGTCCCACCAGAGCTGCCATCACCATGTCTCTGGGGTCCCTGGCATTTGGGGCCCTGGAGGAGGAGGAAGAACAAGAGGATTCGGAAACCCTGGACAGTTTGAAGGCACTCACTGCCAAATTAAAGCTACAGACCCGAAGACCCTCATACCTCGAGTGGACAGCCAGGGTCCAAAGCCAAGCCTGGCGCCGAGGCCATGCCAGGGCTGAACTGGGGGAAACAGGCCCTGGAGCCATCTGCGGCTTTCACGCTCTGGATGATGCCCTGCAGTGGCTCCGAGAGGAGCTGGTAAGTCGGGGATGTGGTCGGTCTGGGTGGAGAAGAGTAGCATGAAGTCACTGTCAAGGAGCCGCCATCTAAGGGAGAGATGCACGGAGGGAAGCCCCAGGCTGAAGAGGAGAACGCAGCCTTGCCCTTAGGGAGTCCCCAGTTTCTGGAAGCCCCTTTTGGGGCATGCAGCATGGGGTAGCCTATGTGAAAAATACGGGCTTTTGAGTTAGAGACCGTAGTTCAAATCTCTTCCCCTGACTGTGGGACCTTGGGCAAATCACTTCACCACCCTGGCTCTCAGTTTCCTTCCCTGTCAAGTGAGGGACTGGATGATCTCTAAATATCTCTTCCCTCTCCTGGTCTGTGATCTGAAGTTCCCTACGGACTTAGAAGAGGCTGAGGTCTGGGGTTCAGTGGGGGTAAGGAGAGAGAAGACCTTGTCCTCAGTCGTGCAATATTCAATGAGAAGAGTGGGGCTCCCCTCCGCCCAGTCTGGTCCCTTGCACACAGTAGGTCCTTAGTAAATGAGTCCCTGAGTTCATTCAAGAGGCTGGGAAATAGCACTATTAGTTGGAAGATGGGTCCCAGGACCAACCACGCCCCTCCCCGGACAGTTGTGAGGAAGTGCTTTGTAAATCCTCCAAGGCCATAGTGAAGGGAGTTATTATTATCTTTCCTGGAAGAGGAGGAAGAGGAGAGGAGAGGGTGGAGCTGGGCTTGAGAGGAAGGAGGAGCCAGGAAAGGCTGAGCTGGACTGAGGGGATTTCAGGGTCACAGCATGTTGGTGCTTCAAGGAGCTGGCAAGCTGCCGAGATACAACATGGAGATGGGGGGAGAGACACCTCTGCCCACAGCATCCGCGGATGCCTGCCCAGAATGGAGGGCAGGCAGCCGGGCCCTGCATCCCCAGTCTGGATCATTTCCCCCCCAGAGGCAGATGCGGGCCCAGGACCGAGAGCTGGCCGGGCAGCTGTTGCGCCTCCGGTCCCGAATGCACCAGTTGAAGGTGGAACAGATCTGCAGGCAGCACCAGGAGCTGTTGGACGATGCTGAGCTAGAGGCTGAGGCTGAGGGCCTGGGCTTCGGAGAGGCCGCAGAGCTTCTGAGCCCTGGCTCCCTCCGGCCCACTCGTCTCCTGGCTCCGCCACTCAGGGACATCGGCCTCACCAGGATGAACATCAGCACCCGTCGGTTCACCCTCTGCTGAGCAGGCAGGCCCTATTGCAGACAACCGAACCTCTTCTGCTCTCCCATGGAAGTGTCTGACTCCAAACCTTGCTGCTCTACTACCCCTACCCCCTCCGGCCCCCCCTCCCCCCCCCCAGGGATGCAGTTACCCCTGGGCACAGAGGGACTGCCTAGAGGGACTGCCTAGAGCTGTCCGGCTTTCCCCAACTGCCTAAACCAGGAGTGGGGAACCTTCGGCTTCGAGGCCACGTGTGGCCTTCTAGATCTTTAGGGGCAGCCCTTTAACTGAGTCCAAGCTTTACAGAACAAATCCTTTTATTAAGGGGATTTGTTCTGTGAAGTTTGGATTCCATCAAAGGGCTGCACTTGAGGACCTAGAGGGCCCCAGGTTCCCCACCCCTGACCTAGATAAAGGAGTGCCCTCAGGGCTTAGGGTGGCAACTCTCACACTTTCTCAGGCCTTCCAATAAACTTCTTCACAGCCTGCAAACCAGCTCCCCTAGCTTGGAGCTATTACCTTGTTGTAGCAGGAGAGATAGAGGACACCAGGTGCGCATGTTTTTGAGGGAGGAAAACACGTCTCTGACCCAGAAGCCCCTCTTTCATTTAGCTCTGTGTCTGTTCTTTCTCTTGCCATCTGGTTTTTTGGTTTTTGGTTCTCTGTGTGGGTGTGGCTGGCTATTTCTCAGTCTCAGTCTCTCAGTGTATTTCTGTCTCTGGGACTCTCTCTCTTTCTCTCTCTCTCTCTCTTTATCTCTCTCTCCCTCTCTCCCTCTCTCCCTCTCCCTCTTCCTCTTTTCCTCTCCCTCTCCCTCCCTCCTGTCTCTCTCCCTCTGTCTCTCTCCTTCTCTCTCCCACCCTCCCTTCCTCTCTCTTTCTGTCTTTCTCTCTCTCTGTCCCTTTCCCTCTCTCTCTGTCTCTCTCCCTCTCTCTCTCTCTCTCCTCTTCTCTTGTCTCCCTCTTTTTTCTCTCTTCTTTCTCTTCTCTTCTCCCCCTCTCTCATTTCTCTCCTCTTTCTCTTCTCTCTTCCCTTTCTTCTTCTCTCTCTCTCTGCCTCCCCCTTCTGTTTTTCCTTCTGTACGTATATCTCAAGTCTCTGATTCTCTCTCTCTCTCTCTCTCTCTCTCTCTCTCTCCCCCCGCTCTGTAACTTTTGTTTCTGATCTTCACCTCTCTTTGTCTGACTTTCCGTCTTGGGCTTCCTTTCCCTCCCCCATTTCCTGCCCCCTCACCAGCCTCAGTTGAGGTGAGCAGAATCAGCATCAGTTTCCACCTTTCAAACCCCAACAATATGTCTGTGGCATCCTCCTCTGCTGTCCCCACCCCCCTCCCCTTTCCTCACAGTTTGGCTCAAGGTAAAGGGGTGGGAGCTGTTTGTCTCACAGGAACGGATCACTGTAGCTTGGTTCAGCCCTGGCAGGGTTCATTGGGTCCATCTTCTGTCAGCAGTGAACCTAGATGGGGCACAGCTTTCCCACAACATTGCCAGTGTTCACTTGGCATCACCAAAAGAAAGTGCCGAAAGGACCCTTAGGGACCATCTAATCTGAAGGAGGTAGGGGGATGCAGTGGAAAGTGTGTGGATTTTGGAATCAGAGGACCTGGGTTCAAATCCTACCTCTGCCACTGACTACTTATACATACTGAGTGATTGTAAGCTCCTAAAAGGCAAAGGCTGTCTCTTGTTTCTTTTTATGTCCCCAATACTTAGCACAATGTCTGGCACACAGTAGGTGCTTAATAAATGTTTATTGACTGACTTATTGACTGTTTCCTCATTTGTAAAATGAATGGTTTGGGCTAGATGGCCCCTGTGGTCTTTCATCTCTAAATCTGTGATTTCTGTTTCCTTTATCTTTCAGAGGTGGAAATAGAAACTCCAAGACGAGATCACTTAGCAAACCAATGGCAAATTAGTCTATGTGGAGGGAGGGGGGAGATGGAGGAGGGGGGATTACTGCCCTTTGGGAGCCGTCCCTCACTCCCTACCCGCTTCAGCCCATATACTCCCCATGGCTTCTTCTTCACAGAACCCCAGACTTTTCATTCTGAAAAGATCCTTAGGGATCATCTTAACCTATGATCACCAGACTACCAAGGGACGCATGACTAGATTTCCCAGGGCCAGGGGGGAAGGGGTCTGTGAATTTGGATGGGAAAGAACCATCTTTATTTTTACCACTCTCTAAGTGAAATTTATCATTTCCTTCAATGATGATTAAAAAAGTCAATTCTGAGAAAGGGTCCATAGGTTTTACTAGTCTTCCAAAGAGGTCCATGGCACAAAAAATGCTAAGAAGCCCTGATCTAATCCAACCAGCTCATTTTATAGAAGAGAAGACAGTCCCAGAAAAGGAAAATAACTTATCCAGAGTCACACAGCTAACAAATAATAGAGACAGGAGTGCAACCTGGGTCCTCTGACTCCAAATCCACTTCACCATCAAATACTTTCTATGGTATGTCACCCTCTTTCCCCACTCACAGATATTAGGAATTCCCTGGGACCCCCTGTGACCACAGCTCCCTACTATGAGGCTCCTGGATGTTGGGAGGGGCGTGGCTGGCACTGTTATTCTTGGCTTGTGGTTGAGGGAGGGCCTGACTGGGTTCTGGGGTTGGCTGCTGCCTTCTTTCTCACTCACTCTCTCAAGAGGAGGCAGGAAGTTGGGGTTGGATGTGGGTTGGGTGCTGAGAAGGCAAATTGAGGCATCGACAGGAGCTGGAAGCCTCATCCATCCTCTGGGTGGTGATGGAGCCACTGGACCAGAAGGACCATGTGAACTAGGCTCAGTGAGCATATCAGGCAGGTAAGGAAAGGGTGCATGGGGCTTAAGGAGATTTCCAAAGGGAAAGGTCAGCAGCCTCTAAAGTGATGGGAAGAAAGACCAGAGAAAGGTCTTGAGAGAACTTCAGGTATCTGTCTCGCTGGCCGTTGTGGGATGCTAGCCTAATGAGACCTGTGACATTAACTGATGGCCACCGTGCAGGTATTACAGTACCACTTTGCCAAGGGGCACGTTGGCATTGACCCTATGGACAGTCCCCACAGTGACCTTGCCCTAGTCCCACAGATCCCTAACTTGTCTCTAAGGACCCCCTAACCTTGATCCTGTGAGAACCTTGATGCTAGGCCCGTGGGCACTCCCAGAAGAGTCACACAGTCACTTTTATACAGCCCTGTGGACATCTTGATGCCAGCCACACAGATGCCCTGGGGGTAAAGGCTGTCTCCTCAAAGAACTGTTTGGGGAAGTCCCTGAACCTTGACTGGGTAGCAGGGGAGATGGATTAGGAGACAGAGGAGCTGGGCTCTGATCCAAACAAGGACACTGAGAGTGACCAGGAGACAGCTGCTGGAGGGAAGTGAACCAGAAAGCTTCATGTTGTATCTGGAGTCTTGGGAGGGGACTGAAAATGACCCCTTGGCTGTGTCCTAGACCCCAGGCTAAGTGTCTTCATTGATAAAATGGAGACGAGAGCCCTGGCATCAGAGGGTGGTTGGTGGGTAAACCGTGGGGCTCTAGGAGGGTGGCTGTATAACGGTGCCATTATCGTTGGGCACGTGCCTCTCCCAAGCTGGGGGTGGGGGCAAAAATGGCCTTGTACGGAATTCCGTGGGTGTTTGACGTGGTGGGTGGT